>CM038145.1:45338913-45938555 GCA_021437245.1 Aegilops speltoides | reverse complement strand
AGGACCAAAGATGGGCCGAAAGCAAGGGCAGACTTGAAATCAATGGGCATCAGGCAGGAGCTTCACGCTAATGATGATGATGATGATGATGATGATGGTGAGGCGAAGCAGGACACAGAAAGTCATCGCAAAGGCAAAAAGGTCAAGAAGACCGGAAATGAATACTCTCTCGTGTGCTTCACTCTAAGTCAGGAGGAGATCGAGCAGTTTTTCACCTGCCTCCTAGGAGTAAAACTTCCTTACGGTTACACAGGGAAGATAAGCAGATACCTAGACCCAGCAAAGCAGAAGTTCAGCGGGATGAAGTTTTACGACTGTCACGTGCTGATGACGCAGATACTTCCAGTTGCAATCCGTGGGATCATGGACGCGCACGTCCGTGAAACCCTATTTGGCCTATGCAACTTTTTCGACGTCATCTCTCGGAAGTCGATTGGCGTGAGGCAACTCAGAAGACTACAAGAAGAGATCGTGGTGATACTATGCGAGCTTGAGATGTACTTCCCGCCCGCATTCTTCGACGTTATGGTGCATCTGCTGGTCCATATCGTGGAGGATATCATCAAACTCGGGCCGACGTTCCTGCACAGCATGATGTCGTTCGAAAGGATGAATGGTGTCATCAAAGGATACGTTCGCAACATGTCACGTCTAGAGGGATGCATAGCCAGGGGCTTTCTGACCGAAGAGTGCATCTCCTACTGCATGAATTATCTAGGCATCGAGAACCCCGTTGGTCTGCCCATCAACAAGCACCTCGACAGGCTCGCTGGATGGGGTCACCATGAGGGTCGCTGCGAAATGCATGTCGACTTCGAAGGTCGACTCGCCGACTTTGAAAGAGCAAACCTAGTCGCGCTAAAACACATAGACGTGGTCGATCCTTGGGTGGTAGAGCACAAAACCTTTATTGAGAATACGTACAATGACCGAGACCAACAGAGGACGGACGGAGATATACTCAAAGAGCACAACTCATGTTTCACGCGTTGGTTCAAGTAGAAGCTTCTGTCGTACCCTTTACATGAAGATTCTTCTGCGGAAGAACAACTCATATTCGCCTTGTCACAGGGTGCCGAGCACAACCTGATGACCTATGAGGCGTACGATATCAACGACTACACATTCTACACCGAGGACAAGGACATGAAGAGCGATGGTTATCAGAACTCCGGGGTAACGATGGAATCCTACACCGGTAAGGACAAGGACAGATACTACAGAAGGATCGAGGAGATCTGGGAGCTGAGCTACGCTGGAGAGAAGGTGCCGATGTTCCGTGTCAGATGGGCCAAGAGCGTCCTAAAAGAATACCGATATTTCACCACCATGGTTATACCCGAAGCCAAATCCAAGACCGCGGGCGCAAACGTCACCGCGAAAAATGAGCCATGGGTACTGGCTTCCCAAGTGGACCAATGCTTCTTCATTACCGACCCGTCAAAGCCCAGTCGTGTTGTCGTGAGGAGAAGCAAAAGGAAGATCATCGGAATGTATGGAGTAGCCAATGAGCAAGACTTCGACAAGTACGACGACCCGAAGATCGAACATGACGACGATGATGAAGTAGCAGCACACACCACAAGAAGAAGCAGGACCACCCTACCTAAAGGACGTCCGTTCCACAGAAGAACTCCATTTGCGAAAAAGAAGGGCAAGAAGATTGTGAACAGATAGCTAGCTAAGATCGATTGTATTTAAATCGTAGTCTTCATTTCTCGATTGTATTTCATGGGCACTTTTTGATATCATGAATATTTTTAAATTTCATGGGAACTTTTTGAATTCATGAGGACACTTGATCTCGATCCCTCTCCATCTCGATCTCGATTCCCCCTCCTTCTCGATCTCGATCCCCGCACCCTCCCCCGCTCCATCGCTGACGCCGATGATATTTTCAAGTAACAAGTTTGAACATATTTAAACACAAATAAATATAAAAAACAACATTTAAAATGCATAAAAAAAATATTGGGGAGCCTGGGAATCGAACCCAGGACCTCCTGGTGTGTGTGTTGCGTGCTGACCAGTCGGGCTAGTGGGTGGGTTCTGTTGTAGATAGGGTTAGGTGGTAGATAGGGCTAGTGGGCTAGATTAGAACAAAATTCTAATGGCGCACCGAGAGCTGGTGCGCCATTAGAATAGTCGTACTTATGGCGCACCGAGAGCTGGTGCGCCATTAGAAAGTTCCCCCCCACATTAAATCCCCAATCTCTCTAATCTCTCCCGCTGCCCCCCCCCCATGTTCGCCGTCCCCCTCGCCTCCTTCGCCGTCCCCGAGCCGAGCGCCGCCTCCCTCACCGTCCCCGAGCCGAGCACCGTCCCCCCTCCGCCCGCGCCCAAGCCTCCTCGCCGTCCCCTGCTCCCTGGCCCGCTGCGTCAACCTCCTCCCTCCCGAAGCGACAACTAGGGTTCCTAGCCGCCGCCACGGCGACGGCCCGCCGGCCCAAGGCCCAGCCGGTCGAACCCTCCGCTGCCCGCCTCCACCGCCTCCTCCTCAACGCGCCGCCTCCTCGACGCGCCACCTCCTCGGCGACGCCTCCTCCTCCTCGACGCGCCGCCTCCTTGCGCCGCCGCCACCTCCTCGACACCGGCGTCCTCCTACGGCAGCCTGCCGTTATCCCACAGGTGATTCCTCACCTCTCCCCCCTTCCCCTCCTTCCCCCTCGTATTTGCTAAAACCGAGATGTAAACTAAAGGAGTTCGTGATTTGCAGAAGCTGTAGCATACTCCAACAAGTGATAAATGCACTCAAAAGTTCACTAAGAAAATGCAGATGCTTCTCACTTGTTACTGAAAGTTTTTTGGAGTGATAAATGCATGCAAAAGAAGTTTAGTTAACTGTTACTATTGCTGTAATAAGGATAGCGTAGAAGACAAGTAGCATAATAGCATAGAACACAACCAGGTCAATTTGCTGTATATAGCCAAGAAAAGTAGCATCTGTCCTTAAGCAGAGTATAAGGATAGCACAGAAGAAATAGACAGGGTAGCAAGTAAGCTGAGATAAAAAAGTGTTTACTTTAAGTAATTATTTTACAACAAGCATTGTGTAGGAAAATGTCATCCAGGCTGTAACTTGAACTTCAAGAACTCCTTAGATAGTTTTTTAGTCTCCTTATACAAAACAAGCTGAAGTTTGAAACCTATTTCTCCTAAGCAGACACAGAAAAATTGCAGATAAGTAGAAACTGAAAATTACAGCCATGTCAAAGTGTCATTTCATTTGGGAGCAGTAACTATAAGTAAAGGAAGTGAGTTGAATTGCAAAAAAATGGAAGGTGAAATGAAAAGAACATTGCTTTATGTGAAAACTGTATGTGCAATCTACAAATGTGAAAAACTGTATGTCCTGTCATAGGTGATGTGCTGTCAAAACTATATGTGCAATCTCCAAAACAATTACACTTATGTGAAGACTGTATGTGCAATCTCCAAATGTATCATCATAATGTAGGTGCTGTGTTGTGTGATTCTTCATGCTGAGAACTTCAACTTTTTCAACTTGCTGGACTATATGTTCATTGGTACTACTTGTGATGCTGCTGCTGTACTACTTGGGAATTTTGTCAACTTGGTTAACTTCCGTTCCGGCCCTTGAGTTTGCCGGAATGTTGATTAACTTCCGTTCCGGCAAATTCGGGTACTCCATATGTCCTATTTTTCAGCAAAGGTCATGCTGAAATTTTCCGTGAATTTTAGCATGACTTTGCTAAAAATAGGACATATGTGGTACTTGCGACTAATGCATGGGCCAGGGTATCTTAGTACTTAATTAAGTAGGATCAACTGCCCCTTTATTCTTGTTGCATTAAACCATAGGTGGCAATAGAGCCAAGTGATTAGGCCCAACTTAGAATTCTCCTTAGCATCGATAAACCCTAGATGATAAACCCAACATAGGTGGCAATAGAGCCAAGTGATTAGTGCCAAGTGATTAGGCCCAACCTAGGGTGCCTCAGCATCGATAAACCCTAAATGATGAAAACTTAACTTGGCTGCCCCGGATGCCTCGGTGTCGATGAGAACCTAAATGATGTACGCTTAGGATTTTAGCGTGCCTCGGCGTCGACAAACCCTAAATGATGAAAGCTTAGGCTTTTAGGGTGCCTCAGTGTCGACAAACCCTAAATGATGAGACCATGATCTTGTTCCTTGACAATAACCAACTTTTTGACCAATTTTTTTTCCTATTTAGAGTGAAACATGGCCCACAACGATGAGGCCGGTGGTTCGGGCAGCAAGCAATTCTAGGAGCTGTCCCAGGAGATGGAGGAACAACCTCACCGCTATGAGGACGCCGCGGAAGGCACCGATCCTGATTACACAACCCCTAGTGGCGTCGGGGATGACACCACTGATGGTGCCACCGAGGATGCCACCACTGATGATGGCGGCGCACACACAGATGGCAGCCAATCGAAGAAGCAAAGGAAGGACCGGCGTCCGAATGCGCTCCGCACCGTCAAGGAGGAATTCACTCAAGTGGACTCCGACGGGAATCCAATGGAGCCCAATCATATAGTCAAGGGGTACTCGGTTCAGCTCGGGTGCATTCTCCGGAGCACCGTCTTGATCAACACCGATAACCTTAGGAATAAGGACCACGGGAATTTGCGCAACCTCCTCTTCACGAAGCTGCACGAATGATACAAGTTCCTTGCTGAATTTGAAAACACACGCCTCTCAGGGAATAAAGTGAACAGTGCTGCCCTCACGAAGATGAGCACGGCCCTGTCTACTTGGAGAAGCACGGTGAAGAGAATGATTGATAAAGGTGATAGTTATGAGAAGATCAAGGCGAAATATCCTTTGATGAGCGAAGATGAGTACAAGGAGTTCAAGATCAAGTGCTCGAGCAGCGCAACCTCCGAATCAAGTCAGTGGGGGAAAGAAATGCGGGAGTTGAACTTAGGGGAACACAAACTCGGTCCCGCGGTTCTGAGTGGCGGAGCCTATATGGGACAAGGAGGGCGCGAGGCGTGCCGAGCAAGGCCTACCGCCCGCCGAGAAATACAGCGGTAACAAGCGACCAGAACCGTGTCAGGGCCTGGTACAAGGAGGACCCGATAACAAAGGAGCTTACCACGGATCCGAAGACCGGGGCGCTTGAGCTTGTTCTGGCAAGGAATACACCCCCGCGTAATTAGCTCCATATGGTTGCACTCTAATGAATCCCCAATATTTCTAAATGGTTCACGTTCCTTTCGCAGGAAACTGAAAGCAGTAGCGCGGGGTCGTCTCAGAGCTCCCCTTTCGACACCCCTTTAAATAGGGCGTTGAACATAATGAAAAACAAGAATAAGCTCACTAAGCCGACGTCAGCTGGTCGTGTGGCCGGCAAAGGCTTGTCCACAAAATGGGAGTCATACTATACCGCTGGTGTGTGGAAGGAGAAAAAGGCCAGCTCGGAAAGCCAGACGCGCGAGGTTGAAGCACTCAAGGCAAAAGTTGCACGGATTCCGGAGCTTGTCCAAGAGCAAGTGGAACAACAGCTGCGAATGAAGCTCAACGCCATGGTGCCTATGTTGATTCATGGGCTGACAACGTGGATTGCGGGCGGCCAACAAGGGCCTCCCCTGGTTCCCAGCTTCACGGCCAGCAACTCGCACAGTGCGCAGGCAGCGCCATTGGTGTCTCCGGCGGCGGCGCCATTGGTGTCTCCGGCGGAGGCGGTATTCATGTCTCTAGCGCCGGCACGGGCATTGGAGCTTAATGCACCCGGGTGTACGCTGGCCGGCACCTCGCCAAAGAAGCGCCCCTCCGTCGATTACCGCCCGCCGTTGGCGGTGCCTTGACATTAGCCGAGCTCGGCGGCATCACGGTAACTAAGCCTCTCGGCCGATGACTTCATCTCCTTGCCTTTGATCGGGCATCCACGGCGCCTGTACATGTTTTCGCGAGGCACCGCCGACGTTGCTTGCACTCTTCTGCACTTCGTGGGCGCCGAGCTGGTCGATGTCGCCAAGGGCAGAATCGTTCAACCAGGCAACCGCATGTTCCACGGTAATCCGATGCCACCCACAATGTATAGGGTTAAAGTGGTTCGGGTGCTGCCAGGCTGCGATGAGCTGTTACCTCCGGTTCGACCCGCTGGGGCCGACGAAGAAGATGAGATGACCCTCAGCGCCTGCGTAAGCTGGCCGCTGCTTTGGCCGAAGAGCCAGATTCGTTTGGGGGCGGGGGACACCACCCCACAGACAAGACCGCCAGTCGTGCCGGCGCCAAGCCATGGCAAGAACGCCGCAACGCTACCGGACCCGCTAGACATCCCTATGTCGGACATCCCTATGGCACAGGATCCGGACAGCCCTATGGCACAGGATCCGAACGACGACGACAACGACGACGGTACATTTACCAAAGTCGATAAGTACTTTGCCGAACATGGGTACACTGACGAGTTCTGCGGGCCTCTTTCTCAAGAACCCAACCAAGACGACCGCAATCTAGCTGGTACGTCGGAGAAATCCAATTGCAATAGGCGTCGTCTGGCATTCAGTTCTCAGGAGACGCCTCCAGCTCCCGCCTTCACCGAGCCTCAGATAGCTGAGGTGCAAAATATTATCAGCCCCAACACGCTCAAGAAGGCGGTCTATGAGTAGAACTCAGTCCCATTACAGGAGATCAAGAAGAAGGGACGGAAACGAAAGACTAACAAGGGCGCTGGTGCGAGCCAGCGGGCACCGAGTACGATCCGTGCTCAGGACGGGCCACCTTCACCTAAGGATATCTCGAGGAGGGTGCATGTGGCGGGTAGGGCGATGCTACCGCCAAATATGCTGAATGCTGCAACCGGTGCTATGCGGAGTCTGCACGACAGTGTTCTTTCTTTGGAGAAGCGGCATCTCAGAGAGAAGGATGTGGCATACCCGGTTTTCGTGGCCAAGGTGCCAGAGGGCAAGGGCTTTGTGGATGGCGACATTGGGGGTACGGTCGTCCTGCGGTTTGATGACATCTTTGCTATGTTTAACCTTCATCCGCTGCACTACACCTTCGTTCGGCTGTTTTCGCCGAGTATGGAGATGCGGATCATTAGAGACAAGACCCCAGACATCGTGATAGTCGACCCCTTCTACATGCGTGCCAAGCACTTGAGCAGCGTTGGGGACCGCCAAGTTGCGAGTTCACACCTCGAAGGCGTCATTCTGGCAAACCCAGATAAGGATAACTTCCTTGTGGCTTACTTTCCCGAGTAAGTCATCCCTTAACCACCCCGTAACATATGATTTCTTAGATTTCGATCATTCTTTTTTTTCTAACATTCCGTGTTCTGTGCAGTGACACACATTGCACACTTATCCTCTTAAGCCCAAAATATTTCATGGCCACGTATTTCGACCCGAACCGTAACTCCAAGATAGACTACACAAATGTCGAGAAAGTTCTTGATGATGTTCTCCCCGGCTACGCCAGATCTAGAGGCACCTTCACCTGGATTGTTCGTAAGTACGGCAAGCACATGTTCTCACACAATACGAAGTTCTGCCGCGTCAAGCAGCCGCCTGGCGGTCAGAAGGATGCCTACTACGCCCTCCATCACATGCGGGCGATCGTAAGGGAGCATCATCAACTTCTGCTACCAGATAATCTCAAAGATTAGGCCGCGAACTTGTTGGCAATCCAGGACGTGGATTAAAGACAAGAATTCTTTCGCATCCAGTCGGACTTTGCGGACATCATCCATCAAGATTTCCTTCATACGTCGGGGCAGTTCTTCCTTAGATATCAACCGTCCAACAATGAGATAGATGGAATGCTACAAATGCAGGGTGACAACGACCGCGATTTCATGACCATCGCGACAGACGGCGGCTTCATCCACGCTCCTGTCCGATGAGTCGAGTCGAAAGTAGTGATGTGTAGTTCTGAAACATTGATTGGCTCATGTTCTAATTAAACTTTAATGAATTTGTATGTCTCTTTGGTTTGGACAGTCGTTCAACTTAGATGTAATCGATGCTATTTATTAGTAGGACCATGAATCGTGCTATTAATATCTTGCTTTTCTCTTCCGATCCTTTTGTTGCATACTTACATATTGCTTATGTATTGTCTGTTGTTTGGCTTGTGCATATAGATGCCGTCGTATGTCGTGTACAAGGGTAAGGTTCCCGAGTCTCTGACGATCGGGAGGAGTGTCGGAGACAGGTTCACCGCTTCAGCGGTATGAGCCACAAAGGGTACACCACTAGGGCGGAGGCCGAATCTAGATACGCCCGCTATCTAGCGGGAGAGAGGAGGGAGCGTTGGAGGAACCGGATGAAGACCAGTTTGATCGTGATGATGCTCATCGTGATGACCACAACTCTCTTCTATGTGATGGTAGTTTAGATGGTCGATATCGACTTGTAATGTGAAGACAAACTAGCTACTCGCGGTCTCGAGACTTGTAATATTCTATCTTTGTTCGGTCTTTTGAATTCAGAGACTAATATGATGATTTGTATTCGGAGACTAATCTTCTATTGTATTCGATGAATCTGCTGTTGCTGTGTGGTGTTGTCTAAATTCTGTCCAACAATATATTTTGTAACCTGTGAAAATATCAGAAAAGAAAATAAATAATCCCTAATATTCATACTAGTGGCGCACTACACAAGACACTAATGGCGCACTGTGATAATCACACTAATGGCGCATCAGCCACTGGTGCACCATTAGTATGCCAAAGCACATGGGTACATATGGCCCCCTGGAAAGAATTCTAATGGCGCACTGTGGGCAATACTAATGGCGCACTACGTGGTGCGCCATTAGAACACCAGATACTAATGGCGCACCAGTGGTGCGCCATTAGAATTTAATTCTAATGGCGTGATGCTAGTGGCGCACCAGTAGTGCGCCATTAGAAGGCAAAACTGGTGCGCCACTAGCATGCCTTTTCCTAGTAGTGGTAGGGGGTGCCCCCCTATCTCCTGGGCTCCTCGAGGGTCTTCTGACTTGATCTCCAATCCTCCAGGATGATATTCTTCCAAAAAATCACGATGCCGAAGGTTTCATTCCGTTTGGACTCCGTTTGATATTCCTTTTCTTCGAAATACTGAAACAGGCAATAAAACAACAATATGGGTTGGGCCTCTGGTTAGTAGGTTAGTCCCAAAAATGATATAAATGTGTAAAATAAAGCCCATAAACATCCAAAAAGGGGTAATATAATAGCATGGAACAATAAAAAATTATAGATACGTTGGAGACATATCAAGCATTCCTAAGCTTAATTCCTGCTCGTCCTCGAGTACGTAAATGATAAAAACAGAATTTTTGATGTGGAATGCTACCTAGCATAATTCTCAATGTAATTTTCTTTATTGTGGCATGAATGTTCAGATCCAAATGATTCAAAATAAAAGTTCATATTGATAAAAGAAATAGTAACACTTCAAGCATACTAATCAAGGTAAGCATGTCTTCTCAAAATAGCATGGCAAAAGAAAGTTCATGCCTACAAAATCATATAGTTAGGCTATGCTTCATTTTCGTCACACAAAGATGTTCTCAACTTATATACCCCCGATGACAAGCCAAGCAATTGTTTCATACTTAAATAATCTCAAACTTTTTCAACCTTCACGCAATACATGAGTGTGAGCCATGGATAGCACTATGGGTGGAATAGAATATGATGAGGGGGATTGTGTGGAGAAGACAAAAAAGGAGAAAGTCTCACATTGACGAATCAACGGGCTATGGAGATGCCCATCAATTGATGTCAACATGAGGAGTAGGGATTGCCATGCAACGGATGCACTAGAGCTATAAATGAATACTCAACAAAAGAAAACTAGTGGGTGTGCATCCAACTTGCTTGCTCACGAAGACCTAGGGCATTTGAGGAAGCCCATCGTAGGAATATACAAGCCAAGTTCTATAATGAAAAATTCCCACTAGTATGAAAAAGACAACTTATGAGACTCACTATATGAAAAACATGGTGCTACTTTGAAGCACAATATATGAGACTCACTACATGAAGAACAAGGTGCTACTTTGAAGCACAAGTGTGGAAAAAGAGATAGTAACATTGCCCTTTTTATTTATTTTCTTTTCTTTCTCTTTTTTTATTTTTTCTCTTTCTTTTGGGCCTTTCTTTTTTCTTTTGGCCTTTCTTCTTTTTTTTCTTTTTTTTTCTTTGGGCAATGCTCTAATAATGATGATCATCACACTTCTATTGATTACAACATATGAATTACAACTCGAAACTAGAACAAGATATGACTCTATATGAATGCCTCCGGCGGTGTACCGAGATGGTGCAATGAATCAAGAGTGACATGTATGAAAAATAATGCATGGTGGCTTTGCCACAAATACGATGTCAACTACATGATAATGCAATGGCAATATGACAAAATTAAAGTATGTCATGAAGAACGGAACGGCGGAAAGGTAAAAGTGTGTATAATCCATCGACTCAACATTAGTCAAAAGAACTCATATACTTATTGCAAAAATTTAGAAGTCATCAAAAATCAAGTACTACGCGCATGTTCCTAGGGGGATAGATTGGTAGGAAAAGACCATCGCTCGTCCCCGATCGCCACTCATAAGGATGCACAAGCCAGGTACACTTCATGTTTCAAATTTGTTACACAACTTTAACCATATGTGCATGCTACGAGACTTAAGCATTCTTTAAATTCATAATCACCCAACTAGCATGACTTTAGTATCACTATCTCCATATCTCAAAACAATTATCAAGTATAAAATTGATCATAGCATCCAATTCACTTCCTATGATAGTTTTTATTATACCCAACTTGGATGCTCATCATTCTAGGACCAACTTTGTAACCATAGCAAATACCATGCTGTTCTAAAAGACTCTCAAAATAATATAAGTGAAGATCAATGAGTATTCGAATAATTGTGCAACTATGTGAAGACTCTCTAACATTAAGGAATTTCAGATCTTGGTATTGTACTCAAACAGCAAGCAAACAAAATAAAATTATATTGCAAGGATAGCGCAACTCATGTGGAGAAGCAAAAACTTAGGCTCAACCGATACTAACCGATAGTTGTTGAAGAAGAAAGGTGGGATGCCTACCGGGGCATCCCCAAGCTTAGGTGCTTGAGACTACTTGAAATATTATATTGGGGTGCCTTGGGCATCCCCAAGCTTGAACTTTTGTGTCTCCTTAATTCTTCTCATATCATGGTTTCTCTATTTCTCAAAAGCTTCATCCACAACAAACTCAACAAGAACTCGTGAGATAGGTTAGTATAAACCAATGCAAAACCTTATCATTTTCTACTGTAACAAATCACTAAAATTATTATTCCTCATTGAATACTAAATTCCTCTGCATTTTTAATACTCCTATCCTCAAATAGAATCATTAAACGAGCAAACATATGCAAACAATGCAAACATAACAGCGATCTGCCAAAACAGTACAGACTGTAAAGAATGCAAAAGTATCAATACTTCCCTAACTCCAAAAATTATGAAATAAAATTCACACTGTAGTAAATTTATCATAGCTCATTATGCAAAAAGTTTCAACATTATATCATGCTCTGACTTTTCTAGGGAATTTTCGCAACAGCGGTAAACTTTCTGTTTTCAAACAGCAACATGTATACTAGCAAAATAAGCATGTCAAAGGCTATCCTTGACATTTTTATTGAAAATAAAGATGTAAAAAATTATTCTAAATAAAAGCAAGCAAATACTAACAAGAGAAAATGACGCTCCAAGCAAAACACATATCATGTGGTGAATAAAAATATAGCTCCAAGTAAAGTTACCGATGCACGAAGACGAAAGAGGGGATGCCTTCCGGGGCATCCCTAAGCTTAGGCTCTTGGTTGTTCTTGAATATTACCTTGGGTTGCCTTGAGCATCCCCAAGCTTTGGCTCTTTCCACTCCCTATTCCATAATCCATCGAATCTCTACCCAAAACTTGAAAACTCCACAACACAAAACTCAACAGAAAACTCGAAAGCTCTGTTAGTATAAGAAAATAAAACCACCACTTAGGTACTGTAATGAACTCATTATAAATTTATATTGGTGTAATATCTACTGTACTCCAACTTATCTATGGTTCATACCCTTCGATACTACTCATAGATTCATCAAAATAAGCAAACAACGCATAGAAAACAGAATCTGTCAAAAACAGAACAGTCTATAGTAATCTGTATCAAAAGTATACCTCTGTAACTACACAAATTCTACCAAATTAGGAGATCCTAAGAAATTTGTGTACCAATCAAGAGCAAAAAGAAACAGATCAAGAGCACGTTTCTGTGAATTAACAAAACTAATTTACTGGGTGCAAAAGTTTCTGATTTTCAGCAGGATCAACACAACTATCACCGTAAGCTATGCTAAAGGTCTTACTTGGAACTTTATTGAAACAAAACCTATAAAACATGATTACTAAAGTAGTATAATCATGTGGACACACAAAAACAGTAAGGATAAATATTGGGTTGTCTTCCAACAAGCACTTTTCTTTAATGCCTTTCTAGCTAGGCATGATGATGACAACGATGCTCACATAAGAGATAAGAAGTGAAACATAACGAGAGCATCATGAAGCATATGACTAGCAAATTTAAGTCTAACCCACTTCCTATGCATAGGGATTTTGTGAGCAAACAACTTATGGGAACAATAATCAACAAGCATAGGAAGGTAAAACAAACATAAGTTCAAAAATTGAAGCACATAGAGAGGAAACTTGACATTATTGCAACTCCTACAAGCATATGTTCCTCCCTCATAATAATTTTCAGTAGCATCATGAATGAATTCACAATATAACCAGCACCTACAAGCATAGAAAATTTACTACTCTCCACATAAGCAAAATTCTTCTCATTCGTAATAGTGGGAGTATCATAAGAGACTTGAACACTAAAAATTGTTTACACACTAAAAGAGTAATGTTCAAAAAAAGGGTAATCATAATCATGACAAGATTTATAAATATAATCATCACTACTTTTTATAGCATAAGTTTCATCACAATAATCATCACAAGTAGCAACTTCGTTCTCATCATAATCGATTGAAACCTCTCCCAAGATAGTGGAATCATCACTAAATAAAGTTGACACTCTTCCAAATCCACTTTCATATTCATCACAATAAGATTTAACATCCTCCAAAATAGTGGGATCACTACTTCCTAAAGTTGACACTCTTCCGAACCCACTTTCATCAATATAATCATCATAAGTAGGAGGCATGCTATCATCATAACAACTTTGCATATCAAAACTTGGGATGCTAAAAATATCATCTTCATTAAACATAGCATCCCCAAGCTTGGGACAAACATTAATTTCAGCAAATATATTCTCAAATATTTCATCCTTATCAAACATAGCTTCCCCAAGCTTGGGTCCTTTTATATCATAAGCATAATCACTTTCATCATTAAAAATATGGATAGCACCAATAGTATAGCAATTATCATCATCACAATGAGTAGTAGGAGCAACATCATTTGGGAGGGATACCTTTCTACCTTTGTTGCTCCTTCTTTTCTTTTTCTTCTTCACATTGTGTGTGGGTTCAACCTTCCTCTTTGAGCTCCTTATAGATGAGATTGGCTGAATAGAAAGCTCCTCCTCATTACCTGATTCATCATAAGAAATAATAGGAGGATATTGGGAAGTCTCTTCCCTTTCATTAGTATTCTCGTCATCTCCTATTTGCTTTCATTTCTTTAGGTAATTGGAAATATAAGGATTTTCAATGCAATTCTCCGCACAAAACAAATAAATCTTTTCTAGATCAATATCAAGAAAATGCATAAGATTAAATTCTGGAATAGGCTTAGTTAAACGTTTCAACTCTTCACAAGCCAAAAGCAACCTAAGTTCATTGTAATGAGAAAGGGAGATCAAATCATCACAATTTTTGGACACGATCCGATCATGAAACAATTTGCATTGGAGATGTAAATGATCTTGTTTATTGCAAAATTCACAATGGGAAAGATATCTTAAATTCTCCGCACTCTTATCTAGTCTTTCTTGCAACTTCTTAGTTTCTAAATACTTATGCCTCTTGCAATATATATCTTCTCTATTTGGTGTGTTCATGCAAACATGTACTCCACAAAAGTTGACATGCTCATAAGATATTTCATCGTGACTAGAGCAATCATCATTAGTACTAAGGATATTCAAGGAGTTTATACTAAAAACATTGCAATCATGCTCATCATTCAAAGATTTAGTACCAAGCATTTTAAAGCATTCTTCTTCTAGCACTTGAGCACAATTTTCTTTTCCATCATACTCATGAAAGATATTAAAAAGGTGAAGCGTGTGAGACAAACTTAACTCCATTTTTTTGTAGTTTTCTTTTGTAAACTAAACTAGTGATAAAACAAGAAACAAAAAGATTCTATTGCAAGATCTAAAGATATACCTTCAAGCACTTACCTACCTGGCAACGGCGCCAGAAAAGAGCTTGATGTCTACTACACAACCTTCTTCTTGTAGACGTTGTTGGGCCTGCAAGTGCACAGGTTTGTAGGACAGTAGCAAATTTCCCTCAAGTGGATGACCTAAGGTTTATCAATCCGTCGGAGGCATAGGGTGAAGATGGTCTCTCTCAAACAACCCTGCAACCAAATAACAAAGAGTCTCTTTTGTCCCCAACACACCCAATACAATGGTAAATTGTATAGGTGCACTAGTTCGGCAAAGAGATGGTGATACAAGTGCAATATGGATGGTAGATATAGGTTTTTGTAATCTGAAAATATAAAAACAGCAAGGTAACTAATGATAAAAGTGAGCGTAAACAGTATTGCAATGATAGGAAACAAGGCCTAGGGTTCATACTTTCACTAGTGAAAGTTCTCTCAGCAATAATAACATAGATAGATCATATAACAATCCATCAACATGCAACAAAGAGTCACTCCAAAGCCACTAATAGCGGAGAACAAACGTAGAGATTATGGTAGGGTACGAAACCACCTCAAAGTTATTCTTTCGGATCAATCTATTCAAGAGTTCGTACTAGAATAACACCTTAAGACACAAATCAACCAAAACCCTAATGTCACCTAGATACTCCATTGTCACTTCAAGTATCCGTGGGTTTGATTATATGATATGCATCACACAATCTCATATTCATCCAACCAACACAAAGTACTTCAAAGAGTGCCCCAAAGTTTCTACCGGAGAGTCAAGAAAACGTGTACCAACCCCTATACATAGGTTCATGGGCGGAACCCGCAAGTTGGTCACCAAAACATACATCAAGAGGTACGTGATATCCCATTGTCACCACATATAAACACGACAAGACATACATCAAGTGTTCTCATAAAAGACTCAATCCGACAAGATAACTTCAAAGGGGAAACTCAATTCATCACAAGAGAGTAGAGGGGGAGAAACATCATAAGATCCAACTACAATAGCAAAGCTCGGGATACATCAAGATCATGCCATAGAGAGAACACAAGAGAGAACACGAGAGAGAGAGAGAGATCGAACACATAGCTACTGGTACATACCCTCAGCCCCGACGGTGAGCTACTCCCTCCTCGTCATGGAGAGCGCCGGGATGATGAAGATGGCCACCGGTGATGGGTTCCCCCCTCAGGCGAGTCTTTGGAACGGACTCGAGAGGTTTTTGGTGTCTACAGAGGCTTGCGACGGCGAAACTCCCGATCTATCTTGATATTCGATGGTTTTAGGGTACGTAGGCTTATATAGGCGAAAGTACTCGGTCAGGAGGTGCTCGAGGGGTCCACGAGACAGGGGGGGCACGCCCTGTAGGGGGTGCCCCCCTATCTCATGGGCTCCTCGAGGGTCTTCTGACTTGATCTCCAAGCCTCCAGGATGATATTCTTCCAAAAAATCACGAAGCCGAAGGTTTCATTCCGTTTGGACTCCGTTTGATATTCCTTTTCTTCGAAATACTGAAACAAGCAATAAAACAGCAATATGGGCTGGGCCTCCGGTTAGTAGGTTAGTCCCAAAAATAATATAAATGTGTAAAATAAAGCCCATAAACATCCAAAAAGGAGTAGTATAATAGCATGGAACAATTAAAAATTATAGATACGTTGGAGACGTATCATTAGTCACGAGGTGATGTATTACGGAACGAGTAAAGAGACTTGCTGGTAACGATATTGAACTAGGTATGAAGATACCGACGATCGAATCTCGGGCAAGTAACATACCAATGGACAAGGGGAATTACCTATGTTGTCATAGTGGTTCGACCGATAAAGATCTTCGTAGAATATTTAGGAGCCAATGTGGGCATCCAGGTTCCTCTATTGGTTATTAAGCAGAGATGTTTCTCGGTCATGTCTACATAGTTCTCGAACCCGTAGGGTCCGCATGCTTAATGTTCGTTGACGATATAGTGTTATATGAGTTATATGATTTGGTGACCGAATGTTTATTGGAGTCCCAGATGAGATCACAGACATGACGAGAAGTCTTGAAATGGTCGAGAGGTAAAGATTCATATATAGGACGATGGTTATTGGACACCGGAAGTGTTTCGGGTGGTATCGGGTACTTTTCGGGTCACCGGAAGGGGTTTCTGGCAGCCCCATTAGGTTATTGGGCCTTATGGGCCAAAAGGGGAAGAGCACACCAGCCCACAAGGGGCTGGTGCGCCCCTCTACCCCCTGCCCACGCACAAAGGAGGGATGGAAGGAAAGGGGAGGCGCCCTAAGGCAGCCATCTCCCTTTCCTTTCCCCCTTCAAATAAGTCAAAGGGGGGCGCGGCTAGGCAGGTGCCCTAGGGCAGCCACCGGCCACTTGGGGTGCCCTAGGGGAGGGGGCGCCACAACAGCCCACAACATTGTCTTAGCCGTGTGCGGCGCCCCCATCCACCATTTACTCCCTCGGTCATATTTCCGTAGTGCTTAGGCGAAGCCCTGCGGAGATCACATCACCATCACCGTCACCACACCGTCGTGCTGTCGGAATTCGTCTACTACCTCACCGTCTTGCTGGATCAAGAAGGCGGAGGACGTCACCGAGCTGAACGTGTGCAGAACGCGGAGGTGCCGTACGTTCGGTACTAGATCGGTTGGAGCGCAAAGAAAGTTTGACTACATCAACCACGTTGTGAAACCCTTCCGCTTACGGTCTACAAGGGTACGTAGACACACTCTCCCCCTCGTTGCTATGCATCTCCACGGATAGATCTTGCGTGTGCATAGAATTTTTTTTGTTTTCCATGCAACGTTTAAACAAAACTCCCCCAGAATTGTTGATAGTTGGACGACACCCGTTGTTTCAAACAAGCCGTGGAGTGTGATTGTTGGTGGAGGGGGAGTAAAATCTTTACCTTTCTGTTTGGGAACCGCCTATAATATTAGCCTTTGTTTGGCAAGCTGTTGTAAGTTTTCGATGTAATCTTTAGTACTCTGTATGCCAAATTGAATGATGTGTTCATTCCAAAAAAATTTAAAATGGGTAAAAGCCGAGAAGTTTTATATTTTTATATTATGAACCTTCGATTCTCAAATTTAAATTCTTCTACATTGAATGGGCAGCTACAGCAATAAATTTGGATCAGCCTTTCTACTCCCCTGCACCTAGGTTGAGCAGATATATCTAGTATGGAAGATATTGGGAACTCTTGGTTGTTATGTTGACAATGAAAGCATACCTCTTAAAATTATTTCCATCTCTGTTTAAAAGCTTCGAGCTCTGGCACCTCTGCAAATCCCTGCTTCCCTCTGCAAAGGGCCTATCTTTTACTTTTATGGAAGAGTCAGTAGTATTCCTTCTCATTCCAACTTACTCTTTAGTTGGCAAGCATCATGTGATGGGGAAAGATCTAAGCATATTTATTATTGTTGACAATCTATCTATCATATACACAGAAGTCAAATAAGCCATCACGTTAGTCCACATATATTAAATTATCTTGACCGTAAATTTTAGAGATTAATGGTTGAGATTTAAAGATATAGCGTTACATATAAATATATTGCATCCAAACACTTTGACACGTAACGTGTCATATACTAATAGTCCAATGCGTTATAAGAAAAAAAAAGAGGCTAACTTACGTTTGTGTTACACAATTACATATATGGGAACAATCCTAAAAAAAAGTACATACATGGGAACAAAAAAAAGGTTCGGCAGCCTGCTAGGTAAGAGTCCACTTGGGCAAAAAGGAAAGAGTCCGGCCACCCCAAGGATCGGGTCCTAGGAGAATACGTGTGCTGATTAATTCCTAAAAAACAGAATTAATTTGCAGGCACCGGCAAACTAATCAGTCCGGACTTTCTCCTTATGTGTTGTAATAAAACAGTTTAGACTCAGCTTAGTAATCCACGTTTGATATAACAGTCTTTCTGTGCGCATTTTGAAAATATACATATTTGTATATACATATCAAATACAGTGGGGCAAAGAGATTAGAAAAATAGTTTCGATCATAATGGTTGAGATCTAAAGGTTTGAACGTTACACACAATGTTTGAGAGGTGCCGTTGTACCTAACCTGTCACGTTTAGAGTATAAAAAATGACGTGTTAAGTACAAATAGGTAGCCAACCGGCAACGGAAAAAAGGCATTCAATCCGATTCAACATACACTAGGTAAACATGTAATCAGAAGTTCCATATATCCACATAGATTAAATTAGCCATTTTTTCTTATATTAACAGCTCAGATTTAAACACTAACTTGGAAGGGAAATTGCAACGTTAAATATAAATAGGTAAACAAATAGTTAGACTGTCACGTACAAATATTTTTGAGATAATAATACTAACTTGGAAGGAATGGTTCAGACTCGACAAGAAAAAAAGTTATTTGGAAGGAGTAAATGGGAGGTAAATCAGCTTGCATCAGCGTACGTGCATGCATAGGACTCCAAAACCGAGACTAAGACAGATGGATGTAGCGTGAGAAAACTAGACGGGAAGCACTAGGTCATATATTAGTATGGACCAGCTTAGGACGTCAGCGAGAATTTTGAATAATTTTAAGTCCTATTAATTGGTTCTTCATTATACCAGCTACTAGATTCGTAGTAGCTAGGCTATGACCGAGAATTTTTGGTTTTAGGGCTCCATGGAACTCAACTTTTTGAAAATTCCAGCATCAATCTTTTAAGTTTCCAAAATACTGAAAATAAATATACATAAGTACTTATACATGTTTACTAGACACGTGTAAAATTTTCATTACAGAATATGTTTTAATGTGATCTACATAGAAAAAACAAAATCATGTTCTTTTATAGTGCTACAATTACATGATTTTGTTATCTTTATGTGATCGCATATAAATTTTTTGCCCCACGAAACTTTACAAACAAGTAGTATACATCCATAGGTATGTGTGTATTATTAAAAAATTTGAAACCTAAACTTTTGATTCTTGATTTTTTCCAAATTTGAAGCTGCATGGAGATCAAGCTTCATTACCTACTTCCGCTCAGCTACACATAAGGGCGTGCATGCGTTTGTGAGATATATGCGTTTTTGTGGGGTTTATGCATATTTTGAATTTTCTAGATGGAATATATATCATGCAGGTGTGTAAGATTACTTGGCTATGAAGTAACTATGTATTTTTCACATAAGCATCAAATGCATTGGACTTTTTGTTATAAAATCCTTTTGATTAAGAATGAATGGTTATATAGTGTTCAGATAGAATTTAGTAGAACATCTAATGGCTATAATGAAAATGATTTCCTCTTTTTTTTCCTTTTTGTGATATTTTCTAGCATATGTTTTTTTTCACTGTCTACCTTTCAAATATAAAGTGACAATTACTTAGATTTAGATGGTCAGGCTACACAAATAATTAGAGTGAGAGGATATTGTAACGAGCATTTAGAATCATGCAGGGAAGGTCGACATCCAGGATATTGTGTTATTTAGAAACAAAATTGCACTTCAAACTATGATGAGGCATATGGAGGAATATAAAAAATATTTATGCATTTAATTATTGATGAAATGGCTTGGCGTGGTAGGAAGCTAAGATCAGTGCCATTATTCACTTTTTGTCACAAAGGCGCCGATGACTGTAACAACAATAATACATTTACCGAAAATATTTCACCTATAGTTTGATCATGTTTTCTCAGGACACACATTCGAACTAAAATATTTTTTATTTTAAATGATTTATCAAGGGGGACTGGCAAACAACAGTGGAAGAGAGAAATATGAAGATTGGTATGGAATTATATGGCTTTACATAGTAGGGTGCCGTTTTTTTATCACAGACTAATTCAAAAATAATATAGTTATAAACAGAATTCCCAAATATTATCTCTTTCCCGTATATGCACATTTTGGACTTTTTAATATATCTTAACTACCATGGACAAATACTGGTGGAGATTTGTTTTGTTAACATAAACAATTAGTTAATGGCACGATCAGATCATGTGGAAGCATATATATGGATATGTGGACATATGACATTGTGCTAATAGATAATGGTGGAACAAATAACAATGTATGGTTGCAAGTGATCAATGTTCTCATTTCCTTAGTAAAAATTCTAAAAGAATATTGGGTGCAAAGGTAAATGAACATGGATGAAAAGGTGAAACCGTGAAATCTAGAGATAGTACCAAAGCCAATAGTTTGGCATGGTGGGACACATGCCTCGGTTCTTTTGATATTTCATTGCAGGATAACCATATCATTAACAACAACTGTATAGAAAATGTACCAAGTTTAATCATGTTTTATAATAGTATACATTTGAGATATAATTTGTTTATATAAATACATCTATAGGAATAGATCAAATGAATGAACATATGTAGAGAAAAACATGCAAAATGAATAAGTTGTAAAGAAAGTCTAGCCGCGCAAATGCGCGGGTCACCCAGCTAGTTATCTATATGATAAGTAAGTTGGGAGGCGAAACATTAAACCCCTATCTTTCTCTGTGTTCGAGCGATGCTATTTGTTCTAAAAATATGCTTTGAGTGGTAGCAATCATGGAAGACTATATGATAGTTGAGTATGTGGGATTTGCTAAATCAAAGCTCTTACATAGACCCTTCCAAAAAATAAGATGAATTGCAATTTTTTGATGACTGAGAACATAGTTTGCTAGCTTTCAAGAAAGTTTATGGTCTATGCTTTAACATGTGAATAGCTTGTTACTTGATCATGAGAAGTTTTATGAGATGAACTACTGTTATGACATATAATGATGCTAGAAAAGGTGATTGAAATTATCATTGATCAAACTTGTGCACCTGCAAGCATTCACACTTCATAAATTATTTCTTTTATCATTTACCTACTCGAGGACAAGCAGGAATTAAGCTTGGGGATGCTGATATGTCTCCAACGTATCTATAATTTATGAAGTATTCATGCTATTATATTATCTGTTTTGGATGTTTATGGGCTTTATTATACACTTTTATATTATTTTTGGGACTAACCTATTAACCAGGGGCCCAGCCCAAATTGTTGTTTTCTTGCCTATTTTAGTGTTTCGAAGAAAAGGAATATAAAACACAGTCCAAACGGAATGAAACATTCGAGAGAGTTATTTTTGGAATTGAAGCAATCCAGGAGACTTGAAGTAGACGTCAGGGAAGCTTCTAGGTGGCCACGAGGCAAGGAGGCGCGCCCTACCCCCCTAGGCGCGCCCCCTGAAGTAAATATGCCCTAAAGGCAATAATAAAGTTATTATTTATTTCCTTATATCATGATAAATATTTATTATTCATGCTAGAATTGTATTAATCGAAAACATGATACATGTGTGAATAAATAGAAAAACAGAGTGTCACTAGTATGCCTCTACTTGACTAGCTCGTTGATCAAATATGGTTATGTTTCCTAGCCATAGACATGAGTTAGCTTAGCACTTGATCATTTAGTATGTTGCTATTGCTTTCTTCATGACTTATACATGTTCCTATGACTATGAGATTATGCAACTCCCGTTTACCGGAGGAACACTTTGTGTGCTACCAAACGCCACAACATAATTGGGTGATTATAAAGGTACTCTACAGGTGTCTCCGAAGGTACTTGTCGGGTTGGCGTATTTCGAGATTAGGATCTGTCACTCCGATTGTCGGAGAGGTATCTCTGGGGCCTCTCGGTAATGCACATCACTATAAGCCTTGCAAGCAATGTGACTAATGAGTTAGTTGCGGGATGATGCATTACGAAACGAGTAAAGAGACTTGCCGATAATGAGATTTAACTAGGTATTGAGATACCGACGATCGAATCTCGGGTAAGTAACATACCGATGACAAAGGGAACAACGTATGTTGTTATGCAGTTTGACCGATAAAGATCTTCGTAGAATATGTAGGATCCAGTATGAGCATCCAGGTTCCGCTATTGGTTATTGATCGAAGACGTGTCTTGGTCATGTCTACATAGTTCTCGAAACCGTAGGGTCCGCACGCTTAAAGTTTGATGACAGTTTTATTATGAGTTTTTTTGTTTTGATGTACCGAAGGTAGTTCGGAGTCCCGGATGAGATCGCGGACATGACGAGGAGTCTCCAAATGGTCGAGACGTAAAGATCGATATATTGGACGACTATATTCGGACATCGGAAAGGTTCCGAGTGATTCGGGTATTTTTTGAGAGTTACGGGAATTCGCCGGGGAGTATATGGGCCATATTGGGCTTTAGGGTAAAGAGAGAGGAGAGGCTGGGCGCCCCCCAAGGCCTAGTCCGAATTGGACTAGTGGGAGGGGTTGCGCCCCCTCCTTCCACTACTAGGGAAAAGCCTAGCAGCAGCGAGGGTTTTGGGCCTATTAGTAGCGCGGGTACCCGCGCTACTAATAAGCATAACAGACTAACTTATAGCGATGGCGGGTGCCACCCGCTACAGTTAACGATATAACGATAGCGTGGGTACAAACCCACGCTACTACTAATCTGTAATCTCTGATTTTTTTTTGAAGTTTTTTCGAATTTTTTTTTTGAATTTTTTCCCTAATTTTATAATTTCTGAATTATTTTAACCTCAAATCTCTAATCACCCATCATCGCTGCTAAATTTAATCTCTAATCACCCCTCATCATTCCAAATCATCTAACTTCCCGGACGGTTACCCATCCTCTCACTACTCCAGCCTGAGCACGCTTAACTTCCGGGTTCTATTCTCCCTCGTTTCCAAGTCTGCACTTGTTGTTTTCCTGACAATAGTAAGATGTCAATCCTATTAACCTCAGGAATTTAGCTTGAGCATGTAGTGACACATTTCACTGTTTGAGTTTGAAACTATTGTTCTAAAAAAGTAGTAACACTAATATTTCTTGAATAATTAGTTTGGCCCACAGTTTGACCATAGTTTGACCAGATTTGACCAAAGTTTGACCAGATTTGACCATAGTTTGACCAGATTTGACCAAAATTCAAAAAAACTAAAATAATTATTTAGTAACACTAATATTCTTGAATAATTAGTTTGACCATAGTTTGACCAGATTTAACAGAAATTAAAAAAAAACTGAAATTTGATGAATTTTTTTGCCTCCAGATCTTACAAGCCCCGTAACTTTTTTCTGTTAGGTTTTTGAGGATTTTAAAAATGTTTAACGGGGTTCCAGATCTTTAAAGCCCCGTAAATTTTCGAGTAGATGATTTTTCATATAAAAAACTTTTTCATCCGAGTTCGTATGCAAAAGTTATGGCCATTTTACAAATTTCCAGAGAGATTTTGCAAATAAAGTCGAAATTCATATTTGTAAATTTTCCCAACAACTAGACCACATATCACATGGGAAACTTATTTTCTTTTATTTTTTGACATTTTATCATTTTCTTTTATTTTTTAAAACTGAAAAGGCGGTCCACCGTGGGGTACACTTTGACAAATAGGCCATACCCGCTACTACTATGGCAGACGATTAGCGATGGCTGGGTTTTAACCTCACTACTACTAATTTGATAGCGATGGCGGGTTTATAACCATCGCTACTACTATGGCATGGTCCAGGGCCACTTAGTAGTAGCGAGGTTAAAACCCGCTTCGCTATCCACTTAGTAATAGCGAGGTTAAAACCCGCGCTACTACTATGGCATATCCCGGGGCACAGTAGAGACCGCTTAGTAGTAGCGAGGTTACAAACCCGCGCTGCTGCTATCAACTTAGTAGTAGCAAGGTTTAAAAACCTGCACTGCTAGTAAGTAGCAGTAGCGAGGGTTTTTAACCCTCGCTGTTGCTAAGATTCTGTGTATAGGCTTTTCCCTAGTAGTGTTCCTTCTGTTCTCTCTCCCCTTTCCTTGACTCCTACTACTACTACTTGGAAGGGGGGAATCCTACTCCCGGTGGGAGTGGGACTCTTCCTAGGGCGCGCAATAGAGAGGGCCGGCCCTCCCCCTCCTCCACTCCTTTATATATGGGGAGGGGGCACCCCTTGGAGATACAACAATTGATCCCTTGGATCTCTTAGCCGTGTGCGGTGCCCCCCTCCACCATAATCCACCTTGATAATATCGTAGCGGTGCTTAGGCAAAGCCCTGCGTCAGTAGAACATCATCATCGTCACCACGCCGTCATGCTGACGGAACTCTCCCTCAAAGCTCGGCTGGATCGGAACTCGAGGGACGTCATCGAGCTGAATGTGTGCTGAACTCGGAGGTGCCGTGCGTTCGGTACTTGATCGGTTGTATCGTGAAGAAGTACGACTACATAAACCACGTTGTGCTAACGCTTCCGCTTTCGGTCTACGAGGGTACGTCGACAACACTCTCCCCTCTCGTTGCTATGCATCACCATGATCTTGCGTGTGCGTACGAATTTTTTTGAAATTACTACGTTCCCCAACAGTGGTATCAGAGCCAGGTTTTATGCGTTGATGTTATATGCACGAGTAGAATAAAAGTGAGTTGTGGGCGATACAAGTCATACTGCTTACCAGCATGTCATACTTTGGTTCGGCGGTATTGTTGGATGAAGCTGCCTGGACCGACATTACGCGTACGCTTACGCGAGACTGGTTCTACCGACGTGCTTTGCACACAGGTGGTTGGCGGGTGTCAGTTTCTCTAACTTTAGTTCAACCGAGTGTGGCTACGCCCGGTCCTTGAGAAGGTTAAAACAACACTAACTTGACAAACTATCATTGTGGTTTTGATGCGTAGGTAAGAACGGTTCTTGCTCAGCCCGTAGCAGCCACGTAAAACTTGCAACAACAAAGTAGAGGACATCTAACTTGTTTTTACAGGGCATGTTGTGATGTGATATGGTCAAGACGTGATGTTATATTTTATTGTATGAAATGATCATGTTTTGTAACCGAGTTATCGACAACTGGCAGGAGCCATATGGTTGTCGCTTTATTGTATGCAATGCAATCGCCCTGTAATTGCTTTACTTTATCAATAAGCTATAGCGATAGTCGTAGAAGCAATAGTTGGCGAGACAACAATGATGCTATGATGGAGATCAAGGTGTCGCGCCGGTGACGATGGTGATCATGACGGTGCTTCGGAGATGGAGATCACAAGCACAAGATGATGATGTCCATATCATATCACTTATATTGATTGCATGTGATGTTTATCTTTTATGCATCTTATCTTGCTTTGATTGACGGTAGCATTATAAGATGATCTCTCACTAAATTTCAAGATAAAAAGTGTTCTCTCTGAGTATGCACCGTTGCCAAAGTTCGTCGTGCCCAGACACCACGTGATGATCAGGTGTGATAAGCTCTACGTCCATCTACAACAGGTGCAAGCCAGTTTTGCACACGCAGAATACTCAGGTTAAACTTGACGAGGCTAGCATATGCAGATATGGCCTCGGAACACTGAGACCGAAAGGTCGAGCATGAATCATATAGTAGATATGATCAACATAGTGATGTTCACCATTGAAAACTACTCCATTTCATGTGATGATCAGTTATGGTTTAGTTGATTTGGATCGCGTGATCACTTAGATGATTAGAGAGATGTCTATCTAAGTGGGAGTTCTTAAGTAATATGATTAATTGAACTTAAATTCATCATGAACTTAGTCCTGGTAGTATTTTGCAAATTATGTTGTAGATCAATAGCTCGCGTTGTTGCTTTCATATGTTTATTTTGATATGTTCCTAGAGAAAACTGTGTTGAAAGATGTTAGTACCAATGATGCGGATTCGATCCGTAATCTGAGGATTGTCCTCATTCCTGCACAGAATAATTATGTCCTTGATGCACCGCTAGGTGACGGACCTATTGTAGGAGCAGATGCAGGCGTTATGAACGTTTGTCTAGATCAATATGATGACTACTTAATATTTTAGTGCACCATGCTTAACGGCTTAGAATCGGGACTTCAAAGATGTTTTGAACGTCATGGACCATATGAGATGTTCCAGGAGTTGAAGTTAATATTTCAAACAAATACCCGAGTTGAGAGATACGTAGTCTCCAAAAAGTTCTATAGCTAAAATATGGAGGAGAATTGCTCAACTAGTGAGCATGTGCTCAGATTGTCTGGGTACTACAATCGCTTGAATCAAGTGGGAGTTAATCTTCCAGATAAGATAGTGATTGACAGAGTTCTCTATTCACCATCACCAAGTTACTAGAACTTTGTGATGAACTATAGTATGCGAGGGATGACGAAAACAATTCCCGAGCTCTTCGTGATGTTGAAATCGACGAAGGTAGAAATCAAGAAAGAGCATCAAGTGTTGATGATTGACAAGACCACTAGTTTCAAGAAAAGGGCAAAGGGAAAGAAAGGGAACCTCAAGTAGAATGGCAAGCAAGTTGTCACTCCCATGAAGAAGCCCAAAGCTGGAGCAAAGCCTGAAACTGAGTGCTTCTACTTCAAAGGAAATGGTCACTGGAAGCGGAAATATCCTGAATATTTGGTGGATAAGTAGGATGGCAAAGTGAACAAGGGTATATTTGATATACAGGTTATTGATGTGTACCATACTAGTGTTTATAGTAGCCCCTGAGTATTTGATACTTGTTCGGTTGCTAAAAATTAGTAATTCGAAACAGGAGTTACAGAATAAATAGAGACTAGTTGAGGGTAAAGTGACGATGAGTGTTGGAAGTAGTTCCAAGAATGATATGATCATCATCGCACACTCCCTATACTTTCGGGATTAGTGTTAAACCTAAATAAATGTTATTTGGCGTTTGTGTTGAGCATGAATATGATTTGATCATGTTTATTGCAATACAGTTATTCATTTAAAGTCAGAGAATAATTGATGTTCTGTTTACATGAATAAAACCTTCAATGGCCATACACCCAATGAAAATAGTTTGTTGGATCTCGATTGTAGTGATACACATATTCAGAATATTGATGCCAAAAGATACAAAGTTGATAATGATAGTGTAACTTATTTGTGGCACTGCCGTTTGGGTCATATCGGTGTAAAGCGCATGAAGAAACTCCATAAAGATGGATTTTTGGAATCACTTGGTTATGAATCATTTGATGCTTGCGAACCGTGTCTTTTGGGCAAGATGACTAAAACTCCATTCTCCGGAACAATGGACCGAGATACTGACTTGTTGGAAATAATACATACCGATGTATGCGGTCCAATGAGTGTTGATGCTCGTGGCGAGTATCGTTATTTTCTGACCTTCACAAATGATTTGAGCAGATATGAGTATATCTACTTAATGAAGCACAAGTCTGAAACATTTGAAAAGTTCAAAGAATTTCAGAGTGAAGTGGAGAATCATCGTAACAAGAAAATAAAGTTTCTACAATATGATCGTAGAGGAGAATATTTGAGTTACGAGTTTGGCCTTTATTTAAAACAATTTGGAATAGTTTCACAGCTCACGCCACATGGAACACCTCAGCGTAATGGTGTGTCCGAATGTCGTAACCGCACTTTATTGGATATGGTGCGATCTATGATGTATTTACCAATTTACCACTATTATTTTGGGGTTATGCATTAGAAACAGCTGCATTCACTTTAAATAGGGCACCACCAAAATCCGTTGAGACGACGCCTCATGAACTGTGGTTTGGCAAGAAACCAAAGTTGTCGTTTCTTGAAGGTTGGGGCTGCGATGCTTATGTGAAAAAGTTTCAACCTGATAAGCTCGAACCCAAATCGGAGAAATGTGTCTTCATAGGATACCCAAAGGAGACAGTTGGGTACACCTTCGATCACAGATCCGAAGGCAAGATATTCGTTGCTTAGAATGGAACCTTTCTAGAGAAGGAGTTTCTCTCGAAAGAAGTGAGTGGGAGGAAAGTAGAACTTGATGAGGTAACTGTACCTGCTCCCTAATTGGAAAGTAGTTCATCACAGAAATTTGTTCCTATGACTACTACACCAAATAGTGAGGAAATTAATGATGATGATCATGAAACTTCAGATCAAGTTGTTACTGAACCTTGTAGGTCAACCAGAGTAAGATCCACACCAGAGTGGTACGTTAATCCTGTTATGGATGTTATGTTAATAGACCATGTCGAACCTACAAACTATGAAGAAGCGATGGTGAGCCCAGATTCCGCAAATGGCTTGAGGCCATGAAATCCGAGATGAGATCCATGTATGAGAACAAAGTATGGACTTTGATTGACTTTCCCAATGATCGGCGAGCCATTGAGATTAAATGGATCTTCAAGAGGAAGACGGACGCTGATAGTAGTGTTACTATCTACAAAGCTAGAATTGTCGCAAAAGATTTTCGACAAGTTCATGGTGTTGACTACGATGAGAGTTTCTCACTCGTATCTATGCTTAAGTCTGTCCGAATCATGTTAGCAATTGCCACATTTTATAAAAATCTGGCAAATGGATAAAGAAAACTGCATTCCTTAATGGATTTATTAAAGAAGAGTTATATATGATGCAACCAGAAGGTTTTGTTAATCTTAAAGTTGCTAACAAAATATGCAAGCTCCAGCGATCCATCTATGGACTGGTGCAAGCATCTCGGAGTTGGAAAATACGCTTTGATAAGTTGATCAAAGGATATAGTTTTATACAGACTTGCGGTGAAGCCTGTATTTACAAGAAAGTGAGTGGGAGCACTACAGCATTTCTAATAAGTATATATGAATGACATATTGTTGATCGAAAATAATGTAGAATTATTCTGCCAAGCATAAATGAGTGTTTGAAAGGAGTTTTTCAAAGAAAGACCTCGGTGAAGCTGCTTACATATTGAGCATCAAGATCTATAGAGATAGATCAAGACGCTTGATAAGTTTTTCAATGAGTACATACCTTGACAAGATTTTGAAGTAGTTCAAAATGGAACAGTCAAAGAAAGAGTTCTTGCCTGTGTTACAAGGTGTGAAATTGAGTAAGACTCAAAGCCCGACCACGGCAGAAGATAGAAAGAGAATGAAAGTCATTCCTTATGCCTTGGCCATAGGTTCTATAAAGTATGCCATGCTGTGTACCAGATCTATTGTAAACCCTACACTGATTTTGGCAAGGGAGTACAATAGTGATCTAGGAGTAGATCACTGGACAACGGTCAAAATTATCCTTAATGGAATAAGGGTATGTTTCTCGATTATGGAGGTGACAAAAAGTTCGTTGTAAAGGGTTACGTTGATGCAAGTTTTTGACACTGATCCAGATGACTCTAAGTCTCAATCTGGATACATATTGAAAGTGGGAGCTATTAGCTAGAGTAGCTCCGTGCAGAGCATTGTAGACATAGAATTTGCAAAATACTTACGGATCTGAATGTGACAGACCCATTGACTAAAATTATCTCACAAGCAAAACATGATCACACCTAAGTACTCTTTGGGTGTTAATCACATAGCGATGTGAGACTCTAGTAAACCCTTTGGGTGTTGGTCACATATCGATGTGAACTATGGGTGTTAACCACATAAAGATGTGAACTATTGATGTTAAATAACATGGAGATGTGAATTAGATTATTGACTCTAGTGCAAGTGGGAGACTGAAGGAAATATGCCCTAGAGGCAATAATAAAGTTATTATTTATTTCCTTATATCATGATAAATGTTTATTATTCATGCTAGAATTGTATTAACCGGAAACATGATACATGTGTGAATATATAGACAATCAGAGTGTCACTAGTATGCCTCTACTTGACTAGCTTGTTGATCAGAGATGATTATGTTTCCTAGCCATAGACATGAGTTGTCATTTGATTAATGAGATCACATCATTAGGAGAATGATGTGATTGACTTGACCCATTCCGTTAGCTTAGCACTTGATCGTTTACTATGTTGCTATTGCTTTCTTCATGACTTATACATGTTCCTATGACTATGAGATTATGCAACTCCCGTTTACCGGAGGAACACTTTGTGTGATACCAAATGTCGCAACGTAATTGGGTGATTATAAAGGTACTCTACAGGTGTCTCCGAAGGAACTTGTTGGGTTGGCATATTTCGAGATTAGGATTTCTCACTCCGATTGTCGGAGAGGTATCTCTGGGCCCTCTCGGTAATGCACATCACTATAAGCCTTGCAAGCAATGTGACTAATGATTTAGTTGCGGGATGATGCATTACAGAACGAGTAAAGAGACTTGCCGGTAATGAGATTGAACTAGGTATTGAGATACCGACGATCGAATCTCGGGTAAGTAACATACCGATGACAAAGGGAACAACGTATGTTGTTATGCGGTTTGACCGATAAAGATCTTCGTAGAATATGTAGGAGCCAATATGAGCATCCAGGTTCCGCTATTGGTTATTGACCGGAGATGTGTCTCGGCCATGTCTACATAGTTCTCGAAATCGTAGGGTCCGCACGCTTAAAGTTCGATGACAGTTATATTATGAGTTTATGTGTTTTGATGTACCAAAGGTAGTTTAGAGTCCCGGATGAGATTGGGGACAAGACGAGGAGTCTCGATATGGTCGAGACGTAAAGATCGATATATTGGACGACTATATTCGGACATCAAAAAGGTTCCGAGTGATTCGGGTATTTTTGGAGTACCGGAGAGTTGCGGGAATTCGCCGGGGATTATATGAGCCTTATTGAGCTTTAGGGGAAAGAGAGAGGAGAGGCTGGTCGCCCCCCAAGGCCTAGTCCGAATTGGACTAGGGGGAGGGGCTGCGCCCCCTCCTTCCTTCTCTTCTCTCTCCCCTTTTCTTGACTCCTACTCCTACTACTTGGAAGGGGGGGATCCTACTCCTGGTGGGAGTAGGACTCCTCCTAGGGCGCGCCATAGAGAGGGCCGACCCTCCCCTCCTTCACTCCTTTACATATGGGGAGGGGGGCACCCCTTGGAGATACAACAATTGATCCCTTGGATCTCTTAGCCGTGTGTGGTGCCCCCCTCCACCATAATCCACCTTGATAATATCGTAGCCGTGCTTAGGCGAAGCCCTGCATCGGTAGAACATCATCATCGTCACCACGCCATCCTGCTGACGGAACTCTCCCCCAAAGCTCGGCTGGATCGGAGTTCGAGGGACTTCATCGATCTGAACGTGTGCTGAACTCGGAGGTGCCGTGCGTTCGGTACTTGATCGGTTGGATCGTGAAGAAGTACGACTACATCAACCGCATTGTGCTAACACTTCCCCTTTCGGTCTACAAGGGTACGTGGACAACACTCTCCCCTCTTGTTGCTATGCATCACCATGATCTTGCGTGTGCGTAGGATTTTTTTTTGAAATTACTACGTTCCCCGACACCCCCCACCCTCGTGGGCCCTTCGTGGCTCCCCTGACCGACTTCTTTCGCCTATATATATCGATATACCCTAAAAATATCGGGGAGCAACATAGATCAGGAGTTCGCCGCCGCAAGCCTCTGTAGCCACCAAAAACCTCTCGGGAGCCCATTCCGGGACCCTCCCGGAGGGGGAATCCATCACGGTTGGCCATCTTCATCATCCCGACGCTCTCCATGACGAGGAGGGAGGATTTCACCTTCGGGGCTGAGGGTATGTACCAGTAGCTATGTATTTGATCTCTCTCTCTCTCTCTCTCTCTCTCTCTTGTGTTCTTGAGGTGATACGATCTTGATGTATCGCGAGCTTTGCTACTATAGTTGGATCTTATGATGTTTCTACCCCTCTACTCTCTTGTGATGAATTGAGTTTTCCCCTTGAAGTTGTCTTGTTGGATTGAGTCTTTAAGGATTTGAGAACACTTGATGTATGTCTTGTCGTGCTTATCTATGGTGACAATGGGATATTCACGTGATCTATTTGATGTATGTTTTGGTGATCAACTTGCGGGTTCAATGAACTTATGCATAGGGGTTGGCACACGTTTTTGTCTTGACTCCCCGGTAGAAACTTTGGGGCACTCTTTGAAGTACTTTGTGTTGGTTGAATAGATGAATCTGAGATTGTGTGATGCATATCATATAATCATGCCCACGGATACTTGAGGTGACATTGGAGTATCTAGGTGACATTAGGGTTTTGGTTGATTTGTGCCTTAAGGTGTTATTCTAGTACGAACTCTATGATAGATTGCATGGAAAGAATAGCTTCGTGTTATTTTACTGCGGACTCTTGAATAGATCGATCAGAAAGAATAACTTTGAGGTGGTTTCGTACCCTACAATAATCTCTTCGTTTGTTCTCCTCTATTAGTGATTTTGGAGTGACTCTTTGTTGCATGTTGAGGGATAGTTATATGATCCAGTTATGTTATTATTGTTGAGAGAACTTGCACTAGTGAATGAACCCTAGGCCTTGTTTCCTAGCATTGCAATACCGTTTGTGCTCACTTTTTGCATTAGTTAACTTGTTGTTTCATAATTTCATATTACAAAATCCTATATCTACCATCCATATTGCACTTATATCACCATCTCTTCGCCGAACTAGTGCACCTATACAATTTACCATTAATTGTATTGGGTGTGTTGGGGATACAAGAGACTCTTTGTTATTTGGTTGCAGGGTTGTTTGAGAGAGACCATCTTCATCCTACACCTCCTACGGATTGATAAACTTTAGGTCATCCACTTGAGGGAAATTTGCTACTGTCATACAAACCTCTGCACTTGGAGGCCCAACAACGTTTACAAGGAGAAGGTTGCATAGTGGACATCAGAGTGTTAATCACATGGCGATGCGAACTAGATTATTGACTTTAGTAAACTCTTTGGTTGTCAATCACATGGCGATGTGAACTATGGGTACTAATCACATGGCGATGTGAACTAGATTATTGAATCTAGTAACTCGTCACATGGCGATGTGACCTATGGGTATTAATCACATGGCGATGTGAACTATATTATTGACTCTAGTACAAGTAGGAGACTGAAGGAAATATGCCCTAGAGGCAATAATAAAGTTGTTATTTTATATTTCCTTATTCATGATAAATGTTTATTATTCATGCTAGAATTGTATTAATCAAAAACTTAAATACATGTGTGAATACGAAAACAAATACCGTATCCCTAATATGCCTCTACTAGACTAGCTCATTGATCAAAGATGGTTAAAGTTTCCTAACCATGGACATGTGTTGTCATTTTATAATAGGATCACATCATTAGAAGAATGATGTGATGGACAAGCGACCCATCCGTTAGCTTAGCATAATGACCATTCAGTTTTATTGCTATTGCTTTCTTCATGTCAAATACATATTCTTTCGACTATGAGTTTATGCAACTCCCGGATACCGGAGGAATACCTTGTGTTCTACAAAACGTCACAACGTAACTGAGTGATTGTCGGTGTCAAAACCGGCGGATCTTGGGTAGGGGGTCCCGAACTGTGCGTCTAGGCGGATGGTAACAGGAGATGAGGGACACGATGTTTTACCCAGGTTCGGGCCCTCTTGATGGAGGTAAAACCCTACGTCCTGCTTGACTAATATTGATGATGTGTATTACAAGAGTGGATATACCACGAGATCAAAGAGGCTAAACCCTAGAAGCTAGCCTATGGTATGATTGTTGTAATGGATGTTGTGTCCTACGGACTAAAGCCCTCCGGTTTATATAGACACCGGAGAGGGCTAGGGTTACACAGAGTCGGTTACAATGGTAGGAGATCTACATATCCGTATCGCCAAGCTTGCCTTCCACGCCAACGAAAGTCCCATCTGGACACGGGACGAAGTCTTCAATCTTGTATCTTCATAGTCATGGAGTCCAGCGGACGATGATAGTCTGGCTGTCCGGACACCCCCTAGTCCAGGAGTCCCTCAGTAGCCCCTGAACCTGGCTTCAATGACGATGAGTCCGGCGCGCATAATGTTCGGTATTGCAAGGCGGGTTCCTCCTCCAAATAATCCATAGAAGATTGTGAACACCAGGATAGTGTCCGGCTCTGCAAAATAAATTCCACATTCCACCGTAGAGAGAATAATATGTGCACAAGTTCAATCTGCTGACGTATTTTGCGGCGTGACGTCACACCACTACCAAGCTTTTACTTGAATCGTTTTTTATTATACCACCTCAGCGCATTTAGTGAAGCGGTTTCCTTGGCACGTCTTGTCGAAGCAGAGATCGTGTTCCCCTTATTCCGGGATTCTCATCAATACGGACGTGGGTAACCCAACCGCGCCCGTCGCCACGCCTCCTCTATCGAAGGCGAGTCCCGAACGGTCATGGAGACGGCTCTTGGTATTCTCCCTCTTTATAATAGGACCAAGGCTCGTTTCTTTTCTTCAATCTTCCACCGAATCTTCTCCTTGCTCCAAGTTCCAACACCCAGAGCCCCAGATTCGAGCGCTTCGGACCTTCAACAATGTCCGGATCCGACCTTCAGGGCCGGTGGATGCCCTCCTCCGTCACAGAGGAGGACGTGCTAAAGCTGCGAAAGCCAAGTACACTGCCCCACGAGATTTCAGACAGGTTGCCCTTGAAGGGCAGGCCATCCCCACCCCCGAGCCCGGCGAATATGTCGTCTTTGTATCCCACCTCCTCGGGGTTTAGGCTTCCCGACGGATCCATTTGTGAGAGGGCTCATGTTTTACTATGGGTTGGAATTCCACGACTTGGCTCCGGAGCCCATCCTCCAAATTTCCACGTTTATTGTCGTCTGCGAAGCCTTCCTCCGCGTCACCCCCCACTTTGGTCTGTGGCTGAAGACCTTCAATGTGGAGCCGAAGATGATCGGGGCGTCAAGCGAGTCGCGGCGGGCGTCAGAAGCAGGAGGGCCGATGCCCTGTGGCCCGAGGGCTCCTTCCAAGAGGAGCTCGGCTTGTGGCAGCAGGAGTGGTTCTATATCACCGCTCCGAAGGGCAGCAGGCAGAAGCCGCCGCATCCATTCCACTCGGGACCTCCACGACGGTTGATGTCGTGGGTCAACCAAGGGCTCAATTGGGGGCCGTCAAAAGACGTGCCCCTATTGCAGGGCCGGATTCGAGACCTCCAAGCGAGGGAGATTGATCTGGTCGTGGTGATGCAGGTTACACTAATTAGGCGTCTCCTGCCCTGCAAACGCCGTCCTCTCCGGCTATGGGAGTACAATCCGGAGAGACCACGGATTCTCCAACACTTCATGGGTACGACACCCGTGGAGATGTACAAGTTGTTCTTCGGATCATAGGCGGTGTGTCCGGAATTGACCGAGGAAGCCGGCCTAAGCTGCAATCGCCCGGATACTCAAGTAAGTAGCTTAGTGTTCGGACGTACCGCTTGTTTGCCTTTCTACAATTCGCCTTTTAACATGTTATCCTTCAACAGGAGTGGATAGCGCAAGCAAAGCTGATACGGTGTCCGGCCCCCCTCCCAGAGACCGCGCCGGAGCCCGTGCTGGTCAGAATGTTGGAGGTTGCGCCTTCAGAAGAAGGCGAAGGGGAAAATGGAGGAGCTATCGCCGCCTAAGGGGCGCTTGAAGAAGGGGGATCGAGAATCCTCCCTCCGAGGGCGAAGAGGACCGCCTCAAAACTGAGGCCAAAGCCCTAAGCGGGGAAGAAGTCTTCACCAGGGTCCTGCGTCCGGGAGGCCCCGCCGCACAATCTCCCCTAAAACATCAGCCCTCCAGCGAGCCGTGAGTAGAAAAAAGGGAGTTTGGTAACGAGAGACATCCCTATTTGTGCTTCTGAGGATAACCGAGTTTTTTACCTTGTAGTTCGGATCTCCGACCTTCTCAGATGAGCTCGTCTTCGGGGGATCTTCGTCCGGAGATGATGGAGAGCGAGACGCCTCCGTCTGCTACGCCGTCCGATAGGGTGGACGAGCCTGAAGTGTCGTCACGGAGGGTATCCCCGAGTCCGGCAGAGTCAAAGAGTTCGGCGCCGACTAGTGTTCGGCCGAGGGAGCCGAAGGATCTGCTTGAGAGGGCGTCCATCTCAGAAGATCACCGTGCATTGATGAGTACGGTGATTGGAAGGATTTCGTCCGCCGAAAACGGATTGCATAATGCCGTCAGGAGTTTGCTGGCGGGTTTTGAGGTACGTAAAAACGACGCACCTTTTTGACTGTTTTGCACATGAAAGTGCGCCCTGTATAGATAGTAGCCCCTGAGACTCGGTAGGTTGTCGAAAGCGACAGTGTGCCGAGGATCAAAATCGCAGGTATTGAGTGTCACCTTTCCTATGCAGGTGGAGGATAGTCCGGGGGCTAGCCGGACTGATGGAGTTGCTGAATTAATGCGGCAACTCGATGTTGCGGATGCAGACATCGCGCTAGTCAACAAGCGACTTGACGAGTCGCAAGGTAAGTTTTATCTCCGCAGTCACCTAATAAGGGAGCCAAAGCCCACCTCTTACAATATTTGTGCTTAACGCAGATGGTGCTGCTGTTGTGGAGAGCCTTCGGGCAGAACTTGCTCAAGCCAAGGAGCAAGCCAGAAGGAGTAATGCGGCGGCCGCGAGGGCGGCCGGGGAGTTAGAAGCCGAAAGGGCTGCACACTGTCGAAGCAGGGAAGAAATGGCCGAACTGGCCGTTAAATTAAAGGATGCTACCGACCGCAATGAGGCTCTTGAAAAGGAGCGCCTATCGGAGCGAGAAGACCTGGGGAAGGCCACCGCCGAAGCCAAGGATGCCCGTTCTGCAATGCGGGCTATGAAGGAGGAGCTGCGTCAGGCCGGAGATATTGTGGCTCGCAAGCCTTTTCTGCTGCGCCACAGGTTTATGGATCCAAAGTATGCTCAGCTTGGCCAGCTGTGGGGCCCGGAGGATCCATAAATGGACTTGGCGGCGAGTGCGGCAGATGCCGTTGTGCACTTCCGAAGTCAGAAGGATCACAAGACGGAAGAGCTGTTTTGGTCTCAATTCCATAGTCCGGATCGTTCACTTCCGCTGACCGATCGGTTGGCCGAATGGCCTGAGTTGAATAGGTTGTCCGGGCTTGCCATGACGGATATCGTGACTCATGTCTGGCCGGAGAGGCCCAAGCCGAAGAGCTATTTTGGCTTATTGCAGCGGTTTCTTGGGACGGTGCCGCATATCAAGGCGATGAAGCGGTCGGCCTGCATAGAGGGTGCGCGGATGGCCCTCGCCCGTGTGAAGACACATTGGACAGAGATGGATGCCACCGCTGTTGCGACCCAGGGTTTGGACGAAAGCCGGTTACCCGCCAAGCACTATTTTGGGGAAGTTATGCGTGGTGCTCATGTAATAGAGTCGCAGTGCTCGAAAAATGTCACGTTCGAATGAACGTTTTATTTTGTAAAACAATGGTTATGATGTAATTAATTTTTATACTTGTGCGTTCAACTATTGAAATATCTCCTATGTGGCCGTTTACGTATACGTGTGTATAACCTGAAAGATGGCAGTCTTCGGCTTCAGCCCCCACGCACAAGGTGCGGGGGTGTTCGCAAAAATAGCGCATTTTCACACTTAATCCGACGTCTCGGTCCTGTTGAGGAGGTGGTAGCGTAGCAAACGAGGCAACCGGACTATAACTCTTTATCACTTTCACTTAGCCATTGGAGTTCGAGGGTGGGGCTACGATATAGCCCCTGAAGGAAATATGCCCTAGAGGCAATAATAAAGTTATTATTTATTTCCTTATTTCATGATAAATGTTTATTATTCATGCTAGAATTGTATTAACCGGAAACATAATACATGTGTGAATACATAGACAAACATAGTGTCACTAGTATGCCTCTACTTGACTAGCTCGTTTATCAGAGATGGTTATGTTTCCTAGCCATGGACAAAAGAGTTGTCATTTGATTAACGGGATCACATCATTAGGAGAATGATGTGATTGACTTGACCCATTCCGTTAGCTTAGCACTTGATCGTTTAGTATGTTGCTATTGCTTTCTTCATGACTTATACATGTTCCTGTAACTATGAGATTATGCAACTCCGTTTACGGAGGAACACTTTGGTACTACCAAACGTCACAACGTAATGGGTGATTATAAAGGAGTACTACAGGTGTCTCCGAAGGTACATGTTGAGTTGGCGTATTTCGAGATTAGGTTTTGTCACTCCGATTGTCGGAGAGGTATCTCAGGGCCCTCTCGGTAATGCACATCATTATAAGCCTTGCAAGCAATGTAACCAATGAGTTGGTTACGGGATGATGCATTACATAACGAGTAAAGAGACTTGCCGATAACAAGATTGAACTAGGTATTGGATACCGACGATCGAATCTCGGGCAAGTAACATACCGATGACATAGGGAACAACGTATGTTGTTATGCGGTTTGACCGATTCAAGATCTTTGTAGAATATGTAGGAGCCAATATGGGCATCCAGGTCCCGCTATTGGTTATTGACCGAGAATAGTTCTAGGTCATGTCTACATAGTTCTCGAACCCGTAGGGTCCGCACGCTTAAGGTTTCGATGATGCTTATATTATGAGTTTATGAGTTTTGATGTACCAAGGAGTTCGGAGTCCCGGATGAGATTGGGGACATCACGAGGAGTCTCGAAATGGTCGAGACGTAAAGATCGATATATTGGACGACTATATTCGGAGTTCGGAAAGGTTCCAAGTGATACGGGTATTTTTCGGAGTACCGGAGAGTTACGGGAATTCGCCGGGGAGAAGTATTGGGCCTTATTGGGCCCTGCGGGAAAGAGAGAGGGGCTGCCTAGGGCAGGCCGCGCGCCCCCCCCATGGCCTAGTCCGAATTGACTAGGGAGGCCGCACCCCTCCTTCCTTCCCTTCTCTCTTCCCTTCCTTGTATCCTACTCCTAATACATGGAAGGACTCCTAGTTGGACTAGGAAAGGGGGAATCCTACTCCCGGTGGGAGTAGGACTCCCCATGGCGCGCCCCTCCTAGGGCCGGCCTCCTCCTCCCTCCCTCCTTTATATACGGGGGTAGGGGGGCACCCCATGACACACAAGTTGATCTACGGATCGTTCCTTAGCCGTGTGCGGTGCCCCCTTCCACCATATTCCACCTTGGTCATATCCTCACGGAGTTTAGGCGAAGCCCAACGCCGGTAGAACATCATCATCGTCACCACGCCGTCGTGCTGACAGAACTCATCTCCGGAGCTCGGCTGGATCGGAGGCCGGAGATCGTCATCGAGCTGAACGTGTGCTGAACTTGGAGGCTCCGTACGTTCGGTGCTTGGATCGGTCGGATCGTGAAGACGTACGACTACATCAACCGCGTTGTGATAACGCTTCCGCTAACGGTCTACGAGGGTACGTGGACGGACACTCTCCCCTCTCGTTGCTATATCATCACCATGATCTTGCATGTGCGTAGGAAATTTTTTGAAATTACTACCTTCCCCAACAGTGGCATCCGAGCCTAGGTTTTATGCGTTGATGTTATATGCACGAGTAGAACACAAGTGAGTTGTGGACGATATAAGTCATACTGCCTACCAGCATGTCATACTTTGGTTCGGCGGTATTGTTGGATGAAGCGGCCCGGACCGACATTACGTGTACGCTTACGCGAGACTGGTTCTACCGCCGTGCTTTGCACACAGGTGGCTGGCGGGTGTCAGTTTCTCCAACTTTAGTTGAACTAAGTATGGCTATGCCCGGTCCTTGCGAAGGTTAAAACGGAGTCTATTTGACAAACTATCGTTGTGGTTTTGATGCGTAGGTGAGAACGGTTTTTGCTCAGCCCGTAGCAGCCACGTAAAATTTGCAACAACAAAGTAGAGGACGTCTAACTTGTTTTTGCAGGGCATGTTGTGATGTGATATGGTCAAGACGTGATATAAGTTGTTGTATGAGATGATCATGTTTTGTTGAAGTTATCGACAACTGGCAGATGCCCTATGGTTGTCTCTTTGTTGCATAAAATGCAAGTGCCAAATAATTGCTTTACTTTATCGCTATGCGATAGCAATAGTTGCAAGAGCAATAGTTGGTGAGACGACCATGTAACGACATATTGATATAGATCAAGATAATGAAGATCATGGTGTCGTGCCGGTGACGATAAAGATCATGACAGTACTTTGGAGATGGAGATCAAAGGCGATGATCATGGCCATATCATGTCACATATTTTGATTGCATATGATGTTTATCTGTTATACATCTTATTCTTGCTTTGATTGACGGTAGCATTTTAAGACGATCTCTCACTAATTATCAAGAAGTGTTCTCCCTGAGTATGCACCGTTGCCAAAGTTCGTCGTGCCCAGACACCACGTGATGATCGGGTGTGATAAGCTTTACGTCCATCTACAACGGTGCAAGCCAGTTTTGCACACGCGAATACTCAAGTTAAACTTGACGAGCCTAGCATATGCGGATATGGCCTCGAACACGGAGACCGAAAGGTCGGCGTGAATCATATAGTAGATATGATCAACATAGTGATGTTCACCATTGAAAACTACTCCATCTCACGTGATGATCGGTCATGGTTTAGTTGATTTGGATCACGTGATCACTTAGATGACTAGAGAGATGTCTGTCTAAGTGGGAGTTCTTAAGTAATATGATTAATTGAACTTTAATTTATCATGAACTTAGTCCTAGTAGTATTTTGCAAATTATGTTGTAAGATCAATAGCTTGCGTTGTTGCTTTCATATGTTTATTTTGATATGTTCCTAGAGAAAATTGTGTTGAAAAATGTTAGTAGCAATGATGCAGATTTGATCCGTGATCTGAGGTTTATCCTCATTGCTGCACGTAAGAATTATGTCCTTAATGCACCGCTAGGTAGCGGACCTATTGCAGGAGCAGATCTGAAGTTATGAACGTCTGGCTAGCTCAAAATGATGACTACTTGATAGTTTAGTGCACCATGCTTAACGGCTTAGAATTGGGACTTCAAAGACGTTTTGAACGTCATGGACCATATGAGATGTTCCAGGAGTTGAAGTTAGTATTTCCAGCAAATACCCGAGTTGAGAGATATTAAGTCTCCAACTAGTTCAATAGCTAAAAGATGGAGGAGAATCGCTCAACTAGTGAGCATGTGCTCAGACTGTCTGGATACTTCAATCGCTTAAATCAAGTGGGAGTTAATCTTCCAGATAAGATAGTGATTGCCAGAATTCTCTAGTCACCATCACTAAGTTACTAGAACTTCGTGATGAACTATAGTATGCAAGGGATGACGAAAACGATTCCCGAGCTCTTCATGATGTTGAAATCGATGAAGGTAGAAATCAAGAAAGAGCATCAAGTGTTGATGATTGACAAGACCACTAGTTTCAAGAGAAGGGTAAAGGGAAAGAAAGGGAACTTCAAGTGGAAAGACAAGCAAGTTGTCACTCCCGTGAAGAAGACCAAAGCTAGACCAAAGCACTGAACCGAGTGCTTACCTTCGCAAAGTAAATGGTCACCGGAAGCGGAAATGCCATGAATATTTGGTGGATAAAGAAGGATGGCAAAGTGAACAAGGGTATATTTGATATACAGATTATTGATGTGAGCCTTACTAGTGTTTATAGTAGCCCCTGAGTATTTGATACTTGTTCGGTTGCTAAGATTAGTAACTCAAAACGGGAGTTACAGAATAAACAGAGACTAGTTGAAGGGGAAGTGACGATGAGTGTTGGGAGTAGTTCCAAGATTGATATGATCATCATCGCACACTCCCTATACTTTCGGGATTAGTGTTAAACCTAAATAAATGTTATTTGGCGTTTGCGTTGAGCATGAATATGATTTGATCATGTTTATTGCAATACGGTTATTCATTTAAAGTCAGAGAATAATTGTTGTTCTGTTTACATGAATAAAACCTTCAATGGTCATACACCCAATGAAAATAGTTTGTTGAAACTCGATCGTAGTGATACACATATTCATAAAATTGATGCCAAAAGATGCAAAGTTAATAATGATAGTGCAACTTATTTGTGGCACTGCCGTTTGGGTCATATCGGTGTAAAGCGCATGAAGAAACTCCATAAAGATGGATTTTTGGAATCACTTGGTTATGAATCATTTGATGCTTGCGAACCGTGCCTTTTGGGCAAGATGACTAAAACTCCGTTCTCCGGAACAATGGAACGAGCAACAAACTTGTTGGAAATAAAACATACTGATGTATGCAGACCAATGAGTATTGATGCTCGTGGCAAGTATCGTTATTTTCTGACCTTCACAAGATGATTTGAGCAGATATGGGTATATCTACTTGATGAAACATAAGTCTGAAATAGTTGAAAGGTTCAAGGAATTTCAGAGTGAAGTGGAAAAATCATCGTAACAAGAAAATAAAGTTTTTGCGATCTGATCGCGGAGACGAATATTTGAGTTACGAGTTTGGTCTTCAATTAAAACAATGTGGAATAGTTTCACAGTTCACGCCACCTGGAACACCACAACGTTATGGTGTGTCCGAACGTCGTAACTGCACTTTATTGGATATGGTGCGATCAATGATGTCTCTTACCGATTTACCAATATCGTTCTGGGGTTATGCATTAGAGACAATTGCATTCACGTTTAATAGGGCACCATCTAAATCCGTTGATACGACACCGTATGAATTATGGTTTAGCAGTAAACCAAAGTTGTCGTTTCTTAAAGTTTGGGGCTGCGATGCTTATGTGAAAAAGTTTCATCCTGATAAGCTCAAACCCAAATCGGAGAAGAGCGTCTTCATAGAATACCCAAAGGAAACTGTTGGGTACACCTTCTATCAAAGATCCGAAGGCAAGATATTCGTTGCTAAAATGGATCCTTTCTAGAGAAGGAGTTTCTCTCGAAAGAAATGAGTGGGAGGAAAGTAGAACTTGATGAGGTAACAGTACCTGCTCCCTTATTGGAAAGTAGTCCATCACAAGAACCGGTTCCTGTGACAACTACACCAATTAGTGAGGAAGCTAATGATATTGATCATAAAACTTCAGATCAAGTTTCTACTGAACCTCGTAAGTCGACCAGAGTAAGATCCGCACCAGAGTGGTGCGGTAATCCTGTTCTGGAAGTCATGTTACTAGACCATGATAAACCTACGAAACATGAGGAAGCGATGATGAGCCCAGATTCCGCAAAATGGCTTGAGGCCATGAAATCTGAGATTGGATCCATGTATGAGAACAAAGTGTGGACTTTGGTGGAGTTGCCCGATGATCGGCAAGCCATATTGTATAAATGGATCTTCAAGAGGAAGACAGATACTGATAGTAGTATTACTATCTACAAAGCTCGACTTGTCGCAAAAAAGGTTTTTTGACAAGTTCAAGGTGTTGACTACAATGAGATTTTCTCAACAATAGCGATGCTGAAGTCTGTCCGAATCATGTTAGCAATTGCCACAATTTATGAAATATGGCAAATGGATGTCAAAACTACATTCCTTAATGGTTTTCTTAAAGAAGAGTTGTATATGATGCAACCAGAAGGTTTTGTCACCTAAAGGTGTTAACAAAATGTGCAAGCTCCAGCGATCCATCTATGGACTAGTGCAAGCATCTCAGAGTTGGAATATATGTTTTGATATGTTGATCAAAGCATATAGTTTTGTACAGACTTACGGTGAAGCCTGTATTTACAAGAAAGTGAGTGGGAGCACTACAACATTTCTGATAAGTATATGTGAATGACATATTGTTGATCGGAAATAATGTAGAATTATTCTGCAAAGCATGAAAGGATACTTGAATAAGAGTTTTTCAAAGAAAGACCTCGGTGAAGCTGCTTACACATTGAGCATCAAAATCTATATAGATAGATCAAGACGCTTGCTAAGATTTTTCAATGAATACATACCTTGATAAATTTTTGAAATAGTTCAAAATGGAACAGTCAAAGAAGGAGTTCTTGCCTGTGTTGCAAGGTGTGAAATTGAGTAAGACTCAAGACACGACCATGGCAGAAAATAGAAAGAGAATAAAAAGTCATTCCCTATGCCTCAGTCATAGGTTCTATAAAGTATGCTATGCTGTGAACCATACATAATGTATACCTTGCTCTGAGTTCGGCAAAGGAATACAATTTTGATCTAAGAGTAGATCACTGGACAGCGGTCAAGAATATCCTTAGTGAGGACTGAGGACATGTTTCTCGATTATGGAGGTGATAAAAGAGCCCGTCGTAAAAAGTTACAACGATGCAAGCTTTTACACCAATCCAGATGACTCTAAGTCTCAATCTAGATACATACTGATAGTGGGAGCAATTAGCTAGAGTAGCTCCGTGCAGAGCATTGCGGACATAAAATATTTGCAAAATACATACTGCTCTGAATGTGACAGACCCGTTGACTAAGCTTCTCTCACGAGCAAAACATGATCACACCTTAGTACTCTTTGGGTGTTAATCACATAGCGATGTGAACTAGATTATTGACTCTAGTAAACCCTTTGGATGATGGTCACATGATGATGTGAACTATGGGTGTTAATCATATCTGAGATATGAATATTGGTGTTAAATCACATGGCGATGTGAACTAGATTATTGACTCTAGTGCAAGTGGGAGATGAAGGAAATATGCCCTAGAGGCAATAATAAAGTTATTATTTATTTCCTTATTTCATGATAAATGTTTATTATTCATGCTAGAATTGTATTAACCGGAAACATAATACATGTGTGAATACATAGACAAACATAGTGTCACTAGTATGCCTCTACTTGACTAGCTCGTTTATCAGAGATGGTTATGTTTCCTAGCCATGGACAAAAGAGTTGTCATTTGATTAACGGGATCACATCATTAGGAGAATGATGTGATTGACTTGACCCATTCCGTTAGCTTAGCACTTGATCGTTTACTATGTTGCTATTGCTTTCTTCATGACTTATACATGTTCCTGTAACTATGAGATTATGCAACTCCTGTTTACCGGAGGAACACTTTGGGTACTACCAAACGTCACAACGTAACTGGGTGATTATAAAGGAGTACTACGGGTGTCTCCGAAGGTACATGTTGAGTTGGCGTATTTCGAGATTAGGTTTTGTCACTCCGATTGTCGGAGAGGTATCTCTGGGCCCTCTCGGTAATGCACATAATTATAAGCCTTGCAAGCAATGTAACCAATGAGTTGGTTACGGGATGATGCATTACAGAACGAGTAAAGAGACTTGCCGATAACGAGATTGAACTAGGTATTGGATACCGACGATCGAATCTCGGGCAAGTAACATACCGATGACAAAGGGAACAACGTATGTTGTTATGCGGTTTGACCGATAAAAGATCTTCATAGAATATGTAGGAGCCAATATGGGCATCCAGGTCCCGATATTGGTTATTGACCGAGAATAGTTCTAGGTCATGTCTACATAGTTCTCGAACCCGTAGGGTCCGCACGCTTAAGGTTTCGATGACAGCTATATTATGAGTTTATGAGTTTTGATGTACCGAAGGAGTTCGGAGTCCCGGATGAGATCGGGGACATCACGAGGAGTCTCGAAATGGTCGAGTCGTAAAGATCGATATATTGGACGACTATATTCGGAGTTCGGAAGGTTCCGAGTGATTCGGTATTTTTTTGAGTCTGAGAGTTACGGGAATTCGCGGGGAGAAGTATTGGGCCTTATTGGGCCTCTGGGAAAGAGAGAGGGGCTGCCTAGGGCAGGCCGCGCCCCCATGGCCTAGTCCGAATTGACTAGGGGAGGGGCCGCACCCTCCTTCCTTCCTTCTCTCTTCCCTTCCTTGTCTCCTACTCCTAATACATGGAAGGACTCCTAGTTGGACTAGGAAAGGGGGAATCCTACTCCCGGTGGGAGTAGGACTCCCCATGGCGCGCCTCTCCTAGGGCCGGCCTCCTCCTCCCTCCCTCCTTTATATACGGGGGCAGGGGGGCACCCCATGACACAAGTTGATCTACGGATCGTTCTTTAGCCGTGTGCGGTGCCCCCTTCCACCATATTCCACCTCGGTCATATCGTCGCGGAGTTTAGACGAAGCCCTGCGCCGGTAGAACATCATCATCATCACCACACCGTCGTGCTGACAGAACTCATCTCCGGAGCTCGGCTGGATCGGAGGCCGGAGATCGTCATCGAGCTGAACGTGTGCTGAACTCGGAGGCTCCGTACGTTCGGTGCTTGGATCGGTCGGATCGTGAAGACGTACGACTACATCAACCGCGTTGTGATAACACTTCCGCTAACGGTCTACGAGGGTATGTGGACGGACACTCTCCCCTCTCGTTGCTATATCATCACCATGATCTTGCATGTGCGTAGGAATTTTTTTGAAATTACTACGTTCCCCAACAGCCCCTGGGGGCACCGCGCTCTCCGAATTCGGGGCGTGTATGTGCCTGACCGAGAAACGGTCCTTCGTCAAAGTGGAGGAATTCTAAACATTCCGGTGGTCGATCGAGTGGTTGACCAGTCTCTCGCTGTATCATGACAGTCAGTTTTCAGCTTTCTCTACTGAGGTGCTTGTTGGGGAACGTAGTAATTTCAAAAATTTCCTACGCACACGCAAGATCATGGTGATGATATAGCAACGAGAGGGGAGAGTGTTGTCTACGCACTCGTGAGACCGGCGAAGCATTGACGCAACGTAGAGGAAGTAGTCGACGCCCTCCCGGTCCAACCGATCCAAGCACCGCTATTCGCACCTCCGAGTTCTTGACACACGTACAGCTCGATGATGCACCCCGATCTCCGATCCAGCAGAGGCGCTGGAGGAGTTTCACAAGACGACGGCGTGGTGGACGATCTTGATGTTCTACTATCGCAGGCTTCGCCTAAGCACCGCCACAATATGACCGAGGTGTAATCTTGTGGAGGGGGCACCGACACGGCTAAGGAACGATCTCAATAATCAACTTGTGTGTTCATGGGTGCCCCCTGCCTCAGATATAAAGGAGTGGAGGAGGGAGGCCGCCCTCTACTATGGCGCGCCTTAGGGGAGTCCTACTCCCACCGAGTAGGATTCCCTTCCTAGTCCAACTAGGAGTCCTTCCATGTATTAGGAGTAGGAGACAAGGAAGGGAAGAGAGAAGGAAGGAAGGAGGGGGTGCGGCCCCTCTCCCTAGTCCAATTCAGACTAGGCCATGGGGGGGCGCGCGGCTTGCCCTAGGTAGCCCCTCTCTCTTTCCCGCAGGGCCCAATAAGGCCCAATACTTCTCCCCAGCGAATTCGTAATCTCCCAGATCTCGATAAATACCCAATCACTCGAACCTTCCGAACTCCGAATATAGTCGCATAATATATCGATCTTTACTTTCGACCATTTCGAGACTCCTCGTCATGTCCCCGATCTCATCCGGAACTCCGAACTCCTTCGTACATAAAAACTCATAAACTCATAATAAAACTGCCATCGAAACCTTAAGCGTGCGGACCCTACGGTTCGAGAACAATGTAGACATGACCGAGACACGCTCCGTCAATAACCAATAGCGGACCTGGATGCCCATATTGGTTCCTACATATTCTACGAAGATCTTTATCGGTCGATCCGCATAACAACATACGTTGTTCCCTTTGTCATCGGTATATTACTTGCCCGAGATTCGATCGTCGGTATCCAATACCTAGTTCAATCTCGCTATCGCAAGTCTCTTTACTCGCTCAGAATACATCATCTCGCAACTAACTCATTAGTTGCAATGCTTGCAAGGCTTAAGTGATGTGCATTACCGAGAGGGCCCAGAGATACCTCTCCGACATTCGGAGGACAAATCCTAATCTCAAATACGCCAACCCAACAAGTACCTTTGGAGACACCAGAGAGCACCTTTATAATCACCCAGCTTACGCTAGACGCTTGGTAGCACACAAAGTGTTCCTCCGTAAACGGAGTTGCATAATCTCATAGTCATAGGAACATGTATAAGTCATGAAGAAAGCAATAGCAACATACTAAACGATCGGTGCTAAGCTAACTGAATGGGTCATGTCAATCGATCATTCAACTAATGATGTGATCCCGTTAATCAAATAACAACTCTTTGTCCATGGTTAGGAAACATAACCATCTTTGATTAACAAGCTAGTCAAGTAGAGGCATACTAGTGACACTGCTTGTCTATATATTCACACATGTATTATGTTTCCGTTAATACAATTCTAGCATGAATAATAAACATTTATCATGATATAAGGAAATAAATAATAACTTTATTATTGCCTCTAGGGCTTATTTCCTTTAGTCTCCCACTTGCACTAGAGTCAATAATCTAGATCACATCACAATGTGATTAACATCGATAGTTCACATCATCATGTGATTAACACCCATAGTTCACATCGCCATGTGACCAACACCCAAAGGGTTTACTAGATTCAGTAATCTAGTTCACATCGCTATGTGATTAACACCCAAAGAGTACTAAGGTGTGATCATGTTTTGCTTGTGAGAGAATCTTAGTCAACGGGTCTTTCACATTCAGATCCGTTATGTATTTTGCAATTTTCTATGTCTACAATGCTCTGCACGGAGATACTCTAGCTAATTGCTCCCACTTTCAATATGTATCTAGATTGAGACTTAGAGTCATCTGGATTAGTGTGAAAGCTTGCACCGATGTAACTCTTTATGACGTGCTCTTTTATCACCTCCACAATCGAGAAATATTTCCTTAGTCCTCACTAAGTATATTCTTGACCAATGTTCAGTGATCTATTCTTAGATCACTATTGTACTCCCTTGCCAAATTCAGAGCAAGGTATACAATAGGTCTGGTACATAGCATACTTTATAGAACCTATGACTGAGGCATAGGGAATGACTTTCATTCTCTTTTCTATTTTCTGCCGTGGTCGGATTTTGAGTCTTACTCAATTTCACACCTTTGCAACACAGGCAAGAACTCTTTCTTTGACTGTTCCATCTTGAACTATTTCAAAATCTTGCCAAGGTATGTACTCATTGAAAAAAAACTTATCAAGCGTCTTGATCTATCTCTATAGATCTTGATGCTCAGTATGTAAGCAGCTTCACCTAGGTCTTTCTTTGAAAAACTCCTTTCAAACACTCATTTATGCTTTGCAGAATAATTCTACATTATTTCCAATCTACAATATGTCATTCACATATACTTATCAGAAATGTTGTAGTGCTCCCACTCATTTTCAAGTAAATACAGGCTTCACCGCAAGTCTCAGATAAACTATATGCTTTGATCAACTCATCAAAGCGTATATTCCAACTCGAGATGCTTGCACCAGTCCATAGATGGATCGCTGAGCTTGCACACTTTGTTAGCTCTCTTAGGATTGACAAAACCTTCCGGTTGCATCACATACAACTTTTCTTCCGTAAATCCATTCAGAATGCAGTTTTGACATCCATTTGCCGATTTCATAAAATGTGGCAATTGCTAACATGATTCGACAGATTTAAGCATCGCTACAGCTTGAGGAAATCTCATTGTAGTCAACACCTTGAACTTGTTAAAACCTTTTTGCATAAGTCGAGCTTTGTAGATAGTAACACTACTATCAACGCCCATCTTCCTCTTGAAGATCCATTTATTTTCTATGGTTTGCCGATCATCGGCAAATCCATCAAAGTCCATACTTTTTTCTCATACATGGATCATATCTCGATTTCATGGCCTCAAGCCATTTCATGAATCTGGGCTCATCATCGCTTCCTCATAGTTCGTAGGTTTGTTATGGTCAAGTAACACGACCTCCGTAACAGGATTACCGCATCACTCTAGTGCGGATCTCACTGCTTTTACCTACGAGGTTTGGTAGTAACTTGATCTGAAGTTACATGATCATCATCATTAGCTTCCTCACTAATTGGTATAGTAGTCACAAGAACAGATTTCGTGATGAACTACTTTCCAATAAGGAACAGTACAATTACCTCATCAAGTTCTACTTTCCTCCCACTCACTTCTTTCGAGAGAAACTCCTTCTCTAGAAAGGATCCATTATTAGCAACGAATGTTTTGCCTTCGGATCTGTGATAGAAGGTGTACCCAACAATTTCCTTTGGGTATTCTATGAAGACGCACTTCTCCGATTTGGGTTTGAGCTTATCAGATGAAACTTTTTCACATAAGCATCGCAGCCCCAAACTTTAAGAAACGACAACTTTGGTTTCTTGCTAAACCACAGTTCATATAGTGTCGCCTCAACGGATTTAGATGGTGCCCTTTTACGTGAATGCAGCTGTCTCTAATGCATGATCCCAAAACGATATTGGTAAATCGGTAAGAAACATCATAGATTTTACTATATCCAATAAAGTACGGTTATGACGCTCGACACACCATTATGATGTGGTGTTCCTGTGGCATGAATTTGTGAAACTATTCCACATTGTTTTAATTGAAGACCAAACTCAGAACTCAAATATTTGTCTCCGCGATCGATCAGAGAAACCTTATTTTCTTGTCACGATGATTTTCCACTTCACTCAAATTCATTGAACTTTTCAAATGTTTCAGACTTATGTTTTATCAAGTAGATATACCCATATCTGCTCAAATCATCTGTGGAGTTCTGAAAATAACGATACCCACCATGAGCCTTAACACTCATCGGATCGCATACATCAAGATGTATTATTTCCAATAAGTCGCTTGCTCGCCCATCGTTCAAGAACGGAGTCTTAGTCATCTTGCCCATGAGGCATGGTTCGCAAGCATCAAGTGATTCATAATCAAGTGATTCCAAAATCCCATCAAGATGGAGTTTCTTCATGCGCTTTACACCAATATGACCTAAACGGCAAGGCCACAAATAAGTTGCACTATCATTATTAACTTTGCATCTTTTGGCATCAATATTATGAATATGTGCATCACTACGATCGAGATCCAATGAACCATTTTCATTGGGTGTGTAACCATATAAGGTTTTATTCATGTAAACAGAACAACAATTTATTCTCTTACTTAAATGAATAACCGTATTGCCATAAATACGATCATATCATATTCATGCTCAACGCAAACACCAAATAACATTTTATTTAGGTTTAACACTAATCCCGAAAGTATAGGGAGTGTGCGATGATGATCATATCAATCTTGGAACTTCTTCCAACACTCATCGTCACTTCCCCTTCAACTAGTCTCTGTTTATTCTGCAACTCCCGTTTCGAGTTACTCTCTTAGCAACTGAACCAGTACCAAATACTAAGGGGTTGCTATAAACACTAGTAAAGTACACATCAATAACATGTATATCAAATATACCTTTGTTCACTTTGCCATCCTTCTTATCCGCCAAATACTTGGGGTAGTTCTGCTTCCAATGACCAGTTCCTTTCCAATAGAAGCACTTAGTCTCAGGCTTAGGTCCAGACTTGGGCTTCTTCACTTGAGCAGCAACTTGCTTGCCGTTCTTCTTGAAGTTCCCTTATATCCCTTTGCCCTTTTCTTGAAACTAGTGGTCTTGTTAACCATCAACACTTGATGTTCTTTCTTGATTTCTACCTTCGTTGATTTCAACATCACGAAGAGCTCGGGAATAGTTTTCATCATCCCTTGCATACTATAGTTCATCATGAAGTTCTACTAACTTGGTGATGGTGACTAGAGAATTTTGTCAATCACTATCTTATCTGGAAGATTCACTCCCACTTGATTCAAGCGATTGTAGTACCCAGACAATCTGAGCACATGCTCACTAGTTGAGCGATTCTCCTCCATCTTTTAGCTATAGAACTTGTTGGAGACTTCATATCTCTCAACTCGGGTATTTGCTTGAAATATGAACTTCAATTCCTGGAACATCTCATATGGTCCATGATGTTCAAAACATCTTTGAAGTCCCGATTCTAAGCCATAAAGCATGGTGCACAAAACTATCAAGTAGTCATCATATTGAGCTAGCCAAACGCTCATAACGTCCGTGATCCGCTCCTACAATAGGTTTGTCACCTAGCGTGCATCAAGGACATAATTCTTCTGCGCAGCAATGAGGATAAACCTCGATCACGGATCCAATCCACATCATTGCTACTAACATTTTTCAACACAGTTTTCTAGGAACATATCAAAATAAACATATGAAAGCAACAACGCGAGCTATTGATCAACATAATTTGCAAAATACTACCAGGACTAAGTTCATGATAAATTTAAGTTCAATTAATCATATTACTTAAGAACTCCCACTTAGACAGAGATCTCTCGAGTCATCTAAGTGATCACGTGATCCAAATCAACTAAACCATAACCAATCATCACGTGAGATGGAGTAGTTTTCAATGGTGAACATCACTATGTTGATCATGTCTACTATATGATTCACGCTCGACCTTTCGGTCTCCGTGTTCGAGGCCATATCTGCATATGCTAGGCTCGCCAAGTTTAACTCGAGTATTCCGCGTGTGCAAAACTGGCTTGCACCCGTTGTAGATGGACGTAGAGCTTATCACACCCGATCATCACGTGGTGTCTGGGCACGAAGAACTTTGGCAACGGTGCATACTCAGGGATAACACTTCTTGATAATTAGTGAGAGATCATCTTAAAATTCTACCGTCAATCAAAGCAAGAATAAGATGTATAATAGATAAACATCATATGCAATCAATATATGTGACATGATATGGCCATGATCATCTTGCGCCTTTGATCTCCATCTCCAAAGTATTGTCATGATCTCTATCGTCACCGGCACGACACCATGATCTTCATCATCTTGATCTATATCAATGTGTCATCACATGGTTGTCTCACCAACTATTGCTCTTGCAACTATTGCTATCGATAGCGATAAAGTAAAGCAATTATTTGGCACTTGCATCTTATGCAACAAAGAGACATCCATAGGGCTTCGCCATTGTCGATAACTTCAACAAAACATGATCATCTCATACAACAACTTATATCTTATCACGCCTTGACCATATCACATCACAACATGCCCTGCAAAAACAAGTTAGACGCCCTCTACTTTGTTGTTGCAAGTTTTACGTGGCTGCTACGGGCTTAAGCAAGAACCAATCTCACCTACGCATCAAAACCACAACGATAGTTTGTCAAGTTGATGTTGTTTTAACCTTCGCAAGGACCGGGCGAGCCACACTCGGTTCAACTAAAGTTGGAGAAACCGACACCCGCTAGTCACCGTGTGCTAAGCACGGCGGTAAAACCAGTCTCGCGTAAGCGTCACGATAATGTCGGTCCGGCCGCTTCATCCAACAATACCGCCAACCAAAGTATGACATGCTGGTAAGCATTATGACTTATATCGCCCACAACTCACTTGTGTTCTACTCGCATATAACATCAAACCAAAAACCTAGGCTCGATGCCATCGTTGGGGAACGAGTAATTTCAAAAATTTCCTACGCACACGCAAGATCATGGTGATGATATAGCAACGAGAGGGGAGAGTGTTGTCACGCACCTTCGTGAGACCGAAGCGAAGCGCTGACGCAACGTAGAGGAAGTAGTCGACGTCCTCCCGGTCCAACCGATCCAAGCACCGCATTCGCACCTCCGAAGTTCTTGACACACGACAGCTCGATGATGCACCCCGATCTCCGATCCAGCAGAGGCGCTGGAGGAGTTACGCCAAGACGACGGCGTGGTGACGATCTTGATGTTCTATCGTCGCAGGCTTCGCCAAAGCACCGCCACAATATGACCGAGGTGTAATCTTGTGGAGGGGGCACCGCACACGGCTAAGGAACGATCTCAATGATCAACTTGTGTGTTCATGGGGTGCCCTCCCCGTATATAAAGGAGTGGAGGAGGGAGGGCCGCCCTCTACTATGGCGCCCTAGGGGAGTCCTACTCCCACCGGAGTTGGATTCCCTTTCCTAGTCCAACTAGGAGTGCTTCCATGTATTAGGAGTAGGAGACAAGGAAGGGAAGAGAAGGAAGGAAGGAGGGGTGCGGCCCTCCCCTAGTCCACCCGGACTAGGCCATGGGGCGCGCGCCTGCCTAGGCAGCCCCTCTCTTTCCCCGCAGGTCCAATAAGGCCCAATACTTCTCCCCGCGAATTCCGTAACTCTCCCAGATACTCGATAAATACCCAATCACTGAACCTTCCGAACTCCGAATATAGTCATCCAATATATCGATCTTTACGCCTCGACCATTTCGAGACTCCTCGTCATGTCCCCGATCTCATCCGGACTCGAACTCCTTCGTACATCAAAACTCATAAACTCATAATAAACCGCCATCGAAACCTTAAGCGGCGGACCCTACGGTTCGAGAACAATGTAGACATGACCGAGAACGCCTCGGTCAATAACCAATAGCGGACCTGGATGCCCATATTGGTTCCTACATATTCTACGAAGATCTTTATCGGTCAGACCGCATAACAACATATGTTGTTCCTTTGTCATCGGTATGTTACTTGCCCGAGATTCGATCGCTCGGTATCCAATACCTAGTTCAATCTCGCACCGCAAGTCTCTTTACTCGTTCCGAATACATCATCTCGCAACTAACTCATTAGTTGCAGTGCTTGCAAGGTTTAAGTGATGTGCATTACCGAGAGGGCCCAGAGATACCTCTCCGACATTCGGAGTGACAAATCCTAATCTCAAATACGCCAACCCAACAAGTACCTTTGGAGACACCTGAGAGCACCTTTATAATCACCCAGCTTACGCTAGACGCTTTGGTAGCACACAAAGTGTTCCTCCGTAAACGGAGTTGCATAATCTCATAGTCATGGGAACATGTATAAGTCATGAAGAAAGCAATAGCAACATACTAAACGATCGGGTACTAAGCTAACTGAATGGGTCATGTCAATCGATCATTCAACTAATGATGTGATCCCGTTAATCAAATAACAACTCTTTGTCCATGGTTAGGAAACATAACCATCTTTGATCAACAAGCTAGTCAAGTAGAGGCATACTAGTGACACTCTGTTTGTCTATATATTCACACATGTATTATGTTTCCGGTTAATACAATTCTAGCATGAATAATAAACATTTATCATGATATAAGGAAATAAATAATAACTTTATTATTGCCTCTAGGGCATATTTCCTTCAGTGCTTGCCTAGCCGAACTGGGGCACAATCGCAGTAGTTCTCCTGGTGCCGCGTTAGCTGATGATAAGGAACGTAAGACAGCAAAACACAGGAGCCGGGCAAACCCAACATTTGACCAAAGACTTGATTCGAAGCTGATGCATATAAGGCCTAACTCGAGACGCCGAACACTCCCTAAGGTGTTCGGTCTTTTATAATAACGGGCAAAACAGTGCCCTAAGCCCCTTGTGTCCAGGTACGGGCGAGGTCCTATGATGCGGCCGATGTGAAAACGTCAGTATCCTCTCTGGTTATCATGAAAAAACCAGGGGATTATAGCAACAAGAGAGAGTAAAAAAGGTTTACGTAGGGTCTTAATCTGAAAAGAATCCTAGCACCGGGTCCATACTGCACGTCTGCGCCCGTGTCTCCGTTGTGCCGTTATCCTGGACGGGTGTGCACGGTGTTCATTTGTAAAAAGAAAGGAACTTAGTTTTGAAAAGAAATCATGCGAAAAGTGCATAAAGAAGAATATTAATAAATTAATAAATCTGAGCCTATATTAGCCCATTGTTGCTTATATGCGCAGCCCCCTGTGAAGGGGTGTGCGGCTAGGGAGCCCCTAGCTTATTTATGCCGGACTCTTCTAGCCGTGTCCGGGGTCTTTGAATGACCCTCTTAATGAAATGATGCCACGTGGACCGGGCATTTTGAGTGTAAGAGACGCGAATGTGGTATGGCGCTGAAGCTTAACAAAGCTTCACGCCCCAATAGTGCTTGATAGCTACTTTTGAATGGGGCGACATGGAAGATTAGCTTTTCACGTCGGAAGTTGTCCGGTGACCCAAACACAACTTCTAGTAATAAGGAGCCTGTGCACCTGGCGTAAGGGCCTGGCGTCACTCCTTTGAAGGAAGTGCGGCTATGTCGAATTGTAGTAAAGTCTATCCCCAACTTGCGGATTGTGTTCGGATATAGCAGGTTTAAATCGTTGCCGCCGTCCATCTGGACTTGTGTAAATTGTAGTCCGTTGATTATAGGATCCAATATCAGAGCAGTCCATCCTGCGATCCGAATGCTTTTGGAATAATCCAGGTGGTCAAAAGTGACTGGTTTTGACGTCCAACTTCGAGGTTCCGCTGGGGTGGACCGTGCGGCACTTATTTTGACGGGTGCCGCATTGTTTTTCCGTAATATCACATGAAGTGAGTTTACTGTTTTGACTTCTTGTGGGAAAGTCTTTTGTTTTCCGGTGCTCTGCTGGTGGGGTTTATCATCATCCTCGCTGATGCGCTGAGCCCTTTGTTCGGCGTTTAGTCGGCGGGACTGTTTGTAAACCCAACAATCTCGGTGGGTGTGGTTTGCGTGCCTTCCGGGTATCTTGTGGATTTGACATATCCGATCCAAAATTTTGTTTGTTGATAGCTCATCACCGTTATCCTTAAGAGGCGTGTTTTTGTTGTTTGGTCAGGAGTTTTGAATCCGGCGCCGACCGCCGATTCTTTGGGCTTTTTTCTTTATTCCGGCGTTGATCCTTTTTGCGCCGTAATTTTCCGTTTCCATCTCTAATCTCGGATGTACTCGGGTCGCTGGTGCTGCATCTTGCTAGCCAGTTGTCCTCCCTCGCGCATAATCGGGTCATGAGGCTTGTTAGCGCGGCCATTATCCTCAGCTTCTCTTGGCCGAGGTGTCTGGCGAGCCATTCGTCATGGACGTTGTGTTTGAAAGCTGCTAAGGCTTCCGCGTCCGGACAGTCGACTATTTGGTTCTTTTTGGTAAGAAACCTGTTCCAGAATTTGCGCGCTGACTCTCCGGGCTGTTGAGTTATATGACTTAAATCGTCTGCATCCGGAGGGCGGACGTAAGTCCCTTGAAAATTTGTTTCTAAACGCCCCCGAGCTCTTCCCAACTTCCAACAAGTTTTTCGGGAGGCTTTTGAGCCAGTGCCGAGCTGGCCCTTTGAGCTTGAGGGTAGATATTTTATGGCGAGAGATCATCTCCTCTAGCCATATGTATGTGTAGTATGTAATCCTCATCCGCACCTCTGGTCTGTTGTTCCGTCGTATGCCTCTATGTTTATGGGTTTGAACCCTGCTGGAAATTCATGATCCAAGACCTCATCGATGAAACATAGTGGGTGTCGGCGCCCTAGATTTGGGTGTGCCGCTGTCTTCGGACACTTGGCGTGTTGTGATGCTTCCTGGGGCCCTCTTTTTTGGCCCATAAATGGACCTGGTTGGGCCATCTGTTTTCCCAGGATCATGAGTCGGCTTGAGTGCGGCGCCGCTTGTCGCTGGCCTATCATCCGTCGTCTATCCGCCAGTGGCTTTTTAATTTTTGACTGTGGTGGCTCTATGGCTTCCTTGTCAAATTCTGGTAGCAGCTTGCGCTCCGGGTAGCTCTTTGATTGATGGTTCTTGCCATATTTGTTCATGCGGTCTTGAGTACTTTGCTCCACCTCATTCTCGAGTATGTCTTCCACTGCTTTTGAGCTTGTTTTCCTTCTTCAAGCTTCTTGCGGTGGCGATTTAGTCTTCCGTGAAGGTTCTTATGTTCGGTGGTATGTCCGGTGTGAGGTCGTCCCGACTGTTGGTTTCGCCGGGATTGATTCATTATCCGATTCGCCCTGTTCGGACGGTTGCTTGGTTGCATGTTCGTCAGTCCATCGGTTTGCCCCGCTCTAACGCCGGGTCATTGGGAATGCTGTCTTTGCCGAGGCGGGGCTTAGGGCGGCGCTATGCCGCCGCTTTTGGTTGTTTATCGGCGGATTATCCTTTGCGCGCCCGCTGTTCCTCGCCGTCGCTTCCTTTTGGGGTATCCACCATATATATGTCGTGTGTTGGGGTGGTCTTCCAGTGCCCTGTAGGCGCAGGTTCTTGATCGTCTCCGGCATCGTCGTCCATACCGTCGATGTCTTCGGAGTCATAGTCTAGCATGTCTGTTAGATCGTCGACAGCGGCTACAAAGTGGGTGGTGGGTGGGTTTTGAATTTCTTCGTCGTCCGCATCCCAACCATCCTGGCCGTAATCCGGCCAGGGCTCTCCGGATAGCGAGAGATGCTTTAGAAAATTTAGGAAGTCGCCAAAGGGTGAGTGTTGGAAGATGTCCGCAGCGGTGAACTCCATGATCGGCGCCCAATCAGATTCGATTGGCAGGGGCGCGGGAGGTTCGGAGTCCGGCAAGGAGTCCGGCGCCTCGGAGTCACAAGCTTTATAAGGGACAGGGTCAGTGTTCGCCCATCGCTGTGGAAATTGCAGCCCCGAGGCGTGTCCAGCCACCCGCCCTGATCTGCAGAATCAGCTCCGACCATGGGCCGGAGCGGATTTGTGTGCGGCTCCAAGGTACCGCCCAGCGGCAGAGTTAGATCATGCCCATCGACAAGGCCACGCCGGCTGCGGCTTGGATTCATCAAGATCAAGTCTCCGTGGATATCCGCGTGAAGTTTAAGCTTCCAAATCGACCGACGGCGGGGGCGAAGCTTTCGATCTGCTCCGATGGCCAAGTGAATTGCCCCAAAGCGCGGCCGCCGAATCGAAGATCTGTCCGGGAGAAAAGTCTCACCTCGACGGCGTTGTTGTTGATTGAGGATCCATCAAGCTTATCGGTGACGATACGTAGGAACTCTCAATGAAAGCACCAATGTCGGTGTCAAACCGCGGATCTCGGGTAGGGGTCCGAACTGTGCGTCTAGGCTGATGGTAACAGGAGACGAGGGACACGATGTTTTACCCAGGTTCGGGCCCTCTTGATGGAGGTAAAACCCTACGTCCTGCTTGATTAATATTGATGATGTGTATTACAAGAGTGAATCTACCACAAGATCAAAGAGGCTAAACCCTAGAAGCTAGCATATGGTATGATTGTTGTAATGGATGTTGTGTCCTATGGACTAAAGCCCTCCGGTTTATATAGACACCGGAGAGGGCTAGGGTTACACAGAGTCGGTTACAATGGTAGGAGATCTACATATCCGTATCGCCAAGCTTGCCATCCACGCCAAGGAAAGTCCCATCCGGACACGGGACGAAGTCTTCAATCTTGTATCTTCATAGTCTTGGAGTCCGCCGGACGATGATAGTCCGACTGTCCGGACACCCCCTAGTCCAGGACTCCCTCAGTGATCATAAAGATGCTCTACAGGTATCTCCGAAGGTGTTTGTTGAGTTGGCAGAGATCGAGATTAGGATTTGTCACTCCGGGTACCAGAGAGGTATCTCTGGGCCCTCTCAGTAATACACATCATAAGCTTGCAAGCAAATGACTAAGGAGTTAGTCACGAGGTGATGTATTACGAAACGAGTAAAGAGACTTGTTGGTAACAAGATTGAACTAGGTATGAAGATACTGACGATCGAATCTCGGGCAAGTAACATACCGATGTACAAAGAGAATTAAGTATGTTGTCATAGCAGTTCGACTGATAAAGATCTTCTTAGAATATGTAGGAGCCAATATGGGCATCCAGGTTCTGCTATTGGTTTTTGACCAGAGAGGTGTCTCGGTGTCGGAGTAAATGACCACGGGTAGCCTAGCCGACTCCCTGGCTCTTCAAAAAATAATGGGCCAATCAAACCTTCGAGCACCCAAGACGCGGGGCCGCCTTCCCCCAGCCGCTACCCGATCAGCCGACTACCGGAAGGCGGCCCGGCCCTAGAATCCTCCTAAATAAAGCTGTAGGAGGGACGACTCCAGAAAGCCGGCCACAACATGGCTGACTCCAAGAAAGTCAGCCACAGCATGACCGACTCCAAGAAGCCGGCCCCCAACAGACGGCCTAGATCGTGCCCTCAAAGTTTGCACCAACGCAATGGCGATAGGACAGGACGTGGCAATACTGAAATGTGCCGCCCCCGAATCTCAAAATACACATGGCTACAGTATGCCGTACGGGGCAGCCACGACCCGTCCGGCGTGGCACTGTTGCCATGCTGATCATGACATCACCCATGACAGGCTGTCAGTACGGCCCGCAGACGGCGGGCCCCTTCAGTCAGAGAGACACCCGAAGGCGGTCACGCTTCCCCTAGTCAGCCAGGGACGTAGCCGGCTCTCCCGAGCCGGCTCGCTTCTCCCTCGAAGAATGCGCCCCATTAAGGAGACAAGACGAGGTAAGAGTACAGTGAGTGCCCGCAAGGCGGCGGCACTGTAGCCACACTTACCTCGACAAAGCCCTCATCATCAAGGGTGAGGCAACAGTAACCAGCCCCCGACAAGACCTCCAAGCGGTGGGACCTACCTGTCTACCAGGAGGCCGGCAGCCGGCGGGACCCACCAGTCAGCGAGCCCCAGTAGTCGGCGGAGAAGCCGGCGAACGTAGACGCTGACGGCTGGGCCCACACCCAGCCGGATTACCATTGTACCCTCGGGGTAGAGCCAGATAACCCCCTGTGGCACCCATGCAAAGGGTTGGACTTTGATAGTTTTAGACACAACTTTGAGAGGAAAGGAGAGCTAGCCTTGCCCCTTCTTCCTCCTCTCATCAAACAGCTCAAGGAGCCTCTTGTAGATACTTGTTGATCTAGTGATCTTGCGGAGACCCCGCAGAGCAGGACTAGGGGTGTTATCTCCACGGAGAGCCCCGAACCTGGGTAAGATTCGCCGGCGTGCATGTCTTCGCCTCATCCCATTTCCAGGCACCGATGATGTCTTATTGGCTCCCACAATGATAAGCCACCCGTTGGCATATGTCACACCTACCACCCGGCACTTCTCTTCGACTGTAGCAGGTACAACTACTTTCACTTCAACAGGAGGATTATATTTAAACCAGTTCTCTTTACGGAGATCAACGTGAGTAGCAATAGTTTCACAAAAAGTAGCTACTATCTCATACTCAAGTCCATACTTAGAGCTAAATCCACGGAAAGCATCGGTATCCATAAAAGATTTAACACAATTGAACTTCGGTGTCATACCTGACTCCTTACCATCGTCGGAACCGCAATCTTCAGACTTGCGTTTAATTCTTTCCAATAAGTCCCATTTGAAATCGATAGTCTTCAGCATATAGGAACCAGCAAGGGAAGTATCGAGCAAGTTGCGATTATCAAGAGAGGCCGCCGGCTTCGGGTCCGCGGGCAGAAGAGACGCAGGGGGTCGACGCGGCTGCGGCCTCTGCGACGGGAGCAGCGTGCGGGGCGTGGAAGCGAAGTCGCCGCGGTGACGGGGCGCGTCTGTTGGGACGTTGCCGGGGCGGCGGCGCGGCACCGAGGAGGAGAAGGCCGCGGGGCGGTGCAGACGCAGGAGACAGGGCCGGCCGTCGCGGCGACATACGGGAGCGGAGGTGCCCGGGGTAGAGGAGGCCTCGACGCCACGAAGCGCCAATGCAGGGAGGAGTAGGAGGGCGATGGCGGACGTGGTGGCTGGAGCGGAGCGGATGCGAGTGGAGACGGCCGCGCACACGCGTGGGCGGAGCAGGGTGGAGGCAAGCGGGGCGGCAGCATGACCACGCCGGCGGAGACGAGCACAGGCGCGCTACTAGTCTGGCGATAGTCTGGAACGAGTATCTGAGACATCTACGACTTGTGTATGAGGCATATATGATGATTATCTGGCCATTGCACGGGAAGTATCTGACTCGGATGTGCAAGTGTATTGTATGGGCTAGTGCATGGCTATGTATGACCATACTTTGACTTGCATCTAGCTAGCTCGCAAAGATGGCATGTGGAGAAGCTAATGCGCATTCCGGCCAGAGCAAGGCGTAGCACGGAGGGGAGCAAACGCGAGCGGCACGTGGATGGCCATTGCCGACCGAAATGAGGCCCCGCGCGCGGCACGCGCGCGGACGGATGGTCGGCGTTGCGGTGGTCGTGAGGATGGCAAGGCCGATGGCGAGGACGCGCCGTCCCGCGCGGCCGCTCTATGAGCGGGTTGAAGTCGAGCCCCCGAGCGCTACCGGAGAGACGGCGCGACGCCGCGGCGGTGAAGACGAAGATGGTCCCGCCCGGACAGCGAAACCAGCAGCAGCGCGGTAGCATAGTACCGTTCCATGGTGGGCGCCAACTATCGTGGTATTCTCACGGGGGCTTGCGAGTCTACAGATGCCACAAGGGCTTAGTGTGAGGGTAAGACTGCTGCTGATAGGACCGGGAGCGGGTATGCGAGTAGCACGCGATGGTTTACCCAGCTTCGGAGCTCTCCGGAGAGATAATACTCCTACTGTTGCATGTATGTTGTGTATCTATCTGGGGTGTACATCGGGTAGTACAAAGTGCTTCTGGAGTTGTATCTGGGATCAGTGCCAAGTGCATCTGATCTGGTATATGCATGCGTATGGCCGGCTCTAGTGGCCATGTATGGCCATGGCTTGTGGCGGTGAGTGGCCTTGTGGCCAAATGAATGTGGCCGTGGGAGTCCATCCCCTAGATGGATGGATGTGTGCCTTTATATAGGCATGGCTAGCTTACTATCTAAGCTATGTGGTGGTATGGGAGCAAGGCATGGTGGGTGTCATGCTTGTCCCCTGGGTCACTTCATAAATAGTGCCAGGGGACAAGTGACACTATACATGATGGCTGAGATGACACGTGAATAGTGCTCAGGTACGGTAGTCTCGTCGGTGTCTTGTCGGTGTCGGGTCGGGCTGTAGTCGGCAGCCGGCTGGTTGGTGCAGTTGGCAGCCGATCGGTTGCTTCTACCGGATCAAGCAGTGCCCGGGTCAGGCGAGCGGTCGGACGGGAGCCGCAGAGCGGCCCGGCAATGGACCGAGGGGCTTTGCTAGCCCCGATGTCTTGAAATATCGTCTCACCGTCTTCGGGGTATCCGTGTCCAATTACTCCGACACTCGGTCATGTCTACTTAGTTCTCGAACCCATAAGATCCGCACACTTAACGTTCGTTGACGATATAGTGTTATATGAGTTATATGATTTGATGACCGAATGTTGTTCAGAGTCCCGGATGAGATCACGGACATGAAGAGGAGTCTCAAAATGGTTAAGAGGTAAAGATTGATATATAGGACGATGATATTTGGACACCGGAAATGTTTCGGGTGGTACCGCGTACTTATCGGGTCACCGGAAGGGGTTCCGAGCAGCCCCGGTAGGTTATTGGGCCTTATGGGCCAAAAGGGAAAGAGCAAACCATCCCACAAGGTGCCTATGCACCCCTCTACCCCCTACACGTGCACCAAAGGAGGGAGGGAAGGAAAGGGGAGGCGCCCTAAGGCAACCATCTCCCTTTCCTTTCCTCCTCATGTGCAAATAAGGAAAAGGGGGGCGCGGCTAGGCAGGTGCCCTAGGGCAACCGCCGGCCACTTGGGGCACCCTAGGGGCTGCCTCTCCTCCCCCACCCACATATTTAGATATATTATAACCGAGCACTTTTCCAGCCCTCTCAGGCCATCAGCATTTCTAACCCTTGGATCGTCACTATTAGCCTTTTTTGGCCGTCCGATGTGCTCTTAATCCCACCTAACTCGCATGTACAGGATCGCGCCTACAGACTGGTTCGGGGGCCACAAAAGCCCACAACATTGTCTTAGCCGTGTGCGGCGTCCTCATCCACCGTTTACTCCCTCGATCATATTTTCGTAGTGCTTAGGCGAAGCCCTGCGGAGATCACATCACCATAACCGTCATCACGCTGTCGTGCCTGTCGGAACTCATGTACTACCTCGCCGTCTTGCTGGATCAAGAAGATGGAGGACGTCACCGAGATGAACATGTGCAGAACGCAGAGGTGTCATGCGTTCGGTACTAGATCGGTTGGAGCGCGAAGAAAGTTCGACTACGTCAGCGGCGTTGTGAAACGAGCTCATGGTCTACGAGGGTACATAGACACACTCTCCCCCTCGTTTCTATGCATCTCCATGGATAGATCTTGTATGTGCGTAGAATTTTTTTGTTTTCCATGCAACGTTTCCCATCACATGATGTTTGCCAACTTGAGAATAATTGAGGTTGAAATGGAAAGTAATACTATTGACTTTTGCATAAAAGTAAATACTGAAAAAATAAACCCTTCGTAGAGGTTATCATGCGCTTTTAATTTTTGAATGTCCAAGCTCTTAATGCAAAGGAACATTACGTTAGAGAATGTCTATGCTCCCACGAAATGAAGCGTCGTCAGCGTTCTAGGCTATTTTTACGTGATGGACCCCACGTGTTAGCCGGTTCGAACGATGATCTCTCTAGGATGGGCTTGGCCTTGGACGATAGGTCAAAGTTCGTTTGTGTACGACTTCTGTGCCTTCGTGTCGGTTTCGCGGCCAGCACGCGTGAAAAGAGAAGGGTCGCGCTAACTGCCACACGGGTGGCAGGAAGGGAGACGCACCACACGTCTCTAATGTAAACAGATTGCCACGTCATCGCATGCATGCATGCAGGAATCTTTTTGGATTTTTAGTTTTTAAAATGTTTTATCTCTTAAACGAAAAATCCGATTGAAAATCCGTTTTCACCATTAAATCCTCGCGATGAGATCTTCGAAACTAGATCCCATGTTGATATGTTTTGATGAATTTTTTTTTGGATTAAAAGTTGCCATGTCTATTGCATATGAATTGCCATGATGTTTACACAGAAGTTGCCATGATATGTTTCAGCTATTTTCTTCTACATTTAAAAGTAAATTTTGACATTTATAAAACGGGGAATTAAGAAACTAGACTTTCATGAACCATAAACTAAAATTGCCATGATACATGCACGTAAAATTGCCATGGTTCATACAAAAAATAATTTTCATGGTCAAAGTACTGGAGTTGCCATCATCAAAATACTAAAATTGCCATGATCTACAAACTAAAATTGCCACATGGCCACTTTAGTTTAAGCCCTATGGCAACTGCAGTGTAAACATCGTGGCAACTTCGGCAAAAAAAATTAGTTAAACATATCAACATGGGGTCTAGTTTTGAAGATCTCGTCGAGACGGATTTAATGCTGAAAACGGATTTTTAGTTCGCCTTTTTATTTAGGAGATACAACATTTTTAAGCTGAAAACCAAAAAAATTTCTGCTGATGTCATCTATTCATTCGTGGCAAAATGAGTGGTGATGGAGGCGTGTGGGCGATGTGCAAACGCCCACACGTGTGGGCGTTAACATTTCCGAAAGACAATGAAAAGGCGGTTTGGGAAGCGAGGCAACCATGGTGATGTGGTGATACGGGCTCTGTTCCTTGACATGCTGCAGGGAGGACGCCCATGGGTAGAGCTCCGCAATTTTGCTGCATAGGCGTTCACGGGCAGACGCACCTCCATCCCCATCGAATCTCCAGCCCCATTGAATCACCAATCTCGTGTCTCCATCTCCAGCCCCATCGAATCAGCGCACCACTCCCCAAGGAGCACGCTGTCCCTTCCACGGGATTCACACACCTGCCTCTACGGGGGCGCTCGAGCAGACGTACCTCGCCGATGTCGAGACGGCAGGGGCCTCCTGCGGGTGCGACGAGGAGGAGGGGGATCTCCCGGCGGAGCTTGCCAATGGGAAGGAGTCGGGGGGAGAGCTCACGGACAGGGCCGGGCCGGTAAAATCCCGGGCCCTATGCCAAAATTAAAAATGAGCCCCTATCTCACAAAAGAATGAACTAACGAGCAATTATAGTATATATATCTCGCAGAAAAAAAATGTAATGTATATAATAGAATGTCTTACAGTAGCATATATCAATTGGAGTTGGAGATCATGATGAACCGTCTGACTCACCTATTTTTTTGTCCCGTGATCTTTAACCGAGATGGTAAGAAGTAAGAATCAATCTCTAACGAAGTAACCATATCTACCAATTATTAATTATAAAATTAGGAATTAGGAGTAGGAACCGAAGTTAATCAAAAAAGGACTCGCTAAGAAGTAAACACTTGTACGAGGCTAGAGTGGTCACGATCAATCCAAAATTGAGAGAGACGAGAGGAGGCGAGGAAGCGAGCAGCGTGACGATCGCCTGAGATGTCCTTTCCTTCTGTAGCAGCTTGAGCCTGACGTCGCCCCAATATCGAGAGTAGTTCTAACGATCCCAAATTCCCGATCCTTTAGGCGTGGCGATCGAGACGCCAGTCTGAGGCCTGATCGAGTACAAGCGATCGAGGAGGAGTCAAGGGCGGCAGCGAGATCGAAGATTTCAGCGCTCGTCACGGCCGCCATTTCAGCCTTTGGAGACACAGGTGGAGGAGATCACGAGATCAGTGCAGTGATCTCCTCGACTCAATCTGATCCTCGACTCCGGGTCTCCGGCGCTGAAATGGCGGCGCAGTGTTGAAACTCGCTCGAAAAATCGGTCCTCAGTTCAGGGAATGAGCCCATTTTGGCACAGGGGCCGGGATTTTACCGGCCCGGCCCTGGTTATTGCGCTCGGGGTGATCAAGGGGGTGGTCCTATGCGTCCCTCCACGCCCTTGGCGCTAGCGGGAAGGAGGACATATTGGGTTGGGAGGATCAACGACAATGGCTAGCTCGGGGTTGAGGAGCAAGGAGAGGCAAGGTGTGGAGAAGATGCTAGAGGAGATGAAACTCAAGGAGAAGGAGAGTGTTAGGCTGGTATTGATCAGCCAGCAGACTCGGAGGTGCCATCTTTGGCCCTCATGGGGAAGTTCTTGAACAGGAAAGTGTTGCACGTCAACACGATCGTGGAGGCGTTGCGGCCTGCATGGGGCAATCCCAATGGACCGCTGTCTAATTCAGTTCGCGAGAACTTTTTTGTAGAAATCTTCAAAGGAAGGCGCGAGAGAGATCGCATATTGGAGGGAGGACTATGGATGGTTGGGAAACATGATGTAGTCTTGAGGATTTTTGAGTGCCGATCGCGCCTCGAGGATCTCAAGTTTGAGAATATGCAATTCTAGGAGAGGGTGATTAATATGCCTTTCAACCTAAGGTACCCATCCTGGCTAGAGAAAATTTCAAAATGTTGGGCGCAGGGGCGGAGACAGGGCAAGCAGGGGCTAGACCCCCCCCCCCCAATCACCGGAAGGGTTTCAGATGTTTTTGGAAATGTTCTGGTGCGAGGACACTTTGATTGGGCTAGGGGTAAAGCCCACGAGGCTTTAGGTCAGTGCACAAAGTTGTATGGAATGTAGGGGCTAGACACGAGGTTTCATGACATCTACCCCTGGGTTAAACGCCGGAGTCCGTGGCGTCTACGTAAACACCGGGAACTGTGGCGTTTAGCCCTGGAGTCCGAGGAGGATTCTTCCTCGCGTTCTAAACCGATTTTGGAAGGCCCTCTCTCCAAGTGACGAACCCAGGGCTCAACATATAAATAGAGGAGCAGGGCTAGCCCCTATAACACACCACGATTCACCACGATTTTGGAAGGCCCTCTCTCCTCTAATCCGTTATGCTTGGCGAAGGCCTGCGGAAATAGTTTCACCACCACCGTGACCACTGAAGGAAATATGCCCTAGAGGCAATAATAAAGTTGTTATTTATATTTCCTTATATCATGATAAATGTTTATTATTCATGCTAGAATTGTATTAACCGGAAACTTAGTACATGTGTGAATACATAGACAAACAGAGTGTCACTAGTATGCCTCTACTTGACTAGCTCGTTGAATCAAAGATGGTTAAGTATCCTAGCCATAGACATGAGTTGTCATTTGATTAACGGGATCACATCATTAGAGAATGATGTAATCGACTTTACCCATTCCGTTAGCATAGCACTTGATCGTTTTAGTTTACTGCTATTGCTTTCTTCATGACTTATACATGTTTTATGACTATGAGATTATGCAACTCCCGATTACCGAAGGAACACTTTGTGTGCTACCAAATGTCACAACGTAAATGGGTGATTATAAAGGTGCTCTACAGGTGTCTCCGATGGTACTTGTTGAGTTGGCATAGATCGAGATTAGGATTTGTCACTCCGATTGTTAGAGAGGTATCTTTGGGCCCTCTCGGTAATGCACATCACTATAAGCCTTGCAAGCAATGTGAAAAATGTCTTAGTTGCGGCATGATGCATTACGAAACAAGTAAAGAGACTTGCCGGTAACGAGATTGAGCTAGGTATTGAGATACCGATGATCGAATCTCGGGCAAGTAACATACCAATGACAAAGGGAACAACGTATGTTGTTATGTGGTTTGACCGATAAAGATCTTCGTAGAATATGTAGGAGCCAATATGAGCATCCAGGTTCCGCTATTGGTTATTGACCAGAGACGTCTCTCGGTCATGTCTACATAGTTCTCGAACCCGTAGGGTCCGCACGCTTAACGTTCGGTGACGATCGGTAATATGAGTTTATGTGTTTTGTTGTACCAAAGGTAGTTCGGAGTCCTGGATATGATCACGGACATGACGAGGAGTCTTGAAATGATCAAGACACAAAGCTCGATATATTGGATGACTATGTTTGGACTTCGGAAGGGTTCCGGACAAGTTTGGACAAATACCGGAGTACCAGGGGTTACCGGAACCCCTCGGGGAGTGTAATGGGCCTATTGGGCCTTAGTGGAGAAGAGGAGGGGCGGCCAGGGTAGGCCGCGCGCCCCCTCCCCCCTCTAGTCCGAATTGGACAAGGAGGGGGCGGCGCCCCCCTTTCCTTTCCCCTCTCTCCTCCTTCCCTCGCTCCTACTCCTACTCTTGGAAGGGTGGGAGTAGGACTCCCCTTGGGGCGCGCCTTGGAGAGCCGGCCCCTCCCCCTCCTCCACTCCTTTATATACGGAGGAGGGGGGCACCCCATCACTACCAGGGAAAAGGCTAGCAGCAGCGCGGGTTTTCAGGCTAGCAGCAGCGCGGGTGGCCGCGCTAATAATAAGGCGCTACAGATAACTCATAGTAGTAGCGCGGCCACAACCCGCGCTACTACTGTTGACGATATCGGCGCTTTTACTTAACACGCTACTATTAACTAGCTGTAGCGATTTCGTCATCCTCGCCATGCTATATCTTTCATCATTTTCCCACTGCCCCATTCCCTTTCAGTTCTCCTTTCACTTTCAGTTCTCCTTTCAGATACTAGATACTAGGTACTGCTAGTAGATATCAAATTCATAAACCATTACTAGGTATGGTAGTACTCCCTTCGTTCCAAATTACTCGTTGTGGTTTTAGTTCAAACCACGACGAGTAATTTGGAATGAAGGGAGTACTAAGATAACAATTTCATGCATAGCCAACATGCATCCTCAAGCAGTACATGGTCATATCAACGGCCATCATCATATGTAGTTCTAGATGATATCGACGACGATCATCATATGTAGTTCTAGATGATATAGCCACACACACATATGTAGTTCTAGATGATATAGCCACACACACATATGTAGTTCTAGATGATATAGCCACACAGACATATGTAGTTCTAGATGATATCAAGACAATCATCATCCTCAAGCTCAAGCGGTTGGTGTTCTGATAGTAATTAGGATGGCCTGTCCAACACGAAGATTCTCGCCATCGAGGAATTTCTTCCACCCAACCGAGCTTAAGTGTAAAGCGATCGTCCGTGTCCACACGGTAAGTACAGGTTGTGACGGAGCCCCTTGCAAGAAGGCGTAGTCCAGTGAGCCTTCTTCATCAGGCTCGATACCATAACTCACAGATATGCTCTTTGCCAATTTCTGAATAAGAAAACATATCAATTAATAAGCATGTGATCGAACTCTACACTAAAACATATATATCATCGGCTTGATTCCACACAACATACCATATCATTGGACTGTACACTAAGTAATTCACACTATTAATTTGAATTTGTAAGTATAACATACCATATCATGTCGATCAACCATGGTATTTGTCAAGCGGGTCACGAATGGCACCCGACAAAGTTAGCACGGGCGGAATTATGTCCCACAAAGTTGACACCTCCTCCTCACTTAGCCTTGTTCTTTGAGCTACGATGGCTTCATGAAGTGGATCCTCATCATCTTCATCGAGTGGGTCCTCATTATCTTCATCATCTTCATCATCTTCGTCATCTTCATCATCTTCCACCAGGTTGAGATAAATGACAGCTAGCTTGGGTCTTTCTGCTCGGAAGTTGAAGCTGATCAACTCACCACCAGTAAGATGCATGCAAGGGACGAAACGGGCCCATCCATCTCCTCCAATCTGCGACATATTGCGTCCTTTCTCGACCTCCATAGTGTACAGCCCCCCAGGAGCCTCAAATGTCACAGTGTCTCCTGTCAGCTTGTTGAATTTCAACCTCACATTGCATGGGACGATCTGTGTAAAAATAAGCAAAATGACACAATGCAGTAATGCCAACACTAAAAATAAAATAGTTATTACATTTCATCTAATTTCTTACCGCCGCATGATGAAAACTCGGCCGAAGTAGATGAGAACAGCTTGCCTGGTTGCAAGGTCTTTGGCGCATCTTGACTTGCACAGTTGACATAGTGGTGGTGGTGGCGCCGTTCTTCCTAAAGCAATATGAGCAAAGGATTACTAAATCAACTAAATCAAAATGTTCCTAAGTCAACTAAATCAACTAGCCTACTAAATCAACTAAATCAAAATGTTCTAAGTCAACTAAATCAACTAACCTACTAAGTCAACTAAATCAAAATGTTCTAAGTCAACTAAATCAACTAGCCCACTAAATCAACTAAATCAAAATGTTCTAAGTCAACTAAATTAACTAAATGAATTAGCCTACTAAATCAAAATGTTCTAAGTCAACTAAATCAACTAGCCTACTAAATCAACTAAATCAAAATGTTCTAAGTCAACTAAATCAACTAACCTACTAAGTCAACTAAATCAAAATGTTCTTAGTCAACTAAATCAACTAGCCTACTAAATCAACTAAATCAAAATGTTCTAAGTCAACTAAATTAACTAAATGAATTAGCCTACTAAATCAACTAAATCAAAATGTTCTAAGTCAACTAAATCAACTAGCCTACTAAATCAACTAAATCAAAATGTTCTAAGTCAACTAAATCAACTAGCCTACTAAATCAACTAAATCAAAATGTTCTAAGTCAACTAAATCAACTAGCCTACTAAATCAACTAAATTATATCAACTAAATCAAAATGTTGCATATGAGCAGGAGGGAGAAGGAGGGTGACTCGAGGAGGGAGAAGAGAGTAGGATGGAGGAGGAAGGCGGAGCGAGGAGGGGCTGACGGGTGCGGCCAGTTGAGGGAGGACGGAGGAGGAAGGCGGAGCGAGGAGAGGCCGGCCAGCGGCGAGTGGAGACGGAGGACGGAGGAGGAGGCCGGTACCGAGTCCAGCAAGGAGGAGGAGGTGACGGCGCGCGGCGCAGACGGAGGAGGGGCGACGGGGGCGCACGGCGCAGACGGAGGAGAGGGCGGCGGGGGGGCGGGCGCAGATTTTGAGTGGCTGTGTGTGACTGGATCCGAAGGGAGGAGGTGAGGGAGATGATGTCTTAGTAGTAGCGCTCTTCAGCAAAACACGCTACTGCTAACCTATCTAGCAGCATCGCGTTTCACAGTAAAGCGCTACTGCTATGTGCCAGCCTGCAAAATACACATTGATCATCAACGATCTTTTTGTGTACAATCTGATTTGACAATATGAGTCCTCACCGGTTTAGGAACAGGTGAAGACTCATATTGCAGCCACAAATTCTACACATAGAGTTCAATGAAGATCAAGTGCTTGTCAAAGTGTGAGAAGTAACATATTTAAGGTGGTAGAAACTCTCTTCACAGAGCGAGGTGGGACTAAATTTTTGTAGGAAACTTAGCAGTAGCGCTTATATGGCAAATGCACTGCTGCTATGCTACGTAGCAGTAGCGCGTGTCATCTTAACGTGTTGCTGCTATACCTAGCCTCGCGAAGGCCTCGTAGGAATTATAGCAGCAGCGCGTATTTTGTTGGACGCGCTACTGCTATATTTGTCTCAGCAGCAAGTTTCGACGGTCCGCGCTACTGCTAGTTAGCAGCAGCGAGTTATTTTGAAGCGCCCTGCTGATAAGATTCTGTGTATAGGCTTTTCCCTAGTAGTGCATAGACACAAGTTGATCATTGATCTTTAGTCGTGTGCGGTGCACCCCTCCACCATAATCCACCTCGGTCATATCGTAGCGGTGCTTAGGCGAAGCCCTGCGTCGGTAGCTTCATCAACACTGTCATCACACCGTCGTGCTGATGGAACTCTCCCTCGAAGCTCTACTGGATCATGAGTTCGTGGGACATCACCGAGGTGAACGTGCGCAGATCGCGGAGGTGCCGTACGTTCGGTACTAGGATCGGTCGATTGTGAAGACGTATGACTACATGAACCGCGTTGTCATAACGCTTCCGCTTACGGTCTACGAGGGTATGTGGACGACACTCTCCCCTCTCGTTGCTATGCATCACCATGATCTTAGGTGTGCGTAGGAATTTTTTTTGAAATTACTACGTTCCTCAACAGTGGTATCAGAGCCAGGTTTATGCGTAGATGTTATATGCACGAGTAGAACAGAAGTGAATTGTGGGTGATACTAGTCATACTGCTTACCAGCATGTCATACTTTCATTCGGCTGTATTGTTGTATGAAGCGGCCCGGACCGACATTACGCGTATACTTACGCGAGACTGGTTCTACCGACGTGCTTCGCACACAGGTGGCTGGCGGGTGTCAGTTTCTCCAACTTTAGTTGAATCGAGTGTAGCTACGCCCGGTCCTTGTGAAGGTTAAAACAGCACATACTTGACAAAATATAGTTGTGGTTTTGATGCGTAGGTAAGAACGGTTCTTGCTTAGCCCGTAGCAGCCATGTAAAACTTGCAACAACAAAGTAGAATACGTCTAACTTGTTTTTGCAGGCATGTTGTGATGTGACATGGTCAAGACATGATGCTATATTTTATTGTATGAGATGACCATATTTTGTAACAAAGTTATCGGCAACTGGCAGGAGCCATATGGTTGTTGCTTTATTGTATGCAATGCAATCGCCCTGTAATTGCTTTACTTTATCACTAAGCAGTAGCGATAGTCGTAGTAGCAATAGTTGGCGAGACAACAACGATGCTTCGATAAAGATGAAGGTGTCAAGCCGGTGAAGATGGTGATCATGACAGTGCTTTGGAGATGGAGATCAAAGGCACAAGACGATGATGGCCATATCATATCACTTATATTGATTGCATCTGATGTTTATCCTTTATGCATCTTATTCTGCCTTGATTGACGGTAGCCTTATAAGATGATCTCTCACTAAATTTCAAGGTATAAGTGTTCTCCCTGGGTATGCACCGTTGCCAAAGTTCATCATGCTGAGTCACCACATGATGATCGGGTGTGATAAGCTCTACGTTCAAATACAACGGGTGCAAGCCAGTTTTGCACACGCAGAAATACTCGGGTTAAACTTAGCGGGCCTAGCATATGCAGATATGGCCTCGGAACAGTAAGACCGAAAGGTCGAGCGTGAATCATATAGTAGATATGATCAACATAGTGATGTTCACCATTGAAAACTACTCCATTTCACGTGATGATCAGACATGGTTTAGTTGATTTGGATCACGTGATCACTGTTTAAAGTGTTCGGACTTTACTTGCCATATTATGGGGCGCCATGAGAGGCCCCTGGCAAACTGACCGTACCAAGGTGTACGGATGCGATATCAAATAAACATTTATAAGAGAAGAAATGCTCAAATAAGAATAATAAGCTGCCGCTATATATGATCTCCCATTGACGAATAATACATTTAGGCGTCTGTTTACAATGGATGCATTAAGCGGAGATAAATAGGACTATTTGACATGTCGTATCCAGGGGCAAGCTGTGTACAGATAGATAAAGTAGGTATAATGATCGTAAATAGATTCCACCTGGATATTTCCTTCTGCACACAACGTCTGTTGCCTCTTTGGATGTCTCTCCCATGCAAGTCCAGCAATTCGGATCTTCTGAGGATGTTGCACTAAAGCGATGTCCTGAAAGGTAAGAGGGAAAGATTATGAAGGTATTTGGCGGTTACCCGCACTATTGACCGAGTCGTTGATGCGCCTCCGCCCATGCCCATGGTATCTTGAGTGCGTAATTATGTACGCATGAATTCTGCTTTGATGGGGCTTGAGTGGAGGCCGGACTGCTCATCACGCTCTTGGCGTTCCTGATGATTCTGTTGCAGGGTGCTCCGGACTCGCTTGATGGTGCTTGACGTTGCCGTCGCCGGATTTGAGGTTTGCCGGAGGAGTCCGCATTGTACTTCCACTGCGAGGGCTGCAGTATGCTCCTCTGTACAGAGAGAGCGGTCCATGTTTCCGTTTACTATTATGACCCCGCGCGGACCTGGCATCATGAGCTTGAGTTATGCATAATGTGGTACCGCATTGAATCTAGTGAACGCCGTTCGTCCGAGCAGTGCGTGGTAACCGCTACGGAAAGGGACGATATCGAAGATTAACTCTTCGCTCCGGAAGTTGTCCGGGGATCCGAAGACCACTTCCAATGTTATAGAGCCCGTGCAGCGGGCCTCTACTCCAGGAATGACACCTTTAAAGGTAGTTTTTGAAGGAAATATGCCCTAGAGGCAATAATAAAGTTATTACTCATATCATGATAAATGTTTATTATTCATGCTAGAATTGTATTAACCGGAAACATGATACATGTGTGAATACATAGACAAACATAACGTCACTAGTATGCCTCTACTTGACTAGCTCATTAATCAAAGATGGTTATGTTTCCTAACCATAGGCATGCTTTGTCATTTGATTAATGGTATCGCATCATTAGGAGAATGATGTGATTGACATGGCCCATTCCGTTAGCCTAGCACTTGATCGTTTAGTATATTGCTATTGCTTTCCTCATGACTTATACATGTTCCTGTAACTATGAGATTATGCAACTCCCGTTTACCGGAGGAACACTTTGGGTGCTACCAAACGTCACAACGTAACTGGGTGATTATAAAGGTGTACTACAGGTGTCTCCAAAGGTACATGTTGGGTTGGCGTATTTCAATATTAGGTTTTGTCACTCCGATTGTCGGAGAGGTATCTCTGGGCCCTCTCGGTAATGCACATCACTATAAGCCTTGCAAGCAATGTAGCTAATGAGTTAGTTACAAAATGATGCATTACGTAACGAGTAAAGAGACTTGCCGGTAACGAGATTGAACTAGGTATTGGATACCGACGATCGAATCTCGGGCAAGTAACATACCGATGACAAAGGGAACAACGTATGTTGTTATGCGATTTGACCGATAAAGATCTTCGTAAAATATGTAGGAGCCAATATGGGCATCCAGGTTCCGCTATTGGTTATTGACCAAGAATAGTTCTAGGTCATGTCTACATAGTTCTCGAACCCGTAGGGTCCGCACGCTTAACGTTACGATGATAGTTTTATTATGAGTATATAAGTTTTGATGTACCGAAGTTTGTTCGGAGTCCCAGATGTGATCACGGACATGACGAGGAGCTCGAAATGGTCGAGACATAAAGATTGACATATTGGACGACTATATTCGGACACCGGAAGTGCTCCGGCGTTTGGAGAAAACCGAGTCTTGGGAGGTTACGGAACCCCCTCCGGGAGAATAATGGGCCTTATGGGCCTTAGTGGAGAGAGAGAGGGGCAGCCAGCAGGGCCCCATGCCCCTCCCCTGCAGTCCGAATTGGACTAGGAGGCGGCGCCCCCCTCTTTCCCTCTCCCTCTCCCCCTTCCTTTCCCCCTCCTAGTAGGAGTAGGAAAGAGGGAGTCCTACTCCTACTAGGAGGAGGACTCCTCCTCCTTGGCACGCCCACAAGGGTCGGCCGGCCTCCCCCCTTGCTCCTTTATATACGGGGGTAGGGGGCACCCTAGAACACACAAGTTGATCTACGGATCGTTCCTTAGCTGTGTGCGGTGCCCCCTCCACCATATTCCACCTCGGTCATATCGTCGCGGAGTTTAGGCGAAGCCCTGCGCCGTGAGCATCATCATCGTCACCATGCCGTCTTCTTGTGGAACTCATCCTGACACTTTGCTGGATCGGTCCGGGATCGTCATCGAGCTGAGCGTGTGCTGAACTCGGAGGTGCCTTACGTTCGGTACTTGGATCGGTTGGATCGTGAAGACGTACGACTACATCAACCGCGTTGTCATAACGCTTCCGCTTACGGTCTACGAGGGTACGTGGACAACACTCTCCCCTCTCGTTGCTATGCCATCTCCATGATCTTGCGTGTGCGTAGGAATTTTTTTGAAATTACTACGTTCCCCAACAGTGGCATCAGAGCTTGGTTTTATGCGTAGATGTCATATGCACGAGTAGAACACAAGTGAGTTGTGGGCGATACAAGTCATACTGCTTACCAGCATGTCATACTTTGGTTCGGCGGTATTGTGAGATGAAGCGGCCGGACCGACATTACGCGTCGCTTACGCGACCTGGTTTCACCGTTACGAGCACTCGTGCTTAAAGGTGGTGGACGGGTGTCTGTCTCTCTCACTTTAGCTGAATCGAGTGTGGCTCGCCCGGTCCTTGCGAAGGTTAAAACAACACTAACTTGACGAACTATCGTTGTGGTTTTGATGCGTAGGTAAGAACGGTTCTTGCTAAGCCCATAGCAGCCACGTAAAATTTGCAACAACAAAGTAGAGGACGTCTAACTTGTTTTTGCAGGGCATGTTGTGATGTGATTTGGTCAAGACGTGATGCTATATTTTATTGTATGAGATGATCATGTTTTGTAACCGAAGTTATTGGCAACTGGCAGGAGCCATATGGTTGTCGCTTTATTGTATGAAATGCAAACGCCCTGTAATTGCTTTACTTTATCACTAAGCGGTAGCGATAGTCGTAGAAGCAATAGTTGGCGTAACGACAACAATGCTACGATGGAGATCAAGGTGTCGCACCGGTGACGATGGTGATCACGACGGTGCTTCGAAGATGGAGATCACAAGCACAAGATGATGATGGCCATATCATATCACTTATATTGATTGCATGTGATGTTTATCCTTTATGCATCTTATCTTGCTTTGATTGACGGTAGCATTTTAAGATGATCTCTCACTAAATTATCAAGAAGTGTTCTCCTGAGTATGCACCGTTGTGAAAGTTCTTCGTCTGAGACACCACGTGATGATCGGTGTGATAGGCTCTACGTTCAAATACAGCGGGTGCAAAACAGTTGCACACGCGAATACTCGAGGTTAAACTTGACGAGCCTAGCATATAACAAATATGGCCTCGGAACACGGAGACCGAAGGTCGGCGTGAATCATATAGTAGATATGATCAACATATTGATGTTCACCATTGAAACTACTCCATCTCACGTGACGATCGAACATGGTGTAGTTGATATGGATCACGTAATCACTTAGAGGATTAGAGGGATGTCTATCTAAGTGGGAGTTCTTAAGTAATATGATTAATTGAACTTAAATTTATCATGAACTTAGTACCTGATAGTATTTTGCTTGTCTATGTTTGTTGTAGATAGATGGCTCGTGCTGTTGTTTCGTTGAATGTTAATGCGTTCCTTGAGAAAGCAAAGTTGAAAGATGATGGCAGCAATTACACGGACTGGGTCCGTAACCTGAGGATTATCCTCATTGCTGCACAGAAGAATTACATCCTGGAAGCACCGCTGGGTGCCATGCCTGCTGCTGATGCAACTGGCGACGTTAAGAACGTCTGGGAGAGCAAAGCTAATGACTACTCGATAGTTCAGTGTGGCATGCTTTACGGCTTAGAACCGGGTCTTCAACGACGTTTTGAATGTCATGGAGCATATGAGATGTTCCAGGAGTTGAAGTAAATATTTCAAGCAAATGCCCGAATTGAGAGATATGAAGTCTCCAATAAGTTCTATGGCTGCAAGATGGAGGAGAATAGTTCTGTCAGTGAACACATACTTAAAATGTCTGGGTATAATAATCACTTGATTCAACTGGGAGTTAATCTTCCTGATGATAGTGTCATCGACAGAATTCTTCACTGCCACCAAGCTACAAGAGCTTCATGATGAACTATAATATGCAAGGGATGGACAAGACTATTCCCGACCTCTTCGCAATGATAAAAGCCGCGGAGGTAGAAATCAAGAAGGAGCATCAAGTGTTGATGGTTAACAAGACCCCGAGTTTCAAGAAAAGGGCAAAGGGAAGAAGAAGGGAACTTCAAGAAGAACAGCAAACAAGTTGTGCTCAAGAGAAGAAACCCAAGTCTGGACCTAAGCCCGAGACCGAGTGCTTCTCTCGCAAGCGATGGACATTTGAAGCGGAACTTTCCCAAGTATTTGGCGGATAAGAAGGATGGCAAAGTGAACAAAGGTATATGTGATATACATGTTATTGATGTGTACCTTACTAATGCTCGCAGAGCACTGGTATTTGATACTGGTTCATTGCTAATATTTGCAACTCAAAGCAGGGACTACGGATTAGCGAAGATTGGCTAAGGAAGAGGTGGCGATCTGGCGTGGGAAATGGTTCCAAAGTCGATGTGATCGCGGTCGACACGCTAACTCTACATCTACCATCGAGATTAGTTTTAGACCTAAATAATTGTTATTTGGTGCCGCGTTGAGCATGAACATTATATCTGGATCTTGTTTGATGCGAGACGGTTATTCATTTAAGTCAGAGAATAATGGTTGTTCTATTTATATGAGTAATATCTTTTATGGTCATGCACCCTTGAAGAGTGGTCTATTTTTGTTGAATCTCGATAGTAGTGATACACATATTCATATCGGTGTAAAGCGCATGAAGAAACTCCATACTGATGGGCTTTTGGAATCACTTGATTATGAATCACTTGGTACTTGCGAACCGTGCCTCATGGGCAAGATGACTAAACCGCCGTTCTCCGGAACTATGGAGCGAGCAACTGATTTGTTGGAAATCATACATACTGATGTTTGTGGTCCAATGAATGTTGAGGCTCGCGGCGGGTATCGTTATTTTCTCACCTTCACAGATGATTTGAGCAGATATGGGTATATCTAATTAATGAAACACAAGTCTGAAACATTTGAAAAGTTCAAAGAATTTCAGAGTGAAGTGGAAAATCATCGTAACAAGAAAATAAAATTTCTACGATCTGATCGTGGAGGAGAACATTTGAGTTACGAGTTTGGTCTACATTTAAAACAATGCAGAATAGTTTCGCAACTCACGCCACCCGGAACACCACAACGAAATGGTGTGTCCGAACGTCGTAATCGTACTTTACTGATTTATGATGTCTCTTACTGATTTACCGCTATCGTTTTGGGGTTATGCTTTAGAGACGACCGCATTCACGTTAAATAGGGCACCATCAAAATCCGTTGAGACGACACCTCATGAACTATGGTTTGGCAAGAAACCAAAGTTGTCGTTTCTTAAAGTTTGGGGCTGCGATGCTTATTTGAAGAAACTTCAACCAGATAAGCTCGAACCCATATCGAAGAAATGTGTCTTCATAGGATACCCAAAAGAAACTATTGGGTACACCTTCTATCACAGATCTGAGGGCAAGATTTTCGTTGCAAAATTTGGATCCTTTCTAGAGAAGGAGTTTCTCTCGAAAGAAGTGAGTGGGAGGAAAGTAGAACTTGATGAGGTAACTGTACCTGCTCCCTTATTGGAAAGTAGTTCATCACAAGAACCGGTTCCTGTGACAACTACACCAATTAGTGAGGAAGCTAATGATATTGATCATGAAACTTCAGATCAAGTTTCTCTTGAACCTTGTAGGTCTACCAGAGTAAGATCCGCACTGTGAGTGCGGTAATCCTATTCGGAAGTCATGTTACTTGACCATGACGAACCTACGAACTATGAGGAAGCGATGATGAGCCCAGATTCCGCAAAATGGCTAGAGGCCATGAAATCTGATATGGGATCCATGTATGAGAACAAAGTATGGACTTTGGTTGACTTGCCCGATTATCAGCAAGCCATTGAGAATAAATGGATCTTTAAGAAGAAGACCGACGTTGATGGTAATGTAACTGTCTATAAAGCTCGACTTGTTGCAAAAGGTTTTCGACAACTTCAATGGGTTGACTACGATGAGACTTTCTCACCCGTAGCGATGCTTAAGTCTGTCCGAATCATGTTAGCTATTGCTGCAATTTATGATTATGAAATTTGGCAAATGGATGTCAAAACTGCATTCTTGAATGGATTTCTGGAATAAGAGTTGTATATGATGCAGCCAGAAGGTTTTGTTGATCCAAAAAGTGCTAACAAAGTGTGCAAGCTCCAGCGATCCATTTATGGACTGGTGCAAGCATCTCGGAGTTGGAATAAACGCTTTGATAGTGTGATCAAAGCATATGGTTTTATCTGAGACTTTTGGAGAAGCTTTGTATTTACAAGAAAGTGAGTGGGAGCTCTGTAGCATTTCTGATATTATATGTAGATGGCATATTATTAATTGGAAATGATATAGAATTTCTGGATAGCATAAAGGGATACTTGAATAAAAGTTTTTCAATGAAAGACCTCGATGAAGCTGCTTACATATGGGGCATCAAGATTTATAGAGATAGATCAAGACGCTTAATTGGACTTTCACAAAGCACATACCTTGATAAAGTTTTGAAAACAGATCAAAATGGATCGGGCAAAGAAAGGGTTCTTGCCCATGCTACAAGCTGTGAAGTTGAGTCAGACTCAATGCCCGACCACAGCAGAAGATAGAGAGAAAATGAAAGATGTTCCCTATGCTTCAGCCATAGGCTCTATCATGTATGCAATGCTGTGTACCGGACTGGCGTGTGCTTAGCAATAAGCTTGGCGGGAAGGTACCAAAGTAATCGAGTGGATCACTAGACAGCGGTCAAGAACATCCTGAAATACCTGAAAAGGACTAAGGATATGTTTCTCATATATGGAGGTGACAAAGAGCTAGTCATAAATGGTTACGTCGATGCAAGCTTTGAAACTGATCCGGACGATTCTAAATCACAAACCGGTTACGTGTTTTTATTAAACGGTGGAGCTGTAAGTTGGTGCAGTTCTAAACAAAGCGTCGTGGCGGGATCTACATGTGAAGCGGAGTACATAGCTGCTTCGGAAGCAGCAAATGAAGGGGTCTGGATGAAGGAGTTCATTTCCGATCTAGGTGTCATACCTAGTGCATCGGGACCAATGAAGATTGAGGGAGTCCTGGACAAGGGGGTGTCCGGATAGCCGGACTATCATCGTCGGCCGAACTCCAAGACTATGAAGATACAAGATTGAAGACTTCATCCCGTGTCTGGATGGGACTTTCCTTGGCGTGGAAGGCAAGCTTGGCAATACGGATATGTAGATCTCCTACCATTGTAACCGACTCTGTGTAACCCTAGCCCTCTCCGGTGTCTATATAAACCGGAGGGTTTTAGTCCGTAGGACGAACAACCATTACAGCAATCATACCATAGGCTAGCTTCTAGGGTTGAGCCTCCTTGATCTCGTGGTAGATCTACTCTTGTACTTCCCCTATCATCAATATTAATCAAGCAGGAGTAGGGTTTTGCCTCCATCAAGAGGGCCCGAACTTGGGTAAAAACATCGTGTCCCTTGTCTCCTGTTACCATCCACCTAGACGCACAGTTCGGGACCCCCTACCCGAGATCCGTCGGTTTTGACACCGACATTGGTGCTTTCATTGAGAGTTCCTCTGTGTCGTCACCAATAGGCTTGATGGCTCCTTCGATCATCAACAATGATGCAGTCCAGGGTGAGACTTTTCTCCCCGGACAGATCTTCGTGTTCGGCGGCTTTGCATCGCGGGCAATTAAGCAGCCATCTAGAGCAGATCAAAGCTACGCCCGCCATCGAGTCAGATTTGGAAGCCTAAACTTCACGGTGACATCCGCGGAGACTTGATCTTGAGGATTCGAGCCACACCGAAGCGCGCCCGCGCTGTCATGATGGGCATGACTTAGCTCGATGCTTGGGCGGGCCTCGAGGTCGCACATGAGTCCGCTCCGATCCTTAATTCGGAGCCGACCGCGCAGATCGAGGACGGGTGGCTAGACACCGCCTTGGGGGCTGCAACCTCTACGGCGATGGAGACGAATACTCACCTGTCCCTTGTAAAGCCCGTGACTCCGAGGTGCCGGACTCCTCGCCGGACTCCGAACCTCCTGCGCCCCTACCAATCGAATCCGATTGGGCGCCGATCATGGAGTTCACCACCGCGGACATCTTTCAGCACTCACCCTTTGGCGACATCCTGAATTCGCTGAAGTATCTCTCGTTATCAGGAGATCCCTAGCCGGACTGCGGCCAGGACGGTTGGGATGCGGCCGATGAAGAAATTCAAAGCCCAGCCACCACCCACTTTGTAGCCACTGTCGACGACCTAACCGACATGCTAGACTACGACTCCGAAGACATCGACGGTATGGACGACGATGCCGGAGACGACCAAGAACCAGCGCCTACGGGGCACTGGAAGACCACCTCGTCATACGAAATATACATGGTGGACATCCCAAAGGATGGGAATGGCGAAGAAGCGCGGAGGCGATTCCCCAAGAAACAGCCAAGCGCGCCGTCGCGGCGCCGCTCTAAATCCGCCACGAAAGAATGGAGATTCCGCACGGAGATAACAACACCCCGAGAGTGCCAAAGATAACCCCCTCCAGCAAGATTCAGCACGGGAGGACGGAGAAGCCAGCCCTCACGAGAGAGTGGCGAGCGAAGAGGTAGAGGATGATAATTACATGCCTCCTCCGGAGACGAGGCAAGCCTCAACGGCAGCAATTAATTCGTGCTGAGGATCTCATTGAACAAGAGCGTTTTAACGCAGGCTCATGGCCACGCAAATAGCCTAAAGAAAAAGCAAGAACAGCTTGAGCTGATCAAGATCTGCTAGCCGACGGATGGATGAAGTCCTTGCGGCCGAAGAGTATGAACTCGAACGCCCCTCCAAAAGCTACCCAAAACGCAAGTTGCTCCCCGATTAGAGGAGGAAGAGTATAAACCTTCATCACCAGCGCACAATACGGCAGACCGACCACCTCGTGGCCGCGACAGAGAGGCCTCTAGGCCCTCCATCAGGACCGTACCCCGGCACCGCTCGAAAAGTACGAAGCCACGGGGGAATGCGCCGGTCTTGCGGGACATATTGGAGGACAAGGCAAGACAATCAAGATCGATATACGGATCACGTGGGCACCCCACGATGCACGACGATTACCGTCGCGCCGGATACAGCAACTCCAGCCAGGCTGAACACAATAGACAAAGCTCGCTGGAGCTACGTCGTGATATTGCCCAATATAGAGGCGCCGCACACCCACTATGCTTCACAGATGAAGTAATGGATCATCAAATCCCTGAAGGGTTTGAACTGATGAACATCGAATCCTACGATGGCACAACAGACCCCGCGGTTTGGATCGAAGACTATCTCCTTCATATCCAGATGGCCCGCGGTGACGATCTTCACGCCATCAAATACCTCCCACTCAAGCTTAAAGGACCAGCTCGGCATTGGCTTAACAGCTTGCCAGCAGAGTCAATTGGGTGTTGGGATGACCAGGAGGCCGCATTCCTTGACAACTTCCAGGGCACATATGTGCGACCACCAGTCGCCGATGACCTAAGCCACAAAATTCGGCATCGAGATTTAATCGGCGAACAGATTACGACACGGTTCTTGACAAAGAAAAATCAAATCATCGACTGTCCGGATGCAGAGGCCCTCGCAGCCTTCAAACACAACATCCGTGACGAGTGGCTGGCCCGGCACCTAGGACAGGAAAAGCCGAAATCCATGGCAGCCCTCACATCACTCATGACCCGCTTCTGTGCGGGGGAGGACAACTGGCTAGCCCGCAGTAACAACCTCAGCAAAAATTCTGGGAGTCCGGATACCAAGGACCGCAATGGCAAGTCGCGTCGAAACAAAAACAAATGCCGCATTAACGGCGATACCACTGAGGATACGGAAGTCAACGCCAGATTTAGAGGCTCTAAACCCGGTCATCGGAAGAAGCCATTCAAAAGAACTACTCCGGGTCCGTCCAATTTGGACCAAATACTCGACCGCTCTTGCCAGATACATGGCACTTCAAAAGCCGCTAATCACACCAACAGGGATTGTTGGGTATTTAAGCGAGCAGGCAAGTTAATTGCGAAAACAATGACAAGGGGCTGCATAGCGATGACGAGGAAGAGACCCGGCCGCCGAACAGTAGAGGACCGAAGGGTTTCCCCCCACAAGTGCGGACGGTAAACATGATATACGCAACCCACATACCCATAAGGGAGTGGAAGCGTGCACTTAGGGACGTATATGCGATGCAGCCAGTTGCCCCGAAGTTCAATCCATGGTCCTCTTACCGATCACTTTTGATCGAAGGGACCACCCCACCAGTATCCGCCATGGCGGATTTGCTGCATTGGTTTTAGACCCAATCGTCGATGGATTTCACCTCACCAGAGTCCTGATGGACGGCGGCAGCAGCTTAAACCTGCTTTATCAGGATACAGTGCACAAGATGGGCATAGACCCCTCAAGGATTAAACCTACAAAGACGACCTTCAAAGGCATCATACCAGGTGTAGAGGCCAATTGTACGGGCGCAGTCACACTGGAAGTGGTCTTCGGATCCCCGGATAACTTCCGAAGTTTGGAGTTAATCTTTGATATAGTCCCGTTCCGCAGCGGCTATCATGCTCTGCTCGTACGGACCGCGTTTCCAAAGTTCAACGCGGTGCCGCATTACGCATACCTCAAGCTCAAGATGTCAGGCCCTCGAGGAGTCATCACGGTCAACGAAAACACTGAACGCTCCCTCCAAATGGAGGAACACACAACGGCTCTCGTGGCAGAAGTACAGAGCAGCCTCTTAAGGCAATTCTCAAGTCCGGACGCTAAGTGACCGGACATGGCCAAACGCGCCCGGAGTAACATACAACAAGACCACCTGGCACGTTCCGAGCACGCGTAGCAATGCGGCCCCAACCCCAGCACTTGCATAATTGCAAGACCAGTCCTTCGCATACATCATTATGCTCTGGAGATACCATGGGCATAGGGGGAGGGGCACGACCACGACAGGCCCAGAGTGCGGTTTAACCACACCAGGGGCTCCCATGTATGTTGGTCTTTTTCTTTTTCTTTTTTCTTATCAACAAGACTCCGTTCACCAGAGGCCTTGTCCGGCAGTAGACCTGCCGAACTCACGAAGCAACAGCCAGGGAAGGAGAAAGGCTACGACGAACACTAAGGTGGTCTCCATTATGAGCATTAAATTTGTTTAATACACCATTCCGCAGCCTACCCCTGGAGGGGGACATGTTTAAATAGTCCAATCCCTTGCTTACCGCACCATTTGTATCGCCCTGCATTCATGGCAGTATTTCTGAATAAACAATACATCGCTTTTCGCTTATAATTGCATTTCTTTCTTATATATATATGTTCATTTATGACATCCTGCATCCGTACACTTTGGTACGACCGAATACACCAGGGGCTTAAGTTCCCCGCATTATGGTGTGATAAGTCCGAACACTTTCCCAAGTGTGGCACCCCGAACTTATAGCATTATATGCATCGGCTCCGCATCATGTCTTGGGTCAATAGTTGGGTTTGCCCGGCTCCCATGTTTTGGTGCCTTACGTTCCGTTTTATCGGCTAAGGTAGCACTGGGAGAACCACTGTGATTGCGCCCCGGTTGAGCTGGGCGAGCGCCTCAGTGGAGAAAGCTAAAACTGACCGTCATGATAAGGCGAGAGCTGGTCGCTGTTCGAGAGGTATTTTCGAGTCCCTAAAGACTTATGCCGCTTAGAGCGAGGAACCGGCTTTGTCCGGCCCAGGCGTGGATAGCGCCCCGAACTCGGTCTTCCAAATACTAGGGGCTTTGCCGAAATTTAAAATTATAGAATTCCATGGCTAAATGAGAGTGTTCAAGCATTATAAGTACGGTTGCCTTGTTCGTCGCGTTGAGCGCCTCCCTAGATGGACCCAAAAATGGGAACAAGAGCGCTCAAGTTTATCCCGAACACCCCAGCACTCGTGGCATGGGGGCTGAAGCCGACGACTTGCCATCTCTCAGATTTGATAAACGGCCGCACAGAAGGTAATATTTTAAATCAATAAGTGTTGCTTAGCGCATATGAACAAAGTTTTCAGCGCATAGGATAACACATTGCAAGTCTACTCAAATATTACATCTTTGGAGCACTCATCCGCAATCTTGCGGGCACCCTTCAGGACACTCTTATAATACATTTCGGGCGTGCGATACTCCTTGCCCGCCGGCGGCGCGTCCGTCAGAAGCTTCTCAGCATCCAACCTGCCCCAGTGCACTTTTGCACGGGCAAGGGCCCGACGGGCACCTTCAATGCAGGCGGAGCGCTTGACGACTTCCACCCAGGGACACGCATCCACCAGCCGCCGCACTAGGCTGAAGTAGCTCCCAGGCATGGCCTCCTCGGGCCACAGCCGAACCATGAGGCCCTTCATGGCCTGTTCGGCTACCTTGTGGAGCTCAACTAGCTGCTTCAGCTGGTCGCTAAGGGGCACCGGATGTCCGCCTCAAAGATATCTTGAGACCGAAGACCTTCTCCGTCGAGCTCCCTCCTCGGCTTTGGTAGAATGCGGCGGCATCGGACACGCTGCACGCAGATCTGCAAACGCTCTGGAGAGCTCCGATTCGGGTAAGTAATGTAATTCACATTCACATGCTTGCTTTGCATGAAAAATGCCTTACCCGCCGCTATTTTCTTCACCGCCTCGATCTCCTGGAGGGCCTTATGGGCTTCGGCCTTAGCGGCTTTGGCACTCTCAAGAGCCGAGGCAAGCTCGGACTCTCGAGTCTTCGAGTCGCGCTCCAAACTCTCATGTTTTCCACGAGAACCTGGAGCTCTTGCTGCACCTCCGCCACCCGCGCCTCCTGCTTCTCTCTCTCAGCTCGTTCCGCGGCCGCATTACGCTCGGCCGCGGACATGGCCTCCTTCAGGGTCGCCACCTCGTTTGTGGCCCCTGCAGTGCCCACGTTATCCTCATTATTTCTCTTGCAACCAAAATCCTTTTCTGTAAGGTACAAATTTATTACGGTGTTACTCACCTTCTTTGTCCTCGAGCTGCTTCTTGGCAAGGCCGAGCTCATTCTCGGACCGCTCGAGGCCCTGCTTTAAAGCACCGACCTCCGCCGTCAGTGCGGCAGAGGTCAGCAGCGCAGCCTGCAATCCCATATTGACATAATTTTTAGAACTCCTGCGTATATCTTTATAAGATCCTCAGTCCGGCTTTCTTTCCGAACACTGAACCGAGCATCAGGGGCTACTGTCTATGCGGTATTACATTACATATTTTAAATTTCTTACCTCAAAGCCTGTTAGAAGGCTACTGCAGGCTTCGGTCAGCCCGCTCTTGGCGAGCTGAACCTTCTGAATCACCGCACTCATGATAGTGCGGTGTTTTTCCTCGATGGAAGCACCGTTGAGCGCCTCCAACAAGTTGTCCGGCGCCTCCGGTTGGACGGAGGCTGCCGGTGTCACGGTCTTGCCCTTCTTATGAAGGGGCCGCCTACCGGACTCCGGAACCACTGCTGGTTCCGGAGCAGAGTCTGGTGCAAAGTCCGGGAGGTTGCCTTGCGGCACCTCCGGAGCCTCCTCCTCCTGATGGGTCCCCTCCTGGGATCCCACCTCGGCATCGTCAGTGTCACGGGGAGTTGAGGCGGTCGGAAGGGAATCCACATCCGACGGAGCCAGGGACCCACTCGATGAAGCGGGAAGATCGTCCTCGACCGGACTACAGGTTGTATGCGGCATTAGAAGGACACTACATGGCACCAAGAGAAATTATAAATCATTCAGGAATCCGGATACTTATGATCTTGCCAGGGGCTTGGCCCTTGAGGGCCACTCCTCGTTGTCGTCACCGGCGTTGGCGGAGTAGTCCGGAGGAAGGGTCCTTCCCTTCTTGGACCCTTCGGCCTCCCTCGTCGGGGAAGCCTTCCTCTTCTTCTCTCCCCCCTCTTGGGGAGAAGCTTATTTCTCCTCCTCGTCTTCGGGGGAGGAGTCTGCCTCGGAGCCATCGGACGACGAGTCCGATACCACCTGGTGTCGGGAGCTCCTTCGGGTTCCCGTGGCCTTCTTCTTGGCCTTCTTCTCCGGCACCACGTAAAGTGCCGGGATCAGCAGCCCTGTCAAACGGGTGTCCGCTGGGTCTTCTGGAAGGGGAGCCAGACAGTTAACCTGTCTGGACGTCCTCTGCCGGTCATGTTAAAGGCATTGGGAGTTTAGATCCCACATAGAGTCAAACTATAAAGAAATGAGTGTCCCATAAAGGATAACATAGCTTACCTCGCCGGCCGGGCGCTGCATGCTGAATCCGCGATCTTTAGTTGCGGATGCGGGGGCTTCTCCGCCCTTGAACAGCACCCTCCAGGCAGCTTCGTACGTCATGTCAAAGAGCCCGCTCAGGGTCCGGTGCTGTGCCGGATCAAACTCCCATAAATTGAAGGCCCCTTGCTGGCAGGGGAGAATCCGGCGGACGAGCATGACCTGGATCACGTTGACAAGCTTAAGATTCTTGTTCGCTAGGGTCTGGAGACAGGACTGGAGTCCGGTCAGCTCCTCCGAACTACCCCATAGGAAGCCCTTCTCTTTCCAGGAGGTGAGCTGCATGGGGGTACCAGATCTGAACTCGGGGGCCGCTGCCCATTTAGGGTCACGCAGCTCGGTGATGTAGAACCACCCCGATTGCCACCCCTTGACGGATTCCACAAAGGCACCCTCGAGCCAAGTGACGTTGCGCATTTTGCCCACCGTGGCGCCTCCTCACTCCGCTTGCACGCCCTTCACCACCTTCGGCTTAACATTGAAGGTCTTTAGCCACAAGCCGAAGTGGGGTTGGATGCAGAGGAAAGCCTCGCACACGACGATAAACGCCGAGATGTTGAGGATGAAGTTTGGCACCAGATCGTGGAAGTCCAGGCCGTAGTAATACATGAGCCCCCAGACGAAAGGTTGAAGTGGAAAGCCCAGTCCACGGAGGAAGTGGGGAAAAAATACGACCCTCTCATGGGGCCTTGGGGTGGGGATGAGCTGCCCCTCGTCGGGCAGCCGGTGCGCGATGTCGCTGGACAGGTATCCGGCGCCGCGCAGCTTCTCGATGTGCCCCTCTGAGGCCATCCACTTGCCTCCCACTCCGGACATGGCTGGAGAAGGTTGAGGCGAGATGTGTGGACTTGGGCGCTGGAGCTCGAGTGCGCGGAGATGGATAAGAAAAGGAGGAAGAAGGCGTAGGTAAAAAAGGCAGATCCTTATCCCCTTATATATGGGGGTAAAACTCTCTTATCTCCCAAGCGCCGCAATCAATGACGCGGTTGGGTTACCCACGTCCGTATTGATGGGAATCCCGGAATAAGGGGAACACGATCTCTGCTTCAACAAGACGTGCCAAGGAAACCGCTTCGCTAAACGCGTTGAGGTGGTATAATAAAAACGATTCAAGTAAATGCTTGGTAGTGGTGTGACGTCACGCCACAGAATACGTTAGCAGATTGAACTTGTGTAAATATTATTCTCTCTACGGTGGTATGTGGAATTTATTTTGCAGAGCCGAACACTATCCTGGTGTTCACAATCTTCTATGAATTATTCGGAGGAGGAACCCGCCTTGCAATGCCGAAGACAATATGCGCACCGGACTCATCTTCATTGAAGCCTGGTTCAGGGGCTACTGAGGGAGTCTTGGACTAGGGGGTGTCCGGATAGCTGGACTATCATCGTCGGCCGGACTCCATGAATATGAGGATACAAGATTGAAGACTTTGTCCCATGTCCGGATGGGACTTTCCTTGGCGTGGAAGGCAAGCTTGGCAATACGGATATGTAGATCTCCTACCATTGTAACCGACTCTGTGTAACCCTAGCCCTCTCCGATGTCTATATAAACCGGAGGGTTTTAGTCCGTAGGATGAACAACCATTACAACAATCATACCATAGGCTAGCTTCTAGGGTTTAGCCTCCTTGATCTCGTGGTAGATCTACTCTTGTACTACCCATATCATCAATATTAATCAAGCAGGAGTAGGGTTTTGCCTCCATCGAGAGGGACCGAACCTGGGTAAAAACAACGTGTCCCTTGTCTCCTGTTACCATCCACCTAGACGCACAGTTCGGGACCCCCTACCCGAGATCCGCCGATTTTGACACCGACAAAGATCTTCTGTGGCAATACTGGTGCAATTGCCTTGGCAAAGGAATCCAGATTTCACAAGAGGACCAAGCACATCAAAAGACGCTTCAATTCCATCCGGGACCAAGTCCAAGTGGGAGACATAAAAATTTGCAAGACACATACGGATCCGAATGTTGCAGACCCATTGACTAAGCCTCTCTCATGAGCAAAACATGATCAGCACCAAGACTCCATGGGTGTTAGAATCATTACTGTGTAACCTAGATTATTGACTCTAGTGCAAGTGGGAGACTGAAGGATATATGCCCTAGAGGCAATAATAAAGTTATTATTTATTTCCTCATATCATGATAAATGTTTATTATTCATGCTAGAATTGTATTAACCGGAAACATGATACATGTGTGAATACATAGACAAACATAACGTCACTAGTATGCCTCTACTTGACTAGCTCATTAATCAAAGATGGTTATGTTTCCTAACCATAGGCATGTGTTGTCATTTGATTAATGGGATCACATCATTAGGAGAATGATGTGATCGACATGACCCATTCTGTTAGCCTAGTACTTGATCGTTTAGTATATTGCTATTGCTTTCTTCATGACTTATACATGTTCCTGTAACTATGAGATTATGCAACTCCCGTTTACCGGAGGAACACTTTGGGTGCTACCAAAGTTCACAACGTAAGTTGGTGATTATAAAGGAGTACTACAGGTGTCTCCAAAGGTACATGTTGGGTTGGCGTATTTCGAGATTAGGTTTTGTCACTCCGATTGTCGGAGAGGTATCTCTAGGACCTCTCGATAATGCACATCACTATAAGCCTTGCAAGCAATGTAGCTAATGAGTTAGTTACGAAATGATGCATTACGTAACGAGTAATGAGACTTGCTGGTAACGAGATTGAACTAGGTATTGGATACCGACGATCGAATCTCGGGCAAGTAACATACCGATGACAAAGGGAACAACGTATGTTGTTATGCGGTTTGACCGATAAAGATCTTCGTAGAATATGTAGGAGCCAATATGGGCATCCAGGTTCCGCTATTGGTTATTGACCGAGAATAGTTCTAGGTCATGTCTACATAGTTCTCGAACCCGTAGGGTCCGCACGCTTAACGTTACGATGACAGTTTTATTATGAGTATATTAGTTTTGATGTACCGAAGTTTGTTCGGGGTCCCGGATGTGATCACCGACATGATGAGGAGTCTCGAAATGGTCGAGACATAAAGATTGATATATTGGACGACTATATTCGGACACCGAAAGTGTTCCGGGCGTTTTCGGAGAAAACCAGAGTGCCGGAGGGTTACCGGAACCCCCCGGGAGAAGTAATGGGCCTTATGGGCCTTAGTGGAGAGAGAGAGAGGGGCAGCCAGCATGGGTCGCATGCCCCCTCCCCCTCTGGTCCGAATTGGACTAGGAGGGGGGCGGCGCCCCCCTCTTTCCCTCTCCCTCTCCCCATTCCTTTCCCCCTCCTAGTAGGAGTTGGAAAGAGGGAGTCCTACTCCTACTAGGACGAGGACTCCTCCTCCTTGGCGCGCCCACAAGGGCCGGCCGGCCTCCCCATTGCTCCTTTATATACGGGGGCAGGGGGCACCCTAGAACACACAAGTTGATCTACGGATCGTTCCTTAGCCGTGTGCGGTGCCCCCCTCCACCATATTCCACCTCATTCATATCGTCGCGGAGTTTGGCGAAGCCCTGCGCCGGTAGAGCATCATCATCATCACCACGCCGTCGTGCTGACGGAACTCATCCCCGACACTTTGCTGGATCGGAGTCCGGGGATCGTCATCGAGCTGAACGTGTGCTGAACTCGGAGGTGCCTTACGTTCGGTACTTGGATCGGTTGGATCGTGAAGACGTACGACTACATCAACCGCGTTGTCATAACGCTTCCGCTTACGGTCTACGAGGGTACGTGGACAACACTCTCCCCTCTCGTTGCTATGCCATCACCATGATCTTGCGTGTGCGTAGGAATTTTTTTGAAATTACTACGTTCCCCAAGAGTTTTGGTTGGCTTGATCCTTGAAGGATCAATGCCCATTTTGCGCACTGTGTCCTGATAAAGTAGGTTCAGGCTGCTACCGCCGTCCATAAGGACTCGCGTGAGGTGGAATCCGTCGATGATCGGGTCCAAGACCAATGCGGCTGAGCCGCCGTGACGGATGCTAGTAGGATGATCCCTACGATTGAAGGTGATCAGACAAGCTGACCAAGGATTAAATTTGGGGGCGACTGGCTCCATTGCATAGACGTCCCGTAGTGCTCGCTTCCATTCCCGCTTGGGGATATGAGTGGCGTAGATCATATTGACTGTTTTCACCTGGGGGGGGGATTTCTTCTGGCCCCCCGTGTTCGGACGCCGGGGCTCTTCGTCATTGTTGTTGTGTAGCCCCTTGTCCTTATTATCGGCGTTTATTTTGCCGGCCTGTTTGAACACCCAGCAGTCTCTATTGGTGTGGTTGGCTGGTTTGTCCGGGGTGCCATGAATTTGGCACGAGCGCTCCAGTATGCAGTCTAGACTGGACGGTTCCTGATTATTTCGTTTGAACGGCTTTTCCCGCTGACCGGACTTAGATCCGCTGAATCCAGCGTTGACTGTCGTGTCTTCAGCATTGTCACCGTTGTTCCGTCTCTTATGACTGTTACGCCGTGGCTTGCCATTACTATCGCGGCCGTCTGAAGTGCCGGAATGTGGCGTGGTGCCGCTGCGGGCCAACCAGCTGTCCTCACCCGCACAAAAGCAGATCATTAGTGTTGTGAGAGCTGCCATGGACTTGGGTTTTTCCTGGACGAGGTGTCAAGCAAGCCACTCGTCACGAATATTATGTTTAAAAGCCGCCAGGGCTTCGGCGTCCGGGCGGTCGACTATTTGGTTCTTTTTAGTTAGGAACCGAGTCCAGAATTTCCTGGCCGACTCTCTGGGCTGTTGAGTAATGTGGCTCAGGTCAATAGTGTCCGGTGGTCGCACATATGTGCCATGGAAGTTGTCGAGGAATTGTCTTCCAGGTTTTCCCAACTGCCAATGGAATTTGCTGGCAGGCTGTTTAACCAGTGCCGGGCTGGTCCTTTGAGCTTAAGGGGAAGATATTTGATGGTGTGTAGATCATATCCGCGGGCCATGTGAATGTGGAGAAGGAAATCTTCGATCCATACTGCAGGGTCTGTTGTGCCATTGTACGATTCGATGTTTACGGGTTTGAACCCTTCTGGGAATTCATGATCCATCACTTCGTCAGTGAAGTAGAGAGGGTGTGCGGCGCCTCTGTGCCGGGCTATGTGGCTATGCAGCTCGAATGGGTCTGGGTTGCTGTGTTCGGCCCGGCCGGACTTGTTGATGATGTATCCGGTGCGACGATCATTGTCGCGCGCTGGGGCATGCCCCAGCGATCCATAGATCGATCTTGGTTGTCCTGCTTTGTCTTCCAGAATATCTTGCAGGTCTTGCCTGTTGCCCTGGGCCATAGTGTATCGGCGTGGGGGTGCGGGCTGGTATTCGGGCTGATATCTCGTTTTATCCCGGCCACGGGGTGGCCGGTCAGCCGTTTGGCATTCGAGTCCATATTCCTCGGCTGCCAGGACTTCAGTCCTTCTATTTGTGAGCAGGTCTTGATCAGCTTGGAGTTGTTGCTGCTTCTTCTTCAGGCTCCTCGTAGTGGCTATAAGCCTACGCTTGAAGCGCTCCTGCTCCACGGGGTCCTCAGGCACGCCGAATTCGTCGTCGCCGAGGCTAATCTCGTCTTCGGAGGGAGGCATTGAAGGAAATATGCCCTAGAGGCAATAATAAAGTTATTATTTATTTCCTCATATCATGATAAATGTTTATTATTCATGCTAGAATTGTATTAACCGGAAACATGATACATATGTGAATACATAGACAAACATAACGTCACTAGTATGACTCTACTTGACTAGCTCATTAATCAAAGATGGTTATGTTTCCTAACCATAGGCATGTGTTGTCATTTGATTAATGGGATCACATCATTAGTAGAATGATGTGATTGACATGACCCATTCCGTTAGCCTAGCACTTGATCGTTTAGTATATTGCTATTGCTTTCTTCATGACTTATACATGTTCCTATAACTATGAGATTATGCAACTCCGTTTACGGAGGAACACTTTGGTGCTACCAAACGTCACAACGTGCTCGGGTGGTTATAAAGGAGTACTACAGGTGTCTCCAAAGGTACATGTTGGGTTGGCGATTTGAGATTAGGTTTTGTCACTTTGTCGGAGAGGTATCTCTCGACCTCTCGGTAATGCACATCACTATAAGCCTTGCAAGCAATGTAGCTAATCGTTAGTTACTTAAATGATGCATTACGTAACGAGTAAAGAGACTTGCCAAGAACAAGATTGAACTAGGTATTGGATCTTGTGATCGAATCTCGGGCAAGTAACATACCAATGACAAAGGGAACAACGTATGTTGTTATGCGGTTTGACTGATAAAGATCTTCGTAGAATATGTAGGAACCAATATGGGCATCCAGGTTCCGCTATTGATTATTGACCGAGAATTGTTCTAGGTCATGTCTACATAGTTCTCGAACCATAGGGTCCGCACGCTTAACGTTATGATGACAGTTTTATTATGAGTTTATAAGTTTTGATATACCGAAGTTTGTTCGGAGTCCCGGCTGTAATCACGGACATGACGAGGAGTCTCCAAATGGTCGAGACATAATATTGATATATTGGACGACTATATTCGGACACCGGAAGTGTTCCGAGCATTTTCGGAGAAAACCGGGGTGCTGGAGGGTTACCGGAACCCCCCCCCCCCGGGAGAAGTAATGGGCCTTATGGGCCTTAGTGGAGAGAGAGAGGGGCAGCCAGCATGGGCCGCACGCCCCCTCCCCCTCTGGTCCGAATTGGACTAGGAAGGGGGGGCGGCGCCCCCCTCTTTCCCTCTCCGTCTCCCCCTTCCTTTCCCCCTCCTAGTAGGAGTAGGAAAGAGGGAGTCCTACTCCTACTAGGAGGAGGACTCCTCCTCCTTGGCGCGCCCACAAGAGCCGGCCTCCCTCCCCCCTTGCTCCTTTATATACGGGGCCAGGGGGCACCCTAGAACACACAAGTTGATCTACGGATCATTCCTTAGCCATGTGCGGTGCCCCCCTCCACCATATTCCACCTTGGTCATATCGTCGCGGAGTTTAGGCGAAGCCCTGCGCCGGTAGAGCATCATCATCGCTCCACGCCGTCGTCTTGTGGAACTCATCCCCGATACTTTGCTGGATCGGAGTCCAGGGATCGTCATCGAGCTGAACGTGTGCTGAACTCGGAGGTGCCGTACATTCGGTACTAGGATCGGTCGGATCATGAAGACGTACGACTACATCTTGTGGGTCATCAAGACTCTTTTCTGGCGCTGTTGCCGGGGAGGTCTTCGCTCAAGTCAAGACATACCAAGTACCCATCACAAACCCATTTCCCTCGCATTTACATTATTTTGCATTCGCCTCTCGTTTTCCTCTCCCCCACTTCACCCTTGCCGTTTTATTCGCCCTCTCTTTCCCAATCTCCTTCTCTCTTTTCCGTTTGCCTTCCCGTTGCCATGGCCGAATCAAAAAAAACTAAGGGTTTTCTCCCGAGCTTTAGTGCCTTGGACAATCCCTCTATCCTCTCTAAGCTCATGAATAATGATGCTATAGAAAGACCCACCGGGGTCACCAATGAGAGCTTAAACAATTTTGATGAGGATGACTCTGGAATTTTTCGCTATTTACTTGATGAGTCTTTAAAAGATGCTTGGGATAGGTTATTAAGGATTCGGGCTAGCTATATGCCACAATATCAAATTGAAGATTACTTAAAAAGTTTTTATATTGGCTTGCCCGCTTATATTAAAAAAGTTTTAGATTCTATTTTTGAAGGAAGTTTCCTTGAAAGGGATGTTGTAGACACTTATGAAAAAATGAAAACCATATTTGGGCATCCTATGAATGATAAGGTTGAATCGACTACTCTCTTGTGCTTTTATCAAAATGAAATTATTAAAGAGATGAAGTCTAGTTTAGAGGCAAACTTCCGTAACGTGCTTAATCTTACCTCTTCCATTAATGGCCAGGTGCTTACCTTAAAAAGAAGAATGAATGCTATAGAGAGGAGATCCTCCCCTCCTAGTGCCAAAGATGGCACTCGTTAGATCTATCCTTGCTTTTATGCCTAGCTAGGGGCGTTAAACAATAGCGCTAGTTGGGAGGCAACCCAATTTTTCTTTATGTTTTTTGTTTTTTCTCCTGTTTAGTAATAAATCTTGCATCTACCTTCTGTTTAGATGTGTTTTTATCTTTTAATTAGTGTTTGTGCCAAGTAGAACCTATAGGATAACCTACGATGATAGTTGATTCGATTTTGCTGAAAAACAGAAACTTTGCATGCACGAATATAATTTTGTTAAATCACAGGAACGTGATTTTGCGTTGATTCTTTTTTCTGATGTTCAATAAACAAATTTTCCAGGACTTCCTATTTTGGTAGGAGTTTTAGAGTTCTAGAACTTTGCGTTAGTTACAGATTGCTACAGACTGTTCTGTTTTTGACAGATTCTGTTTTTTCGTGTGTTGTTTGCTTATTTCAATGCATCTATGGATAGTAATTCAGTCTATGAACCATAAAGAAGTTGTAATACAGTAGGTTTAACACCAATATAAATAAATAATGAGTTCATTGCAGTACCTTATGTGGTGGTTTTGTTTTCTTTCACTAACGGAGCTTATAAGATTTCCTGTTGAGTTTTGTGTTGTGAAGTTTTCAAGTTTTGGGTAAAGCTTTTATGGACTATGGAATAAGGAGTGGCAAGAGCCTAAGCTTGGGGATGCTATAGCACCCCAATATATTCAAGGATAGCAAAAAGCCTAAGCTTGGGGATGCCCGGGAAGGCATCCCCTCTTTCGTCTTCGTTCATTGGTAACTTTACTTGGAGCTATATTTTTATTCGCCACATGATATGTGTTTTGCTTGGAGCGTCGTGTATTATATTAGTCTTTGCTTTTTAGTTTACCACAATCATCCTTGCTGTACACACCTTTTTGGAGAAGCCTATTTTATTAGAATTTCTAGAATACTCTATGTGCTTCACTTATATCTTTTGAGTTTGATAGTTTTGGCTCTAGTGCTTCACTTATATCTTTTAGAGCACGGTGGTGTCTTAATTTTGAAGAAATTGCTAGTCTCTCATGCTTCACTTATATTATTTTGAGAGTCTTTTAGAACAGCATGGTATTTGCTATGATCATAAAGTTGGTCCTTGAATGATGAGCATCCAAGTTGGGTATAATAAAAACTATCATAGAAAGTGAATTGGATGCTATGATCAATTTGATGCTTGATAATTGTTTCGAGATATGGAGGTAGTGATATTAAAGTCATGCTAGTTGGGTGATTATGAATTTAAAGAATGCTTGTGTTGAAGTTTGTGATTCCCATAGCATGCACGTATGGTGAACCGCTTTTTGATGAAGTTGGAGCACAATTTTATTTATTGATTGTCTTCCTTATGAGTGGCGGTCGGGGACGAGCGATGGTATTTTCCTACCAATCTATCCCCCTAGGAGCATGCGCGTAGTGCTTTGGTTTTTGATGACTTCTAAATTTTTGCAACAAGTATATGAGTTCTTTTGATTAATGTTGAGTCCGTGGATTATACGCACTCTTTCACCCTTCCACCATTGCTAGCCTCTCTTGTACCGCGCAACTTTCGCCGGTACCATACACCCACCATTTACCTACCTCAAAACAGCCACCATACCTACCTATTATGGCATTTCCATAGCCATTCCAAGATATATTGCCATGCAACTTTCCACCGTTTCGTTCATATGACACACATTACTTTTGTCATATTGCTTTTTGCATGATCATGTAGTTGACATTGTATTTGTGGCAAGGCCACTTTCCTAATTTTCATACATGTCGCTCTTGATTCATTGCATTTCCCGGTACACCTGCGGAGGCATTCATATAGAGTCATATCTTGTTCTAGCATTGAGTTGTAAATCCATAAAAGTGTGATGATCTTCATTATTAGAGCATTGTCCTAGTGAGGAAAGGATGATGAAGACTATGATTCCCCCACAAGTCAGGATGAGACTTCGGACTTTACAAAAAAAAGAGAAAGAAAAAAAAAGAGAAAGGCCAAAAAGAAAAAAAGAAAGGCCAAAGAAAAAAAAGAAAAAAAATGAGAGAAAAAGAGAGAAGGGACAATGCTACTATCTCTTTTTCCACACTTGTGCTTCGAAATAGCACCATGATCTTCATGATAGAGAGTCTTATATGTTGTCACTTTCATATACTAGTGGGAATTTTTCATTATAGAACTTGGCTTGTATATTCCAATGATGGGCTTCCTCAAAGTGCCCTAGGTCTTCGTGAGAAAGCAAGTTGGATGCACCACACTTAGTTTCTTTTGTTGAGCTTTCATATATTTATAGCTCTAGTGCATCCGTTGCATGGAAATCCCTACTCACTCACATTGATATCTATTAATGGGCATCTCCATAGCCCGTTGATACGCCTAGTGGATGTGAGACTATCTTCTCCTTTTTGTATTCTGCACAACCACCCTTCTATTCCACATATAGTGCTATGTCCATGGCTCACGCTCATGTATTGCGTGAAAGTTGAAAAAGTTTTAGATTATTAAAGTATGCAACAATTGCTTGGCTTGTCATCGGGGTTGTGCATGATTAAATACTTTGTGTGATGAAGATAGAGCATAGATAGACTATATGATTTTGTAGGGATAACTTTCTTTAGCCATGTTATTTTGAGAAGACATGATTACTTTGATTAGTATGCTTCAAGTATTACTATTTCTTATGTCAATATGAACTTTTATTTTGTATTCATTTGGATCTGAACATTCATGCCACAATAAAGAAAATTACATTATGAATTATGCTAGGTAGCATTCCACATCAAAATTCTCTTCTTATCATTTACCTACTCGAGGACGAGCAGGAATTAAGCTTAGGGATGCTTGATACGTCTCCAACGTATCTATAATTTTGATTGTTCCATGCTATTATATTACCCTTTTGGATGTTTATGGGCTTAATTTTACACATTTATATCATTTGTGGGACTAACCTACTAACCGGAGGCCCAGCCCATATTGCTGTTTTTTGCCTATTTCAGATTTCAAGAAAAGGAATATCAAACGGAGTCCAGTCGGAATGAAACCTTCGGGAGCGTGATTTTTGGAACAAACATGATCCGGAGAGCTTGGAGTGCAAGTCAAGAAGCTTCCGAGGGCCCCACGAGATAGGGGGCCGCCCCCTGTAGGGCGCGCCCCCCTGTCTCGTGGGCTCCTCGGGCGGCCACCGACGTACTTCTTCATCCTATATATACCTACGTACCCCGAAAACATCCGGGAGCACCACGAAACACAATTTCCATCGCCGTAACCTTCTGTATCCGCGAGATCCCATCTTGGAGCCTTAGCCGGCACTCTGCCGGAGGGGGAATCAACCACGGAGGTGTTGGAAATATGCCCTAGAGGCAATAATAAAATGGTTATTATTATATTTCCTTGTTCATGATCATAGTCTATTGTTCATGCTATAATTGTGTTATCTGGAAATCGTAATACATGTGTGAATACATAGACCACAACATATCCCTAGTGAGCGTCTAGTTGACTAGCTGGTTTATCAATGGATGGTACGGTTTCCTGACCATAGACATTGGATGTCGTTGATAACGGGATCACATCATTGGGAGAATGATGTGATGGACAAGACCCAATCCTAAGCATAGCTCAAGATCGTGTAGTTCGTTTGCTAGAGCTTTTCTAATGTCAAGTATCATTTCCTTAGACCATGAGATCGTGTAACTCCCGGATACCGTAAGAGTGCTTTAGGTGTACCAAATGTCACAAAGTAACTGGGTGGCTATAAAGGTATACTACAGCTATCTCCGAAAGTGTCTGTTGGGTTGACACGAATCGAGACTGGGATTTGTCACTCCGTATGACGGAGAGGTATCTCTGGGCCCACTCGGTAATGCATCATCATAATGAGCTCAATGTGACCAAGTGGTTGGTCACGTGATCATGCATTGCGGTACGAGTAAAGTGACTTGCCGGTAACGAGATTATACGAGGTATTGGGATACCGACGATCGAATCTCGGGCAAGTAACGTACCGATTGACAAAGGGAATTGTATACGGGATTACTTGAATCCTCGACATCGTGGTTCATTCGATGAGATCATAGTGGAACATGTGCGAGCCAACATGGGTATCCAGATCCCGTTGTTGGTTACTGGCCGGAGAGTCGTCTCGGTCATGTCTACGTGTCTCCCGAACCCGTAGGGTCTACACGCTTAAGGTTCGGTGATGCTAGGGTTGTAGAGACATTAGTATGCGGTAACCCGAAAGTTGTTCAGAGTCTCGGATGAGACCCCAGACGTCACGAGGAGTTCCGGAATGGTCCGGAGGTGAATATTTATATATAGGAAGTCCAGTTTCGGCCACTGGGAAAGTTTTGGGTGTCACCGGTATTGTAACGGGACCACCGGAAGGGTCCCGAGGGTCCACCGGGTGGGGCCACCTATCCCGGAGGGCCACATGGGCTGAAGTGGGAAGGGAACCAGCCCCTGGTGGGCTGGTGCGCCCCCCTTGGGCCTCCCCTGCGCCTAGGGTTGGAAACCCTAGGGGTGGGGGGCGCCCCACTTGGCTTGGGGGGCATGTCCCCCCTTGTCCGCCGCCCACCCCTTGAGATGGGATCTCTAGGGGGCCGGCGCCCCCCATGGCCCCTATATAAAGAGGGGGAGGGAGGGCCGCACACTGAAGGCCCTGGCGCCTCCCTCTCCCTCCGTAACACCTCTCCCTCTCGCTGAGCTTGGCGAAGCCCTGCCGAGATCACCGCTGCTTCCACCACCACGCCGTCGTGCTGCTGGATCTCCATCAACCTCTCCCTCCCCCTTGCTGGATCAAGGAGGAGATGTCTTCCCCAACCGTACGTGTGTTGAATGCGGAGGTGTCGTCCGTTCGGTGCTAGGATCATCGGTGATTTGGATCACGACGAGTATGACTCCATCAACCCCGTTCTCTTGAACGCTTCCGCTCGCGATTTACAAGGGTATGTAGATGCACTCCTCTCTCTCGTTGCTAGGTGACTCCATAGATTGATCTTGGTGATGCATAGAAAAATTTTATTTTCTGCTACGTTCCCCAACAGTGGTATCAGAGCTAGGTCTATGCGTAGTTTCTATGCACGAGTAGAACACAAGATTGTTGTGGGCGTTGGTTTTGTCAATTTTCTTGCCACTACTAGTGTTATCTTGTTTCGGCGGCATCGTGGGATGGAGCGGCTCGGACCGACCTTACACGTACGCTTACGTGAGACAGGTTCCACCGACTGACATGCACTAGTTGCATAAGGTGGCTAGCGGGTGTCTGTCTCTCCCACTTTAGTCGGATCGGATTCGATGAAAAGGGTCCTTATGAAGCGTAAATAGAAATTGGCATATCACGTTGTGGTTTTGGCGTAGGTAAGAAACGTTCTTGCTAGAACCCTATAGCAGCCACGTAAAAAACACGCAACAACAATTAGAGGACGTCTAACTTGTTTTTGCAGCATATGCCTTGTGATGTGATATGGCCAAAAAGGATGTGATGAATGAAATATATGTGATGTATGAGATTGATCATGTTCTTGTAATAGGAATCACGACTTGCATGGCGATGAGTATGACAACCGGCAGGAGCCATAGGAGTTGTCTTTATTTTTTGTATGACCTGCGTGTCATTGAATAACGCCAAGTAATTACTTTACTTTATTGCTATACACGTTAGCCATAGAAGTAGAAGTAATCGTTGGCGTGACAACTTCATGAAGACACGATGATGGAGATCATGATGATGGAGATCATGGTGTCATGCTGGTGACGATGATGTTCATGGCACCCCGAAGATGGAGATCAAAAGGAGCAAAATGATATTGGCCATATCATGTCACTATTTGATTGCATGTGATGTTTATCATGTTTTGCTTCTTATTTGCTTAGTACGACGGTAGTAAATAACATGATCCCTCATAATAATTTCAAGAAAGTGTTCCCCCCCAACTGTGCGCCATTGCGAAAGTTCGTTGTCTCAAAGCACCACGTGATGATCGGGTGTGATAGATTCTAACGTTCACATAAAACGGGTGTAAGCCAGATTTACACATGCAAAACACTTAGGTTGACTTGACGAGCCTAGCATGTACAGACATGGCCTCAGAACCCAAGAGACCGAAAGGTCGAACATGAGTCGTATAGAAGATACGATCAACATGAAGATGTTCACCGATGATGACTAGTCCGTCTCACGTGATGATCGGACACGGCCTAGTTGACTCGGATCATGGATCACTTAGATGACTAGAGGGATGTCTATCTGAGTGGGAGTTCATTATATAATTTGATTAGATGAACTTAATTATCATGAACTTAGTCTAAAATCTTTGCAATATGTCTTGTAGATCAAATGGCCCATGCTAATGTTGCCCTCAACTTCAACGCTGCTCCTAGAAAACCAAGCTGAAAGACGATGGCAGCAACTATATGGATCGGGTCCGGAACTTGAGGATCATCCTCATAGCTGCCAAGAAAGCATATGTCCTAGATGCACCGCTAGGTGAAGCACCTGTTTTCCCAAAGAACTCAAGGCGTTATGAGCGCTTTGGCGTCAGCGTAGTGATGATTACTCCCTGGTTCAGTGCAGCATGCTTTACAGCTTAGAATCGGGGCTCCAAAAGCATTTGGAGCAGCACGGAGCATATGAGATGTTCCAAGAGCTGAAAATGGTTTTCCAAGCTCACGCCCGGGTTGAGAGATATGAAATCTCCGACAAGTTCTACAGTTGTAAGATGGAGGAGAGTGGTTCTGTCAGCGAGCACATACTCAAAATGTCTTGGTTGCACAACCGCTTATCTCAACTGGGAGTTAATCTCCCCGGATGACGCGGTGGTCGATAGAATCCTCCAGTCGCTCCCACCTAGCTAGAAGAGCTTTGTGATGAACTTCAATATGCAGGGGATGGTGAATATCATTCCTGAGGTATATTCAATGCTGAAATCAGCGGAGGTGGAGATCAAAAAGGAACATCAAGTGTTGATGGTCAATAAAACCACTAGTTTCAAGAAAGGCAAGGGTAAGAAGAAGTTCAAGAAGGATGGCAAGGGAGTTGCCACGCCCGGTAAGCCAGTTGCCGGGAAGAAGCCAAAGCATGGACCCAAACCTGAGACCGAGTGCTTTTATTGCAAGGGAAGCGGACACTGGAAGCGGAACTGCCCCAAGTACTTAGCGGATAAAAAGACCGGCAACACCAAAGGTATATGTGATATACATGTAATTGAACTCATAGTAGCTCCTGGGTATTTGATACCGGTGCGGTTGCTCATATTTGTAACTCAAAACAGGAGCTGCGGAATAAGTGGAGACTGGCGAAGGACGAGGTGACGATGCGCGTCGAGAATGGTTCCAAGGTCGATGTGATCGCCTTGGGCATGCTACCTCTACATTTACCTACGGGATTAGTTTTAAACCTCAATAATTGTTATTTAGTGCCAGCTTTGAGCATGAACATTGTATCTGGATCTCGTTTAATACGAGATGGCTACTCATTTAAATCCGAGAATAATGGTTGTTCTATTTATATGAGAGATATGTTTTATGGTCATGCCCCGCTGGTCAATGGTTTATTCTTAATGAATCTCGAACGTGATGTTACACATATTCATAGTGTGAATACCAAAAGATGTAAGGTTGATAATGATAGTCCAACATACTTGTGGCACTGCCGCATTGGTCACATTGGTGTCAAACTCATGAAGAAGCTCCATGCTGATGGACTTTTAGAGTCTCTTGATTACGAATCATTTGACACATGCGAACCATGCCTCATGGGAAAAATGACCAAGACTCCGTTCTCCAGAACAATGGAGCGAGCAACCAACTTATTGGAAATCATACATACTGATGTGTGCGGTCCAATGAGCGTTGAGGCTCGCAGAGGCTATCGTTATGCTCTCACTCTCACTCATGACTTAAGTAGATATGGGTATGTCTACTTGATGAAACACAAGTCTGAGACCTTTGAAAGATTCAAGGAATTTCAGAATGAGGTAGAGAATCAACGTGACCCAAAAATAAAGTTCTTATGATCAGATCGTGGGGGAGAATATTTAAGTCACAAATTTGGTACGCACTTAAGAAAATGTGGAATCGTTTCACAACTCACGCCTACCGAACACCTCGGTAATAACGGTGTGTCCGAATGTCGTAATCGCACTCTGTTGGATATGGTGCGATCTATAATGTCACTCACCGATTTACCGCTATCATTTTGGGGATACGCTCTAGAGACAGTTACATTCACTTTAAATAAGGCACCGTCTAAATCCGTTGAGATGACACCGTATGAATTATGCTTTGGGAAGAAACCTAAGCTGTCGTTTCTAAAAGTTTGGGGATGCGATGCTTATGTCAAGAAACTTCAACCTGAAAAGCTCGAACCCAAGTCGGAAAAATGCATCTTCATAGGATACCCTAAGGAAACCATTGGGTATACCTTCTACCTCAGAACCGAAGGCAAGATCTTTGTTGCCAAGAATGTGTCCTTTTTGGAGAAAGAGTTTCTCTCGAGAGAAGTAAGTGGGAGGAAAGTAGAACTCGATGAAGTACTACCTCTTGAACCGGAAAGTAGCGCAGCTCAGGAAAATGTTCCTGTGGTGCCTGCACTGACTAGAGAGGAAGTTAGTGATGATGATCAAGGTACTTCAGCTCAAGTTGCTACTGAACTTCGAAGGTCCACAAGGACACGTTCCACACCAGAATGGTATGGCTACCCTGTCCTGGAAATCATGTTGTTAGACAACGGTGAACCTTCGAACTATGAAGAAGCGATGGCGGGCCCATATTCCAACAAATGGCTTGAAGCCATGCAATCCGAGATAGGATCCATGTATGAAAACAAAGTATGGACTTTGACAAACTTGCCCGATGATCGGCGAGCGATAGAAAATAAATGGATCTTTAAGAAGAATACGGACGCGGATGGTAATGTTACCATCTATAAAGCTCGACTTGTCGCTAAGGGTTATCGACAAGTTCAAGGGGTTGACTACGATGAGACCTTCTCACCCGTGGCGAAGCTAAAGTCCGTCCGAATCATGTTAGCAATTGCCGCATTCTACGATTATGAGATATGGCAAATGGACGTCAAAACGGCATTCCTTAACGGCTTCCTTAAGGAAGAATTGTATATGATGGATCCGGAAGGTTTTGTCGATCCTAAGAATGCTAACAAGGTATGCAAGCTCCAGCGCTCCATCTATGGGCTGGTGCAAGCATCTCGGAGTTGGAACATTCGCTTTGATGAAATGATCAAAGCGTTTGGGTTTATCTTGCACTTATGGAGAAGCCCGTTTACAAGAAAGTGAGTGGGACCTCTGTAGCATTTCTCATATTATATGTAGATGACATACTTTTGATGTGAAATGATATAGAACTTTTGGACAGCATTATGGCCTACTTGAATAAGTGTTTTTTAATGAAGGACCTCGGAGAAGCTGCTTACATATTAGGCATCAAGATCTATAGAGATTGATCGAGACGCCTCATAGGTCTTTCACAAAGCACATACCTTGATAAGATATTGAAGAAGTTCAATATGGATCAGTCCAAGAAGGGGTTCTTGCCTGTGTTGCAAGTTATGAGATTGAGTTCGGCTCAATGTCCGACCACGGCAGAAGATAGAGAAAAGATGAGTGTCGTCCCCTATGCCTCGGCCATAGGGTCTATCATGTATGCCATGCTATGTACCAGACATGATGTAAACCTTGCCGTAAGTTTGGTAGGAAAGTACCAAAGTAATCCCGGCATGGAACACTGGACAGCAGTCAAGAATATCCTGAAGTACCTAAAAAGGACTAAGGACATGTTTCTCGTATATGGAGGTGACGAAGAGCTCGTCGTAAAGGGTTATGTCGATGCTAGCTTCGACGCAGATCTGGATGACTCTAAGTCACAAACCGGATACATGTATATTTTGAATGGTGGGGCATTAAGCTGGTGCAGTTGCAAGCAAAGCGTCGTGGCGGGATCTACATGTGAAGCGGAGTACATGGCAGCCTCGGAGGCAGCACATGAAGCAATCTGGTTGAAGGAGTTCATTACCGACCTCGGAGTTATTCCCAATGCGTCGGGGCCGATGACTCTCTTCTGTGACACTGGAGCCATTGCCCTTGCCAAGGAGCTCGGGTTTCATAAGAAGACCAGCACATCAAGCGTCGCTTCAAATCCATTCGTGAAAATTTTCAAGATGGAGACGTAGATATTTGTAAAGTGCACATAGATCTGAATGTCGCAGATCCGTTGACTAAACCTCTTCTGCGAGCAAAACATGATCAACACCAGAACTCTATGGGTGTTCGATTCATCACAATGTAACTAGATTATTGACTCTAGTGCAAGTGGGAGACTGTTTGAAATATGCCCTAGAGGCAATAATAAAATGGTTATTATTATATTTCCTTGTTCATGATAATTGTCTATTGTTCATGCTATAATTGTGTTATCTGGAAATCGTAATACATGTGTGAATACATAGACCACAACATGTCCCTACTGAGCGTCTAGTTGACTAGCTCGTTTATCAATGGATGGTTACGGTTTCCTGAAAATAGACATTGGATGTCGTTGATAACGGGATCACATCATTGGGAGAATGATGTGATGGACAAGACCCAATCCTAAGCATAGCTCAAGATCGTGTAGTTCGTTTGCTAGAGCTTTTCTAATGTCAAGTATCATTTCCTTAGACCATGAGATCATGTAACTCCCGGATACCGTAAGAGTGCTTTGGGTGTACCAAACGTCACAACGTAACTGGGTGGCTATAAGGGTATACTAGAGGTATCTCCGAAAGTGTCTATTGTGTTGACACGAATCGAGACTGGGATTTGTCACTCCGTATGACGGAGAGGTATCTCTAGGTCCACTCGGTAATGCATCATCATAATGAGCTCAATGTGACCAAGTGGTTGGTCACGGGATCATGCGTTGCGGTACAAGTAAAGTGACTTGCCGATAACGAGATTGAACGAGGTATTGGGATACCGACGATCGAATCTCGGGCAAGTAACGTACCGATTGACAAAGGGAATTGTATACAGGATTACTTGAATCCTCAACATTGTGGTTCATTCGATGAGATCATCGTGGAACATGTGGGAGCCAACATGGGTATCTAGATCCTGCTGTTGGTTATTGGCCGGAGAGTGATCTCGGTCATGTCTGCGTGTCTCCCGAACCCGTAGGGTCTAGACGCTTAAGGTTCGGTGACGCTAGGGTTGTAGAGATATTAGTATGCGGTAACCCGGAAGTTCTTCGGAGTCCCGGATGAGATCCCGGACGTCACGAGGAGTTCCGTAATGGTCCGTAGGTGAATATTTATATATAGGAAATCCAGTTTCGGCCACCGGGAAAGTTTCGGGTGTCACCGGGATTGTACCGGGACCACCGGAAGGGTCCCGGGGGTCCACCTGGTGGGGCCACCTATCCCGGAGGGCCACATGGGCTGAAGTGGGAAGGGAACCAGCCCTTGGTGGGCTGGTGCGCCCCCCTTGGGCCTCCCCTGCGCCTAGGGTTGGAAACCCTAGGGGTGGGGGGCTGCCCACTTGGCTTGGGGGGCAAGTCCCCCCTTGGCCGCCGCCCACCCCTTGAGATGGGATCTCTAGGGGGCCGGCGCCCCCCATGGCCCCTATATAAAGAAGGGGGAGGGAGGGCTGTGCACCGAAGCCCCTGGCGCCTCCCTCTCCCTCCGTAACACCTCTCCCTCTCGCTGAGCTTGGCGAAGCCCTGCCGAGATCATCACTGCTTCCACCACCACGCCGTCGTCTTCTGGATCTCCATCAACCTCTCCCTCCCCTTGCTGGATCAAGAAGGAGGAGCGTCTTCCCCAACCGTCGTGTGTTGAGCGCGAGGTGCGATCCGTTCGGCGCTAGGATCATCGGTGATTTGGATCACGACGAGTACGACTCCATCAACCCCGTTGTCTTGAACGCTTCCGCTCGCGATCTACAAGGGTATGTAGATGCACTCCTCTCTCTCGTTGCTAGATGACTCCATAGATTGATCTTGGTGATGCGTAGAAAATTTTTATTTTCTGCTACGTTCCCCAACAGTGGCATCAGAGCTAGGTCTATGCGTAGTTTCTATGCATGAGTAGAACACAAGATTGTTGTGGGCGTTGGTTTTGTCAATTTTCTTGCCACTACCAGTCTTATCTTGTTTCAGTGGCATCGTGGGATGAAGCGGCCCGGACCGACCTTACACGTACGCTTACGTGAGACAGGTTCCACTGACTGACATGCACTAGTTGCATAAGGTGGCTAGCGGGTGTCTGTCTCTCCCACTTTAGTCAGATCGGATTTAATGAAAAGGGTCCTTATGAAGGGTAAATAGAAATTGGCATATCACGTTGTGGTTTTGGCGTAGGTAAGAAACGTTCTTGCTAGAACCCTATAGCAGCCACGTAAAAAACATGCAACAACAATTAGAGGACGTCTAACTTGTTTTTGCAGCATATGCCTTGTGATGTGATATGGCCAAAAAGGATGTGATGAATGAAATATATGTGATGTATGAGATTGATCATGTTCTTGTAATAGGAATCACGACTTGCATGTCGATGAGTATGACAACCGGCAGGAGCCATAGGAGTTGTCTTTATTTTTTGTATGACCTGCGTGTCACTGAATAACGCCATGTAATTACTTTACTTTATTGCTAAACACGTTAGCCATAGAAGTAGAAGTAATCGTTGGTGTGACAACTTCATGAAGACACGATGATGCAGATCATGATGATGGAGATCATGGTGTCATGCTGGTGATGATGATGTTCATGGTACCCCGAAGATGGAGATCAAAAGGAGCAAAATGATATTGGCCATATCATGTCACTATTTGATTGCATGTGATGTTTATTATGTTTTGCTTCTTATTTTCTTAGTACGACGGTAGTAAATAAGATGATCCCTCATAATAATTTCAAGAAAGTGTTCCCCCTAACTGTGCGCCGTTGCGAAAGTTCGTTGTCTCAAAGCACCATGTGAAGATCGGGTGTGATAGATTCTAACGTTAACATAAAACGGGTGTAAGCCAGATTTACACATGCGAAACACTTAGGTTGACTTGACGAGCCTAGCATGTACAGACATGGCCTCAGAACACAAGAGACCGAAAGGTCGAACATGAGTCGTATAGAAGATACGATCAACATGAAGATGTTCATCGATGATGACTAGTCCGTCTCACGTGATGATCGGACACGGCCTAGTTGACTCGGATCATGGATCACTTATATGACTAGAGGGATGTCTATCTGAGTGGGAGTTCATTATATAATTTGATTAGATGAACTTAATTATCATGAACTTATTCTAAAATCTTTGCAATATGTCTTGTAGATCAAATTGCCCATGCTAATGTTGCCCTCAACTTCAACGCGTTCCTAGAGAAAACCAAGCTGAAAGACGATGGCAGCAACTATATGGACTGGGTCCGGAACTTGAGGATCATCCTCATAGCTGCCAAGAAAGCATATGTCCTAGATGCACCGCTAGGTGAAGCACCCGTTTTCCCAGCAACTCAAGACGTTATGAACGCCTGGCAGTCGCGTAGTGATGATTACTCCCTGGTTCAGTGTGGCATGCTTTACAGCTTAGAACCGGGCTCCAAAAGCGTTTTGAGCAGCACGGAGCATATGAGATGTTCAAAGAGCTGAAAATGGTTTTCCAAGCTCACGCCCGGGTCGAGAGATATGAAGTCTCCGACAAGTTCTACAGCTGTAAGATGGAGGAGAATGGTTCTGTCAGCGAGCACATACTCAAAATGTCTGGGTTGCACAACCGCTTATCTCAACTGGGAGTTAATCTCCCGGATGATGCGGTGGTCGACAGAATCCTCTAGTCGCTCCCACCTAGCTAAAGAGCTTTGTGATGAACTTCAATATGCAGGGGATGGTGAAAACCATTCCTGAGGTATATTCAATGCTGAAATCAGCGGAGGTGGAGATCAAAAAGGAACATCAAGTGTTGGTGGTCAATAAAACCACTAGTTTCAAGAAAGGCAAGGGTAAGAAGGAGTTCAAGAAGGACGGCAAGGGAGTTGCCGCGCCCGGTAAGCCAGTTTCCGGGAAGAAGCCAAAGCATAGACCCAAACCTGAGACCAAGTGCTTTTATTGCAAGGGAAGCGGACACTGGAAGCGGAACTGCCCCAAGTACTTAGAGGACAAGAAGGCCGGCAACACAAAAGGTATATGTGATATACATGTAATTGAACTCATAGTAGCTCCTGGGTATTTGATACCAGTGCGGTTGCTCATATTTGTAACTCAAAACAGGAGCTGCGGAATAAGTGGAGACTAGCGAAGGACGAGGTGACGATGCGCGTCGGGAATGGTTCCAAGGTCGATGTGATCGCCGTGGGCACGCTACCTCTACATTTACCTACGGGGTTAGCTTTAAACCTCAATAATTGTTATTTAGTGCCAGCTTTGAGCATGAACATTGTATCTGGATCTCGTTTATTACGAGATGGCTACTCATTTAAATCCGAGAATAATGGTTGTTCTATTTATATGAGAGATATGTTTTATGGTCATGCCCCCCTGGTCAATGGTTTATTCTTAATGAATCTCGAACGTGATGTTACACATATTCATAATGTGAATACTAAAATATGTAAGGTTGATAACGATAGTCCCACATACTTGTGGCACTGCCGCCTTGGTCACATTGGTGTCAAACGCATGAAGAAGCTCCATGTTGATGGACTTTTAGAGTCTCTTGATTACGAATCATTTGACACATGCGAACCATGCCTCATGGGCACAATGACCAAGACTCTGTTCTCCGGAACAATGGAGCGAGCAACCAACTTATTGGAAATCATACATACTGATGTGTGCGGTCCAATGAGCGTTGAGGCTCGCGGAGGCTATCGTTATGTTCTCACTCTCACTGATGACTTAAGTAGATATGGGTATGTATACTTGATGAAACACAAGTCTGAGACCTTTGAAAAGTTCAAGGAATTTCAGAATGAGGTAGAGAATCAACGTGACCAAAAAATAAAGGTCTTACGATCAGATCGTGGGGGAGAATATATAAGTCACAAATTTGGTACGCACTTAAGGAAATGTGGAATCGTTTCACAACTCATGCCGCCTGGAACACCTCAGCATAACGGTGTGTCCGAATGTCGTAATCGCACTCTGTTGGATATGGTGCGATCTATAATGTCACACACCGATTTACCGCTATCATTTTGGGGATACGCACAAGAGACAGCTATATTCACTTTAAATAAGGCACCGTCTAAATCCGTTGAGACGACACCGTATGAATTATGGTTTGGGAAGAAACCTAAGCTGTCGTTTCTAAAAGTTTGGGGATGCGATGCTTATGTCAAGAAACTTCAACCTAAAAAGCTAGAACCCAAGTCGGAAAAATGCATCTTCATAGGATACCCTAAGGAAACCATTGGGTATACCTTCTACCTCAGAACCGAAGGCAAGATCTTTGTTGCCAAGAATGTGTCCTTTTTGGAGAAAGAGTTTCTCTCGAGAGAAGTAAGTGGGAGGAAAGTAGAACTCGATGAAGTACTACATCTTGAACCGGAAAGTAGCGCAGCTCAGGAAAATGCTCCTGTGGTGCCTGCACTGACTAGAGAGGAAGTTAGTGATGATGATCAAGGTACTTCAGATCAAGTTGCTACTGAACTTCGAAGGTCCACAAGGACACGTTCCACACCAGAATGGTATGGCAACCCTGTCCTGGAAATCATGTTGTTAGACAACGGTGAACCTTCGAACTATGAAGAAGCGATGGTGGGCCCAGATTCCAACAAATGGCTTGAAGCCATGCAATCCGAGATAGGATCCATGTATGAAAACAAAGTATGGACTTTGACAGACTTGCCCGATGATCGGCGAGCGATAGAAAATAAATGGATCTTTAAGTAGAATACTGACGCGGATGGTAATGTTACCATCTATAAAGCTCGACTTGTCGCTAAGGGTTATCGACAAGTTCAAGGGGTTGACTACGATGAGACCTTCTCACTCGTGGCGAAGCTAAAGTCCGTCCGAATCATGTTAGCAATTGCCGCATTCTACGATTATGAGATATGGCAAATGGACGTCAAAACAGCATTCCTTAACGGCTTCCTTAAGGAAGAATTGTATATGATGCAGCCGGAAGGTTTTGTCGATCCTAAGAATGCTAACAAGGTATGCAAGCTCCAGCACTCCATCTATGGGCTGGTGCAAGCATCAAGGAGTTGGAACATTCGCTTTGATGAAATGATCAAAGCGTTTGGGTTTATGCAGACTTATGGAGAAGCCCGCGTTTACAAGAAAGTGAGTGGGACCTCTGTAGCATTTCTCATATTATATGTAGATGACATACTTTTGATGTGAAATGATATAGAACTTTTGGACAGCATTAAGGCCTACTTGAATAAGTGTTTTTTAATGAAGGACCTTGGAGAAGCTGCTTACATATTAGGCATCAAGATCTGTAGAGATTGATCGAGACGCCTCATAGGTCTTTCACAAAGCACATACCTTGATAAGATATTGAAGAAGTTCAATATGGATCAGTCCTAGAAGGGGTTCTTGCCTGTGTTGCAAGGTATGAGATTGAGTTCGGCTCAATGTCCGACCACGACAGAAGATAGAGAAAAGATGAGTGCCGTCCCCTATGCCTCGGCCATAGGGTCTATCATGTATGCCATCTTTGTGTACGGACTGATGTAAACCTTGCCGTAAGTTTGGTAGGAAGGTACCAAAGTAATCCCGGCATGGAACACTGGACAGCGGTCAAGAATATCCTGAAGTACCTAAAAAGGACTAAGGACATGTTTCTCGTATATGGAGGTGACGAAGAGCTCGTCGTAAAGTGTTATGTCGACGCTAGCTTCGACACAGATCTGGATGACTCTAAGTCACAAACAGGATACGTGTATATTTTGAATGGTGGGGCAGTAAGCTGGTGCAGTTGCTAGCAAAGTGTCGTGGCGGGATCTACATGTGAAGCGGAGTACATGGCAGCCTCGGAGGCAGCACATGAAGCAATCTGGTTGAAGGAGTTCATTACCGACCTCGGAGTTATTCCCAATGCGTCGGGGCCGATGACTCTCTTCTGTGACAACACTGGAGCCATTGCCCTTGCGAACGAGCCCAGGTTTCACAAGAAGAACAGCACATCAAGCGTCGCTTCAACTCCATTCGTGAAAATGTTAAGATGGAGACATAGATATTTGTAAAGTGCACAAGATCTGAATGTCGCAGATCCGTTGACTAAACCTTTTCCGCGAGCAAAACATGATCAACACCAGAACTCTATGGGTGTTCGATTCATCACAATGTAACTATATTATTGACTAGTGCAGGTGGGAGACTGTTGGAAATATGCCCTAGAGGCAATGATAAAATGGTTATTATTATATTTCCTTGTTCATGATAATTGTCTATTGTTCATGCTATAATTGTGTTATCTGGAAATCGTAATACATGTGTGAATACATTGACCACAACATGTCCCTACTGAGCGTCTAGTTGACTAGCTCGTTTATCAATGGATGGTTACGGTTTCCTGACAATAGACATTGGATGTCGTTGATAACGGGACCACATCATTGGGAGAATGATGTGATGGACAAGACCCAATCCTAAGCATAGCTCAAGATCGTGTAGTTCGTTTGCTAGAGCTTTTCTAATGTCAAGTATCATTTCCTTAGACCATGAGATCGTGTAACTCCCGGATACTGTAAGAGTGCTTTGGGTGTACCAAACGTCACAACGTAACTGGGTGGCTATAAAGGTATGCTACAGGTATCTCCGAAAGTGTCTGTTGGGTTGACACGAATCGAGACTGGGATTTGTCACTCCGTATGACGGAGAGGTATCTCTGGGCCCACTCGGTAATGCATCATCATAATGAGCTCAATGTGACCAAGTGGTTGGTCACGGGATCATGCATTGCGGTACGAGTAAAGTGACTTGCCGATAACGAGATTGAATGAGGTATTGGGATACCGACGATCGAATCTCGGGCAAGTAACGTACGATTGACAAAGGGAATTATATACATGATTACTTGAATCCTCGACATCGTGCGATGAGATCATCGGGTAACATGTGGGAGCCAACATGGGTATCTAGATCCCGCTGTTGGTTATTGGCCGGAGAGTGATCTCGGTCATGTCTGCGTGTCTCCCGAACCCGTAAGGTCTACACGCTTAAGGTTCGGTGACGCTAGGTTTGTAGGGATATTAGTATGCGGTAACCGAAAAGTTGTTCGGAGTCCCGGATGAGATCCCGGACGTCACGAGGAGTTCCGGAATGGTCCGTAGGTGAATATTTATATATAGGAAGTCCAGTTTCGGCCACCGGGAAAGTTTCGGGTGTCACCGGTATTGTACCGGGACCACCGGAATGGTCCCGGGGGTCCACCGGGTGGGGCCACCTATCCCGTAGGGCCACATGGGCTGAAGTGGGAAGGGAACCAGCCCCTGGTGGACTGGTGCGCCCTCCTTGGGCCTCCCCTGCGCCTAGGGTTGGAAACCCTAGGGGTGGGTGGGGGGGCTCCCCACTTGGCTTGGGGGGCAAGTCCCCCTTGGCCGCCGCCCACCCCTTGCGATGGGATCTCTAGGGGGCCGGCGCCCCCCCATGGCCCCTATATAAAGACGGGGGAGGGAGGGCTGTGCACCGAAGCCCCTGGCGCCTCCCTCTCCCTCCGTAACACCTCTCCCTCTCGCTGAGCTTGGCGAAGCCCTGCCGAGATCACCGCTGCTTCCACCACCACGCCGTCGTGCTGCTGGATCTCCATCAACCTCTCCCTCCCTCTTGCTGCATCAAGAAGGAGGAGACATCTTCCCCAACCGTACGTGTGTTGAATGCGGAGGTGCCGTCCGTTCGGCACTAGGATCATTGGTGATTTGGATCACGACGAGTACGACTCCATCAACCCCGTTGTCTTGAACGCTTCCGCTCGCGATCTACAAGGGTATGTAGATGCACTCCTCTCTCTCGTTGCTGGATGACTCCATAGATTGATCTTGGTGATGCGTAGAAAAATTTTATTTTCTGCTACGTTCCCCAACAGTGGCATCAGAGCTAGGTCTATGCGTAGTTTCTATGCACGAGTAGAACACAAGATTGTTGTGGGCGTTGGTTTTGTCAATTTTCTTTCCACTACTAGTCTTATCTTGTTTCGGCGGCATCGTGGGATGAAGCGGCCCGGACCGACCTTACACGTACGCTTACGTGAGACAGGTTCCACCGACTGACATGCACTAGTTGCATAAGGTGGCTAGCGGGTGTCTGTCTCTCCCACTTTAGTCAGATCGGATTCAATCAAAAGGGTCCTTATGAAGGGTAAATAGAAATTGGCATATCACGTTGTGGTTTTGGCGTAGGTAAGAAACGTTCTTTCTAGAACCCTATAGCAGCCACGTAAAAAACATGCAACAACAATTAGGGGACGTCTAACTTGTTTTTGCAGCATATGCCTTGTGATGTGATATGGCCAAAAAGGATGTGATGAACGAAATATATGTGATGTATGAGATTGATCATGTTCTTGTAATAGGAATCACGACTTGCATGTCGATGAGTATGACAGCCGGCAGGAGCCATAGGAGTTGTCTTTATTTTTTGTATGACCTGCGTGTCATTGAATAACGCCATGTAATTACTTTACTTTATTGCTAAACACGTTAGCCATAGAAGTAGAAGTAATCGTTGGCGTGACAACTTCATGAAGACACGATGATGGAGATCATGGTGTCATGCTGGTGACGATGATGTTCATGGCACCTCGAAGATGGAGATCAAAAGGAGCAAAATGATATTGGCCATATCATGTCACTATTTGATTGCATGTGATGTTTATCATGTTTTGCTTCTTATTTTCTTAGTACGACGGTAGTAAATAAGATGATCCCTCATAATAATTTCAAGAAAGTGTTCCCCCTAACTGTGCGCCGTTGCGAAAGTTTGTTGTCTCAAATCACGAGGTGATGATCGGGTGTGATAGATTCTAACGTTCACATAAAACGGGTGTAAGCCAGATTTACACATGCAAAACACTTAGGTTGACTTGACGAGCCTAGCATGTACAGACATGGCCTCAGAACACATGAGACCGAAAGGTCGAACATGAGTCGTATAGAAGATACGATCAACATGAAGATGTTCACCGATGATGACTAGTCCGTCTCACGTGATGATCGGACACGGCCTAGTTGACTCGGATCATGGATCACTTAGATGACTAGAGGGATGTCTATCTGAGTGGGAGTTCATTATATAATTTGATTAGATGAACTTAATTATCATGAACTTAGTCTAAAATCTTTGCAATATGTCTTGTAGATCAAATTGCCCATGCTAATGTTGCCCACAACTTCAACGCGTTCCTAGAGAAAACCAAGCTGAAAGACGATGGCAGCAACTATATGGACTGGGTCCGGAACTTGAGGATCATCCTCATAGCTGCCAAGAAAGCATATGTCCTAGATGCACCGCTAGGTGAAGCACCCATTTTCCCAAACTCAAGGCGTTATGAGCGCTTTGGCGATCGCGTAGTGATGATTACTCCTGGTTCGGTCGGCATGCTTTACAGCTTAGAACCGGGCTCCAAAAGCGTTTTGAGCAGCACGGAGCATATGAGATGTTCCAAGAGCTGAAAATGGTTTTCCAAGCTCACGCCCGGGTCGAGAGATATGAAGTCTCCGACAAGTTCTACAGCTGTAAGATGGAGGAGAATGGTTCTGTCAGCGAGCACATACTCAAAATGTCTGGGTTGCACAACCGCTTATCTCAACTGGGAGTTAATTTCCCGGATGACGCGGTGGTCGACAGAATCCTCTAGTCGCTCCCACCTAGCTACAAGAGCTTGGTGATGAACTTCAATATGCAGGGGATGGTGAAAACCATTCCTGAGGTATATTCAATGCTGAAATCAGCGGAGGTGGAGATCAAAAAGGAACATCAAGTGTTGGTGGTCAATAAAACCACTAGTTTCAAGAAAGGCAAGGGTAAGAAGGAGTTCAAGAAGGACGGCAAGGGAGTTACTGCGCCCGGTAAGCCAGTTTCCAGGAAGAAGCCAAAGCATGGACCCAAACCTGAGACCGAGTGCTTTTATTGCAAGGGAAGATGACACTGGAAGCAGAACTGCCCCAAGTAATTAGCGGACAAGAAGGCCGGCAACACCAAAGGTATATGTGATATACATGTAATTGAACTCGTAGTAGCTCCTGGGTATTTGATACCGGTGCGGTTGCTCATATTTGTAACTCAAAACAGGAGCTACGGAATAAGTGGAGACTGGCGAAGGACGAGGTGATGATGCGCGTCGGGAATGGTTCCAAGGTCGATGTGATCGCCGTGGGCACGCTACCTCTACATTTACCTACGGGATTAGTTTTAAACCTCGATAATTGTTATTTAGTGCCAGCTTTGAGCATGAACATTGTATCTGGGTCTCGTTTAATACGAGATGGCTACTCATTTAAATTCGAGAATAATGGTTGTTCTATTTATATGAGAGATATGTTTTATGGTCATGCCCCGCTGGTCAATGGTTTATTCTTAATGAATCTCGAACGTGATGTTACACATATTCATAATGTGAATACCAAAAGATGTAAGGTTGATAACGATAGTCCCACATACTTGTGGCACTGCCGCCTTGGTCACATTGGTGTCAAACGCATGAAGAATCTCCATGTTGATGGACTTTTAGAGTCTCTTAATTACGAATCATTTGACACATGCGAACCATGCCTCATGGGCAAAATGACCAAGACTCCGTTCTCCGGAACAATGGAGCGAGCAACCAACTTATTGGAAATCATACATACTGATGTGTGCGGTCCAATCAGCGTTGAAGCTCGCAGAGGCTATCGTTATGTTCTCACTCTCACTGATAACCTAAGTAGATATGGGTATGTCTACTTGATGAAACACAAGTCTGAGACCTTTGAAAAGTTCAAGGAATTTTAGAATGAGGTAGAGAATCAACGTGACCGAAAAATAAAGTTCTTACGATCAGATCGTGGGGGAGAATATTTAAGTCACAAATTTCGTACGCACTTAAGGAAATGTGGAATCGTTTCACAACGCATGCCGCCTGGAACACCTTAGCGTAACGGTGTGTCCGAATGTCGTAATCGCACTCTGTTGGATATGGTGCGATCTATAATGTCACTCACCGATTTAACGCTATCATTTTGGGGATACGCTCTAGAGACAGCTACATTCACTTTGAATAAGGCACCGTCTAAATCTGTTGAGACGACACCGTATGAATTATGGTTTGGGAAGAAACCTAAGCTGTCGTTTCTAAAAGTTTGGGGATGCGATGCTTATGTCAAGAAACTTCAACCTGAAAAGCTCGAACCCAAGTCGGAAAAATGCATCTTCATAGGATACCCTAAGGAAACCATTGGGTATACCTTCTACCTCAGAACCGAAGGCAAGATCTTTGTTGCCAAGAATGTCTCCTTTTTGGAGAAAGAGTTTCTCTCGAGAGAAGTAAGTGGGAGGAAAGTAGAACTCGATGAAGTACTACCTCTTGAACCGGAAAGTAGCGCAGCTCAGGAAAATGTTCCTGTGATGCCTGCACTGACTAGAGAGGAAGTTAGTGATGATGATCAAGGTACTTCAGATCAAGTTGCTACTGAACTTCGATGGTCCACAAGGACACGTTCCACACCAGAATGGTATGGCAACCCTGTCCTGGAAATCATGTTGTTAGACAACGGTGAACCTTCGAACTATGAAGAAGCGATGGCGGGCCCAGATTCCAACAAATGGCTTGAAGCCATGCAATCCGAGATAGGATCCATGTATGAAAACAAAGTATGGACTTTGAAAGACTTGCCCGATGATCGACGAGCGATAGAAAATAAATGGATCTTTAAGAAGAATACGGACGCGGATGGTAATGTTACCATCTATAAAGCTCGACTTGTCGCTAGGGGTTATCGACAAGTTCAAGGGGTTGACTACGATGAGACCTTCTCACCCGTGGCGAAGCTAAAGTCCGTCCGAATCATGTTAGCAATTGTCGCATTTACGATTATGAGATATGGCAAATGGGCGTCAAAACGGAATTCCTTAACGGCTTCCTTAAGGAAGAATTGTATATGATGCAGCCGGAAGGTTTTGTCGATCCTAAGAATGCTAACAAGGTATGCAAGCTCCAGCGCTCCATCTGTGGGCTGGTGCAAGCATCTCAGAGTTGGAACATTCGCTTTGATGAAATGATCAAAGCGTTTGGGTTTATGCAGACTTATGGAGAAGCCCGCGTTTACAAGAAAGTGAGTGGGACCTTTGTAGCATTTATCATATTATATGTAGATGACATACTTTTGATGTGAAATGATATAGAACTTTTGGACAGCATTAAGGCCTACTTGAATGAGTGTTTTTTAATGAAGGACCTTGGAGAAGCTGCTTACGTATTAGGCATCAAGATCTATAGAGATTGATCGAGACGCCTCATAGGTCTTTCACAAAGCACATACCTTGATAAGATATTGAAGAAGTTCAATATGGATCAGTCCAAGAAGGGGTTCTTGCCTGTGTTGCAAGTTATGAGATTGAGTTCGGCTCAATGTCCGACCACGACAGAAGATAGAGAAAAGATGAGTGTCGTCCCCTATGCCTCGGCCATAGGGTCTATCATGTATGCCATGCTGTGTACCAGACCTGATGTAAACCTTGTCGTAAGTTTGGTAGGAAGGTACCAAAGTAATCCCAGCATGGAACACTGGACAGCGGTCAAGAATATCCTGAAGTACCTAAAAAGGACTAAGGACATGTTTCTCGTATATGGAGGTGTCAAAGAGCTCGTCGTAAAGGGTTATGTCGATGCTAGCTTCGACACAGATCTGGATGACTCTAAGTCACAAACAGGATACGTGTATATTTTGAATGGTGGGGCAGTAAGCTGGTGCAGTTGCAAGCAAAGTGTCGTGGCGGGATCTACATGTGAAGCGGAGTACATGGCAGCCTCGGAGGCAGCACATGAAGCAATCTGGTTGAAGGAGTTCATTGCTGACCTAGGAGTTATTCCCAATGCGCCGGGCCAATGACTCTCTTCTGTGACAACACTGGAGCCATTGCCCTTGCCAAGGAGCCCAGGTTTCACAAGAAGACCAGCACATCAAGCGTCGCTTCAACTCCATTCGTGAAAATGTTCAAGATGGAGACATAGATATTTGTAAAGTGCACATAGATCTGAATGTCGCAGATCCGTTGACTAAACCTCTTCCGCGAGCAAAACATGATCAACATCAGAACTCTATGGGTGTTCGATTCATCACAATGTAACTAGATTATTGACTCTAGTGCAGGTGGGAGACTATTGGAAATATGCCCTAGAGGCAATAATAAAATGGTTATTATTATATTTCCTTGTTCATGATAATTGTCTATTGTTCATGCTATAATTGTGTTATCTGGAAATCGTAATACATGTGTGAATACATAGACCACGACATGTCCCTAGTGAGCATCTAGTTGACTAGCTCGTTTATCAATGGATGTTTATAGTTTCCTGATAATAGACATTGGATGTCGTTGATAACGGGATCACATCATTGGGAGAATGATGTGATGGACAAGACCCAATCCTAAGCATAGCACAAGATCGTGTAGTTCGTTTGCTACAGCTTTTCTAATGTCAAGTATCATTTCCTTAGACCATGAGATCGTGTAACTCCCGGATACCGTAAGAGTGCTTTGGGTGTACCAAACATCACAACGTCACTGGGTGGCTATAAAGGTATGCTACAGGTATCTCCGAAAGTGTCTGTTGGGTTGACACGAATCGAGACTGGGATTTGTCACTCCGTATGACGGAGAGGTATCTCTGGGCCCACTCGGTAATGCATCATCATAATGAGCTCAATATGACCAAGTGGTTGGTCACGGGATCATGCATTGCGGTACGAGTAATGTGACTTGCCGATAACGAGATTGAACGAGGTATTGGGATACCGACGATCGAATCTCGGGCAAGTAACGTACCGATTGACAAAGGGAATTGTATACAGGATTACTTGAATCCTCGACATCGTGGTTTATTCGATGAGATCATTGTGTAACATGTGGGAGCCAACATGGGTATCTAGATCCCGCTGTTGGTTATTGGCCGGAGAGTGATCTCGGTCATGTCTGCGTGTCTCCCGAACCCGTAGGGTCTACACGCTTAAGGTTCGATGAGGCTAGGGTTGTAGATATATTAGTATGCGGTAACCCGAAAGTTGTTCGGAGTCCCGGATGAGATCCCGGACGTCACGAGGAGTTCTGGAATGGTCCGTATGTGAATATTTATATATAGGAAGTCCAGTTTCGGCCACCGGGAAAGTTTCGGGTGTCATCGGTATTGTACCGGGACCACCGGAAGGGTCCCGGGGGTCCACCGGGTGGGGCCACCTATCCCGGAGGGCCACATGGGCTGATGTGGGAAGGGAAACAGCCCCTGGTGGGCTGGTGCGCCCCCCTTGGGCCTCGCCTGCGCCTAGGGTTGGAAACCCTAGGGGTTGGTGGGGGGCTCCCCACTTGGCTTGGGGGGCAAGTCCCCCCTTGGCCGCCGCCCACCCCTTGAGATGGGATCTCTAGGGGGCCGGCACCCCCCCATGGCCCCTATATAAAGACGGGGGATGGAGGGCTGTGCACCGAAGCTCCTGGCGCCTCCCTCTCCGTCCGTAACACCTCTCCCTCTCGCTGAGCTTGGCGAAGCCCTGCCGAGATCACCGCTGCTTCCACCACCACGCCGTCGTGCTGCTGGATCTCCATCAACCTCTCCTTCCCCCTTGCTGGATCAAGAAGGAGGAGACGTCTTCCCCAACCGTACGTGTGTTGAACGCGGAGGTGCCGTCCGTTCAGCGCTAGGATCATCGGTGATTTGGATCACGACGAGCACGACTCCATCAACCCCGTTGTCTTGAACGCTTCCGCTCGCGATCTACAAGGGTATGTAGATGCACTCCTCTCTCTCGTCGCTAGATGACTCCATAGATTGATCTTAGTGATGCGTAGAAAATTTTTATTTTCTGCTACGTTCCCCAACAGTGGCATCAGAGCTAGGTCTATGTGTAGTTTCTATGCACGAGTAGAACACAAGATTGTTGTGGGCGTTGGTTTTGTCAATTTTCTTGCCACTACTAGTCTTATCTTGTTTCGGCGGCATCGTGGGATGAAGCGGCCCGAACCGACCTTACACGTATGCTTACATGAGACAGGTTCCACCGACTGACATGCACTAGTTGCATAAGGTGGCTAGCGGGTGTCTGTCTCTCCCACTTTAGTCGGATCGGATTCGATGAAAAGGGTCCTTATGAAGGGTAAATAAAAATTGTCATATCACATTGTGGTTTTGGCGTAGGTAAGAAACATTCTTACTAGAACCCTATAGCAGCCACGTAACATACAACAATAATTAAAGGACGTCTAACTTGTTTTTGCAGCATATGCCCTATGATGTGATATGGCCAAAAAGGATGTGATGAATGAAATATATGTGATGTATGAGATTGAACATGTTCTTGTAATAGGAATCACGACTTGCATGTCAATGAGTATGACAACCGGCAGGAGCCATAGGAGTTGTCTTTATTTTTTGTATGACCTGCGTGTCATTGAATAACGCCAAGTAATTACTTTACTTTATTGCTAAACACGTTAGCCATAGAAGTAGAAGTAATCGTTGGCGTGACAACTTCATGAAGACATGATGATGGAGATCATGATGATGGAGATCATGGTGACATGCTGGTGACGATGATGTTCATGGCACCCCGAAGATGGAGATCAAAAGGAGCAAAATGATATTGGCCATATCATGTCACTATTTGATTGCATGTGATGTTTATCTTGTTATTCCCGATGCGCCAGGGCCGATGACTCTCTTCTATGACAACACTGGAGCCATTGCCCTTGCCAAGGAGCCCAGGTTTCACAAGAAGACCAGCACATCAAGCGTCGCTTCAAACCCATTCGTGAAAATGTTCAAGATGGAGACATAGATATTTGTAAAGTGCACACAGATCTAAATGTCGTAGATCCGTTGACTAAACCTCTGCCGCGAGCAAAACATGATCAACACCAGAACTCTATGGGTGTTCGATTCATCACAATGTAACTAGATTATTGACTCTAGTGCAAGTGGGAGACTGTTGGAAATATGCCCTAGAGGCAATAATAAAATAGTTATTATTATATTTCCTTGTTCATAATAATTGTCTATTGTTCATGCTGTAATTGTGTTATCTGGAAATCATAATACATGTGTGAATACATACACCACAACATGTCCCTAGTGAGCGTCTAGTTGACTAGCTCGTTTATCAATGGATGGTTACGGTTTCCTGATAATAGACATTGGATATCGTTGATAACGGGATCACATCATTGGGAGAATGATGTGATGGACAAGACCCAATCCTACGCATAGCTCAAGATCGTGTAGTTCCTTTGCTAGAGATTTTATAATGTCAAGTATCATTTCCTTAGACCATGAGATCGTGTAACTCCCGGATACCGTAAGAGTGCTTTGGGTGTACCAAACGTCACAACGTAAATGGGTGGTTATAAAGGTATGCTACAGGTATCTCCGAAAGTGTCTGTTGGGTTGACACGAATCGAGATTAGGATTTGTCACTCCGTATGACGGAGAGGCATCTCTGGGCCCACTCGGTAATGCGTCATCATAATGAGATCAATGTGACCAAGTGGTTTGTCACGGGATCATGCATTGCGGTATGAGTAAAGTGACTTGCCGGTAACGAGATTGAACGAGGTATTGGGATACCGACAATCGAATCTCGGGCAAGTAACATACCGATTGACAAAGGGAATTGTGTACGGGATTACTTGAATCCTCGACATCATTGTTCATTCGATGAGATCATCGTGGAACATGTGGGAGCCAACATGGGTATCCAGATCCCGCTGTTGGTTATTGGCCGGAGAGTCATCTCGGTCATGTCTGCGTGTCTCCCAAACCCGTAGGGTCTACACGCTTAAGGTTCAATGACGCTAGGGTTGTAGAGATATTAGTATGCTATAACCCGAGAGATGTTCGGAGTCCCGTATGAGAACCCGGACGTCACGAGGAGTTCCGGAATGGTCCGGAGGTGAATATTTATATATAGGAAGTCCAGTTTCAGCCACCGGAAAAGTTTGAAGGTCACGGTGTTGTCTGGGACCACCGAAGGGTCCCGGGGTCCACCGGTGGGGCCGCCTATCCCGGAGGGCCACATGGGCTGAAGTGGAAGGAACCAGCCTGAGGGCTGGTGCGCCTTGGCCTCCCACGTGCCTAGGGTTGGAAACCCTAGGGGTGGGGTGGCGCCCCACTTGGCTTGGGGGGCAAGTCCCTCCTTGGCCGCCGCCCCCCCTTGAGATGGGATCTCTAGGGGGCCGGCTCCCCCCTCCATGGCCCCTATATAAAGAGGGAAGAGGGAGGGCTGCGCACTGATGCCCCTGGCGCCTCCCTCTCCCTCCGTAACACCTCTCCCTCTCGCTGAGCTTGGCGAAGCCCTGCCGAGATCACCGCTGCTTCCACCACCACGCCGTCGTGCTGCTGGATCTCCATCAACCTCTCCCTCCCCCTTGCTAGATCAAGAAGGAGGAGACGTCTTCCCCAACCGTGCATGTGTTGAACGCGGTGGTGCCGTCCATTCGGCGCTAGGATCATCGGTGATTTGGATTACGATGAGTACGACTCCATCAACCCCGTTCTCTTGAACGCTTCCGCTCGCGATCTACAAGGGTATGTAGATGCTCTCCTCTCTCTCATTGCTAGATGACTCCATAGATTGATCTTGGTGATGCGTAGAAATTTTTTATTTTCTGCTACGTTCCCCAACAGGAGGGCCTCTACATCAACATCCTTGCCCCTCCGATGAGTTGTGAGTAGTTTACCACAGACCTACGGGTCCATAATTATTAGCTAGATGGCTTCTTCTCTCTTTTTGGATCTCAATACAATGTTCTCCCCCTCTCTTGTGGAGATCTATTCGATGTAAACTCTTTTTGTGGTGTGTTTGTCGAGATTCGATGAATTGTGGGTTTATGATCAAGTTTGTCTATGAATAATATTTGAATCTTCTCTGAATTCTTTTATGTATGATTGAGTTATCTTTGCAAGTCTCTTCGAATTATCAGTTTGGTTTGGCCTATTAGATTGGTCTTTCTTGCCATGGGAGAAATTCTTAGCTTTGGGTTCAATCTTGCTTCTTACCCAGTGACAGAAAGGGTTGCGAGACACGTATTGTATTGTTGCCATCGAGGATAACAAGATGGGGTTTATATCATATTGCATGAGTTTATCCCTCTACATCATGTCATCTTGCTTAATGCGTTACTCTGTTTTTATGAACTTAATACTCTAGATGCGGGCAAGAGTCGGTCGATGTGTGGAGTAATAGTAGTAGATGCAGGAAGGAGTCGGTCTACTTGTTACGGACGTGATGCCTATATACATGATCATGCCTAGATAATCTCATAACTATGCGCTTTTCTATCAATTGCTCGACAGTAATTTGTTCACCCCCCGTAATACTTATGCTATCTTGAGAGAAGCCTCTAGTGAACCCTATGGCCCCCGGGTCTATCTCTTATCATATTTGCTTTCAATCTACCTTTATTTGCATCTTTACTTTTTGCATCTATATCATAAAATACCAAAAATATATTTATCTTATCATACTATCTTTATTAGATCTCACTTTCGCAAGTGGCCGTTGAAGGATTGACAACCCCTTTATTGCGTTGGTTGCGAGTTCTCGGTTTGTTTGTGTAGGTGCGTGGGACTTTTGAGGAGCCTCCTACTGGATTGATACCTTGGTTCTCAAAACTGAGGGAAATACTTACGCTACACTTTGTTGCATCACCCTCTCCTCTTCGAGGAAAACCAACGTAGCAAGAAGGATTTCTAGAAAAGAGTCTTGATGACCCACAAGTATAGGGGATCTATCGTAGTCCTTTCGATAAGTAAGAGTGTCGAACCCAACGAGGAGCAGAAGCAAATGATAAGCGGTTTTCAGTAAGGTTTTCTCTGCAAGCACCGAAATAGTAGGTGATAGATAGTTTTGTGATAAGATAAATAGTAACGAGCAAAAAGTAAATAAAGTAAATAAAGTGCAGCAGGGTGGCCCAATCCTTTATGTAGTAAAGGATAAGCCTGGACAAATTCTAATAATGAAGAAGGAGCTCCCGAGGACACATTGGGAATTATCGTGAAGCTAGTTTTCATCACGTTCGTAAGATTCACGTTCGGTACTTTGATAATTTGATATGTGGGTGGACCGGCACTTGGGTACTGCCCTAACATGGACAAGCATCCCACTTAATCGTTTCACAACTCACGCCGCCTGGAACACCTCAGCGTAACGGTGTGTCCGAATGTCGTAATCGCACTCTATTGGATATGGTGCGATCTATAATGTCACTCACCAATTTACCGCTATCATTTTGGGATTACGCTCTAGAGAAAGCTACATTCACTTTAAATAGGGCACTGTCTAAATCCGTTGAGACGACACCGTATGAATTATGGTTTGGGAAGAAACCTAAGCTGTCATTTCTAAAAGTTTGGGGATGCGATGCTTATGTCAAGAAACTTCAACCTGAAAAGCTCGAACCCAAGTCGGAAAAATGCATCTTCATAGGATACCCTAAGGAAACCATTGGGTACACCTTCTACCTTAGATCCGAAGGCAAGATCTTTGTTGCCAAGAATGGGTCCTTTCTGGAGAAAGAGTTTGAAGGAAATATGCCCTAGAGGCAATAATAAAGTTATTATTTATTTCCTTATTTCATGATAAATGTTTATCATTCATGCTAGAATTGTATTAACCGGAAACATGATACATGTGTGAATGCATAAACAAACAACATGTCACTAGTATGCCTCTACTAGACTAGCTTGTTAATCAAAGATGGTTATGTTTCCTAACCATGAACAAAGAGTTGTTATTTGATTAACAAGGTCACATCATTAGTAGAATGATCGATTGACATGACCCATTCCATTAGCTTAGCACACGATCGTTTAGTATGTTGCTCTGCTTTTATCCATGACTTATACATGTTCCCGTAACTATGAGATTATGCAACTCCGTTTGCGGAGGAACACTTTGGGTGCTACCAAACGCGTCACAACGTAATCGGGTGATTATAAAGGAGTACTACAGGTGTCTCCAAAGGCGATGTTGGGTTGGCGTATTTGAGATTAGGTTTTGTCACTCCGATTGTCGGAGAGGTATCTCTGGGCCTTCTCGGTAATGCACATCATCAAGCCTTGCAAGCATTACAACTAATGAGGTAGTTGTAAGATGATGTATTACTGAACGAGTAAAGAGACTTGCGTAACGAGATTGAACTAGGTATTGGATACCGACGATCGAATCTCGGGCAAGTAACATACCGATGACAAAGGAACAATGTATGTTGTTATGCGGTCGACCGATAAAGATCTTCGTAGAATATGTAGGAACCAATATGGGCATCCAGGTCCCGCTATTGGTTATTGACCGAGAATAGTTCTAGGTCATGTCTACATTGTTCTCGAACCGTAGGGTCCGCACGCTTAAGGTTTCGATGGCGCTTATTATGAGTTTATGTATTTTGATGTACCGAAGAAGTTGGAGTCCGTATGTGATCACGGACATGACGAGGAGTCTCGAAATGGTCGAGACATAAAGATTGATATATTGGAAGCCTATATTTGGAGTTGGAATGGTTCCGGTGAAAACAGAATTTATCGAGTACCGGAGGTTACCGAACCCCGGGTACTACATGGGACTTAGTGGGCCTCGAGGAGAAGAGGAGGGCCGGCCAGGTGGCCGCCTCCCCTCCCCCAGTCCGAATAGGACAAGGAGGCGGCGCCCCTTTCCTCTTCCCCTCCCCCAATCCTACTCCAACTAGGAAGGGGAGTCCTACTCCGGTGGGAGTAGGACTCCTCCCAGCCTCCTCTGGGCCGGCCGCACCTCCCCCTCCCTCCTTTATATCTGAGGGCAGGGGGCACCCTAGAACACACAAGTTTGATCTACGGATCGTTCCTTAGCCGTGTCGGTGCCCCCTCCACCATATTCCACCTCGGTCATATCGTCAAGCTTAGGCGAAGCCTGCACCGTAACACATCAAGATCGTCACCATGCCGTCGTCTTGTGGAACTCTCCTCGACACTCGGCTGGATCGAGTCTGAGGGACGTCATCGAGCTGTCGTGTGTCAAGAACTTCGGGGCGCCGAGTAACGGCGCCGGATCGGTCGGATCGCGAGGAGAGCGTCGACTACTTCCTCTACGTTGTGATCGCTTCGCCCAGTCTCGAGGGTACGTAGACAACACTCTCCCCTCTCGTTGCTATGCATCACCATGATCTTGCGTGTGCGTGGGAAAATTTTTGAAATTACTCGTTCCCCAACAAAGGGCATCCGAGCCTAGGTTTTTATGGTTTGGTGTTTTGCACGAGTAGAACACAAGTGAGTTGTGGGCGATACAAGTCATACTACCTACCAGCATGTCATACTTTGGTTCAGCGGTATTGTGAGATGAAGCGGCCCGGACCGACATTACGCGTGCGCTTACGCGAGACTGGTTTCACCGCTCGAGCACTCGTTGCTTAAAGGTGACTGGTGGGTGCTGTCTCTCTCACTTTAGTTGAACCGAGTATGGCTCGCCCGGTCCTTGAGAAGGTTAAACGCAGTCTATTTGACGAAGTATCATTGTGGTTTTGATGCGTAGGTGAGACTGGTTCTTGCTTAAGCCCGTAGCAGCCACGTAAAATTTGCAACAACAAAGTAGAGAACGTCTAACTTGTTTTTGCAGGGCGTGATGTGATGTGATATGGTCAAGACGTGATGCTATATTTTATTGTATGAGATGATCATGTTTTGTAACGAAGTTATCGGCAATGGCTGGAGCCATATGGTTGTCGCTTTATTGTATGCAATGCAATCGCTACGTAATGCTTTACTTTATCACTAAGCGGTAGCGATAGTCGTAGAAGCATAAGATTGGCGAGGCGACAACGATGCTACGATGGAGATCAAGGTGTCGCGCCGGTGGCGATGGTGATCATGATGGTGCTGCGGAGATGAAGATCACGAAGCACAAGATGATGATGACCATATCATATCACTTATATTGATTTGCATGTGATGTTTATCCTTGATGCATCTTATCTTGCTTTGATTGACGGTAGCATTATAAGATGATCTCTCACTAAATTATCAAGAAGTGTTCTCCCCGAGTATGCACCGTTGCCAAAGTTAAATGTCGTGCCCGGACACCACGTGATGATCGGGTGTGATAAGCTCTCGTCCATCTACAACGGGTGCAAGCCAGTTTTGCACACGCAGAATACTCGGGTTATACTTGACGAGCCTAGCATATGCAGATATGGCCTCGGAACACGGAGACCGAAAGGTCGGCGTGAATCATATAGTAGATATGATCAACATAAGATGTTCACCATTGAAAACTACTCCATTTCACGTGATGATCGGTTATGGTTTAGTTGATTTGGATCACGTGATCACTTAGATGACTAGAGGATGTTTTTCTAAGTGGGAGTTCTTAAGTAATATGATTAATTGAACTTAAATTTATCATGAACTTAGTACTGATAGTATCTTGCTTGTTTATGTTTGATTGTAGATAGATGGCTCGTCTTTGTTGTTCCATTGAATTTTAATGCGTTCCTTGAGAAAGCAAAGTTGAAAGATGATGGTAGCAATTACGGACTGGGTCCGTAACTTGAGGATTATCCTCATTGCTGCATGAAGAGTTACGTCTGGATGCACCGCTGGGTGCGAACTCTTTCTTGGAGCAACACCAGATGTTGTGAGCGTCTGGCGAGCAAAGCTGATGACTACTCTATAGTTCGATGTGCCATGCTTTACGGCTTAGAACCGGGACTTCAACGACGTTTTGAATGTCATGGAGCATATGAGATGTTCGAGAGTTGAAGTTAATATTCCATCGTAATGCGGATTGAGAGATATGAAGTCTCCAATAAGTTCTATAGCTGCAAGATGGAGGAGAATAGTTACATTAGTGAGCACATACTCGTAATGTGCAGGTACTACAATCACTTGACACAATTGGGAGTTAATCTTCCGGATGATTGTGTCATTGATGAATTCTTCAATCACTACCATCAAGCTACAAAGGCTTCGTGATGAACTATAATATGCAAGGGTTAGTAAAGACTATACAGAGCTCTTCGCAATGCTAAAGGCTGCGGAGGTAGAAATCAGAAGGAGCATCAAGTGTTGATGGTCAATAAGACCACTAGTTTCAAGAAGAAAGGCAAAGGGAAGAAGAAGGAACTTCAAGAAGAACAGCAAGCAAGTTGTTTGCTCGGGGAAGAAACCCAAGTCCGGACCTAAGCCTGGCCGAGAGTGCTTCTCTTGCCGCAAGCGGTGGTCCTTTGAAGCGGAATTGCCCCAAGTATTTGGCGGATAAGAAGGATGGCAAGGTGAACAAAGGTATATGTGATATACATGTTATTGATGTGTACCTTACTAGAGCTCGCAGATAGCACTGGTATTTGATCTTGGTTACATTGCTAATATTTGCAACTCGAAGCAGGACTACGGATTAGCGAACACCGCAAAGGGCGAGGTGACAATGCGCGGGAAATGGTTCCAAAGTCGATGTGATCGCGATCGCACGCTACCTCTACATCTACCTTCGGGATTAGTTTTAGACCTAAATAATTGTTATTTGGTGCTGCGTTGAGCATGAACATTATATCTGGATCTTGTTTGATGCGAGACGGTTATTCATTTAAATCGAGAGAATAATGGTTGTTCTATTTATATGAGTAATATCTTTTATGGTCATGCACCCTTAAGGAGTGGTCTATTTTGATGAATCTCGATAGTAGTGATACACATATTCATAATGTTGAAACCAAAAGATGCAGAGTTGATAATGATAGTGCAACTTATTTGTGGCACTTGCCGTTTAGGTCATATCGGTGTAAAGCGCATGAAGAAACTCCATCTTGATGGACTTTTGGAGTCACTTGATTATGAATCACTTGGCACTTATGAACCGTGCCTCTTGGGCAAGATGACTAAAACCCGTTCTCGGTACTATGGAGAGAGCAACAGATTTGTTGGAAATCATACATACGATGTATGTGGACCAATGAATGTTGAGGCTCGTGGCGGATATCGTTATTTTCTCACCTTCACAGATGACTTAAGCGGATATGGGTATATCTACTTAATGAAACATAAGTCTGAAACATTTGAAAAGTTCAAAGAATTTCAGAGTGAAGTTGAAAATCATCGTAATAAGAAAATTAAATTTCTACGATCGATCGTGGAGGTGAATATTTGAGTTCGAGTTTGGTCTACATTTGAAACAATGCGGAATAGTTTAAGAACTCACGCCACCCGAACACCACAGCGTAATGGTGTGTCCGAGCGTCAGAATCGCACTTTACTAGATATGGTGCGATCTATGATGTCTCTTACTGATTTACCGCTATCGTTTTGGGGTTATGCTCTAGAGACGGCCGCATTCACCTGAATAGAACACCGTCGAAATCCGTTGAGACGACACCTTATGAACTATGGTTTGGCAAGAAACCAAAGTTGTCGTTCCTTAAAGTTTGGGGATGCGATGCTTATGTGAAAAAGCTTCAACCTGATAAGCTCGAACCCAAATCGGAGAAATGTGTCTTCATAGGATACCCAAAGGAGACAGTTGGGTACACCTTCTATCACAGATCCGAAGGCAAGACATTCGTTGCTAAGAATGGATCCTTTCTAGAGAAGGAGTTTCTCTCGAAAGAAGTGAGTGGGAGAAAAGTAGAACTTGATGAGGTAATAGTACCTTCTCCCTTACTTGAAAGTAGTTCGTCACAGAAACCGGTTTCTGAGACATCTACACCAAGTAGTGAGGAAGTTGATGATGTTGATCATGAAACTTCAGATCAAGTTACTACAGAACCTCGTAGATCAACGAGTAAGATCCGCACTGAGTGAATGCGGTAATCCTGTTCGGAAATCATGCTACTAGATCATGATGAACCTACGAACTATGAAGAAGCGATGGTGAGCCCAGATTCCGCGAAATGGCTTGAGGCCATGAAATCGAGATGGGATCCATGTATGAAAACAAAGTATGGACTTTGGTTGACTTGCCCGAGGGTAGGCAAGCAATAGAAAACAAGTGGATCTTCAAAAAGAAGACCGACGCCGACGGTAATATTATCATCTACAAAGCTCGACTTATGCAAAGGGTTTTCGACAAGTTCAAGGGATTGACTACGATGAGACCTTCTCACCCGTAGCGATGCTTAAGTCTGTCCGAATCATGTTAGCAATTGCGCATTTTATGATTATGAAATTTGGCAAATGGATGTAAAGACTGCATTCTGAATGGATTTACGGAAGAAGAGTTGTATATGATGCAGCCGAAAGGTTTTGTCGATCCAAAGGAGCTAACAAAGTATGCAAGCTCCAACGATCCATCTATGGACTGGTGCAAGCATCTCGGAGTTGGAATAAGCGCTTTGATAGTGTGATCAAAGCATTTGGGTTTGTCTGAGACTTTTGGAGAAGCTTGTATTTACAAGAAAGTGAGTGGGAGCTCTATAGCATTTACGATATTATATGTAGATGACATATTGCTAATCGGAAATGATATAGAATTCTTGATAGCATAAAGGATACTTGAATAAGAGTTTTTCAATGAAAGACCTCGGTGAAGCTGCTTACATATTGGGCATTAAGATCTATAGAGATAGATCAAGACACTTAATTGGAATTTCACAAAGCACATACCTTGACAAAATTTTGAAGAAGTTCAAAATGGATCAAGCAAAGAAAGGGTTCTTGCACGTGTTACAAGGTGTGAAGTTGAGTAAGACTCAATGCCCGACCACTGCAGAAGATAGAGAGAAATGAAAGATGTTCCTATGCTTCAGCCATAGGCTCTATCATGTATGCAATCTTGTGTACCGACTGATGTGTGCCTTGCTATAAGCCTAGCAGGAGGTACCAAAGTAATCCAGAGTGGATCATCGGACAGCGGTCAAGAACATCTGAAATACCGAAAAGGACTAAGGATATGTTTCTCGTATATGGAGGTGACAAAGAGCTCATCGTATGGCAGTTACGTTGATGCAAGCTTTGACACCGATCCGGACGATTCTAAATCACGACGGATCGTATTTACACTAAGCGGAGGAGCTGTCGGTTGGTGCAGCTCTAAACAAAGCGTCGTGGCGGGATCTACATGTGAAGCGGAATACATAGCAGCTTCGAAGCAGCTAATGAAGGAGTCGGATGAAGGAGTTCATATCCGATCTAGGTGTCATACCTAGTGCATCGGGTCCAATGAAAATCTTACGTGACAATCTTGGAGCAATTGCCTTAGCGAAGGAATCCAGATTTCACAAGAGGACCAAGCACATCAAGAGGCGCTTCAATTCCATCCGGGACTTAGTCCGGTGGGAGACATAGAGATTTGCAAGATACATACGGATCTGAATGTTGCGAGACCGTTGACTAAGCCTCTTCCACGAGCAAAACATGATCAGCACCAAGACTCCATGGGTGTTAGAATCATTACTATGTAATCTAGATTATTGACTCTAGTGCAAGTGGGAGATCAAGGAAATATGCCCTAGAGGCAATAATAAAGTTATTATTTATTTCCTTATTTCATGATAAATGTTTATCATTCATGCTAGAATTGTATTAACAGGAAACATGATACATGTGTGAATGCATAAACAAACAACATGTCACTAGTATGCCTCTACTAGACTAGCTTGTTAATCAAAGATGGTTATGTTTCCTAACCATGAACAAAGAGTTGTTATTTGATTAACAAGGTCACATCATTAGTAGAATGATCGATTGACATGACCCATTCCATTAGCTTAGCACACGATCGTTTAGTATGTTGCTCTGCTTTTATCCATGACTTATACATGTTCCTGTAACTATGAGATTATGCAACTCCGTTTGCGGAGGAACACTTTGGCTGCTACCAAACGTCTAACGTGAATCGGGTGATTATAAAGGAGTACTACAGTGTCTCCAAAGGCGATGTTGGGTTGGCGTATTTGAGATTAGGTTTTGTCACTCCGATTGTCGGAGAGGTATCTCTGGGCCTTCTCGGTAATGCACATCACTGAAGCCTTGCAAGCATTACAACTAATGAGGTAGTTGTAAGATGATGTATTACTGAACGAGTAAAGAGACTTGCGTAACGAGATTGAACTAGGTATTGGATACCGACGATCGAATCTCGGGCAAGTAACATACCGATGACAAAGGAACAACGATGTTGTTATGCGGTCTGACCGATAAAGATCTTCGTAGAATATGTAGGAACCAATATGGGCATCCAGGTCCCGCTATTGGTTATTGAGCGAGAATAGTTCTAGGTCATGTCTACATTGTTCTCGAACCGTAGGGTCCGCACGCTTAAGGTTTCGATGATAGTTATTATGAGTTTATGTATTTTGATGTACCAAGAAGTTCGAGTCCGGATGTGATCACGGACATGACGAGGAGTCTCGAAATGGTCGAGACATAAAGATTGATATATTGGAAGCCTATATTTGGAGTTGGAATGGTTCGGGTGAAAACAGGAATTCTACGAGTACCGGAGGTTACCGAACCCCGGGTACTACATGGGCCTTAGTGGGCCTCGAGGGAGAAGAGGAGGGCCGGCCAGGGTGGCAGCCCCCCCCCCAGTCCGAATAGGACAAGGAGGCGGCGCCCCTCCCTCTTCCCCTCCCCAATGCTACTCCAACTAGGAAGGGGGTCCTACTCGGTGGGAGTAGGACTCCTCCCAGCCCTCCTCTAGGCCGGCCGCACCCCCTCCCTCCTTTATATCTGGGGCAGGGGCACCCTAGAACACACAAGTTTGATCTACGGATCGTTCCTTAGCCGTGTCGGTGCCCCCTCCACCATATTCCACCTCGGTCATATCGTCATGAAGCTTAAGCGAAGCCTGCGCGCCGTAACACATCAAGATCGTCACCACGCCGTCGTCTTGACGGAACTCTCCCTCGACACTCGGCTGGATCGAGTCGAGGGACGTCATCAAGCTGTCGTGTGTCAAGAACTGGGGCGCCGGATGTAACGCGCGGGATCGGTCGGATCGCGAGGAGAACGTCGACTACTTCCTCTACGTTGTGATTGCTTCGCTTCAGGTCTACGAGGGTACGTAGACAACACTCTCCCCTCTCGTTGCTATGCATCACCATGATCTTGCGTGTGCGTAGGAAAAATTTTGAAATTACTACGTTCCCCAACAGAGTTTCTCTCGAAAGAAATAAGTGGGAGGAAAGTAGAACTCGATGAAGTACTGCCTCTTGAACCGGAAAGTAGCGCAGCTCAGGAAGATGTTCCTGTGGTGCCTACACCAACTAGAGAGGAAGTTAATGATGATGATCAAGGTACTTCGGATCAAGTTGCTACTGAACTTCGAAGGTCCATAAGGACACGTTCCACACCAGAATGGTATGGCAACCCTGTCCTGGAAATCATGTTGTTAGACAATGGTGAACCTTCGAACTATGAAGAAGCGATGACGGGCCCAGATTCCAACAAATGGCTTGAAGCCATGCAATCCGAGATAGGATCCATTTATGAAAACAAAGTATGGACTTTGACAGACTTGCCGATGATCGTGACGATAGAAAATAAATGGATCTTTAAGAAGAAGACGGACGCGGATGGTAATGTTACCATCTATAAAGCTCGACTTGCCGCTAAGGGTTATCGACAAGTTCAAGGGGTTGACTACGATGAGATCTTCTCACCCGTAGCGAAGCTGAAGTCCGTCCGAATCATGTTAGCAATTTCCGCATTCTACGATTATGAGATATGGCAAATGGACGTCAAAATGGCATTCCTTAACGGCTTCCTTAAGGAAGAATTGTATATGATGCAGCCGGAAGGTTTGTCGATCCTAAAGATGCTAACAAGGTATGCAAGCTCCAGCGCTCCATCTATGGGCTGGTGCAAGCATCTCGGAGTTGGAACATTCGCTTTGATGAAATGATCAAAGCATTTGGGTTTATGCAGACTTATGGAGAAGCTTGTGTTTAGAAGAAAGTGAGTGGGAGCTCTGTAGCATTTCTCATATTATATGTAGATGACATACTTTTGATGGGAAATGATATAGAACTTTCGGACAGCATTAAGGCCTACTTGAATAAGTGTTTTTCAATGAAGGACCTTGGAGAAGCTGCTTACATATTAGGCATCAAGATCTATAGAGATAGATCGAGACGCCTCATAGGTCTTTCACAAAGCACATACCTTGATAAGATATTGAAGAAGTTCAATATGGATTGGTCCAAGAAGGGATTCTTGCATGTGTTGCAAGGTGTGAAATTGAGCTCGGCTCAATGCCCGACCACGGTAGAAGATAGAGAAAAGATGAGTGTCATCCCCTATGCCTCGACCATAGGGTCTATTATGTATGCCATGCTGTGTACCAGACTTGATGTAAACCTTGACGTAAGTTTGGTAGGAAGGTACCAAAGTAATCCCGACATGGAACACTGGACAGCGGTCAAGTATATCCCAAGTACCTGAAAAGGACTAAGGGTATGTTTCTCATTTATGGAGGTGACGAAGAGCTCGTCGTAAAGGGTTACGTCGACGCTAGCTTCGACACAGATCAGGATGACTCTATGTCACAAACCGGATACGTGTATATTTTGAATGGTGGGGTAGTAGGCTGGTGCAGTTGCAAGCAAAGCGTCGTGGCGGGATCTACATGTGAAGTGGAATACATGGCAGCCTCGGAGGCAGCACATGAAGCAATCTGGATGAAGGAGTTCATTACCGACCTAGGAGTTATTCCCACTGCGTCGGGGCCGATGACTCTCTTCTGTGACAACACTGGAGCCATTGCCCTTGCCAAGGAGCCCAGGTTTCACAAGAAGACCAGGCACATCAAGCGTCGCTTCAACTCCATTCATGAAAATGTTCAAGATGGAGACATAGATATTTGCAAAGTACATACGGATTTGAATGTCACAGATCCGTTGACTAAACCTCTTCCACGAGCAAAACATGATCAACACCAGAACTCTATGGGTGTTCGATTCATCACAATGTAACTAGATTATTGACTCTAGTGCTAGTGGGAGACTGTTGGAAATATGCCCTAGAGGCAATAATAAAATGGTCGTTATTATATTTCCTTGGTCATGATAATTGTCTATCGTTCATGCTATAATTGTGTTATCCGGAAATCGTAATACATGTGTGAATGCATAGACCACAACATGTCCCTAGTGAGCCTCTAGTTGACTAGCTCGTTGATCAATGGATGGTTACGGTTTCCTGACAATGGACATTGGATGTCATTGATAACGGGATCACATCATTGGGAGAATGATGTGATGGACAAGACCCAATCCTAAGCATAGCACAAGATCGTGTAGTTCGTTTGCTAGAGCTTTTCTAATGTCAAGTATCATTTCCTTAGACCATGAGATCATGTAACTCTCGGATATCGTAGGAGTGCTTTGGGTGTACCAAACGTCACAACGTAACTAGGTGGCTATAAAGGTATACTACAGGTATCTCCGAAAGTGTCTGTTGGGTTGGCACAGATCGAGACTGGGACTTGTCACTCCGTATGATGGAGAGGTATCTCTGGGGCCACTCGATAATGCATCATCATAGTAAGCTCAATGTGACCAAGTGGTTGTTCAAGGGATCATGCATTACGGTACGAGTAAAGTGACTTGCCAGTAACGAGATTGAACGAGGTATTGGGATACCGACAATCGAATCTCGGGCAAGTAACGTACCGATTGACAAAGGAATTGTATACGGGGTTGCTTCAATCCTCGACATCGTGGTTCATCCGATGAGATCATCGTGGAACATGTGGGAGCCAAGCTGGGTATCCAGATCCCGTTGTTGGTTATTGGCCGGAGAGCTGTCTCGGTCATGTCTGCGTGATTCCCGAACCCGTAGGGTCTACACACTTAAGGTTCGCTGATGCTAGGGTTATTAGGAAGACTTATAAGTGATTACCGAATGTTGTTTGGAGTCCCGGATGAGATCCCGGACGTCACGAGAAGTTTCGGAATGGACTGGAGGTGAAGATTTATATGTGGGAAGTTGTCACACGGTCACCGGAAAAGTTTGGGGGCATATCGGTATTGTACCGGGGCCACCGAAGGGGTTCCGGGGTCCACCGGGGGCCACCTCTCGGAGGGTCTCATGGGCGTAGTGGGCAGGAAGCAGCCTGGAGGGCTGGGCGCACCCTCCTTGGGCCCATGCGCCTAGGGTTTGGGGAACCCTAGAGGGTGCCCCCTTGCTTGGGGGCAAGCCCCTCCCTTGGCCGCCGCCTCTAGATCTCATCTAGAGGGGTCGGCCCTCCCCCTTCCCCTATAAATAGAGGGGCGAGGGGAGGACTGCACACCACATCCAAGGCGCAGCCCTTCCCCTCCCCAACACCTCTCCTCCTCCGATTAAGTGCTTGGCGAAACCCTGTCGGAGTACGGCCACTCCATCACCACCACGCCGTCGTGCTGCTGTTGGAGCTCTCTTCCACAACCTCTCCTTCCCCCTTGCTGGATCAAGAAGGAGGAGCGTCACCGCTCCGTACGTGTGTTGAACGCGGAGGTGCCGTCCGTTCGGCGCTAGGATCTTCGGTGATTTGGCTCACGACGAGTATGACTCCATCAACCCCGTTCTCTTGAACGCTTCCGCTCGCGATCTACAAGGGTATGTAGATGCACTCCTCTCTCTCGTTTCTAGATGACTCCATAGATTGATCTTGCTGATGCGTAGAAATTTTTTATTTTCTGCAACGATCCCCAACACGCTAGTGGGCGATTAGCCATACTGCAAACCGGATATAGCCTCTCGGCTTCAACACCACAAGTGCGCGGTCATTCTAATAAGCTTTAGTTAGCGTGCTCGCTCGACCAATGTATGTTTTTTTGTTATTGTTGTCTACTAGCGTTAAGTTTAACTTTAGTTCATTTATTTTCACCGTATTAGTTGGTAATTCGCAAAGCCCATAAAAACTGGGATGTGGCTAGGGTTTACGCTATGTTGGAATTCCCCTTTAGTCGAAATGGTAAGAACATGATACTTACTCATATATACAAGTACGCCGATTTGGCCTTGTACTGCCTATGCTTGTTGATTTTCTCACAAATTGGGATCGATCACTCGATAGAGCGGCTAGGACCAGATAAGGGACGTGGAACATGTGGGTGGGAATCTTTCGTATCGGGCCTATTTTTTGCGGCCTCGTCGTCTCACCTCAAGCGCGCAAGGTAGATTTGTGGTATGAGTCAAGACCAAGCGGCGTCAGAAATTTAAGTCGTGCAAATCGTTCGCGCCTTCACGTCGCCGCAATCCAAGCGTTCTTGTCGCATGGTCGTCAGACCTGACGGCAGGCGACACATCGAGCAGGAAAAATTCTTATTGAACCATCCCTATTTGCCAATCGTGGACGTCTTATCAGATCCACCATATCGCTCCTAGCGACCGCTACAATTCACTTTGTTCACGCAGCTCGGCATGGACAAGCGAGCGCAAGCAGAATTAGCGGAGAACGTGCACGCCATTTTTTTCTCCTCTCATATTTTTATTTTCGTTTAGTTTAATTTTAGTTTTCAAAAATAATAAGATAAAAAAGTTATGAATTAAAAAAATCAAGAAAGCAAAAAACCTTTAGGAATTCACAAAAAAGAAGACAAAACTAAAAAATGATCATGAATTTAAAAATTGTTAAAGAAATCGAAAAAATGACTGCAGATTTTGAAAAGTCTGGGATTAAAAAAGATTGCAAATTCAAAATATATTAAAAAATTTAATAAAAGTCATGAATTTGAAAATATGTTCATGAATCTAAAAATTGTTTGTGTATTCAAAAATTCATGGATGTGAAAAATGTTTGGGAATTCAATAAAATTCATGAATTCCAAAAAAAAAAGGAAACAATTTTTGAATAATGTGAACAAATTTAGAGTTCAGGAACATTATTTTAAATTCTGAAAATGTTTTAAATTTTTATTATTTTTGAAAAATTATAAATTTTAATTGCTAACTATTTTTAAAATTCCTAATATTTTTTGCAAAATGTGAACATTTATACTGAATCCTCAAATATTTTTTGAAAAACCAAACAATTTATGAAATTCCAGATAATTATTTGAGTTTTGTACCATTTTGAAATTTAGGAATTTAAATAATTAGAGGGAAAATATAGAAAAACAAGGAAGATAAGATAAGATAAGAAGAAGAAAAAAAACAAAAAAGCTTTAAAAGAAAGGAAAACGGTTGAGTAACCTTCGAAATGCGGTCAGGAACTTAAAGTGTATAAGTATTAATATTTGCTCATCATTTTTCTAGACTTTCATTGTCTTTACCGTTTAACACAAAGTTCATAAAAAATACTACAACATGCGTATATTACTGGTCATTCATGATTTTCACCTGAAAAAGTAACCAACCGCTAAAGGCGTGTATATGTTATAGACATATACCGCTAGGAAACGAGAATCCAATCAGGGCATAGAGTTTAAGAGATTCACGAAGGTCTTCGTCCACCCCGTGGCTGCATGGATGATCTTCGAGGCCGATTGTTCATACTGTGTCGTTGTGTTTTCATTCTCGACCAATAGCACTGCACCTTCCTAGTACATGTGAAATACTCCATTCATGTATGCATATGACGAGGTGACATGGATAACTCCATGGGAATCCGGTGTAGTCACACCCAGTGTTGGATCTAGCTGCTCGATGTTGCCCACTACTTCTTCCAGCGGGATCCTGTTGACAAGTTGCTGGTTCAGTTCAGGCAAGCAAGTTAAATATAATTTACAGACGAAGGGGTAGACGGACAGTGAAGAGGACATTTGTCCGACTTGCATACCCATGTGATCTAGTAGGAGCTCCATCCCGTCAATGTGCCAATCGTCGACGAATGTACCTAAATGCGGCCAAGAACCCTCCAGAAGGTTGCTATAACTAGTCGTCTCTCCCAGCGGTTCGTCGCTCATTTCGTTACAGTTACTAATGGGACGACCCATCTTCCAACGCTAGTGGGCAATTAGCTTACCACTCAAAACAAGCTATACATAGCGTTTCGGATATCTCATCTACTGCAAAACAGATATAGCCTCCCGCCTTCAACGCCTCAAATGGGTCGACCATTCTAACATGTTTATAAGATACACTGCATCACTCGTAGCAACTGCTATAGTTAGCGGAGAGCATGCATGTTTTTGCTTTTTCTCATTTCGTATTTTTATTTCCATTCAGTTTAATTTTAATTTGAAAAATAATACCACAAAGTTGTGAATTCAAAAATGTTCATGAAGTCAAAAAAGCCTCAAGACTTTCGAAAAAGAAGATGAAATTGACTTTTTTTATGAACATAAAATTTATTAGGAATTTAAAAAAATAGTAGAAGATTTAAAAATGTCTGGGAATTAAAAAATGTTGCAAATTCAAAAAATGTGCAAGAATTAAAAATAATTCATGAATTTGAATAAATGGTAGGAACATGATACTTTCGCCGGTCATTTTTAGTCTGCATATAAGTTATGTCCATGTATATCTACTTTGACCAAACTTATAGAAAAAAAAGTATCAACATTCACAATGCCTAATCAATATCCTTAGATACATTATGAAATGCAGTTTTATAGTATACATATTTGGTATTCTAAATATTGATATTTGGTATTCTAAATATTGGTATTCTAAATGGAGTATAAATTTTGTCAGGTGTTGTAAAGTTTGACTTGACACAAATCTAATACACAGAGTAAAAAGGATCGGAGGGAGTACCTACTTATAATACGCCTGATTTGGCCTCGTACTGCCTACACTTTTGTTTTCCTCACAAATTGGCATCCGATCATTTGATAGAGCGGCTAGAACTTTTTTTTTGAACAAAGACGCTAGAAGCGTCCGGCTTTAAATTAATAAAGCCCATAAGGCACCAGGTCCAAATGGTTACAACTTAGCAAACTTAAGATAGTATCAACGGTCCACGACCAGCATGAGACGAAACATAAGATTCATCGCGACGGAAATAATACAGCCTGCCGAACCATCCAACGCAACGACCTAGCTAACAAGCATTCCACAGAAGAGCTCCAAAAGCGTCACCGACTCGCCGGATCTTGTCTTGCCATCGCCTGAATCGTCTTGATGCGCGCCATAGCCTCTGACATACGCTCAGCATCACGCTCCTTCCCCAGTGGGGTCCACATCTGCAGAAATAGGTGGCATTTGAAGATCACATCTGCAGGATGGTTAGGGAATTTTTTCTCAATCGTAATTATATTACGCGTCATCCAAATAGCCCAGAGCAGCGCCCCTACGCAATGCCAAGCGATTCTGCTAGTAGTCCCTTTCGTGGACTTGAGAACGGAGACTAATTGGTTCCCCGAGGCAGGGTTCCAGTTCGCGTGGAAGGCCTCCTGGACCGCGCTCCACGCGAACCTGGCCAGGTGGCATCTAAAAAATACATGGTTCGCATCTTCGCCTAGGCGGCATATCGTGCAGGAACCATCAGCCGGACCGTTTCGTTTGGCCACGTTATCCGACGTAGGCAGCCTATTCCTAAGCATTTGCCACATGAAGATTTTAATCTTCAGGGGCAAGCCTGCCTTCCACAGCCTCTTAGCTATATCAAGCGTTGGCCCTCCAGTTAGCTTGTTATAAAGGGACTTTACTGTGAATTTTCTCGAAGCTGTCAAGCTCCACTCTATCGAGTCAACCCCCGTCCCTAGGCGGTTGGTACCGATTTGGTGAACCAGCCCATCCCAAGACGCACGCTCGTCGTTCGTTAGGGCCCGCATAAAGTGAATCGCCGGTGGATCAGTACGGATTGCCTCCCCAACTAAGATGTTAATGTTTGTGGCGATCCAATATAAGTTGGGGTGACTTTGCCAAAGGGGAGAGGCACCCAACCAATGGTCTAGCCAAAACCGAGTAGATTGACCATTGTTAATCTGGAATTTGGCCCCAATGTCAAAAGCAGGCTGCACCGCTTGGATCCCTCTCCGAAACACGGAGCCGTTGGCCGAGGCTGTGAAGGGGTTCCCATTCGGAAAATACTTGGCTTTTAACAGCTGAGCCCAGAGCCCCGACTCATCTTGGGCCATCCGCCACCACCATTTGGAAAAGAGGGCAACGTTCATTAGTTTGGAATTGAGGATTCCCAATCCTCCAAAAAATTTAGGCCTACAAACCGCCGCCCATTTTACGAGGTGGTATTTCCTCTTGATGCCAGTTCCTTCCCAAAAGAACCGGGATCTCGGAGTGTCTAGCTTAGCGTGTACACCGTCGGCTAGTAAGAACATCCCGATAGTGAAGAGGGGAAGAGAAGAGGGGAAGAGAAGCGAGACTCGAGTTCGTCAGAATAAGCCTCGCGGCGGAGGACATGAATCGCCCTCGCCACGGGCTTACCCTGTTGGCCACTTTCCCGTACAGAGGCTCCCACTCTAATATCGAAAGTTTGCGGTGAGAGATAGGAAGACCTAGGTACTTAATTGGAAAGCTCCCAAGCTTGCAATTAAGTAGGTTTGTGAAACGCATGTTGTGCTAGTCATCCATCCCCATGGTAATGACCTCGCTCTTAAGAAAGTTAATTTTGAGTCTGGAGAGGAGCTCAAAGGCTAGTAACAGGAGCTTTATCGTAGCAATATTATGTTCATCCAGCTTGAACACCAACAAAGTGTCGTCTGCGTATTGTAGGTGTGTCACACCACCCGGGATGAGGTGTGGACAAGCCCCTTGATGTGTCCGGCCTCCCTGGCCTTGGACAGCATGGCTGCCATAGCATCCGCCACAAAGTTAAAGACAAGTGGGGAGACGGGGTCGCCCTGTCTAAGCCCTTTCCTATTTCAGAAAAACTTCCCCATTTCGCCGTTGACAATAACCGAGGTGTTGCCACTCGAGATCAAGTGCATGATCCGGTGAACGAACCCTGCCTCAAAACCCTTTTTAAGGAGGACCTCCCGTATAAACTCCCAGTTTACACGGTCGTACGCTTTTTCGAAATCTAGTTTGAGGATAACACCCTGACCACGCGTACGTTTTAACTCATGGATTATCTCCGTAAGAGCAATAGGCCCTTCAAGAATGTTCCTGCCTTTAAGGAAAGCGGTTTGGCTCTTGCTAATGACTCGTTGGGCGACCGGCACTAACCTAGAAGCGTAAGCTTTGGCACATATCTTGAAAGGAACGTTTATGAGCGTGATCGACCAAAACTGCTTAATTGATTCCGCCCCTTTGACCTTGGGGATCAAGCAAATAGCCCCATAATTGAGATGCGACAGGTCCACCGTATCGAGGGCAAAGCCATTTATAATCGCTTGGAAAAGGTCCCTAAGCGTCGGCCAGAATCGTTTGAAAAACTCCACCGGCCAGCCATCCGAGCCTGGAGCCGTGTCGTTCTTCATTCCAGCAAGCGCACGGCCGATCTCTTGGGGCGAAAAGGACACCATCAAGGCGTTGTTTTCCTGTTGTGAAACACGCTCATGCAGACCCCATAAGTCTTCCCTTAGACTTAAACACTTTGCTTCGGTTGTTCCCAATAGCTCAACGAAGAAGTCGAAGATGTGCTTAACCATATCATTTTGGGTGACCTGCGTCCCACTCTCCGTCTGGAGCCTAAGAATTGTACTCTTGCATTTACGGCCGTTAGCGTACGCGCGGAAGTATCCTGTGTTGGCGTCACCTTTCACGACCCACTTGACGCCGCCCCTACGATGCCAATACTCCTCCTCCGCCCTGAGAATAGCCAGGACTTGGTGTTCTAGGGAGTATCTAAGCTCCCATTCGTCACCAGAGAAGGTTCTTACATCAGCCTGCGCGTCTAGGCGAGCGATTTCTTCCACAATGCGCTCCCTTTCCCTTTTAGATTCGCTGCCATGATTGCCCCCCCATCCCCTGAGGTAAGCCCGCAAGGCCGCAGCCGCAGAGGATCAGAACTCTACTGGTCCTCCTTGGCGCCCTACCTGGTTACCAATCAAGGTCCAGCTGTTCGTGACAAGTTGGCAAAAACCCTCGTGTTTGAACCAAGCTGTCTCGAAGAAGAATCTACGACTGCGACGAACATTGTCCTCCCCTGAGGACAGGATCAGAGGAACGTGGTCTGATCCAATGCGAGTTTCAGCCACTAAGGTACAGAGGGAAAACAACACCTCCCAGTCACTTGAACAGAACACACGGTCGAGAACACATCGGACTGGCTCTCGCTGTTTGTTAGTCCAAGTGTATCTCGCCCCTGTATGCGCAATCTCTCTAAGAGCAGCGGACGCGATGGCATTGTTGAACAGGGACACCCTAGCCCAGTCAATGTTGTCGTTGTTCTTGTCCGCCCCCGAGCTGATCAAGTTAAAATCTCCTCCCACCACTACTGGTAGGTTGGACGCTTGTTTGTCCCCCACCAGAGCTATGATTTCTCCAAAGAAATCAGCAGACCTCGCATGGTCAGCCGGCCCGTAAACACTTACGATCACCCAAGAGGCATGGGAGACCCGGTGACGAACAGTGGCAGCGATATAAAACAAACCAGACTCCCACAAAATAATGTCGCAAACATTTTTATTACAACCCACCAATTGACCACTAGAAAGGCCCACGGAAGGAGTCCAGAACCAATCAAAACGCTGGAGCGGATCGTATGCCAAAAGATCTCTAAACGTAAAATCGGCCTTAATCGTCTCCTGGAGCGCGACAAAGTCAATGCGTTCTTTGGACCTATACTCTCTGAGTTGCGTACGCCACCCCCCCATGCCCGCAACCGCGGATATTCCAGAATATATACCGCATCAAATGATCTGGTTGCGAAGGTGGACTCCACGGGAGCTAACCGCCTTGGCCACTCACTTCCTAGCCGGTACCCGGCTGGAAGAAGGCAAGTCCGAGGCCACCCCGGCCTCGACTCCCTTGATGGGCAGAGCGACAACACCAGCCCCTACTGGTGCTGAGGCCTGGCCGTCCACGGGCTGTGCAGCCGCGCACCTGGCAGCTGCAGCCGCAAGGGCGGCCTGAGCATCTTCACGCACGCGAACTAACAGAATAATATCCAAAGTCGAGGAATCTAGCGCAACGCCACTATCATGAAGAATCTCAGCGAGATGCTCGTCGGAGAAAGCATTCAGAATCTTATAAGAGGGGGAAGGATTACCTGTAACATCCATGTTTTTGTTAGTAGCACGGAGCTTGGCACTTTCCAGAGAGGTCATGTCCCCAAGCTTGGCCTTGGCGCGTGCGCTTGGAGCCCGAGACGCCACCGGGGTTTCCCTTGAATGCTTGGCCTTGGCTGCCGGCCCAGGCGCCACCAAAGCCGTACCCAACTCGCCCCCCAATGCCGCCACCAAACCCGCAGCTTCCGTGGCCACCGTCTTGCACCCTACCTTCCTCCCAGCAGTCTTCTTGGCCTGCCGACCGGAGCCACTCGACAGGCGCCTATCTGAGGCCGGTGTAGGGTCTGAGTCCATGAGGACGCAGTCCAGCCCCGGGCCCCCTCCACGCGCTGGAGAGACAGGCAAGGCCTCAGTCTCCTTGGCCACCAGCGACAGAGGCACTGGCGCATTCAAAGCTGGCATGCTGGAGCCGAGCACTTCGAAGGACGGGTCCAGAGAGCGAGCAAGGGGAGGGAGGCTGACAGCCGTGTCTTGAGTCGCGATCACGCCCAGTTTTCCCATGTCTCAGTATCTATTGAAGTGTCTTGGATGGTATCTTCATGCTCGTTCGCCAGCTCGCCCATCACCACATCTTGGCCCACCACCATCACACCGGAGCCAGACGCCTCCTTCTGGGACACCACCGCCAAAGATTTGGGCGCATTCGCACCGGTGGCAGCCACCTTGGAGGAATTGCCTGCGTGTGGCCCAGGCTTGTGTGACCCACCCTTGCCTTGCTGGCTATCTGGCGGGGGAGCGGAGGGGCCCGCCCCTGGAGCACCAACCCTATCCCCCAGCCGCCGCGGCAGTTGTTCCAGCTCCACCTTGATCTGGTACCCTTCGTGGTTAAATCAGACCTCAACCGTGCCATTCAGCTTGGCCGGCGTCTTGCAAGCCAGTTTCATCCTCACTGGACCCATCTTAATGAGGGAGAGCTCGTCGAGCACGATAGGCCGTCCCAACATCTTGAATGCCTCCTTGATACGCTCGATCTTGCGGTGTTTCTCAGGGATCCCGTGGAGCCGCACCCAAGCTTCTGGCATCACCATCGGGGGAATCACCTCATGGACCACATCCCGCACCCTAGCAGTGATGTCGTTAATGGAGAGGAACAACTTGCCACTAGTCTGAGCCATATGAAGGAGATCTGCAGAGGGGAACACCACCATGAAATCATCCTCTCCCACTTGAGTGACTTGCCAGTCCCAATCCCCCGTAACCATGTGCTTGAGCTCCTGCTTGAGGACCCGCAGGTTCAGGTGGCCTGGCTCTGCAGAGAGAATCGCAGCGTTGCCAACCGAGAGTTGCCGTGGACCCTCAAGATCTTCCTCCTCTTCGAACTGTAGACAGAAGAAGCCCTCCCCAGAGATTGCGCTTCCCATGATCTGCAAGCTTGGCTGCCGACCCCTCGTCGGACAATGCGCAGAAGCATGGCCCTCTTCCTTGCATAGCACACACAGAGGCTGAAATTCGCACTTGGACTGATAGTGGCCTAGTCTCCCACACTTGAAGCATTCCACATCCAGCGCCTCCGACGCGCCCTCCACCAGAATGGGCTCACCCGTTGTGCCCTTCGCTCCAGGGGGAAGAGACACCGCCAGAGGTCGGTCGTCGCCCTGGCCTTCTTGGCCAGTGGATCCCCATGGCCACCACCATAGTTGGGGAGATCTGCTGGCTTGCGCTCGAGCTCCCGACGCCGAGCCATCTCCTTCTTCTTCTTTCTTCTCTCCTGCTGCTGGATCCACCAAGGGGGAGGAGGAACCCAATCCCCCCCGCGCCCCTCTTGCTCGTGCCTCTGCTCAGATCTGCCGCTTGGTCTTGCACGCATCTCCTTCTTCGCCTTCTCCCGCAGGTCTCGCTCACGCCGCTGCTCCCCATTCGAGACCGGGGGCTCCATTGGCCTCTTCTCCATGCGCCGCCCGCTCATCACCGCCGCCGCAAACGAAATGGAGAGAGGGGGAGGTGGGGAGATGGGGTGGATGGATCTGGCGAGCTGAGTCCAGCGCCGCACCTCTTTTCTGGTTGCAGGAAACCCTAGCGAGGGGTCAAGGCAGCCGCGACGCATCCATAAATAGGCGCCAGGGTTGGGCCGAGGCCGAGGCAGGCCCGACGCGGGCCGTCTGAACCGACAGGCCCACAGAGAGCCAGCCCCCCGCACCCAGGAGACACACTGGCCCCCACGTGGCAAGGACCTCCGGCACCAACCGGCCTTGACACATGGGCCGGCCCACGGCCCACATGCCCCACCACGGCCCCGGCCCCAACGCTGCTAGCCCTAGCCTCAGGAGAGACAGAGCCGCCCACCGCCTCCTGCGGCTCTGCCGCCGCCTCCGCCGCCACCTGACCGGCCGCCACCGACGACGGCAGGCACGGCCAGTGAACCTCCGAGTCCACCGGGCGAGGCGTAGAGCCCGCCGCGCCTGATTCCCGAGCGGCACCACCAGGGGACACCGAGCCTCGCCGAGTCGAGAGGGCCGCCATGCACGGACTGCAACCACGCGCGACCCCGGCCTCCCGGGGCAAAACGGCAGCGCGCCCCCACGGCGCCGCTCCCCTCCGCTTGCGTGCAGGCCACGAAATCACCAAGCGACGGCCTCACCGGCGCCTGTTTCCATGCCTCCGCCGCCGGATCCACATCCTCCTCGTCCTCTGACTCAACATCTGCCAACGCCCAGGAATGGCCTCCCACTGACGCCAGCGCCGCGTCCGCCCCCACGACCAGCCCCGCCCTCGTCGGAGAGGAGCTAGCTCCGCGCCGGACCACCTCCCAGCCCTCGCTGGCCGGAGCCAAAGGCGACCGAGGCGGGGAGCCCGGGCTGTCGCCAGGAGGAGCGCCTAACGGTCCACACATTTTGAAAAACCAGCGGCTAGAACTTGATAAGCGAGGTGAGACGTGTGGGTGGGAATCTTTTGTATCAGGCATATTTTTTCGACCTAGTCGTCTCGCTCCAATCGTGCAAGGTAGATTCGAGATATGAGTCAAGACCAAATGGTGTGGGAAAAATAAGTCATCATAATGTCGATCGACCGAGAGCAAAATGTTCACGCCTTCACGTGGCAGCGCGACCGGGATCCTCAATCCAAGCTTTCCCGTCGCATGGTCGTCGGACCAGACGGCCGGCGGCACGTTGCCCAGGAAAATTCTTGTTGGACAAGTGCTCGATCAACCGGTGTTGCATTTGAAATCTATCTAGAGGGCAAGAGACGCATAGATCTTGAATTATCTGGCATGAAAAGGCCAGCGCCCGGATATAGAAGGAGAGTGAACATTACAGTGAAGAAGTCAGTTAAATCAAAGAAATGAAGCATATTGGTCTTTCTACTAAGAAAAATAAATGAATCATAGTATGAGTGAACTACAAAGAAATTGCATATACGAGGGAGGTATTGATCCGAGGACCTTCTTCCACTATCTGAGGATATGTAGAGTACTCTGTTTTTGGGTTTTTCGTGGTGACACAAGGGCCAATGTAAACTGTATATTCTACCAGACCGGTTTCTTTACCCCAAAAAATTAACTACAAGACCATTTTCTTTACCCAAAAAAATATCAAAATTCACAATGCCTATCAATATCCTTAGATTAATTATGAAATGCAGTTTCATAGTATATATATTTAGTATTGTAAATGTTGATATTTTAATATAAATTTGGTCAAGCTTTCTAAAGTTTGACTTGACATAAATCTAATCGTGGAGTAAAATATACGGAGGGAATACTTACCCATATATATATATATATATATATATATATATATATATATATATATATATATATATATATAGGACAAATGTTTCTACAAGCAGTGGTAGTTACCACCACTTGCGTTTTGTATGTTGTATGTAGTATCTGTCGGAACCGAGAGTATGTACGTGTGTAGTATGTAGTATATAACAATGATTAGGTAGTATATATACTAATTTTTAGGTAGTATGTACCATTTTTTGAGTATGCTCATTTTTACGTACAAATATGTACGTATTTTACAAATATAACAAAAACTATGGGCTCATATTCAATTTTTTCATGTAACTTGCTTTGAAATATCTTAGATATAGTACACTGGTGGAAAAATAGGCTTTCCGTCCAGCCCCATAAGTCGCGAAGCTGTAGGAACCGCGACCAATGGGACCTTTAGTCATGATTACGAGGTGAACCACGACCAAAGGCCTGGGCCAGGCGCTCGGTGGCGGTGGTGCCGTGAGGGGCTTTAGTCGCGGTTGGCGGGACAACCGCGACTAAAGGCCTTCGGCACCTTTAGTCACGGTTTGCCGTGCCAACCGCGACTAAAGCCCTCCCCTATATATACCCATCCAGCAGCCAACACTTAGCCATTTGGAGCCATTCTCTTCACAAGTGGGTGTAGGTTTGCTTTTGGTTCCTCTTATGCACATAAGGTGTTTGATGAAATGCCCCAAGAGCATGAAACAAACATGACATGAAGTGTTGGAGCCACACTCTTGATCGCGGTTAGCAACTTGATGAACCTTTGATGTGTCAATATGCATGTGTGTAGTTCATAACAAATGCATGATGGTTAATTATATATTTTATATTATAATAATGCACATGAATCGGCAATGGATGTCTGATAACCGACTCTCCGTGAGTTCACTACGGGTTTGAAAGATTTCCTCGTAGTGGCTAATCACGAACAAGCGGGGGTTTTGTTATCTGTCCATGTGTTATCTGTAAGAATGAGAAGGGTTACTCTTCCTCAAGAGTTGTTCACATGCATCTGCTTGAAGGGTTTCATGCCAAGCTATAATTGTTGGACCAAGCATGGAGAAAGAGGGGTTATAATGGAAGAAGATGAAGAAGGGATGATTTCATCGATGAAAGCTATCTTGCTCATTTCGGTGATACTTTCATGGAGGATCTTTGAAGGTGAAGGGAAGGTGAAGAAGAGGCGCGTGATGATCCGTTGATGATCTTGGTCGGACCATTGCCGATGCACGGAGACGCTGCGAAACCGAAAAGGAGAGGAGAATTTGGATCGCATGTTAGAGGATCCGAAAGGCGCTGTACCGGATGCGATGATGGTCTCGAAAAAGCTGGGCTGCACAATGGATTTGCTGAAATGGAAGGCGAGGCAGGTGTAGCTGACTCGGCATTTGAAAACTTGCTGAAAATGTTGAAGAATATGTTTCCAAAGGATAATGAGTTGCCCGCCATGCGTCTGAAGCAAAGAAGGTTATCGCCCTCTAGGTTTAGAGGTTACGAAGATACATGCATGCATCAACGATCGCATCCTCTACCGATGAATACGAGAATTTGAATGAATGCCCGGTATGCACTTGCATTGCGTTATAAGATTAGAGGCGATGACCACGGTGACGATGTTGAGGGCGAAACCGGAAGAGGGTTCCGCCAAGGTGATGTGGTATGCTCCTATAATACCACGGTTGAAACGTCTGTTCATGAACAAAGAGCATGCCAAGTTGTTGCGATGGCACAAAGAGGAACGTAAGTCGGACGGGGAGTTGAGACACACCGCAGATGGAGCGCAATGGAGAAAGATCGACGATGGTTCAAAGATTTTGCAGGTAGACGCAAGGAACATAAGATTTGCTCTAAATACGGATGGCATGAATCCTTTTGGCGGCGAGCTCCAGCCATAGCACTGCCCGTGACTCTATGCATCTACAACCTTCCTCCTTGGTTGTGCATGAAGCGGAAGTTCATTATGATGCCGTGCTCATCCAAGGTCCGGCAACCCGGCAGCGACATCGATGTGTACCTAAGGCCATTAGTTGATGAACTTTTACAGGTGTGGGCTGGTGTCCGTGTGGGATGAGCACAAACAAGAGGAATTTGACCTCGAGCGTTGCTTTTCGTAACCATCAACGATTGGCCTGCTCTTAGTAACCTTCGGGACTGTCAAATAAGGGATACAATGCATGCACGCACTGCTTACATGAGGCCGAAAGTGTACATTTGCCAAATTGTAAGAAGAACGTGTACCTTGGGCATCGTCGATTTCTTCGAAAATTCATCGATGAAAGAAAGGCAAGCATTACAGCGGCAAGGCAGATCACCGGCGAAGCTGCGGAACGACTTGGTCTTGAGGTATTTGATATGGTCAAGGATTTGAAAGTCATCTTTGGAAAGGGTCTGGCGGACAATCGGTTCGAAGGGAGCCGGCGGGCACGCAGCCATGTGGAAGAAGAAATCTATATTCGGGAGCTAGAATATTGGAAAGTCCTAGATGTCCGCTCTGCAATCGGCGTGATGCACGTTACGAAGAATATTTGCGTGAACCTCCTAAGCTTCTTGGGCGTGTATGGGAAGACAAATGATACAAAGGAAGCACGGCAGGACCAGAACGTTTGAAAGACCACGATGACCGGCATCCGAATGGTTTCAAGGTCGTGCCACTACGCTCGACCAAAGAAGAGAAGGTCATCTTTTTGAATGCTGAGCGGTATGAAGGTCCCGTCTGGATTCTCGTCCAATATAAAGGGAATAATAAACATGGCGGAGAAAAAGTTCCAAAACACAAGTCTCACGACGCCACGTGATTATGACGCAATTGCTTCCGATTGCTTTGAGGGGCTCTGCGGAAAATGTTCGATTAGCCATTGTGAAGCTATGTGCATTCCTCAATGCAATCTCTCGAAGGTAATCAATCCGGAAGTTCTACCACGGTTCTGAGCGATGTGATCCAATGTCTTGTCGGTTTGAGTTGGTGTTCCGCCATCCTTCTTCAATATTATGACGCACCTCCTGGTTCACCTAGTCGAAGAGATTTCCGTTCTCGGTCTGTATTTCTACACAATATGTTCCCCTTGAGAGGTTCATGGGAGTATTAAAGAAATATGTTAAGTAACCGTGCTAGGCGAAAGGAAGCATCGCCAAGGGCTATGGAAATGAGGAGGTAATTGAGTTTTGTGTTGACTTTGTTCGACCTTAAGCCGATTGGTCTTCCTCGATCGCGCACGAGGGGAGACTAAGTGGAAAAGGCACTATCGGAAGGAAATCAACGATATGTATGGACGACCATTCTCTGATGAAGCACACCACCTTTGTCTTGACCAATTCCAACTTGGTGGCTCTGTACTTTGAGAAACACAAGAATATTTTACGCTCGGACAACCCGGGAAGCTGAATCTGGATTAGGAAGGCCCACATGGAGACTTTCGGCGGTTGGTTGAAAAACATTTAATGAATGACAATGATGTTGTAGATCAGTTGTACATGTTGGCCAAGACACCATCTTCGACTATAACGACTTTCCAAGGTGCGAGATAAATGGGAATACATTTTACGATCGCCCAAGATAAAAAGAGCACCAACCAAAACAGTGGTGTCCGCTTTGATGCAAACAACCGAGAATGGGCAAAAGGTCACATATTATGGTTACATAGAGGAGATATGGGAACTTGACTATGGACCCTCCTTTAAGGTCCCTTTGTTCGGTGCAAATGGTTCAAGCTAACGAGGAGGTGGGGTAAAGGTGGACCAGCAATACGGAATGACAATGGTGGATTTCAACAATCTTGGTTACCTTGACGAACCATTCGTCCTAGCGAAAGATGTCGCTCGGGTTTTCTATGTGAAGGACATGAGTAGCAAACCGAGGAAGCGGAAAGATAAGAAAACGATCGATTACATAATGCGATGATCCAAAGCGCCACATTGTTCTTTCGGGGAAAAGAAACATCGTGGGAGTGGAGGACAAGACGGACATGTCGGAAGATTATAATATGTTTGCTGAAATTCCGCCCTTCAAAGTGAACACCGACCCAAGCATTAAGTTAAATGATGAGGATGCTCCATGGATACGGCACAATCGTAAGCAAGCGAGGACACAAGGGAAGAATTGATGTGTAATAATTTATTGTACCAAACTTTGTATTTGGTCGATGAACTGAATGATGTATCAAACCTTTTGTCAAACCTTCAAGGGATTAGTTTTATTTTTCTGATTTTTTGATATATAATTGTATTTTTAAGATTTTAAAATGAATTAGTTTTATTTTTACGATTTTAAAAGGAAAAAGGAAGAAGAAGAAAGAAGGAAAAGGAAAAAAAGCAGAAGAAAAAAAGAAGAAAAAAAGGAAAAACAGAAGAAAAAAACAAATGAAGAAAAAAGGAAAAAGCAGAAGAAAAAAAACAAATGAAGAAAAACATAAGAAAAAAAAAAGCAGAAGAAAAGCGAGAAGAAAAAAGGAAAAAGGAAGAAAGGAAGAAAAAAGAAGAAAAACAAGAAAAGGAAGAAACAAAGCAGAAGAAAAAAAAAGAAGAAAAAAGGAAGAAAAAAGCAGAAGAAAAACAAGAATTTAAAATGAATTAGTTTTATTTTCTGATTTTTTGATATATAATTGTATTTTAAGATTTTAATAACATAAATAAATAAGTAATTAGAAACTTTAATAGCAAAAATAATTATCATAAAGTAAAATAAATAAGTAATTAGAAACAAAATAAAATAAAATAAATAAGTTTTTTGTTGTAAGTAGAAACAAAACAAAATAAATAAAGCAAAAATGAAAACAATACAAATTAAGCAGAAAACAATACAAATTAAAAAGAAAACAATACAAATTAAGCAGAAAAAACAGGTTTGGGGGGCTAAAACCCTAAACTGCTGGCGGCTTTAGTCGCGGTTGGCGGCAGACCAGCGACTAAAAGGTACCCTTTAGTCGCGGTTGTGCCGCACCAACCGCGACTAAAGGTGGGGGCGCGGAGCATAAAAAAACCCTTTAGTCGCGGTCAAGGCAACCCGCGACTAAAGGGTACCCTTAATCATGGGTCTCAAATGCTAAGCGCGACTAAAGTGGGGGCTATAAATACAAGGTCCGATTCTCGTCTTCTCGATTCCCTTTGTTAAATCGCCCTCGCCCTCGGCGGCCGCGCCACGGCGCCCGACGCCGATCGACGCCGACGCCTTGACGCTGCCAAGCCGACGCCGATCGACGCCGACGCCGACGCCTTGACGCTGCTTGGCCTTGAGCCTGCGCGCCGCCGCCCGTCCCGATGGCGCCGCCTCGCCCGTGCACCGCCCTTGCCCGCCCCGTGCCCTAACGCCCTTACCCGCCGCCCCTTGCCGCCGCCCGCCTTGCCCGCCCGCCCTGCGCCCTTGCCTGCCGCCTTGCCGCCGCCGCCAGCCGCCCGCCGCCGCCGCCCGCCCTGCCCCAGTCCTCCCGCTCCTCCAGAAGAAGAAGAAAGAAGAAGAAAAAGGAAGAAGAAGAAGAAAGAAAAAGGAAAAAGGAAGAAGAAGAAAGAAGGAAGAAGAAAACAAAAGAAAAACAGATGAAAAACAAAAAAAAGGAAGAAAAAAGGCCACCGGAATTTTTTTCTTTTTTTTTCTTTTTTTTGTTCTTTTTAATTTTAACTAGTTAATTAGTTTAACAAAAACGGTAAATATAACTTAAAACCCTAAACCCCAAAAACAAAAAACAACAGAAAACCGGCCAAAGAAAAACAAAAAAATAAAATGGAGGGGGCGGCGAGGGGGCGGCGAGGGGCGGCGATGCGCGCGGTGTTTTTTTTGGGATCGAGAGGGGGCGGCGAGGGCTATACATGTGTGTTGTCCTCGCCTCCCTCTCCGTGACGCCGTCCTCTGCCGCCCCGTCTCGCGCTCTACCGCGACACCCTCTCCCACCCCTTCCTCGCCCCCTCCTTTTGCCACCGCCCTTCGCCACCGCCACCGCCACCGCCCCTTCTTCACTTAATTAATTTGTTTTACTACATGTTTTCAGGATGACATAATGGCGACGATAGAGCTGACCGATTATGGACAACTATGATCCGGACGGTGAAGCACATATGTTCGGCATCATAAGCGGCGATATTCAATATGTGCCGACGGAGAAGAAGAAGATGATATCTCTTCTTATCCGAACCTTGACGGTGAAGATGAAGGCGCCACGAGAAGATGATGTCAAGAAACGTCGATAAACGCATTTATCTTCAAATGGAAGTAGCAACCACCTCCGGCGCCGAGGTATATATATACATTGAGCCTCGGTGATACAAACTAACTGATTTGAATAAATATGTGTGTACTAACGCGCGACTCTCTTTCTTATTTTAGCCCTCGGCGGATCGTCAAACAATCGAGTACGTCGTCAAAGCGTGGCGCAACCAGACGATGAAACAAGGAGAAACATGCACCATCGCGGTTGTCGACGGTAACCGGCGAGCAGCTGGAGCCCCGCAAGAACGCCACCAAGTTTGTCGACCAATGCGGAGCCATTGTTAGAGACAACGTCTCGATCACCGTCGAGAGTGGAATGAGCCAAAGAAGGCACGAATTGATGGTTTCACTTTTGTCGATAAGAGAACAAAAAAAGATTGCTTCAAGAAGCTTATGGAACATTTCGTTCTACCTCCGGAATACAACAAATTCGATGAGGAGGGTAACAAGATTGAGGAAAACAAGGAGAGGAGGAGGCTAGTCAAACAGTTCGCTCTTCATAAGATGGCCGACGATTAGGAAATTCAAGCAAAATCTAGCCCGTGACTTTGTCAAGCGAACAAGACTCGGATTTCACAGGACAATATGAGAAACTGAAACATGATTGGCCAAATTTGTGAAGCAAAAGAAATCGGAGCAGTTCATTGAAATATCGAAAAAAATAAGGAAAATCGGCTAAGAAGGAGTACAATCATGTTATGGGGCCGGAGGGTATCGCATTTGGGTGCCTAGGTTGGAGAAGATGGAGAACGAGCTGAGGCGCGAGAATCCGTCCAGTGCGGAGGATGGGACCCAAGGGCCAAAAGCTGGTGAAATGCGGGCATGGGGAACGCCGAACCCGGAGGCAGGGGAGTGTGTTTACGGGGCAAATTAATTAAACCCACCCAAGCCCTTATTGGCGCAATGAAGGATGCTCAACAGGGAAGATCAAGTTCAACAGAGAGAACGACGCTACGACAAAAGCCCTCGGGAATCCTGAACACGGAGGGCGTATACGAGGCATGGGGCACATTCCGTGGAAAATAGGGTTCCCCGAGCGATGACCCGTCTGATTCTGAAGCCGTAAGAGAAAGATGGATCGGGAAGCGGATGTTGTGGCGCGGTTGGCATCGGAAATGGAAGTGATGAAGAAAACCATGAGTGTACTAGTAGCGAAAGAGATTCAGCTCGGGTGCAGCATGAAGATCATCCAGCGGATCTCGGAAGCCAGCGCGGAGAAGCGGCGTGGCTTCCACGGAGGCCCCACCGCTGGTGCAGATGCACCGACGATCGAAATTATGCACGGAGCCTCGGTGATCGAAATTACTGCACGGAGCCTCGGTGGTCGAAATTACTGCACCGGAGCCTCCTCGCTACCCGTGGGCGATATAAAGGAGATGAAAGAATGTCATCTGTATTATCCTATCGGGAACATGTCCATGAAGGTAGCCATCGGCGATGCTTTACCATGTTTACAGGAGCACTCCACCACAACAACCCCATTAAAGATGGCTATGCTCGTGTCACGGTGGAGGACATAGTCCAAGGGTTTGAGGACACGAGATTGAAATTGCTACACAGAAGGGGAGAAAAGACTTGGAGATGTCAAGCGCCATTACATTCTATGGCAAAAGAAGTTTATCAAGTTTCGAGCGGCGCCAAGGACAACAAGTCCACCCCCTCACGGTGGTGGTGGTGGCGGTGGCGGTGGTGGTGGTGGTGGTGGTGGTGGCGGTTCACCTACACCTCCGTCACATCACCCGACGCCGCCCCGATCCTAACGTCCGTGGTGATCATCCGCCGCCCCGATCCTCGTCCGTGGTGATCGACGCCGCCCCGATCCTAACGTCCGTGGTGATCATCCGCCGCCCCGATCCTCGTCCGTGGTGATCGACGCCGCCCCAATCCACCTCGACAAAGAAGGAAGCGATCTGGATTATTAACCCGACCCTTATGTACCTAAGACCACAAAGGTACGGAGCCATCATCAAGCCTCTCCCCACAAGGCCTTGGGAGCGTAGTGCCGAGGAAGTCGGCAGCGCGCTGCTGCTGATTTGGAGAAATGGAAGGCGGACTGCAAGAAGAAAAGAGAGCCCGAGCCCAAGTCGATTTTTCGATGAGCAAAAGAAGTGGGCTAAGTCATTTTGAGCACACCGTCCCAAGCCATGAAGAATCGCTTAACGACTATGCACGTGAACTTGCAGCGCAGGCACTCATGTTCAAGGAGAACAAAGAGCGGAGAAGGCGAAAGTAATAAAAGCGGAAACAAGTTGCCCAGCTCGGGAACAAAGTAAACAATCGATTGCCCGCTTATAGTGGAAGCCTTCGTCCGGATGCCCCGAGATCATACAAGCTGCGGCAACGACAGGATTGATCATGAACGAGTGCGAGAACAAGCGGCCAACTTAGGTATTACTCTTCGTGAACTATTAGACCTTGATGAGTTGCCGTGAAGGAGGTAGTAATTACATATGTCAAGAATGGGCCTCTCGTCGAACTGCGCGAGAAAAGGATCTACGACCAAATGAAACGTCTGCTGAATTGGTACAAGGGTTACATAAAAATAAAACGCCAAAGAATATATTTATGCGGAAGTTAGACATGAGCATCACTTCAAACATTACTATGTACAAATTGAACTGAGTGAATTGTTCCACTTTTCAATCTGCTTGAGCTCGACAAATCTATCATCGGTTGCTACGTTACGTAAGTGATTTATTAATTTCTACCCCATCTCGTTCATATTGCCTGCACTATATATATGTCCTAACTATATTGTTGTGTCCTCTATTATACATGCGAAATGAAGATTAAGGAATGCGAGTAAGGAACATCCATGATGTTGGGTTCATTGACCCACACATCGTTAATGATATTGTGTTGAAGCATTACCCGCCGACGTGGAGGCGGACACTGTGGCGATTTCTTACAAAGCAGGAACTCAAAAGTGATATTCTATTTCCTTACCATTTTGGGTGAGTGTTTCATCTTGAGCACATTCTCTTTGTTTACTCCATGCATGGTATGTGGCGGCTAATCGATGAGTTATGCATGACGTCTTGTGCATGTATCGTGTCCGCAGTTCCTTTGGATTCGCTAGTAATTAAAGTTAACACCTCGAAATGTCTCGTCCCACGACTCTCGAATAAGGATCCATCGCTTTGGGGCGACATGAGAAAAATGCTGCGAAGTAATTATTTTCATTCATTTGCGCTCTATATCGATCGGCCTATTTCGTTCATTTCCTAATATCAAGTAACTAATAACTCTCTTGTTCATTTAATTTTCTTTGCCTCGTAGGGTTTGGAGACGGTTCGCAGATACAAAGGTCGGTGAATTCAAAAAGAGCTAGAATTCAAATTGTTAAAGCCTAAGAATCTTTGGGGATATTCAGCCACCGTTGACCAATCTATGTGCATACTATATGCGTGAGAGGATCCGAGATACACCTCTGGCGGGTTGATCCGAGTGATACCAATGCTCGGAGGAATAACCTCCGTGGATGCTTAGTCGAAGCTCGCTTCACCACTTCAAGAGGAACTAGCTGGATGGTTCGAAGGAAGTCCTCCATCCTAAAGGAGAACACTATTACGAGGGCGTAGAAATTTATATGGATTAAATCATGTATGGAAACTTGTTCAAAATTGTATATGGTCATCCGATGATATTGAATATATATTGTATATTCCTCTTGAATTCTTTTGGTTCTAATTTCAAATTTATTTGAAATTGTACATTCATATGCATGTATGTAGTACCGTAGAATATATGAAACTCCTTCAAAATTAAAATAAAGCACAAAAGAAATAAAACAATACAAATTAAGCAGAAAAACAGGTTTAGGGGGGCTAAAACCCTAAACTCAAGGCGGCCTAATAGTCGGTTGGCACGAATAACCGCGACTAAAGGTCCTCCGCCTGACGGCCGCTTGGCGCCCGTGGGCCGGGCCGTTAGTCGCGGTTCTTAAGCAGCCGCGACTAAAGGTTGGGGCTTTAGTCGTGCTTAGTTGGTCGCGATTGCAGCCGCGACTAATGGCGATTCGAACGCGACCAAAGGCCTTTTTTTCCACCAAGGGTATATGAACATATTTAAAATAATAAAATAGTATATATAGTACCACATGGTAGTATATGAGACATGTGGGGTAACTACCACGGGTGGTAGGATGGATTTTCCATATATATATATATATATATATATATATATATATATATATATATATATATATATATATATATATATATATATATATATATATACACACACACGCCAGATTTGGGCCTCGTACTGCTTATACTTGTTGATTTTCTCACAAATTGGCATCCGATCGCTCAATAGAGCGGCTAGAACCTGATAGGCGAGGTGGGGCGTGTGCGTGAGAATCTTCCGTATCGGGCATATTTTTTCGACCTCGTCGTCTCACCCCAAGCGCACAAGGTAGATTCGTGGTACGAGTCAAGACCAAGCGGTGTGAAAAAAGAAAGTCATCGTAATGTCGATCGACCGAGTGCAAAACGTTCGCGCCTTTATGTGGCCGCGCTACCGCGATCCTCAATCCAAGCGTTCCCAACCGTAGGAGAAAATTTTATTGGGCAAGTGCTCGATCAATCAGTGTTGCATTTGAAATTTATCTGTAAGGCAAGAGACGAATATATAGATCATCAATTCTCTGGCATCAAACATCCAGTGCCCGGATATGGAAGTAGAGTGAACATTGGGTAGTTAACAACGGTGAAGAAGTCAGTTGAATTGAAATATGAAGCATATTGGTCTTTCTATGAAAAAGAAATGAAGCATAGTCTGAATCAACTACAAAGAAATTGCATACGAGGGAGGTATTGATCCCAGGACCTTCTTCCACGTAATACTCTTTTTAGGTTTTTCGTGGTGACACAAGGGCCAATGTAAAATGTATATTCTACTAGACCGGTTTCTTTACCCCAAAACATTAACTACAAGACCATTTTCTTTACCCAAAAAACTAAACTACAAGCTATACATGAAGCTTGATCAACTGTAACCGAAGAACACTCTGCTGTCGGAGGCATCTTTGCCGGCCAAGCCCGGCTCGTCTGATTAGCAAATCTTCTAGGCCTCCTTCCCGGCCGTCTGCAAGAAAATCAACATGAAACAAAGAATAAGATTAGTAACCAAATACTGTAAACTAACACGCGTGCAGTTGCTATCTCTGGTTGGTGGCGGCACTCCGGTGGTGTATCCTTCTTGAAGGTACCGCCCTATGGCTCATGGATCGACAGTTCGTAACTTAGTCTCTTCTCGCTGGCTTGTCCCCAGTTGAGTGCTCCCTCAACGTTCAAGTGATTTCTAATGTGTATCTGTTGTGTACTTGGCGTTGTCTTGGGAGTGTTGACTGTTTTTTTGCACGTATGTATCTTGCCTTGGGTGTGTGTGGTGGTGTGTTGTATCTCTGGTTGTAAGTTTGTTCGTACTTTATATAGAATGGGGCGAAAACCTTTTTTGAAAATGTGGTCCGGAACCTTCCAGATGGTTGCTAAAACTGGTCGTCACTTCTCCCAGCTGTTCGGCGCTCGCTTCGCTCGGTTATTAATGGGTCGGGCCATCTTCCAACGCTAGTGGGTGATTAATTAGCTCTACGCTCACGATAGATAGATAGCATTAGGGATATCTCACCTACTGCAAACCGGATATAGCCTCTCGGCTTCAACACCATAAGTGGCTCGACCGTTCTAACAAGTTTCTAATTAGTGTGCTCACTCGCTCGATCAATGTATGTTTTTTCTTTTTGTTGTCTACTAGCTATTTACCATTACAGTTGAGTTTAAGTTCAGTTCATTCATTTTCACTGCATTAGCCGGTAATTCACAAAGCCTATAAAAGCCGGGATGTGGCTAGGTTTTACGCTATGTTGGAATTCCCCTTTAGATGAAATAGTAAGAACATGATACTTACTCATATATACAAGTACGCGCGATTTGGCCTCGTATTGCCTATGTTTGTTGATTTTCTCACAAATTGCCATCCGGTTGCTCAGTAGAGCGGCTAGGACCGGATAGGGGAGGTGAAACATGTGGGTGGGAATCTTTCGTATCGGGCATATGTTTTTCGGCCTCGTCGTCTCACCTCAAGCGCGCGAGGTAGATTTGTGGTATGAGTCAAGGCCAAGCGGCGTGGGAAAAGTAAGTCGTGCAAAACGTTTCGCGCCTTCACGTGGCCGCAAGCCAAGTGTTCCTGTCGCATGGTCGTCGGACCTGACGGCCAGCGGCACGTCGCGCAGGAGAATTAAACCCATTAACATGCGCTAAAATGGCGGCCAAGCAGCTACGCCATGTGGCGTAGGCTAGTTGGTCACGGTGAGATTTTTTTTAGAGTTTTTTTAAATGATAGGGAGACTTTTTTGAGAGAAGTTTTTCTAGGCTTTTTTTTCCTTTTAAGATGGTTGTGATGTCCACATGACGCGAGAATATTTTTAAGAAAAATTGACATGATGGTGAGATGCGTATAGCTTCCTCTCAAGCGGCCCGCAATGGCGAGCCCCAACCACTAATCTTTCACTCCGTTGAATTCTTGTCATGAGAAATGGATGTATCTAGGCGTATTTTAGTTCTAGATACATCCATTTCGAACAAGAATTCAACGAAAAGATACTATTAAAGCACCCCTTCGCCAATTGTGGGCATCTTATAAGATCCACCATATCGCTCCTTCGCCAATTGTGGGCATCTTATAAGATCCACCATATCGCTCCTAGCGACTGCTACAATTCACTTTGTTTACGCAGATCGGCATGGACAAGCGAGCGCGAGCAGAGTTACCGGAGGCGTGCACGCCATTTTCATTCTCCTTTCATATTTTAATTTTCATTCAGTTTAATTTTAGTGTTAAAAATAATAAGATCAAAAAGTTACTAATTAAAAAACCTTCAGGAATTACAAAAAGAAGATGAAACTAAAATATGATCATGACTTTAAAACTTGTTCAACAATTCGATAAAATGTCTGCCAATTTAAAAAGTCTAGGATTCAAAATGATTTCAGATTCAAAATATATTCCCAAATTTAATAAGCTTCATGAATTTGAAAATATGTTCATGAATTTAAAAATTGTTCCATATTCAAAAACAATTCATGGATGTGAAAAATGTGAATTCGATAAAATTCATGAATTCGAAACAAAAATTTGAAAAAGCAAACAATTATTAAAAAATGTGAACAAATTTTAGACTTCCAGGACATTATTTTAAATTTTGAAAAATGATTTTTTTAATTTTTTAAATTTATATAATTATTTAATTGCTAAATATTTTTAAAATTCCTAGCATATTCTACAAAATGTGAACCTTTATTTGAATCCTCAATATCTTTTGAAAAACCAAATGATTTATCAAATTCCAGATAATTATTGGAGTTTTGTACAATTTTGAAATTTAGGAATTTTAAATAATAATTGGAAAAATATATAAAAACAAGGAAGATAAGAAAAGAAAAGAAGAAACAAAAAAGCCAAAATAGCATTAAAGAAAGAAAACGGTCGCATAACCTTCCAAATGAGGTCAGGAACTTAAAGTGTATAAGTATTAATATTTCCCCATCATTTTTGTACACTTCCATTGTCCTTTCCCTCTAACACAAAGTTCATAAAAAATACTACAACATGCGTATATTACCGGGCATTCATGATTTTCATCTGAAAAAGTAAACAACCGCTGAAGGCGCGTAAACATTATAAACGTATACCACTAGGAAACGAAAATCCAATCAAGGCATAGAGTTTAAGAGATTCTATTGTTGCACCTTCCTAGTGCATGTAAAATGTATATTCTACTAGACCGGTTTCTTTACCCAAAAAAATTAACTACAAGACCATTTTCTTTACCCAAAAAACTAAACTACAAGCTATACATGAAGCTTGATCAACTGTAACCGAAGAACACTCTGCTGTCGGAGGCATCTTTGCCGGCCAAGCCCGGCTCGTCTGATTAGCAAATCTTCTAGGCCTCCTTCCCGGCCGTCTGCAAGAAAATCAACATGAAACAAAGAATAAGATTAGTAATCAAATACTGTAAACTAACAAGCGTGCAATTGCTATTCCATCGGGTTAAGCAGCAGCTAGCTAGCGTTGGGCGGTGAGCAGAGCAAGCAGAGGCACCGCCGCGCGCACTGTGAGCGGCGAGCGCGGCGCACAAGTCGACCACTTCAATAGCGAGTCAACAAGCAGAACAACGAGGAGTTACACATGGACAGGGGACACGCTACATGGGCACTTGAAGGGCCGGCGCAGTCTCTTCTCTGCCAAGACGAGGGATGGGCTGGAGCGCGGCCGATGGCGCGGCTTCCTGCATAGAAATGGGATGGCAAGGCGGCGACGTCTGGGAGAAGACACAGCGAGGCGGCGGCTCGGCGGAGAGGAGGCCCGGCGAGGCAGCGACATCGGGGAAAAGGCCCGGCAAGGCGACGGCGCACCTGCTTTGTCTCTCTGTCTGCTGTGCGTTCATAAGAGCACATTATTTGATCGAACAGGAACGAGGTGAAACGAACTGCAGGGCAAATCCGTCCTAAAAAGTACTCCCTCCATTCCGATTTATTCGTCGTGGTTTTAGTTCAAATTAAATCGGAATGGAGGGAGTATGACGAGTTAATTGCAAGGCACTACCACACTAAGCCACGTATAAACACGTATTGACGATGTATCTGACCAGCGGGGCCCGCATGTCAACAGCCAACTTGGCATATTTTTTTGCAAAAAACCCCTTTGTTATAAATTTAATCGCTCAAAGCCGCGACCTCGCCGGAGCCTCGTCGCTGGCTCACCGGAGCCCCGTCGCCTCGACCTCGCCGGCCTCCCCACGACGGAGCCCCGTCGCTGGCTCGCCGGAGTTCCGGGCCCCTCTCCCTTCGCTTTCCTTTCCTCTCCTCTTCGCTGGCTGGCCGGGGCGATGGTGGTCGGCAACGCTGGTGGGGCGCACGGGTGGGTGATGTGCTGGCGGTGTGGGCGACGAGGGTTGAGGGCGTCGCGGCGGCGTGGTTGCCGGTGGCCGAAGGAACCGCCGCTGGATTCAAGATCCGCCGCCCCCTGTGTGCCTCGCCCACGTATCCTCTCGATCTGCTCGACCCGAGTTACTCGCTCGAGACCTAGACGAGCCAGCGTCGTGTGGGCCGCTTGACAGCCCAACTGCAGCCCAAGAAAGCTAGCCCATTTTTTCTGAGGGGAGTACTAAGCACCAGACTAGAACCAACGCACGGCATATATTGATTGTATTTTTTCTAAATGCACAGTTACTCACAATTTTGATAACATGTATAAAAGATCAAATGTATTATTTACTGCGGCCCAAGGTTAGTATTATTTACGGCCAAGCATGAACTTTTTTCTAAAATTTATGTGGATTAAAAGATCAAATGTAAGAAAATTTTATGTGACTTCACTCAGGACCACACACATGGACAACTATTATGCATCATCAATATATTTTTGAAATACACAATTAAACAAATTATATGCCCAACTTACAGTTACTGCATATATTTTTTGTGTTTTTTTATTGCACAGCTACTCAAAAAAATGATAACAAGTACTAAAAATTATTGTGTAATCGTAATAAATTTTATATTGCATGACGCACATTTTAGAAAATACATTTACAATTTTTAAATACGTGTTCAACATTTCCCAAAAATGTTCTGAACATTTTTTTCTTCAAATGCACAAACACTTTATTTACCTTTCAGAGTAATTTTAAATATATGATATCATATTTAACATTTTATAATATATGATATCATATTTTAAAAAGTTTATCGTATATATATTTAACATTTTATAATATACGATGTCTATATATATGTGTGTATGATTTTTTTTCGATACATATTACGCACACTATGTTCGGTCTGAAGAATACACATGCTGGTCTCTGCATTGTTTTTGGGTTGACGTTCAAATTTTTAAAAATTCCAAAATTATTTTGTAAAATGTGAAACATGTATTTAAAAATGTAAATGTATTTTATAAAATGTTCTTCATGCATTATAAAATTATTACTGTTACAAAATAAATTTTAGTACATGTTATAAAAATTTTGAGTAATTGTGCATTAAAAATACAACAAATATATGCAGTAACTGTGAGTTGGCCATATAATTTTTTTAGTTTTGTATTTGAAAAATATAATGAGGATGCATAATAATTATGCATGCGTGTGGTCCTGAGTGAAGACACTAAAATTTTCTGAACATTTGTTTTTTACCCACATATTTTTTGAAATGTGCTGGCCTCACTGGGCCATGGTTGGCCCATGCTGCAGCCCATGCAACCCTGGCTCGTCGTCCAGCTCAAGTGGATCGGGGGGATTCAGGAACGAGTGGATCGGGAATTCAAGAACGAGAAGCACGGGCGGCGGCGTTTGAATCCAGCGATGGTTCCGGCCACCGCGCCGCCGCGCCGCCGCACCGCTCGACCGCGCCGCCGCGCCACCGCGCCGCCCTTAGGCCTCGTCGCCTAATTTGAGCCGCTGCTCCCACGAGCCAGCCGCTGCTCCGCTGGACCGGCGAGCCAAACGCCGCTCTGCTGCTCCGGCGAGCCAGCGTCGGGGCTCTGGCGAGCCAGCGACGGGGCTCCGACGAGGGGAGGTCGGCGAGGTCGAGGCGGCGGGGCTTTGAGCGATTAAATTTACAACAAAGGTGTTTTCTGCAAAAATATATGCCATGTTGGCTCCTGACACATGGGTCCCAGCAGTCAGATACGTCGTCAATACGCGTTTATACGTGGCTTAGACTGTTTTGCAACAATTAGGCTTAGAGTTGGTACTGCATGGCAAAAAAATGACTAGTGGTACTGATCCGTTACGACGTGCCGAAGTGTGGTAGTTCCCTGCAATTAACTCGAGTATGACGTATATTTGCGACTCTCTAGGCGTTCGCTGGGGATGCCGGCGGCAACCCGCCTACCGCTAGATCGGCGCGTGGGAGGCCGGTTCTGGGCGTTGGCCGACGAGGGCGATGAGGGAGGACAATGAGAAGGAGGTCAAATGCCGCCGACGACTCGTTCACGTCGGTTCTTGCCGAGCTCACCGAGTCGGAGGATCGCGATCGGCGTTGATCTGTGAGCTCTTGAACCAGGGTTACGACGAAGATGATCTTAAGCTAGTGGTCGAGACGTTGGTTCCGGCCACCGATTCGGCGAGAGACGGCCTTTCGCGACGGATCACAAGGAGGTGATTCGGCGGCTGGTACATCGACGCACTTTGACTCGGCCTTGGCAGGGGCCGATCCTCAAGGTAAGGTTGCCGGCGTTAACTCTTGGTGATTTTCTTAACCCGGGAGCTTGGATGCAGGTTCAACGGCGAAGACAGAAGGTGCGGCGGTGCCCGCACCGGGCGGAGGAGGAAGATCTCGTCCGGGAGGCAAGGTTGGGCGTTTGAATTTCCTTTTGGGCCATAATGGGCGGCCGGAGAGGACATGTGGGCTAAGGGCATGTGGCCCAGCCAGTTTTTTCTGAGCATGCGGCTCAGCTGGTTGAGGATGGGCTGCACGAGCTGATGGTGGCGGCCCAACCCAACATGGGCATGGCTAGGGTTTGACCGACGAGGGCGCGACCTTGTTTTCGATCTTGGCGGGTCAGACGGGCGCTGCGGGTTCGAGCGAACGCGGCGCCGATTGACAGGCCGTCCTTTGCCGCAGTTCTCATGGCGGGGAGGATGGATCGAGCACCGCGCAAGCAACAACCAGTCGTCGGGGCAGAGGCGGGCGGTCTGCTGCTTGCACCGCTAATGGCGGCGGCGGCGCAGTTGAAGCGGTGCACAACGGCGACACGCGATGGTGCGAAAAGCTTTGGGCGTGGAGGATTTGCGGGCGTGATGGCGGAGCGAGATCTGATCGCGTCGGCGGAGATGGTGGAGGCACATCTTATCGAGGAGGCAGCTGTGGAGGGCCTCCGCACCATGATGGTTCTGGTGGCAACTCTACGGCTGGCGATGGTCGTGGAGTGGCAGGCGGCGGTGTTTATCGTGGATCTGCATGTCAGTTCGATGGTGATGGCCGTGGAGCTTCGCCGGTGCCGGTCGTGGCGACGCCGGCTGCCGTGCTTTTCGCGCCCCGTTCGGGGGCTTTGTCAAAGGGCCGGCGGCTCCCCGCGGAGGCGGCTGCGGTGGTTCGGGATCTTGCTAATGCGGTTTTACCGGTAGCGTTGATGCCGGTGGAGGGTGCTGCTAACAAAGGTGAAACAGACAAGGCGAGCAAAGGTTAGCGCAAGAGGGAGATGATATATTGCTATCGTTGTTGAGAGCCCGATCACTGTGCAGTTGGATGTATAACGGAGCTGTGTGATGTATGCCTGAGACCGAAACGTGAGGAGGAATGCCCACTTATTTCAGCTCCTAAGCCGGTGGTGAACTTCTATGGTGTGTGTGATGAAAACTAATGTTCTTTGAGACATCCACGATGGGGTCTTGTAGACCACGGCTGGAGAATGCCAGAACCGGCATCATTCGTGTGACTAAGGGCACTCTTTCCGGGGACCAAATTATTCTGCAACTTAAGAGATTGGTCTCTAATTCCTTTCAGTGGGCTCTCGTTTGGATTGATGAGACGAAGTTTAAGGTTGACTATCCTACCAAGTTTGATCTGGACAAGATTAACGAGTTTGGCATGTGTAAGGTGCCAGGCAGTGCATGTATTCTTGAGTTTGATGAATGGAAGTGAAACGATCCGGTGGGAATTCCGCTTATTCAGATCTGGGTCAGATTCTTTGGGCTTCCCCTGGAACTGCTTAACGATTTCCTTGAGACTTGGAGCCTTGGTTCTCTTATCGGAAAGACCTTGGAGGTGGATATGCCTTTCACTCGCAGGCATGGCATTGCACGTATGCGTGTGGGAGTTTTGGATGTGGATGCGGCGCCGTGCTTCTTAGGATGGGTTTATGAGGGCTTGAGTTATGATCTGAGGATTGAGATTGAGGGAGTTCCAATGATCCAGGATGCAGACAAAGGCATGGGTACAGATGGTGGTACTGAGGGTGGGGATGGCAGGCAGGATGATCTCATGGACTATGATCAGCCTACTAACCAGTTTTCTGCTTCCGGAGGGCAGGGTCAGGTGTTTGAGGCCCCAGTGCGCAAGACCTCTGCTTCGGCGCCCATGGCGGGGCTTCGACGTGGTACGCTTGATGCGGCTATGGCACCGGTTCGGCTTCAGAGCGATAAGCTGGAGGATGATGACCCTACCCCTACGACTCCAGGGAGCATGACTCCAGCTCCCGCATCGGCGCCCATGGCAGGGCTTCGCTTCGGGTCTTTTGGTGCTGTTTCGGCACCTAGGCGCTTATGGGGTGATCGCATGGTGAGCGATGACCCGGTTAAGCAAGAACTACCTCTGTTATCACCAGTCCGTTTCACTTTTTCCAATGGTGGTGCTACTTTGGCGGCGCCGAAGTCACCTAGGGGGAGGAACCCGAGGCAGGAGGCCTTACCCCTTCACCCTTCTGCTGACTTGGTGGATCCATCCATCGCTATGGCGGCGTCTCCGGTCACGTCACCTCGGAGTGCTACTTCTTCACCACAACGACCGCAGGAGGCGAGAGTTGTGATGGAGGGGTCTGGGGCCTCTTCTACTCTGACTCCACAGGGGGACACGACTTGTCCACAATTGTCGCAGGAGGTGACGATTGTGGAGGCGACTTCTGAGGGTGTGGTTCAGATGCCGGTACCGGTAGCGGGCGCTCCGGTGTCACATCCCATGTCCTCATCTGCTGGACGGGTGATGGACTTCTCCGTCCCGGAGGTGGTGGCCTTTGGAGGCATCCCAGATCTGACCTCTGGAGGGACGAGGTCCACCCGGCGCATTCAGGAGCAGCCGAATGCGGATGATCTTCAGCTCGGGCGCGCCATGCGGATGGCCAAGATCCGAGACATTGAGTCTTCTACAGGTCTGTTTTTAAATACCAATATTTCAGTTCTGCATTTTTTAGCATGATATTATGCATAGGGCAGATAAATTGGGCATTTCTCTGGGTGTTAATGATTGCGAAGTAGCTACTTCTATCAATGAGCTTCTTGATTTAGAGACGGATAGAGCAATGGTTATGCTTAAAAATATAGCGGCTGCCAAACCAATGAGAGAAAGTGAGATTAATGAGTTGGGAATGTGCGAGTTGGAGGGTTTATGCGAGGATCTAGTTCCTGCAAACCCTCTTCATGAGGAGACCTTGGAAGTGGAGGGGCATGCGGCCACTCTGCCATCAAGTGTAGGTCTTGGCGAGGACTCCAATCATGCGGACTGTGAAATCTTGCTAGGGGCACCTAGACGCAAACAACAAAAAAAGGTATATGGCCTTTCTGCGGTGTGTCGAAGTGCTAGGCTTAAGTTCAAGAAGCAATTTCACGACTATTCATGAGAGGCAATTTTTTGAATAGCAGAGGTCTTAGGGACTTGGCTAAGCGTAGGTATTGGTGGAGGCCTCTCAGGAGTACAAACTTGATTTTGTTACGTTGCTCGAGACTGGTCGTGATAATTTCACCTCGCAATTTCTTGGGACGATTTCGGGTGGTCTTGATTTTGATTGGCATTGTTTGCCACCTCGTGGAAGATCTGGCGGGATCCTCCTCGGGGTCAACTGCGATTGTCTTGAGGTGATAGACGTATTCTGGGGTGAATTTGCAATTAAATTCCATGTGCGATCGAAAGCTAACGGGTTCAGGTGGGCTCTAGTGGCTGTGTACGGGGCGGCACAGCCTGAGCTCGAAGCAGACTTCCTTGCAGATCTAGTTAGGATTTGTGGGGTCGACACTTTACCAATTCTGGTTGGTGGTGACTTTACATTATTAGAAGAAGAGAAGAGAAGAATAATGACAACTTTGATGGCAGATGGTCCTTTATGTTCAATGCGATTATTGAAAGCCTGGACCTGCGAGAGATTGAACTCACGGGGAGGCAATTTACTTCGGCAAATACCCTTCCGAATCCGACTTATGAAATATTTGATAGGGTTCTTACGAGTATAGAGTGGGAACAAAAATTTCCCTTAGTGACGGTGCATGCGTTACAGAGGGAAATATCTGATCATACACCCCTTCTTGTGGACTCCGGTGAGGCGGTTTCACCGGGAAACAAGAATGTTTTCTCTTTTGAAACTGCGTGGTTCGAGAGAGAGGATTTCCTTGAGTTGATCGCAAGGGAATGGGCAGCGGAACAAAGGGGAGAGTCCAATATTGATCGATGGCGATATAAGATTAGACATCTTAGACAGTTCTTGAGAGGCTGGGCTAAGAACAATAGTGGAGTTTATAGGAAAGAGAAAGAAATATTGTTGAAGATTACTAATGTTCTTGACATAAAAGCTGAGAGCACTTTGCTGGACATGTATGAGCGAGTGAATAAAAGAGAAGCTGAGGTTAGTCTGGCAAAGCTTCTTAGAGAAGAGGAACTGAAATGGGCACTTAGAGCGAAAGTACGCCAGGTTGTTCAAGGGGATAATAGCACACAATTTTTCCATATGATTGCCAATGGGAAACATAGGAAAAAGAGAATCATTCAACTTGAACAAGATGAGGGTACGATTGTGGGCCATGAAATCTAAAAATGAATATTTCCAACTATTATAAAAATCTGTTTGGGGCCCCGGCTGAGAATTATGTCGCCCTCGATGAGAGCATGGTGGACGACATTCCTCAACTGCGGGATGATGAGAACGAAGTGCTCACTGCACCTTTCTCTGTGAAGGAGGTGTTTGAAGCGATATCACAAATGAAAAATAACAAATCACCTGGTTCGGATGGATTCCCAGCTGACTTCTATAAGAAATGTTGGGGTATTATTAAAGGTGACTTGATGCCTATGTTCCATGATCTGTTTAATGGCCACCTTCAGCTTTTTAAACTAAACTTTGGCACCATCACGTTGTTACCAAAGAAGGTGGAATCAATTCGCATTGAGCAATTCAGGCCGATATGTTTGCTCAATGTGAGCTTCAAGATTTTCACAAAGGTTGGCACGAACCGTCTGACTCAGATTGCCCATTCTGTGGTGCAGCTAACCCAGACTGCCTTCATGCCAGGACAACACATTCTCGAGGGAGTGGTCGTTCTACATGAGACCTTGCATGAAATTCACTCGAAGAAGCTCGATGGAGTGGTCTTCAAAGTGGATTTTTAAAAGGCATACGGTAAAGTGAAGTGGCCATTTTTACAGTAGGCCTTGCGTATGAAGGGATTCAATCAGGCCTAGAAGCAAGTTGAATCCTTTGTGCAAGGAGATAGCGTCGAAATCAAGGTAAATGACAATATTGGTCAGTATTTCCAGATGCTAAAAGATTGAGATAGGGAGATCCGATGTCTCCTATCCTCTTTAATGTCGTCGTTGACATGTTGGTTGTTCTCGTTAATAGAGCAAAACAAGACGGCCAAGTAGGTGGTCTTATCCCACATTTGGTAGATGGTGGGGTTTCCATTCTTCAATATGCCGATGACACCATTATTTTCATGGAACATGACCTTGTTAAGGCAAGAAACATGAAGTTACTGTTGTGCCTTTTCGAACAATTGTCAGGATTGAAGATTAATTTTAATAAGAGTGAGTTGTTCTGCTTTGGACGCGCCAAAGAAAAACAAGAAACTTACAAGCAGTTGTTCGGGTGTGAATTGGGTTCGTTACCCTTTACGTATTTAGGGATCCCAATTCATCACCGCAAGCTCACTAATAAAGAATGGAAATGTATTGAGGATTGGTTTGAAAAGAAGCTGAGTTGCTGGAAGGGCAAATGCTTGTCTTATGGAGGAAGATTGGTTCTTATTAATTCCGTACTCAGAAGTATGCCAATGTTTCTCCTTTCATTCTTTGAAGTCCCGGTTGGGGTACGGTAAAGACTGTATTTTTATCGATCTAGATTTTTTTGGCAAATTGATGAAAACAAAGCTAAATATCGGTTGGCAAAATGGGACGTAATTTGTAGACCGAAGGACCAGGGAGGCTTGGGTATTGAAAATCTGGAGGTGAAAAACAGGTGTTTGCTCAGCAAATGGCTGTACCGTTTATCAGTAGAAAGAGAAGGGGTTTGGGTTCAGCTACTGCGCAGTAAATATATATATATGCCAAAACGCTAGCCCAGGTGATGGCACAACCGTCTGATTCCCCGTTCTGGAAAGGGGTTGTCGGTGTCAAAACCGGCGGATCTTGGGTAGGGGGTCCCGAACTGTGCGTCTAGGCGGATGGTAACAGGAGACAAGGGACACGATGTTTTTACCTGTGTTCGGCCCTCTCGATGGAGGTAAAACCCTACTCCGCTTGATTGATATTGATGATATGGGTAGTACAAGAGTGGATCTACCACGAGATCAAGGAGGCTAAACCCTAGAAGCTAGCCTATGGTATGATTGTTGTAATGGTTGTTGTGTCCTCGGACTAAAACCCTCCGGTTTATATAGACACCGGAGAGGGCTAGGGTTACAGTCGGTTACAATGGTAGGAGATCTACATATCCGTATCGCCAAGCTTGCCTTCCACGCCAAGGAAAGTCCCATCCGGACACGGGACGAAGTCTTCAATCTTGTATCTTCATAGTCTTGGAGTCCGGCGGACGATGATAGTCCGGCTGTCCGGACAGCCCCTAGTCCAGGACTCCCTCAGTAGCCCTTGAACCTGGCTTCAATGACGATGAGTCCGGCGCGCATAATGTTCGGCATTGCAAGGCGGATTCCTCCTCCAAATAATCCATAGAAGATTGTGAACACAAGGATAGTGTCCGGCTCTGCAAAATAAATCCCACATTCCACCGTAGAGAGAATAATATGTGCACAAGTTCAATCTGCTGACGCGTTTTGTGGAATGACGCCACGCCACTACCAAGCCTTTACTTGAATCGTTTTTTATTATACCACCTCAGCGCGTTTAGCAAAGCGGTTTCCTTGGCACGTCTTGTCGAAGCAGAGATCGTGTTCCCCTTATTCCGGGATTCTCATCAATACGGACATGGGTAACCCAACCGCGCCATTGATGGTGGTGCTTGGGAGATAAGCGAGTTTTACTAGGCCGGTGGGGACGCATAGTCTTCGTCCGCCTATATATAAGGGGATAAGGATCCGCCTTTTCACCTACGCCTTCTTCCTCCTTTGCTTATCCATCTCCGCGCACTCGAGCTCCAGCGCCCAAGTTCGCGCATCTCGTCTCAACCTTCTCCGACCATGTCCGGAGCGGGAGGTAAATGGTTGACCTAGGAGGAGCACATCGCCAAACTGCGCAGCGCCGGATACCTTTCCGGCGACATCGCGCACCGGCTGCCCGACAAGGGGCAGCTCATCCCCACCCCCAGGCCCCATGAGAGGGTCATATTCCTTCCCCACTTCCTCCGCGGACTGGGCTTTCCACTTCACCCCTTTTCCGGGGGCTCATGTTCTACTATGGCCTGGATTTCCACGATCTGGCGCCGAACTTCATCCTCAATATCTCGGTGTTCATCGTCGCGTGCGAGGCCTTCCTCTGCATCCAGCCCCACTTCGGCTTGTGGCTCATGACCTTCAATGTCAAGCCGAAGGTAGTGAAGGGCACGCAGGCGGAGTGCGGAGGCGCCATGTTGGGCAAGATGCCCAACGTCCTCTGGTTCGAAGGGGCCTTCGTGGAATCCGTCAAGGGGTGGAAATCGGGGTGGTTCTATATCACCGAGCCGCGCGACCCTACGTGGGCGGCGGCCACCGAGTTCAGATCTGGTATCCCTATGCAGCTCACCTCCTGGAAAGAGAAGGGCTTGCTATGGGGTGGTTCGGAGGAGCTGACGGGACTCCAAGCCTGTATCCAGAAGCTGGTGAACAAGAAGCTTAGGCTTGTTAATGTGGTTCAGGTCATGCTCGTCCGCCGGATTCTCCCATGCCAAGAACGGGCATTCAACCTGTGGGAGTTTGATCCGGCACAGCACCAGGCGTTGAGCGGGCTCTTCGACAAGACGTACAAAGGCGCCTGGAGGGTGATGTTCAAGGGCGCCGAAGATCCCGCATCCGCGACGGAAGATCGCGGATTTCACTGGCAGCGCCCAGCTGACGAGGTAAGTGATTCTAACCCTTTATGGGACACTTGTTGTTAATAGTTTTGACCCTAAGCGGGTTTCAATCTTCCTTTTCCTTTGACAGGACTGGATGAAGAAGGCCGAGCAGCTCACCTGCCCGGCTCCCATGCTAGAAAACCCTGTAGACGCCCGTCTAGCGGGGCTGCTGGTTCCGGCACCGCACGTGGTGCCAGAGAAGAAGGCCAAGAAGGTGGCCACGGGTACTCGAAAGAGCTCCCGTTTTCAGGTGTCCGACGACTCTGAGGCGGATTCCTCCCCAAGACGAGGAGAAGCAGAGGACTCTCTCCCGGAGGAGGGAGAGGAAGAGGAAGGCCTCCCCAGCAGGGGGGCGAAGGGTCAAGAGGGAAGAACTATTCCTGGACAGCCTCGCCAACGCCGGTGTTGGCGGCGAAGAGTGCCCTCAAGGGCCAGCCTCGGCGAGATCGTAAATATCCGGATTCTGAATGATTTATAATTTCTTTTTATGTCACATAGTGTCCTTCTAATGCCGCTGCACCGCTGCGCAGTCCGGCCGATGATGATCTCCCGCTTCATCGAAGGGTCGTTGCTCCGTCGGATGTAGATTCCATCCCGACTGCCTCCACCCCTCGCGCCACCGAGGGCCGAGGTGGGGTCGAAAGGACCCATCGGGAGGAGGCTCGGGGCGCCACAAGGCAACCTCCCAGACTTTGCGCCGGACTCTCGCCGGAACCTGCGGTGGTTCCAGAGTCCGCAGGCGCCCTTCGCAAGAAGGGCAAGACCGTGACACCGGCGGCCCCGTCCCAACCGGGCGCCGGACAACTTGTTGGGGCGCTCGAAGGCGCTTCCATCGAGGAAGAACACCGCACTATCATGAGTGTGGTGATTCAGAAGGTTCAGCTTGCCAAGAGCGGGCTGACCGAAGCCTGCAGTAGCCTTCTAATAGGCTTTGAGGTAAGAAGTTAAAATTATGTAATGTAATACCGCATAGACAGTAGCCCACGATGCTCGGTTCGGTGTTGGAAAGAAAAGCGGACCGAGGATCTAAAAAGATATCTGTGAGGTTGCTAAAAAGTATGTCAATATGGGTTTGCAGGCTCTGCTTCTTGACCTCTGCCGACCGATGGCTGCGGAGGTCGATGCATTGAAGCAGGATCTCGAGCGGTCCGAGCAAGAGCTCGGCCGTGCCAAGAAGCAGCTCGAGGACAAAGAAGGTGAGTAACACCACTTTTGAATAGTTACCTTACAGAAAAGGATTTAGGTTGTAATAAAAATAACAAGGATAACGTGGTTACTGCAGGGGCCACGAACGAGGTGGCGGCCCTGAAGGAGGCCGTGTCCGTGGCCTAACGCAATGCGGCCGCGGAACGAGCGGAGCGAGAGAAGCAGGAGGCGCGGGTGGCGGAAGTGCGGCAAGAGCTCCAGGCTCTCATGGAAAAGCATGAGACTTTGGAGCGCGACTCAAAGACTCGAGAGTCCGAGCTTGCCTCGGCTCTCGAAAGTGCCAAAACCGCCAAGGCCGAGGCCCATAAGGCCCTTCAGGAGATTGAGGCGGTGAAGAAAATAGCGGCGGGTAAGGCATTTTTCATCGAAAGCAAGCATGTTAATGTAAACTACGTGATACTTACCCGAATTCGGAGCTCTCCAGGGGCGTTTGCAGATCTGCCTCGCGGTGTGTCCGATCTTGCCGCGCGTTCTACCGAGCCGAGGAGGGAGCTCAGCGGAGAAGGTCTTCGGTCTCGATCTGTTGAGGCCGGCCATCCGTGCCCCTAGCGACCAGGTGAAGCGGTGGTCGAGCTCCTAAGGTAGCCGAGCAGGCCATGAAGGGCCTCATAGTCCGGTGTGGCTGGGTAGCCATGCACAGGGAGCTACTTCGGCCTCGTCTGGCGGCTGCCGGATCGTGCCCTCGGGTGGAGGTCGTCAGCGCTCCGCCTATATTGAAGGTGCTTATCGGGCCCTTGCCCGTGCAAAGGTGCACCGGGGGCAGGCTGGATCTTGAGAGGCTTATCGATGATCGCGCCGCCAATGGTAAGGAGTATCGTACACCGAGATGTACTATAAGACTGTCTGAAGGGTGCCCGCAAGATTGCGGATGAGTGCCCCGAGATGTAATTATTGAGTAAACTTCGCAATGTATTATCATGTGCGCTGAAAACTTTGTTATACCCGGGGTTGGTCCCCACCCGGTATATTAAATTGGAATCCGGGCCAAAAACCCTCCAATTTCTCTTTTTTCACCTTTGAGGAGTCTGTATAGGAGAAAAAGGAAAAAAAAAACCCTAAATTAATTGCGAAACCCTGCCCCTCTTAAACATTAAAACCCAAACTTGGGTCTAACCTCGGGACCGGATCCCAATTTTCCCAAATTTTCGGTCTTTATCGGTCCCCAAATAACAAATCTTGTTCCTTTGTCTCGGTATGTTATTGGGAAATTTTGGGAAAACCTGTTCAATCTTTACCAAAAATCTTTTATTTCGAAACTTACTCAAACTAACCTTTAGACATGTTGCAAGGTTAGGGTGGCATTACCAAAGGCCGGGAACCCTTCCCAATGGGTCAAACCTAATCTCGAATTATGTAACTACCGGAACATTTGTCCCTTTTATTAAAATTCGGTCGTTTGGTTACCCAAATGTTCCTCGTTCACAATTCTTAAATTTAAAAATTTAAATTAAAACAATAGAAATCTAAGGTAAGTGTAAGCTAAGGGGGGCGAATACCTTCTCCAATGAGTGACCCATTAATCAAATACAACACATGTCTTGGGGAAACATAACCCTTTATTAATACAGTAATGGGCTTGTGACAATGTTTTTATGATTACACATTTCATTTTGGAAACAATTTAGCATGAAAAAAACAATATATAGAAATAAATTAACTTTAATTGCCTTACATATTTCCTTGATTCCCATTACAAGCAAAATCTAGTTTAAAGACTAACACCCTGGATTTGGGTGTCAGTTTTGCTCGTGAAAGGTTGTCAGGGTCAAACATTAGTCCGTTATTTCAAATCTCATGTTATTACTTTCCCAATGGAATTTTCCTTATTTTGGCCTCTTGGAAATCTGGATTCCTTTGCCAAGGCAATTCAATTACAAGAAGATCTTCATTGGGTCCTGGTTGACATGTGGAAAGAACCCTTATCAGCCCTTTCATTTGCCTTTGAAGTATGTACTCCCTTCCATTTCCCTTGGATTTTTTGAAGGGCCCCTTTAGGCTCCCCTTTTTAAAACAATCCTTTGCAAGAATTGGGGTTCAAAACTTCATGGCGAACCATTTAAGTTTTGCACCTATGAAAAAATCCTTAGTCCTTTTGGGTTTTGGGATGTTTTACCCTTGATCCCTCTGGTTTTTGGTACCACCCAGCTTTTTAAAAAGGGTCGGTGCATTTAAATGGCCATGGTGAACTAGGAAACCTTTTTTCCTCTCTTTTCTTTTTTTGAGGACTAACTTTTTTGGGGAATTTTCTTTGCCCCATTTGAACTTTTAAAATTTTCAATTTGGCTTTGAAACCTTTAACGCTTGATCATTTATAGACTTGGAAATAAGAACTTTCCTCTTTCTTGCTTTTTTGATTTTATCATCAAAATTTATTTTCCAAAATTTTCTCAAAATAAAATGAAATTCATCCCAATTTCTTGTAAATCTAGCTTCTTGATTAAAACCATAACTTGATCCCTTTTAAGCGTTTTTCAAAATTCTTGAAATATAAAGGACCCTGGGCTTCAAATTTATACATTTTATAAAAAATTATCACATATAAACTTTTTCTGAAATCCATTCAAAATGATCTTGCTCCATTTGCCAAACATAATCTGAAATACTTTAAAACTATTCAACGATTGCTTTTGGGAAAATTTCCCAATAACCCTTGAACTTGTCGAAAACCTTTGACAAATCGAGCTTTGTGGCGATAATAACCACCATGGTCGGTCTTCTTCTTAAGATCCATTTATTCTCAATGGCTTGCGATCATCGGGCAAGTCAACCAGAATCCATGTTTTCATACATGGATCCCATCTCACATTGGCCTCTAGCCATTTTGCGAATCTGGGCTCATCATCTTCCTCATAGTTCGTGGGTTCATCATGGTCAAGTAACATGACTTCCAAAATAGGATTCCGTACCACTCTGGTGCGGATCTTACTCTGGTAGACCTCCGAGGTTCGATAGAAACTTGATCGAAGTTTCATGATCAATATCATTAGCTTCCTCACTAATTGGTGTAGTTGTCACGGGAACCGGTTCTTGTGATGTACTTTCAATAAGGGAGTGAGATCTGATTATCTCATCAAGTTCTACTTTCCTCCTCTCACTTCTTTGAGAGAAACTCCTTCTCTAGAAAGGATCCAATTAACAGAAATCTTGCCCTCGGATCTGTGATAGAAGGTGTACCCAATAGTCTCCTTTGGGTATCCTATGAAGACACATTTCTCGATTTGGGTTCGAGCTTATCTGGTTGAAGTTTCTTCACATAAGCATGCAGCCCCAAACTTTAAGCGACAACTTTGGTTTCTTGCCAAACCACAGTTCATAAAGCGTCGTCTCAGCAGTTTTGATGGTGCCCTATTTAGCGTGAATCGAAGCCGTCTCTAAAGCATAACCCCAAAGCGATAGCGGTAAATCGGTAAGAGACATCATAGATCGTACCATATCAAGTAAAAATGCGATTCTGACGTTCGGACACACCATTTCGTTGTGGTGTTCGGTGGCGTGAGTTGTGAAACTATTCGCATTGTTTCAAATGTAAACCAAACTCGTAACTCAAATATTCTCCTCCACGATCGGATCGTAGAAACTTTATTTTCTTATTACGATGATTTTCTACTTCACTCTGAAATTCTTTGAACTTTTCAAATGTTTGAGACTTGTGCTTCATCAAGTAGATATACCCATATCTGCTCAAATCATCTGTGAAGGTGAAAATAACGATATCCATCCACGAGCCTCAACATTCATCAGACCACATACATACGTATGTATGATTTCCAACAAATCATTTGCTCTCTCCATAGATCCAGGAGAGCGGTGTTTTAGTCATCTTGCCCATGAGGCCGCAGTTACATAAGTACCAAGTGATTCATAATCAAGTGATTCGAAGTCCATCGATATGGAGTTTCTTCATCGTTTTACGACGATATGACCTAAGCGGCGATGCCACAAATATGTTGCACTATCATTATCAACTCTGCATCTTTTGGCTTCAACATTATGAATATGTGTATCACTACTATCGAGATTAATAAAATAGACCACTCTTCAAGGGTGCATGACCATAAAGATATTACTCATATAAATAGAACAACCATTATTCTCTGATTTAAATGAATAACCGTCTAGCATCAAACAAGATCCGGATATAATGTTCATGCTCAGCGGGCACCAAATAACAATTATTCAGGTCTAAAACTAATCCGATGGTAGATGTAGAGGTAGCGTGCCGACCGCGATCACATCGACTTTGGAACCATTTCCCAGCGCGCCGTCACCTCGTCCTTAGCTAATCTTACGCAATCCGTAGTCCTGTTTGAGTTGCAAATGTTAGCAGAGAACGATATCAAATACCGAGTGCTCTGAGCATTAGTGGTACACATCAATAACATGTATATCACATATACCTTTGTTCACTTTGCCACCTTCTTATCCGCCAAATACTTGGGGCAGTTCCGCTTCGGTGTCGATCTGCTTGCGATAGAAGCACTCGATTCAGGGCTTAGGTCGGACTTGGGTTTCTTCTCTTGAGTAGCAACTTGTTTGCTTTTCTTTTGAAGTTCCTTCTTCTTCCTTTGCCCTTTTCTTGAAACTAGTGGTCTTGTTGACCATCAACACTTGATGCTCCTTCTTGATTTCTACCTCCATGACTTTCGGCATCGCGAAGAGCTTCGAGGAATAGTCTTGTTCATCCCTTGCATATTATAGTTCATCACAAAGCTCTTGTAGCTTGGTGGCGATGATTGGAGAATTACATCAATGGCGCTATCATCGGGAAGATTAACTCGGTTGAATCAAGTGATTATTATACCCGGACATTTTGAGTATATGCTCACTTGTGAGACTATTCTCCTCCATCTTGCAGGTATAGAACTTATTGGAACTTCATATCTCTCAATCCGGGCATTTGCTTGAAATATTAACTTCAACTCTGGAACATCTCATATGCTCCATAGCGTTCAAAGCGTCGTTGAAGACCCGTTCTAAGCCGTAAAGCATGGCACCTTGAACTATAGAGTAGTCATCGACTTTGCTCTGCGAGACGTTCTTAACGTCGTCGGTTGCATCAGCAGGACCTAGCACCGAGCGGTGCTTCGGGCGTAACTCTTACATGCAGCGAACTTTCGCAATGGTGCATACTCGGGAGAACACTTCTTGATAATTAGTGAGAGATCATCTTAAAATGCTACCGTCAATCAAAGCAAGATAAGATGCATAAAGGATAAACATCACATGCAATCGATATAAGTGATATGATATGGCCATCATCATCTTGTGCTTGTGATCTCCATCTCCAAGCACCGTCGTGATCACCATCGCCACCGCGCGACACCTTGATCTCCATCGTAGCATCATTGTCGTTCGCCATCTATTGCTTCTACGACTATCGCTACCGCTTAGTGATAAAGTAAAGCAATTACGTATGCGTTGCATTTCATACAATAAAGCGACAACCATATGGCTCCTGCCATTGCCGATAACTTCGTTACAAAACATGATCATCTCATACAATAAAATATAGCATCACGTCTTGACCATATCACATCACAACATGCCTGCAAAAACAAGTTAGACGCCCTCTACTTTGTTGTTGCAAATTTTACGTGGCTGCTACGGGCTTAAGCAAGAACCAATCTCACCTCGCATCAAAACCACAGCGATAGTTTGTCAAGTTGATCCTGTTTTAACCTTCGCAAGGACGGGCGTAGCTACACTCGGTTCAACTAAAGTTGGAGAAACCGACACCGCTAGTCACCGTGTGCAAAGCACGCGGAAAAACAAGTCTCGTAAGCGTCTGGCGTAATGTCGGTCCGGCCGCTTCATCCAACAATACCGCTGAACCAAAGTATGACATCTTTGGTAAGCGATGACTTATATCGCCCACAACTCACTTGTGTTCTACTCGTGCAAATAACATCAAACCATAAAACCTAGGCTCGGATTCCATTGTTGGGGAACGAGTAATTTCAAAAAAATTCCTACGCACACGCAAGATCATGGTGATGATATAGCAACGAGGGGAGAGTGTTGTCTACGTACCCTCGTAGACCGAAGCGGAAGTGTTGGCGCAACGTAGAGGTAGTCGACGTCCTCCCGTCCGACCGATCCAAGCACCGCTCCGGCACCTCCGAGTTCTTGACACGCGTACAGCTCGATGATGCACCCTCGATCTCCAATCCAAGAGAGGCACCAGGGGAGTTCCACAAGACGACGGCGTGGTGACGATCTTGATGTTCTCTGTCGCAGGCTTCGCCTAAGCACCGCTACAATATGACCGAGGTGTAATATCATGGAGGGGGCACCGCACACGCTAAGGAACGATGATCAACTTGTGTGTCTAGGGTGCCCCCTACCCCGTATATAAAGGAGGGGGGGAGGTGGCGGCCCAAGGGGGCGCGCCATAGGGAGGGGGAAACCTACTCCAAGTAGGTTTCCCCTCCTTTTCCTAATCCAACTTGGAGGGGGAAGGAAGGAGTACTAGTAGTAGGAAGGAGTACTAGTAGTAGGAAGGAAGAGGGGGAAGGAGAAAGGAAAGGGGGGCCGCCCTCCGCACTGGATTGGGCTTGGGGGCGTGCCCCCCTTGCTCCTTCTCCTTCCTTCCACTTGGGCCCAATAAGGCCCATATACTTACCGGGGTTCGGTAACCTCCCTGAGCTCCGTAGATATTCCCAAACTCTCCGGAACCTTTCCGGTGTCCAAATATATCCGTCCAATATATCAATCTTTATGTCTCGACCATTTCGAGACTCCTCGTCATGTCCGTGATCATATCCGGACTCGAACAAACTTCGTACATCAAAATACATAAACTCATAATATAATTGTCATCGAAACCTTAAGTGTGCGGACCCTACGGTTCGAGAACGATGTAGACATGACCGAGACACGTCTCGGTCAATAACCAATAGCGGGACACGGATGCCCATATTGGTTCCTACATATTCTACGAAGATCTTTATCGGTCAAACCGCACAACAACATAGGTTGTTCCCTTTGTCATCGGTATGTTACTTGTCCGAGATTCGATCGTCGGTATCCAATACCTAGTTCAATCTCGTTACCGACAAGTCTCTTTACTCGTTCTGTAATACTTCATCTCATAACTAACTCATTAGTTACATGCTTGCAAGGCTTAGGTGATGAGCATTACCGAGAGGGCCTAGAGATACCTCTCCGACAATTGGAGTGACAAATCCTAATCTCGAATTATGCTAACTCAACATGTACCTTCGGAGACACCTGTAGTACTTCTTTATAATCACCCAGTTACGTTGTGACGTTTGGTAGTACCCAAAGTGTTCCTTTGGTAAACGGGAGTTACACAATTCTCATAGTTACAGGAACATGTATAAGTCATGAAGGAAGCAATAGCAGAATACTAAACGATCAAGTGCTAACCTAACGGGATGGGTCATGTCAATCATATCATTCTCCTAATGATGTGATCCCATTTAATCAAATGACAACACATGTCTATGGTTTAGGAAACATAACCATCTTTGATTTAATGAGCTAGTCAAGTAGAGGCATACTAGTGACTATATGTTTGTCTATGTATTCACACATGTATCATGTTTCCGGTTAATACAATTCTAGCATGAATAATAAACATTTATCATGATATGAGGAAATAAATAATAACTTTATTATTGCCTCTAGGGCATATTTCCTTCAGGGATCCCCTGGTGTGGTCGAGCCGCACTCTGGGTCTGTTGTGGTCGTGCCCCTCCCCCTATGCCCATGGTATCTCCAGAGCGTAATGATGTACATGGAGGGTTGGTCTTGCAATCATGTGAGGGCTGGGGTTGGGGCCGCATTGCTACGCGTGCTCGGAGCATGCCAGGTGGTCTTTATTGATGTTGCTCCATGCGCGTTTGGCCGTGTCCGGTCGTTTAACGGCCGGACTCGAAAATTGCCTTAGAAGGCTACTCTGTACTTCTGCCGCGAGAGCCGCTGTATGTTCTTCCGTTCGGAGGGAGCGTTCCGTATTTCCGTTGACCGTGATGACTCCACGAGGGCCTGGCATCTTGAGCTTGAGGTATGCGTAATGCGGCACCGCGTTGAACTTTGCGAACGCGGTTCGTCCGAGCAGAGCGTGATAGCCGCTCCGGAACGGTACTATGTCGAAGATTAACTCCTCGCCCGGAAATTATCCGGGATCCAAGACCACTTCAGTGTGGTGAGCCTGCACAATTGGCCTCGACACCGGTATGACGCCTTTGAAGGTCGTTTTGTAGGTTTAATCCTTGAGGGTCTATGCCCATCTTGCGACCGATCCTCCCGATAAAGCGAGTTCAGCATCGCCGCCGCCCATCGACTCTTGTGAGGTGAAATCCATCGATGATTGGGTCTAAAACTAATGCGGCGAATCTGCCATGGCGGATACTGGTCGGATGGTCTCGTCGATCGAAAGTGATCGGGCAAGAGGACCATGGATTGAATTTCGGGGCGACTGGCTCCATCGCATATACGTCCCTTAGTGCACGCTTCCGCTCCCTCTTGGGTATATGGGTTGGGTATATCATGTTTGCCGTCCGCACTTGTGGGGGGAAACCCTCATGTCCTCTACTGCTCGGCGGCCGGGTCTCTTCCTCGTCGTCATTGTGCAGCCCCTTGTCGCTGTTTTCGGCGATTAACTTGCCTGCCTGCTTAAATACCCAACAATCTCTGTTGGTGTGCTTAGCTGGCTTTTCAGGGGTGCCATGTATCTGGCATGAGCGGTCGAGTATTCGGTCCAAATTGGACGGACCCGGGGTGGTTCTTTTGATTGGCTTCTTCCGCTGACTGGGTTTAGAGCCTCGGAATCCGGCATTGACGTTCGTATCCTCATTGTTGTCGCCGTTAACGTGGTGTTTGTTTTTGCTTCGATGCGGCCTGCCATTGTGGTCCTTAGTATCCGGACTGCCAGCATTCTTACTGAGGTTGTTGCTACGAGCTAGCCAGCTATCCTCTCCCACACAGAAGCGGGTCATTAATGATGTGAGGGCTGCCATGGATTTCGGCTTTTCCTGTCCTAGGTGCCGGGCTAGCCACTCGTCGCGGATGTTATGTTTGAAGGCTGCTAGGGCCTCTGCATCTGGACAGTCGACGATTTGGTTTTTCTTTGTTAGGAACCTTGTCCAGAACTGTCTGGCCGATTCATCTGGCTGCTGAATTATGTGGCTTAGGTCGTCGGCGTCTGGTGGTCGCACGTATGTGCCCTGGAAGTCGTCGAGGAATGCGGCTTCTAGGTCCTCCCAACACCCAATTGACTCTGCGGGCAGGCTGTTGAGCCAATGCCGAGCTGGTCCTTTATGCTTGAGCGGGAGGTATTTGATGGCATGGAGATCGTCTCCACGGGCCATATGGATATGAAGGAGGTAATCCTCGATCCAAACCGCGGGGTCTGTCGTGCCATCGTAGGATTCGATGTTGACGGGTTTAAACCCTTCAGGGATTTGATGATCCATTACTTCGTATGTGAAGCATAGTGGGTGTGCGGCGTCTCTGTATTGAGCAATGTCACGACGTAGCTCAAGAGAGCGTTGTCTGCTGTGTTCAGCCCGACCGGAGTTGCTGTATCCGGCGCGACGGTATTCGTCGTGGGTCGTGGGGCACCCATGTGATCCATAGATGGATCTGGATTGTCTTGCCTTGTCCTCCAATATATCCCGCAAGTCCGGCGCGTTCCCTCGTGGCTTCGTACTTTTTGAGCGATGCCGGGGTACGGTCTTGGTGGAGGGCCTGGTCTCTCTCGCGACCACGGGTGGTCGGTCTGCCAGACAGCTGGTGATGAAGGTATATATGCTTCCTCCTCTAGTCGGGGGAGCAACTTGCGCTTTGGGTAGCTCTTGGAGGGGCGTTCGAGTTCGTACTCTTCGGCCGCGAGGACCTCAGTCCATCTGTCGGCCAGCAGGTCTTGGTCAGCTTGAATCTGCTGCTGCTTTTTCTTTAGGCTATTTGCCGTGGCGATAAGCCTGCGTTTAAAACGCTCTTGTTCGACGGGATCCTCAGGCACGACGAATTCGTCGTCGTTGAGGCTTGCCTCGTCTCCGTAGGGAGGTATGTAATTATCATCCTCGACCTCTTAAATGCGCCGCTCTCGTGAGGGCTTTCTTACGCATCCTCCTGTGCTGAATCTTCTTTGGAGGGTTGTCTTGGCACTCTACGGGGTGTTATTATCTCCGGTGCCGGAATCTCCATTCTTGCTGTGGCGGGATTTAGAGCGGCGCCGTTGACGCCGGCGCTTGGGCTATTTCTTTGAGGAATCTGCCTCCGCTGCTTCCTCGCCGTCCCCATCCTTTGGGGTGTCCACCATGTATATATCGTATGACGAGGTGGTCTTCCAGTGCCCTGTAGGCGCTGGTTCTTGATCATCTCCGGCATCGTCGTCCATACCGTCGATGTCCTCGGAGTCGTAGTCTAGCATGTCGGTTAGATCGCCGACAGTGGCTACAAAGTGGGTGGTGGGTGGGTTTTGAATTTCTTCTTCGTCCGCATCCCAACCGTCCTGGCCATAGTTCGGCCAGGGCTCTCCGGATAGCGAGAGATGCTTTAGCGAATTTAGGATGTCGCCAAAGGGTGAGTGATGAAAGATGTCCGCGGCGGTGAACTCCATGATCGGCGCCCAGTCGGATTCGATTGGCAAGGGCGCAGGAGGTTCGGAGTCCGGCAGGGAGTCCGGCACCTTGGAGCCACGAGCTTTATAAGGGACAAGGTCAGTGTTCGGCTCCATCGCCGAGGAAGTCGCAGCCCCCGAGGCGGTGTCCAGCCACCCGTCCTCGATCTGCGCGATCGGCTCCGAACTTGGGGTCGGAGCGGATTCGTGTGCGGCCACCAAGGCACTGTCCGGCAGCAGAGCTAAATCATGCCCATCGTGACAGCGCGGCACGCTCGGCTGTGGCTTGAGTCCGTCGAAGATCAAGTCCCCGCGGATGTCGGCCGTGAAGTTTAGGCTTCCGAATCTGACCTGATGGCCAGGGGCGTAGCTTCCGATCTGCTCCATATGGCCAAGTGAATTGGCCCGTAGTGCAAAGCCGCCGAGTATGAAGCTCTGTCCGGGGAGAAAAGTCTCACCCTGGACGGTGTTGTTGTTGATTGGAGAAGCCATCAAGCCTATCGGTGACGACACAGAGGAACTCTCAATGAAAGCACCAATGTCGGTGTCAAAACCGGCAGATCTCGGTAGTAGGGGTCCCGAATCGTATGCGTATAGGCGAATGGTAACAGAGACAAGGAACATGATGTTTTACCTGGTTCGGCCCTCTCGATGGAGGTAAAACCCTACTCCGCTTGATTGATATTGATGATATGGGTAGTACAAGTGGATCTACCACGAGATCAAGGAGGCTAAACCCTAGAAGCTAGCCTATGGTATGATTGTTGTAATGGTTGTTGTGTCCTACGGACTAAAACCCTCCGGTTTATATAGACACCGGAGAGGGCTAGGGTTACACAGAGTCGGTTACAATGGTAGGAGATCTACATATCCGTATCGCCAAGCTTGCCTTCCACGCCAAGGAAAGTCCCATCCGGACATGGGACGAAGTCTTCAATCTTGTATCTTCATAGTCTTGGAGTCCGGCGGACGATGATAGTCTGGCTGTCCGGACACCCCCTAGTCCAGGACTCCCTCAGGGGTTATGAGGACGAAGGTCGCCTTCTTCAACAGGACTAAATTCATTGTTGGGAATGGACGGGATACTAGATTTTGGGAGGATACCTGGTTAGGAGAATCCCCGCTGGCCTTGCAGTATCCATCCCTTTACAACATTGCACAACGGAAAGAGGTCTCCGTTGCTACAGTGTTGGGATCCATTCCTCTTAACATGCAGTTTCGGCGGTCAGTTATAGGTGAGCGGTGGGATAGATGGCTACATCTTGTGGGTAGGTTAATGGAGGTTAACCTTTCGGATGTACCAGACACTCTGCAATGGAAGCTCTCCAGGTCAGGAGTTTTCTCGGTTAAATCCATGTACTTGGATTTGATTAATACCAGGACTATCCCGAGGACGGTGCATATTTGGAAAGTTAAGGTGCCTTTGACAATAAAAGTGTTTATGTGGTTTGTGCATAAGGGCGTAATTCTAACTAAAGATAACTTAGATAAGCGTAAGTGGGAAGGAAGTAAAAGATGCTGCTTTTGTGATCAGGATGAAACAATAGAGCATCTATTTATCACATGTCCACTTGCTAAATTACTTTGGAGAACTATTCATGTTACGTTTAACATCATTCCACCTCTCACGATATTACATATGTTTGATAGCTGGTTGGCTGGGGTGGCACCAAAGACCGCGGCAAATCTGAGTGGGGGCATGTGCTTACTTTGGGCTTTATAGAATTGTCGAAATGATGTCGCCTTTAACAGACAAACCATCACCAACTTTTTGTAGGTCATCTTCAGAGCGTCTACTTGGATCCGTACGCGGTCCTTACTCAGCCATGCGGACCACAGGGCACATATGGATATTGGTGAAGGAAATATGCCCTAGAGGCAATAATAAAGTTATTATTTATTTCCTTATTTCATGATAAATGTTTATCATTCATGCTAGAATTGTATTAACCGGAAACATGATACATGTGTGAATGCATAAACAAACAACATGTCACTAGTATGCCTCTACTAGACTAGCTTGTTAATCAAAGATGGTTATGTTTCCTAACCATGAACAAAGAGTTGTTATTTGATTAACAAGGTCACATCATTAGTAGAATGATCTGATTGACATGACCCATTCCATTAGCTTAGCACACGATCGCTTAGTATGTTGCTACCGCTTTTATCCATGACTTATACATGTTCCTGTAACTATGAGATTATGCAACTCCGCTTGCGGAGGAACACTTTGGTGCTACCAAACGTCACAACGAATCGGGTGATTATAAAGGAGTACTACAGTGTCTCCAAAGGCGATGTTGGGTTGGCGATTTTGAGATTAGGTTTTGTCACTCCGATTGTCGGAGAGGTATCTCTGGGCCTTCTCGGTAATGCACATCATCAAGCCTTGCAAGCATTACAACTAATGAGTTAGTTGTAAGATGATGTATTACGGAACGAGTAAAGAGACTTGCGGTAACGAGATTGAACTAGGTATTGGATACCGACGATCGAATCTCGCAAGTAACATACCGATGACAAAGGGAACAACGATGTTGTTATGCGGTCTGACCGATAAAGATCTTCGAGAATATGTAGGAGCCAATATGGGCATCCAGGTCCCGCTATTGGTTATTGACCGAGAATAGTTCTAGGTCATGTCTACATTGTTCTCGAACCGTAGGGTCCGCACGCTTAAGGTTTCATGATGCTTATTATGAGTTTATGTATTTTGATGTACCAAGAAGTTCGAGTCCCGGATGTGATCACGGACATGACGAGGAGTCTCAAATGGTCGAGACATAAAGATTGATATATTGGAAGCCTATATTTGGAGTTCGAATGGTCCCGGTGAAAACAGAATTTATGGAGTACCGGAGGTTACCGAACCCCGGGTACTACATGGGCCTTAGTGGGCCTCGAGGGAGAAGAGGAGGGCCGGCCAGGGTGGCCCGCCCCCCCCCAGTCCGAATAGGACAAGGAGGCGGCGCCCTCCTCTTCTTCCCCCCCCAATCCTACTCCAACTAGGAAGGGGGAGTCCTACTCCTGGGAGTAGGACTCCTCCGCCCCCTCTAGGCCGGCCGCACCTCCCCCCCTCCCTCCTTATATACGGGGCAGGGGCACCCTAGAACACACAAGTATTGATCTACGGATCGTTCCTTAGCCGTGTCGGTGCCCCTCCACCATATTCCACCTCGGTCATATCGTCATGAAGCTTAGGCGAAGCCTCGCTAGTAACACATCAAGATCGCCACCACGCCGTCAGGTGACGAACTCTCCTCGACACTCGGCTGGATCGAGTACGAGGGACGCCATCGAGCTGTACGTGTGTCAAGAACTCGGGCGCCGAGTAACGGCGCCGGATCGGTCGGATCGCAAGGAGAACGTCGACTACTTCCTCTACGCCAGATCGCTTCGCCGGGTCTACGAGGGTACGAGACAACACTCTCCTCTCGTTGCTATGCATCACCATGATCTTGCGTGTGCGTGGGAAATTTTTGAAATTACTACGCTCCCCAACAAAGGCATCCGAGCCTAGGTTTTTATGGTTTGATGTTTTGCACGAGTAGAACACAAGTGAGTTGTGGGCGATACAAGTCATACTACCTACCAAAGATGTCATACTTTGGTTCAGCGGTATTGTGAGATGAAGCGGCCTGCACCGACATTACGCCAGACGCTTACGCGAGACTGGTTTCACCGCCACGAGCACTCGTTGCTTAAAGGTGACCGGTGGGTGCTGCTCTCTCACTTTAGTTGAACCGAGTGTGACTACGCCCGGTCCTTGAGAAGGTTAAACGGAGTCTATTTGACGAAGTATCGCTGTGGTTTTGATGCGTGGGTGAGACTGGTTCTTGCTTAAGCCCGTAGCAGCCACGTAAAATTTGCAACAACAAAGTAGAGGACGCCTAACTTGTTTTTGCAGGCATGTTGTGATGTGATATGGTCAAGACGTGATACTATATTTTATTGTATGAGATGATCATGTTTTGTAACCGGTTATCGGCAATCGGCTGGAGCCATATGGTTGTCGCTTATTGTATGCAATGCAATCGCTCTGTAATGCTTTACTTTATCACTAAGCGGTAGAGATAGTCGAGAAGCATAAGATTGGCGAGACGACAACGATGCTACGATGGAGATCAAGGTGTCGCGCGGTGACGATGGTGATCATGGTGGTGCTGCGGAGATGAAGATCACGAAGCACAAGATGATGATGACCATATCATATCACTTATATTGATTTGCATGTGATGTTTATCCTTTATGCATCTTATCTTGCTTTGATTGACGGTAGCATTATAAGATGATCTCTCACTAAATTATCAAGAAGTGTTCTCCCGAGTATGCACCGCTGCCAAAGTTCGTCGTGCCTGCACACCACGTGATGATCGGGTGTGATAAGCTCTCGTCCATCTACAACGGGTGCAAGCCAGTTTTGCACACGCAGAATACTCGGGTTATACTTGACGAGCCTAGCATATGCGAGATATGGCCTCGGAACACGGAGACCGAAAGGTCGAGCGTGAATCATATAGTAGATATGATCAACATAAGATGTTCACCATTGAAAACTACTCCATTTCACGTGATGATCGGTTATGGTTTAGTTGATTTGGATCACGTGATCACTTAGATGACTAGAGAGATGTCTTTCTAAGTGGGAGTTCTTAAGTAATATGATTAATTGAACTTAAATTTATCATGAACTTAGTACCGATAGTATCTTGCTTGTTTATGTTTGATTGTAGATAGATGGCTCGTCTTTGTTGTTCCGTTGAATTTTAATGCGCTCCTTGAGAAAGCAAAGTTGAAAGATGATGGTAGCAATTACACGGATCGGGTCCGTAACTCGAGGATTATCCTCATTGCTGCACGTAAGAGTTACGCCCCGATGCACCGCTAGGTGCCAGCCTCTTCTTTGAGCAACACCGGATGTTGTGAACGTCTGGCGAGCAAAGCTGATGACTACTCTATTGTTCAAGTGTGCCATGCTTTACGGCTTAGAACCGGGACTTCAACGACGTTTTGAACGTCATGGAGCATATGAGATGTTCCAGAGTTGAAGTTAATATTCCAACAGAATGCCCGGATTGAGAGATATGAAGTCTCTAATAAGTTCTATAGCTGCAAGATGGAGGAGAATAGTTACATTAGTGAGCACATACTCGTAATGTCCGGGTACTACAATCACTTGACACAATTGGGAGTTAATCTTCCGGATGATTGTGTCATTGACAGAATTCTTCAATCACCGCCACCAAGCTACAAAGGCTTCGTGATGAACTATAATATGCAAGGGTTAGTAAAGACTATACCGAGCTCTTCGCAATGCTAAAGGCTGCGGAGGTAGAAATCAAGAAGGAGCATCAAGTGTTGATGGTCAATAAGACCACTAGTTTCAAGAAGAAAGGCAAAGGGAAGAAGAAGGAACTTCAAGAAGAACAGCAAGCAAGTTGTCGCTCAGAGAAGAAACCCAAGTCTGGACCTAAGCCTGAAATCGAGTGCTTCTCTTGCAAGCGGTGATCCTTTGGAAGCGGAACTGCCCCAAGTATTTGGCGGATAAGAAGGATGGCAAGGTGAACAAAGGTATATGTGATATACATGTTATTGATGTGTACCTTACTAGAGCTCGCAGAGCACTGGTATTTGATATGGTTCTTGCTAATATTTGCAACTCAAACAGGGACTACGGATTGCTTAACACCGCAAAGGACGAGGTGACGATGCGCGTGGGAAATGGTTCCAAAGTCGATGTGATCGCGGTCGGCACGCTACCTCTACATCTACCTTCGGATTAGTTTTAGACCTAAATAATTGTTATTTGGTGCCTCGTTGAGCATGAACATTATATCTGGATCTTGTTTGATGCGAGACGGTTATTCATTTAAATCGAGAGAATAATGGTTGTTCTATTTATATGAGTAATATCTTTTATGGTCATGCACCCTTAAGGAGTGGTCTATTTTGATGAATCTCGATAGTAGTGATACACATATTCATAATGTTGAAACCAAAAGATGCAGAGTTGATAATGATAGTGCAACTTATTTGTGGCACTTTGCCGCTTAGGTCATATCGGTGTAAAGCGCATGAAGAAACTCCATATTGATGGACTTTTGGAGTCACTTGATTATGAATCACTTGGCACTTATGTAACCGTGCCTCATGGGCAAGATGACTAAAACCCCGTTCTCGGTACTATGGAGAGAGCAACAGATTTGTTGGAAATCATACATACTGATGTATGTGGTCCAATGAATGTTGAGGCTCGTGGCGGATATCGTTATTTTCTCACCTTCACAGATGACTTAAGCAGATATGGGTATATCTACTTAATGAAACATAAGTCTGAAACATTTGAAAAGTTCAAAGAATTTCAGAGTGAAGTTGAAAATCATCGTAATAAGAAAATTAAATTTCTACGATCCGATCGTGGAGGTGAATATTTGAGTTACGAGTTTGGTCTACATTTGAAACAATGCGAATAGTTTCAAGAACTCACGCCACCCGGAACACCACAACAGAATGGTGTGTCCGAACGTCAGAATCGCACTTTACTAGATATGGTGCGATCTATGATGTCTCTTACAGATTTACCGCTATCGCTTTTGGGGTTATGCTCTAGAGACGGCCGCATTCACACTGAATAGAACACCGTCGAAATCCGCTGAGACGACACCTTATGAACTATGGTTTGGAAAGAAACCAAAGTTGTCGCTTTCTTAAAGTTTGGGGATGCGATGCTTATGTGAAAAAGCTTCAACCCGATAAGCTCGAACCCAAATCGAGAAATGTGTCTTCATAGGATACCCAAAGGAGACAGTTGGGTACACCTTCTATCACAGATCCGAAGGCAAGACATTCGTTGCTAAGAATGGATCCTTTCTAGAGAAGGAGTTTCTCTCGAAAGAAGTGAGTGGGAGAAAAGTAGAACTTGATGAGGTAATAGTACCTTCTCCCTTACTTGAAAGTAGTTCGTCGCAGAAACCGGTTTCTGAGACATCTACACCAAGTAGTGAGGAAGTTGATGATGTTGATCATGAAACTTCAGATCAAGTTACTGCAGAACCTCGTAGATCAACCAGAGTAAGATCCGCACCAGAGTGGTACGGTAATCCTGTTCTGGAAATCATGCTACTAGATCATGATGAACCTACGAACTATGAAGAAGCGATGGTGAGCCCAGATTCCGCGAAATGGCTTGAGGCCATGAAATATGAGATGGGATCCATGTATGAAAACAAAGTATGGACTTTGATTGACTTGCCCGAGGGTAGGCAAGCAATAGAAAACAAGTGGATCTTCAAGAAGAAGACTGACGCTGACGGTAATATTACTGTCTACAAAGCTCGACTTGTCGCAAAGGGTTTTCGACAAGTTCAAGGGATTGACTACGATGAGACCTTCTCACCCGTAGCGATGCTTAAGTCTCCGAATCATGTTAGCAATTGCGCATTTTATGATTATGAAATTTGGCAAATGGATGTAAAGACTGCATTCTGAATGGATTTACGAAGAAGAGTTGTATATGATGCAACCGAAGGTTTTATCGATCCAAAGGAGCTAACAAAGTATGCAAGCTCCAATGATCCATCTATGGACTGGTGCAAGCATCTCGAGTTGGAATAAACGCTTTGATAGTGTGATCAAAGCATTTGGGTTTGTACAGACTTTTGGAGAAGCCTCATTTACAAGAAAGTGAGTGGGAGCTCAGAGCATTTACGATATTATATGTAGATGACATATTGCTAATCGGAAATGATATAGAATTCTGGATAGCATAAAGGGATACTTGAATAAGAGTTTTTCAATGAAAGACCTCGGTGAAGCTGCTTACATATTGGGCATTAAGATCTATAGAGATAGATCAAGACGCTTAATTGGACTTTCACAAAGCACATACCTTGACAAAATTTTGAAGAAGTTCAAAATGGATCAAGCAAAGAAAGGGTTCTTGCCTGTGTTACAAGGTGTGAAGTTGAGTAAGACTCAATGCCCGACCACTGCAGAAGATAGAGAGAAAATGAAAGATGTTCCCTATGCTTCAGCCATAGGCTCTATCATGTATGCAATGTTGTGTACCAGACCTGATGTGTGCCTTGCTATAAGCCTAGCAGGGAGGTACCAAAGTAATCCAGGAGTGGATCACTGGACAGCGGTCAAGAACATCTGAAATACCCGAAAAGGACTAAGGATATGTTTCTCGATATGGAGGTGACAAAGAGCTCATCGTAAACAGTTACGCTGATGCAAGCTTTGACACCGATCCGACGATTCTAAATCGCAGACCGGATACGTATTTACATTAAACGGAGGAGCTGTCGGTTAGTGCAGTTCTAAACAAAGCGTCGGAAGGGATCTACATGTGAAGCGGAGTACATAGCAGCTTCGGAAGCAGCTAATGAAGGAGTCGGATGAAGGAGTTCATATCCGATCTAGGTGTCATACCTAGTGCATCGGGTCCAATGAAAATCTTCGTGACAATCTTTGGAGCAATTGCCTTAGCGAAGGAATCCAGATTTCACAAGAGGACCAAGCACATCAAGAGACGCTTCAATTCCATCCGGGACTTAGTCCGTGGGAGACATAGAGATTTGCAAGATACATACGGATCTGAATGTTGCAGAACCGTTGACTAAGCCTCTTCCACGAGCAAAACATGATCAGCACCAAGACTCCATGGGTGTTAGAATCATTACTATGTAATCTAGATTATTGACTCTAGTGCAAGTGGGAGATCAAGGAAATATGCCCTAGAGGCAATAATAAAGTTATTATTTATTTCCTTATTTCATGATAAATGTTTATCATTCATGCTAGAATTGTATTAACCGGAAACATGATACATGTGTGAATGCATAAACAAACAACATGTCACTAGTATGCCTCTATCGGACTAGCTTGTTAATCAAAGATGGTTATGTTTCCTAACCATGAACAAAGAGTTGTTATTTGATTAACAAGGTCACATCATTAGTAGAATGATCGATTGACATGACCCATTCCATTAGCTTAGCACACGATCGCTTAGTATGTTGCTACCGCTTTTATCCATGACTTATACATGTTCCTCGTAACTATGAGATTATGCAACTCCGCTTGTCGGAGGAACACTTTGGTGCTACCAAACGTCACAACGAATCGGGTGATTATAAAGGAGTACTACAGTGTCTCCAAAGGCGATGTTGGGTTGGCGATTTGAGATTAGGTTTTGTCACTCCGATTGTCTGGAGAGGTATCTCTGGGCCTTCTCGGTAATGCACATCATCAAGCCTTGCAAGCATTACAACTAATGAGTTAGTTGTAAGATGATGTATTACGGAACGAGTAAAGAGACTTGCGATAACGAGATTGAACTAGGTATTGGATACCGACGATCGAATCTCGGGCAAGTAACATACCGATGACAAAGGGAACAACGATGTTGTTATGCGGTCCGACCGATAAAGATCTTCGTAGAATATGTAGGAGCCAATATGGGCATCCAGGTCCCGCTATTGGTTATTGACCGAGAATAGTTCTAGGTCATGTCTACATTGTTCTCGAACCGTAGGGTCCGCACGCTTAAGGTTTCGATGATGCTTATTATGAGTTTATGTATTTTGATGTACCAAGAAGTTCGAGTCCCGGATGTGATCACGGACATGACGAGGAGTCTCGAAATGGTCGAGACATAAAGATTGATATATTGAAGCCTATATTTGGAGTTGGAATGGTTCCGGTGAAAACAGAATTTATTGAGTACCGGAGGTTACCGAACCCCGGGTACTACATGGGCCTTAGTGGGCCTCGAGGGAGAAGAGGAGGGGCGGCCAGGGGTGGCTGCCCCCCCCCCAGTCCGAATAGGACAAGGAGGCGGCGCCCCTTTCCTCTTCCCCCCCCCAATCCTACTCCAACTAGGAAGGGGAGTCCTACTCCCTGGGAGTAGGACTCCTCAGCCGCCTCTAGGCCGCCGCCCTCCCCCTCCCTCCTTTATATACGGGGCAGGGGGCACCCTAGAACACACAAGTATTGATCTACGGATCGTTCCTTAGCCGTGTCGGTGCCCCCTCCACCATATTCCACCTCGGTCATATCGTCGCTGCTTAGGCGAAGCCCTCGCGCCGTAACACATCAAGATCGTCCACCATGCCGTCGTCGACGAAACTCTCCTCGACACTCGGCTGGATCGGAGTACGAGGGACGCCATCGAGCTGTCGTGTGTCAAGAACTCGGGGCGCCGAGTAACGGCGCTGGATCGGTCGGATCGCGAGGAGAACGTACGACTACTTCCTCTACGTTGTGATCGCTTCCGCTTCGGGTCTACGAGGGTACGTAGACAACACTCTCCCCTCTCGTTGCTATGCATCACCATGATCTTGCGTGTGCGTAGGAAATTTTTTGAAATTACTACGTTCCCCAACAATTGGGTGCAGTCGATGGGAGATGGTTGTATGGGATACATACAACCGGTTTGGATGGCGGTCCAATAATAGGATAGGTCTTTAGTCTCCTAATCCTATTTTTCGCTGGTTGTGGCTTTTATTTTTAGCCGGTTGTGGATTTTATTTATTTTCTAAGACTTATTGTTTCGTTTCGAGACTACTTGCTGAAACTTTCTGGAACCTTTTATTTCAATAAATGGTTGTGTGCATCAAGAGATGCAGAGGCCGGGGGTACGCCTCCTTTTCGAAAAAAATATGACATGTGGCCTTGGGCATAAAGAAGTAGGGGAAAACTCAATTTGTGGTGTTTTATCTAGCTACCAATGAAAAGTGTGCTATTTGGTCCAATAAAAAGAAAGATGTGCTATAGGAGCAGAGTCCCAGGAAAAGTGTGGCATTCCTCAAATTGCCCTATACATATTTGGTCTTCTAAATATTGATATTTTTTGATATAAATTTGGTCAGGCGTTGTAAAGTTTGACTTGACACAAATCTAATATGCAGAGTAAAAAGGATCGGAGGGAGAACCTACTTATAATACGCCTGATTTGGTCTCATACTGCCTATACACTTCCATTTTCCTTACAAATTGGCATCCGATCACTCGATAGAGCGGCTAGAACCTGACAGACGAGGTGGGACGTGTGGGTGGGAATCTTTCGTATCGAGCATATGTTTTCGACCTCGTCGTCTCACCCCAAGCGCACAAGGTAGATTCATGGTATGAGTCAAGACCAAGCGGTGTGGAAAAAGAAAGTCTATCATAATGTCGATCAACCGAGAGCAAGCAAGTTTCAGACCCATTTGACTTTCCAGTAAAAAATGTAAATTCATGCACTACAACCAAAGTTTCTGTTTTTGTTCTGCACATAGTAAGCAAGCAATCTTATCATACTAAAACCAAAGCTAGGCACATTATTTTTATAATACAAATGATATATTCAAGGGGATAATTATTTACAGCGAAACTTCCATGAAAAATTTACATTGTTTCCGTGAGCATGAACACAAGTGCTCAAGGTCGACCCCCACTTCTTCAATGCATAACTTTCCAATCACTTCTCTTTTTTGAAAAACTTTTTTAGGCATGAGAGGCAAGTAATAATATTATTTTTTGTATTTTCATTCTTTAATTTTTTTTGTATGTTTCACCCACAACTAAACAGAAACAAAAAGGAAAACAAAATCTACTTAGTGAAGAAAGCAAACAAGCACATACGAGAATATCAACCCCACGCTATTGCTCCCCGGCAATGGCGCCAGAAAAGAGCTTGATAATCTCCAAGTGCAGGGAATCATCGTAGCAATTCCCAAAGGTGGAAGTGATAAGTATGGAGTGTCGAACCCACAAGGAGCCAAAGGTAAGATCAATATTCTCTCAAGCCCTATCTCGCCATCGACACGACTCTCGTGCAATCTAACGCTTGCTTCCAACTAGAAACAAGAAATAAAACTGTGTTGTGGGTATAAAGAGGATAACTTTGTATGATATCGGAGAGCTAAAATATAAAAGTAGGTGCTATTATCATAAATTTAGAATATATTACTAAATAATATAAATAGCGAGTGTGGAATAATGATGGATCGGTGTGCGGAATTGTCCTAGGCAATTGTTAACAAGACTGGTAATCACTATTGTAGTTTCATATGAGGGAAAGGCATAAGCTAACATACTTTCTCTACTTGGATCATATGCACTTATGATTGGAACTCTATCAAGCATCCGCAACTACTAAATATCATTAAGGTAAAACCCAACCATAGCATTAAAGCATCAATTCCTCTCTATTCCCATACGCAACAATCCCTCTTACTCGGGTTTGTGTTTCAGTCACTCACCAACCCACGATAAGCGAATCATGAACGTATTGCAACACCCTACAGCGGGAATCCCTCACGCTTGCGCGACACGGAGGGCACCATAGGACAGCACCAAAATAAAACATACAACTCATACCAATCTAGATCATCAATCAACCCAAAGACAAAAGATATACTCAAAACATCATAGGATGGCAACACATCATTGGATCATAATATGTGGCATAAAGCACCATGTTCAAGTAGGGATTACAGCGGGGTGCGGGAGAGGGGACCGCGTAAAAGAGATGATGATGGTGATGATGATGGTGATGCCGATGAAGACGATCACCGCGGCGATGATTCCCCTCCCGACGGCACTCCGGTGCCACCAAGAGAGAGGAGGAGAGGTTCTCCCCCTCGTGCTTCCTCCTCCATGGCTTTCCCCCGCTGGTCCTTGGCCTTCATGGCGGTGATGGCCCCTCCAAGATCCTCCTCCATGGCCTCCGGTGATGATGTTCCCCTCCGGCAGGGTGCCGGAGAGGGCCTAGATTGATTTCTCGTGGCTACAGAGGCTTGCGGCGGCGGATTTTCTGATCTAGGTTATTTCCCGAAGGTTTCTGTATTTATAGGAATTTTTGGCGTAGGTTTCACGTCAGGGGGGTGAGGGAGTCTTGGAGTAGGGGGTGTCCGGATAGCCGAACTATCATCATTGGCCGGACTCCAAGACTATGAAGATACAAGATTGAAGACTTCGTCCCGTGTCCGGATGGGACTTTCCTTGGCATGGAAGGCAAGCTTGGCAATACGAATATGTAGATCTCCTACCATTGTAACCGACTCTGTGTAACCCTAGCCCTCTTCGGTGTCTATATAAACCAGAGGGTTTTAGTCCATAGGAAGAACAACAATCATACCATAGGCTAGCTTCTAGGGCTTAGCCTCCTTGATCTCGTGGTAGATCCACTCTTGTACTACCCATATCATCAATATCAATCAAGCAACAGTAGGGTTTTACCTCCATCGAGAGGGCCCGAACCTGGGTAAAAACATCGTGTCCCTTGTCTCCTGTTACCATCCGCCTAGACGCACAGTTCGGGACCCCCTACCCGAGATCCGCCGGTTTTGACACCGACATTGGTGCTTTCATTGAGAGTTCCTCTGTGTCGTCGCTCATAGGCCCGATGGCTCCTTCAATCATCAACAACAACGCGGTCCAGAGTGAGACTTTTCTCCCCGGACAGATCTTTGTATTCGGCGGCTTTGCACTGCGGGCCAATTCGCTTGGCCATCTGGAGCAATTGAAAGCTACGCCCCAGCCATCGAGTCGATCTGAAGTTTGAACTTCACGGCCGACATCCGCGGAGACTTGATCTTCGACGGATTCGAGCCACACCGAGCGTGCGTGCCGCCTTGTCATGATGGGCATGATCTAGCTCTCTCGCCGACGGTGGCACGAGGCGCATAAGAGTCCGCTCCGACCCTTAACTTCGGAGCCGATCGCGCGACGAGGATGGGTGGCTAGACACCTCCTCGGGGCTGCTACCTCTCATCGCGATGGAGCGAATACCGACCCTGTCCCCTGTGAAGCTCGTGACTCCGAGGTGCCGGACTCCTCGCCGGACTCCGAACCTCCCGCGCCCCTACCAATCGAATCCGATTGGGCGCCGATCATGGAGTTCACCGCTGCGGACATCTTTCAGCAGTCGCCTTTTGGCGACATCCTGAATTCGCTAAAGTATCTCTCGTTATCAGGAGAGTCCTGGCCGGACTACGGTCAAGACGGTTGGGATGCGGACGACGAAGAAATTCAAAGCCCACCCACCACCCACTTTGTAGCCACTGTCAACGACCTAACCGACAAGCTAGACTTCGACTCCGAAGACATCAACAGTATGGACGACGATGCCGGAGACGACCAAGAACCAGTGCCCACAGGGCACTGGAAAGCCACCTCAACACACGATGTATACATGGCGGATACACCAAAAGGAAGCGACAACGAGGAACAACGGGACGCGGCGAAGGATAATTCCCCCGAAAAACAGCCAAAACGGCGACGCAAGCACCGCCCGAAGTCCCGCCTCGATAACAACAGCACCCATACAGACCCATCCGTAGAGCAGGGCGAACCAGTGGACGACGAACATGCCACCAAGCAACCGTCCGAACAGGATGAATTGGACGAGCAACCCATCCCCGGCGAAAACAACAGTCCAGATGATCTCACGCCGGACACATCACCGGAGCATGAGAACCTCCACAAAAGGCTCGTCGCCACTGCAAGAAGTTTGAAGAAGCAGAAGCGGAAGCTCAAAACAGCGGAAGACGTACTCAGAATGAGATGGAGCAAAGTACTCAAGACCGCGGACAAGTACGACGATAGCCGCCAAACAAAGAGCTACCCGAAGCGCAAACTATTGTCCGAATTCGACGAAGATGCCATAGAGCCCCCACAATCAAAAAACAAAGGGGCTGCCCGGCCGGATAGATGACCACATGACAAACAAAGAGCGGCAAGCGGCACCGCACACAAGCCGGCACACGATCCACATAAGGATCATCACAAAAAGGATAGCCCGGTCAGGTCCATCTACGGGCCAAGAAGGAGAGCTCCTGGGAGCAAAACAACACGTCGAGTGTTTGAAAATAATGGCACACCCAAATACAGGGGCGCCGCACACCCCCTATGTTTCACCGATGAGGTACTGGATCACGAATTTCCAGTGGGATTCAAGCCCGTAAACATAGAGGCATACGACGGAACAACAGACCCCCGAGTCTGGATTGAGGATTACATCCTACACATACATATGGCTAGAGGAGATGATCTCCATGCCATAAAATACCTACCCCTCAAGCTCAAAGGGCCAGCCCGGCATTGGCTCAAAAGCCTCCCAAAAAATACCATTGGAAGTTCGGAAGAGCTCAAAGATGCGTTTCGGGCAAATTTTCAGGGGACTTATGTCCGCCCTCCGGATGCAGACAATTTAAGTCACATAACTCAATAGCCCGGAGAGTCAGCCCGCAAATTCTGGAACAGGTTCCTTACCAAAAAGAACCAAATAGTTGACTGTCCGGACGCCGAAGCCTTAGCAGCCTTCAAACATAACGTCCGAGACGAATGGCTCGCCAGACACCTCGGCCAGGAAAAGCCAAGGACAATGGCCGCACTAACAAGCGTCATGACCCGCTTTTGCACGGGAGAAGATAGCTGGCTGGCAAGATGCAGCACCAGCGACCCGAGTACATCCGAGGTCAGGGATGGAAATGGAAAACCACGACGCAGAAAAGACCAGCGCCGGACTAAGGAAAATAGCCCAAAGAGCACGGCAGTCAACACCAAGTTCAAAAGCTCTCGGCCGAACAACAAAACACTGCCTCTTAAGGACAACAGTGACGAGCTATCTAACCTAAACAAAATCTTGGACAGGATGTGTCAAATCCACAGTACCCCCGGGAAGCCTGCAAACCATACTCATAGATATTGTTGGGTCTTCAAGCAGTCCGACTGAATTAACGCCGAACATAAGGGGCTCGACACACCAAGTGAGGACGATGACGAACCCTACAAGCAGAGCGCCGTGAAACAAAAGACTTTCCCACAAGAAGTCAAAACAGTGAATTCACTTCAAGTGATAACAAGGAAAAATAGGGCGGCACCTACTAAAGTACGCGCCGCATCCCGAAACTGGATGTCAAAACCAATTACTTTCGACCATCAGGATTACTCCAGAGGTATTCGAAATGCAGGATGGACTGCTTTGATATTGGATCCTATAATCGACGGACTACAATTTAGACAAGTCCTAATGGATGGCGGAAGTGATATAAACCTGCTATACCAGGACACAATCCGCAGAATGGGGATAGACCCTACCAAAATTCGCCATAGCAACACTTCCTTTAAAGCAGTAACGCCAGGCCCTTATGCCAATTGTACGGGCTCCTTACTACTAGAAGTCGTGTTCGGTTCATCCGACAACTTCCGTCGCGAAAATCTAATCTTCCATATCGTCCCATTTAAAAGTAGCCATCAAGCACTATTGGGACGCGAAGCTTTCGCCCGCTTTAATGCAATACCGCATTACGCGTCTCTTACACTTAAAATGTCCGGTCCACGCGGTATCATCTCATTAAAGGGAAACTTCGAAGTTCCTTGACCGCGGAAGAACATGAGACTGCCTTGACTGCCACACACTAATCCGGCTTTGCTGATCAAAGCCCCTAAAAGAGGTCATTCAGACCCCGGACACGGTTAGGCGAGTCTGGTATAAATAAACAAGGGGCTTACTAGCCACGTACCCTTTACAAGGGGCTGCACGCATGAACAATGAAGATCCAATAAAGCTCAATTTTTTAAAATCATACTCTGTTTTAAATACATTTCTCGCATGATATTTTTCCAAACTAAGTTCTTCTTTTTTTACAGATGAACAATGTGCTACACCCGTCCAGGATATAGCACAACGGAGATACAGGCGCAGACGTGCAGCAGGGACCCGTTACAAGGATTCTTTTCAGATTAAGACCCTGCGTAAACCTTTTTTACTGTCTCTTGTTGATACACATCCCCCGGTTTCTTACCATTTGGCATCGGCCGCGTCAGAAGTTTTCGCGCGTACCCGGACACTAGGGGCTTAGGGCATTGTTCTGCCCGTTATCATAAAGACCGAATACCTCAGGGAGTGTTCGGCGTCTTGAGTTAGGCCTTATATGCATCAGCTCGAATCATGTCTTTGGTCAAATGTTGGTTTTGCCCGCTCTGTGTTTTGCTGCCTTACGTTCCGTTTTATCGCTAACGCGCACCGGAGAACTATCTGCGATTGTGCCCGGTTCGCCTGGCGAGCACCTCGATGAAAGCCGAAAACTGACTGTCATGATACAGCGAGAGACTGGTCAACCACTCGATCGACTACCGGAATGTCTAGAATTCCTCCGCTTTGATGAAGGACCATTTCCCGGTCAGGCACACACGCGCCCCGAACTCGGAGAGCGCGGTGCCCCTAGGGGCTATATCGTAGCCCCACTTTCGAACTCCTATGGCTAAGTGAAAGTGATAAAGCATTATAGTCCGGTTGCCTAGTTTTCTACGCTACCACCTGCTTCACAGGACCAAGACGTTGGATTAAGTGTGAAAATGCACTTTTTTGCAAACACCCCCGCACCATGTGTGGGGGGGCTGAAGCCGAAGACTGCCATCTTTCAGGTTATATATACATATACATTAACGGCGGCACAGGAGATATTTCAATACTTGAACGCACAAGTATAAAAATCCCTTATATTATATATATGGTTTTACAAATCATACATGTCATTTGAACATAACGTTTTTGAACATCGCGACTCTATTAAGCGAGCGCCTGCGCAGACTTCCTCAAAATAGTGCTCGGCGGGTAATCGGCTTCTGTCCGAATCCCGGGATGCAATGTCGGTGGCATCCATATCTGCCCAGTATGTTTTGAGACGGGCAAGAGCCATCCGTGCACCCTCTATGCATGCCGACCGCTTCATCGCCTTGATATGCGGCACCGCATCAAGGAACTGCTGCACTAAGCCAAAATAACTCCTTGGCTTGGGCCTTTTCGGCCACAGATGAGCCAGGACATCCTTCATGGCAAGTCCGGACAACCTGTTCAGCTCAGCCCACTCAGCCAACCGATCGGTTAACGGAAGTGGACGCTCCGGATTATGGAATTGAGACCAAAAAAGCTCTTCCATTTCGTGATCCTTTTGGCTTCAGAAGTGCACGACTGCATTCGCCGCACTCGCCGCCAAATTCAGATAAGCATCGTCCGCACCCCACAACTGGCCCAACTGAGCATACTTCGGATCCGTGAACTTCCTACGCAGCAGAAAGGGCTTTCCAGCCGCAATGTCTCCGGCGTGACGCAGCTCCTCCTTTATAGCCCTCATCGCAGAGCGGGCATCCTTGGCTTCGGCGGTGGCCTTCTTCAGGTCCTCTTGCCCCGCTCGGTGTTCTCTTTCAAGAACCTCATAGCGGTTGGTAGCATCCTTCAGCTTCATGTCCATTCCGGCCATCTCCTCCTGCTTCGGCAGTGAGCAGCCTTTTCGGCTTTTAGCTCTTCGGCTGCCTTCGAGGCAGCCACATCACTCTTTCTGGCTTGCTCCTTGACTCGAGCAAGCTCTGCCCGAAGGTCCTCCATAGCAGTGGCACCATCTGCATTAAGCATACATGTAGTAAGGCATGGGCGTCAAGCTCCCTTACCAGGTGTTCGCGGAGAAGCCACATACCTTGTGACTCGTCAAGTCGCTTCTTGACCAGCGCGATGTCTGCATCCGCAACGTCCAGTTGCCGCTTCAGTTCGACAACTCTATCAGTCCGGCTGGCCACCGAACGCTCCGCCCCCTGAATAGGAACGGCGACATCTTTACACTGAGATTATGATCCTCGGCACGCCGTCACTTCTGACAACGTACCGAGTCTCACGGGCTACTATCTATACAGGGCGCACTCTATGAGCAAAACTGTCAAAAGGTATGTCATTTTTACGCACCTCAAGTCCCGTCAGTAAACTTCTGACGGCCTCATGCAACCCGCTCTCAGCGGATGAAATCCTTTCAATCACCATACTCATTAATGTACAGTGATCTTCTGAGATAGACGCCCTCTCGAGCAGATCCTTCAGCTCCCCTGGCCGTACACCAGTTGGTGCCGAACTCTCCGGCCCCTCCGGACTCGGGGAGACCCTCCGCGATGACACCTCAGGGTCGTCCGCCCCGCCTGACGGTGCGGCAGATGGAGGCGTCTCGCTCTCCATCATCTCCGGACGAAGATCCCCCGAAGATGAGCTCTGCTGAGAAGGGCTGAGATCCGAACTACAAGGTAAGAACTTCGGTTATCCTCAGAAACAAAAACAGGGATGTCCCTTATTACAAAACTCCCCTTTTTCTACTTACGGCTTGCTGGAGGGCTGATTCCCTTTGGGAAATAGTGCGGCCGGGGCTTCTCCTAGTGCAGGACCCTCCGGTGAAGATTTCTTCCCCCGCTTTGAGGCCTTGGCCTCCGGATCTTCGGAAGCGGTCCTCTTCTCCCCCTGGAGGGAGGGATTCTCGATCCCCCCTTTCTTGAGAGCCTCCTTAGCAGAGGCGGTAGTTTTCCTGTTTTCCCCTTCGCCCTCTTCTGAAGGCGCAACCTCCAGCATCTTGACTAACACGGGATCCGGCGTGGTCTCAGGGAGGGGGGCCGGACACTGTATCAGTTTTGCTTTCGTTATCCACTCCTGTTCAAGGGATAGCTGGTTAAAAGGCAAACATATGATAAAAAAATGGACGGTATGTCCAGACACAGGACTACTTACTTGAGTATCCGGGCGATTGCAGCTTAGGCCGGCGTCCTCGGTCAAGTTCGGACACATCTCTTGTGATCCGAAGAACAGTTTATACATCTCCAGGGGTGTCGTACCCATGAAGTGTTGAAGAGCTGAAAGTGCAACTAATCCCTGGGTGGTTTTGGTAATTAATAACAACATATATATCATTGAACTAATTATTTCTTGAGAATATTTCAGAAAGTTCAGTGATATGGGTATGGCAATGACTGATGATGTGGACCCCTCAAAATGCTAAGGAAAACTTTGGCAAAAGCTCAAGACTCTATTTTTGGTTTAGTGATCCAAGATCACATTGAGTCCATAGGAAAGCCAATACTATTAAAAGGGGATGAGGTTATGATGATGATCTGGTTGCTCAAAGTGCTTAGTGATTTATCTCTCAAACTATCGCAATCTTTCATTCCAACATAAACCCATAAGTAATCTCGGTCCCACCGATTCCATAAACTCACCACACCGAGATGAACCACCTCACCATATACCCAAACCCTAAGAATTTCGGATTTTCCGATTCCAAACTCGGTCATACGAAATTGGTGTTGCCAAGCTTCAGAATACTTCACTCAAATCGGTGTCACCGAGATGAGAAAGTCGGTCCCACCGAGATTGGCAAACCCTAGACTTTGGAAGAATCGGACTAACCGAGATTGTATTTTCGGTCCCACGAAAATCCCAACGCTCACAAGATTTGAACTTTCGGTCTCACCGAGTTGTCAACTTCGGTCGACCGAGATTGGTCAAATGTGTGTAACGGTTGGATTTTGTGTGGAGGCTATAAATACCCTCCACCTCCTCTTCATTCGTGGAGAGAGCCATCGAAAGAACTACCACTCCTACCTTACATTTCGAGAAGAAAACTACCTACCCTTGTGTTGAGATCAAGTTGCTCCACTCCCACCATATGAAACTTGATTTCTAGCCTTCCCAAGTTGCTTTCCACTCAATCCTTCCTCCACCACAGCCAAATCAGTGAGGAGAGTTGAGTGTTGGGGAGATTATCATTTGAAGCACAAGAGCAAGGAGTTCATCATCACCAACACCATCTATTACCTTTTGGAGGGTGGTGCCTCCTAGATTGGTTAGGTGTCGCTTGGGAGCCTCCGTCAAGATGTGGAGTTGAACCAAGAAGTTTGTAAGGGCAAGGAGATCGCCTACTTCGTGAAGATCTACCCCGAGTAAGGCTAGTCCTCCGTGGGCGTAGGCCATGATGGCATAGACAAGGTTGCTTCTTCGTGGACCCTTCGTGGGTGGAGCCCTCCGTGGACTCTCGCCGTTACCCTCCGTGGGTTGAAGTCTCCATCAATGTGGATTGACGATAGCACCACCTATCGGAACCACGAGAAAAATCTCCGTGTCTCCAAATTGCGTTTGCTCTTCTCCACCTCTTATTTACTACATGTGCAATTTACTTTCCGCTGCCACAACTCTAGAATTGCATGTGTAGGGTGATACTTGACTTGGTCATCATTGTGAACTTGCTAAAAACTTGCTCTAATCAAAAGGCTAAACTTTTAAGTTGTCAAGTAGTCTAATCACCCCCCCTCTAGACATACTTCCGATCCTACAAGTGGTATCAGAGCTTTGGTCTCCATTGGATTCCATAAGCTTGGTTTCACAACCTAGGAGAGTATGGCGTCTAGTGAGGGTAATTTCCGTAGAGGTCCTTACTTTGATGGTTCAAATTTTGCTAGTTGGAAGCACAAAATGAAAATGCATATTCTTGGACATAACCCTGCCGCATGGGGCATTATTTGTGTTGGATTGCAAGGTGAGTTCTTCGAGGAAGGAAAAGTTCCGGATCGCGAAGCTACAGCGGATGAGTTGCGAATGTTACAGAACAATGCTCAAGCTTGTGACATTCTCTTCAATGCTTTGTGTCCCGAGGAGTTCAACAAGATCAGTCGTCTTGAGAATGCAAAAGAGATTTGGGATACTTTGGTCGAAATGCACGAAGGTACCGAGTCCGTGATGAATCAAAGCTAGATGTTCTTCAAGGTCAGCTTGACAAGTTCAAGATGAAGGAAGGTGAAGGAGTCGCTGAAATGTACTCTAGGCTTGCTCTCATCACTAATGAGATGGCAGGCTTAGGAAGCGAAGAAATGACCGACCGATTCATCATCAAGAAGATTCTCGAGCTTTGGATGGAAAGTATGACACCGTGTGCACTTTGATCCAAATGATGCCAAACTACAAAGATCTCAAGCCTCTCAAGTCATTGGAAGGATTGTTGCTCATGAGATGACACTTAAAGATAAGGAAGAGCTTCACAACAAGTCAAGTGGTGCTTACAAAGCTGCGTTGAAGCTCCCACAACCTCAAGTGACAAGCTAGTTTCCAATGAAGAGATAAGCCTAATGGTGAAGAACTTCAACAAATTCTACAAGAGTAGAAGCAAGGAAAGAAGCTCAAAGTCTAGATCATATGATGAAAAGAGATCTTCTAGTCGTGATCGAAACTGCTACAATTGTGGAAGACCCGGACACTACTCAAATGAGTGTTCGACTCCCCACAAGAGAAGAGAAGAATCTCCAAGAAGAAGAAGCTCAAGAGAAGAGTCGCCTCGAAAAGAGAGAAGGAGTAGAGATGATCGTTATGAACGAAGATCCTCTCGGAGAAGCAAGGATTCGGAAAGGAAAGACAAGTCATCAAGGAGCTACACAAGAAGAAAACATCAAGCTCATGTTAGTGAATGGGTTTCCGGCTCCGACTCCGACAATCACTCCGAAAGAAGCTATCACTCCAACTCCGAATAGAGTCAAGATGAAGGTGTTGCCGGCCTTGCTCTCGTGTCCTCCAACTCCAACTCCTATGACATATTTGATTCACCAAATGAGGGAATTGGAAGATGCTTCATGGCAAAAGGCCCCAAGGTATCACACCCTGAGTTTATTGACTTTGATAGTGATGAGGATGACTTGCTTGGTGAAGATGAGCTTTTACATGACAAATCTAGCGAGCTTAGTAATGATGAACATGCTAATAGTCTTTATAGTCGAGAAGAGTCGAATGACAATGCTATGAAGGAGATTGAGCGTCTAACTAAAGAACTAAACACTCTTAAGTTAGCTCATGAAACAACTCAAGAAGATCATAGAGAGCTCCTAAGATCTCATGAGAAGCTACGCTCGAGAAGCTCAATCTAGAGCAAGAACATGAGTTTCTAAAAGCTATCAATGACGATCTTGAAAGAAGAGTTCTTCATATCTTGCCAAACGACTTCTCTTGTCTAATTTCTTGCCACCTATTAAAACTAAGCATGACAAGCATAAGAAAAATTCTTCATCTAGTAGTAACAATAATCATGCTAAATCAAATGTTGATACTTCTAGTAATTCTCTTGATTCCACTAACAATGTTTCAAGCCAAGTTTCACTTGAGCAAGAAAATAGTCTATTGAAAGGGATTATAGAGAAAGGTGTCTACAAGAGTCTTGCCGGAAGCAAGAGCTTTGAGGAAATTGTTCGCAAACAAGGAAGACACCGAAGAATCAAGGAATTGGTTTTGAGCGAAAGTTCAACGCCGAGGGTGTTGAATGGGAAGAAGGTCAATATCCCACTCCAAAGTTTGTTTCTCAAGAGGAGAAGTATGATCCTACTTCTTCCAATGTGGAACAAGCTCAAGATGACCTTCCACCACAAGACCACAAGCTAAAAGGCAAGGACAAGCTTCAAGAGGAGATTGATGCATTCATTGAAGCACCCAAGGCCATGGTCAAGTGGGTTCCCAAGGCAACTTCAAGTTCTACTTCGACAAGCTCAACTACTACACCAAGGATTCCCATCAAGATGATGTGGATCCCGAAGAAGAAGAACTAGAGAGTTCTTGAGGGTGACTCCGCCAACATACTTCACTCACATTCATTTTGGCAAAGAACTTGTGCAATCAACTTCCACATCTTGCACTAGTTCATGGAGTGACAAATCCTCATGTTGGTAAGTCAAGGGACAAGGTAATCATTGCTTTCATGGACATCATCTATTGTGTACTTCAATCTATGTCCATGGATATCCTTGTTTGTTCCTTGTGGGACTAACCCATGTAGGTATTGAAAGTGCCCGAATCCAAAGGATTGCTCCCAACTCTTGGTGATCTTCATCAACATTGAGCATCCACATCTTCAACATCTACATGAAGTCTTCAACGACAACCCAAGGTTAGTTTGACCCTTTAAAGGGTTCTCACATCAAGGGGAGCTTTGCTCTAAAGAATTGAGCTAAAGCATCTTCTAATGATGTGAACACATTAATGCTTTATGGAAAAGTGGTAACCCCACTTGTGCTTAAACGATGAGTATGACCTATGATCAAATGTTCTCATTTGACTCCTAAGTCAATATACTCATATATAGATGACCTAGTCATCGCCAAATTGTGTGCTAGTAGCTAGTGTTTTGTTTGTGCATGTTTGACACATATTTTATTTGCTATCTTATTGTGTGAGCATGTTGGATGCATGATTTTATCCATTCGAGGACATCCATTTGTTGCTTTGGTCTTTTGGATTTTCTTTCGACCAAATGGATGGACGAGAATGCCTAAGTTCCTCCCCTAGCTATCTATGCTTTCTTGTCTCAAACTCTATTCATGCTTATATCACAAACTTTGAACAAGACTTTTTGGACGGACCGAGTGAGGAGCACTCGAGCCACCGATCCGTCAAAAGCCTAAATTCCAAAAGCTTCTAAGTACTTTCGGTCAAACCAATATACTCAAATCGGACGCATCAAGTCACTTGGATTGATCTAGGTTTTCACCTCGGTGAAACCGAAGTTACAAATTTCGGCGTGACGAAGTGAGTAATCGCACGCAGCTAACCATCTCGGTCCCACCGAAGTTTTCAACTCGGTCCCACCGACAACCGAAGGGTATATATACCCGAGGACAGCGCGCGTTGATTACTTCTTCAAAACGCCTCGCCCTCAAACCCTTCGCTGCCGTTGCCGTGGTCTTTGGATCGTCTCCGCCGTCGCCTGTGCGCCCTCGCCGCGGGTCTCCTTCGCCGTCAGCGGACAATCTCGTCGCCGCCGTTGCGCCGTGGTGAAACTCCACCAGATTGGGTGAGTTTCATCCTCTCGTGCTTCAACCGCTGATTCTATGCACGATAGGTTTTGCCTAGCTTCTTGCCAAGATTGAAATCTTCCTATCCAGCAGATTAGATCATAGAACAAAATTCGAGTGAAAATTTTAGGGTTAGGTTTCCGCGAACACATCTCGGTGTGACCGATTCTACATTCTCGGATCGACCGATTTGGCCTCTGCCATTGCCTTTGCACTTGTCGGTTAAACCGAAGTTGTGCAATCGGTAAGACCGAAGTGAGGATTTAGTGAAACCCTAGTGCTCTCGGCTAGACCGAAACCCATTTCGGTCCAACCGAAAGTGGTGTGTACGGTTAGGTTTAGACACTTGGATTCACGAATTTTAGACTCGGTCGACGAAATGCATTCTGTGAAAACCTAAAACTAATGTTTGAACTCATTTATTTTGCAAAATCCTCTGCAGTTTGTGATAACTCTTCTATTCTGCCTACACCTATTCTTTTCACAGGTTGTCAGTCATGTCTGATGCAAGTGACAGCCAGAACAAGTCTGAATCGCCAGTTGAGATTCCAGAGGCGGTGACAAGTCCCGAAGCAAGCAGTTTTTCAGATGATGGAGAGAGAAGCACTCCAAGTGGTTTGCTGCAATGCCACGGGGCCAGGAAGAAGAGGAATTCTAATGAGGAAGACTCGACTTTGTTGCAGATGAGGAGATTTCTTCCAAGCCAAAAGGCAAGTGGTTGCCAAGGGCTATCAAGGGCAACAACAAAGAAAGGCACCAGCAAGGTGAAGAAATCCACAGTTGCAAAGAAGCTGAGCATGGAAGAAGAAACCTCCAAGAAGATCAAGAAAACTTCCAAGAGGAAGAGGCTAGTTCATGAAGAAGCGATGATGACTCGGATGAGGAAGCACCCCAGCCTCCTCGAAGCGAAGTTGATGGGAGATGCCATCGAGGCAGGAGCACCCACAAAAGCTAAGCCATCAGCTCCAAAAAAGGCAGCCCAAGCCAAACCTCTTTGCCAAGCCAAAGAAAACTGTGAGAAACATACCGCTTCAGAGAAGAAGAAGGACAATGTGCCACCACTGAATCGATGAAGAGGCACATGTTTTGCTAAAGCTCGATGTAAATTGCCGCTCATAATGATGCTCATCCTCGAGCTGAAAATATGAAGGAAAGGAAGGACAAAGGTCTCGGGCTATGGAGGCAAGTTGATCCATATGCCACCAGGAGAAGGACAGCTGTTGACTCTAGGTTCCACACCGAGAGCAACAAGATTTCTATGAGGCAGTGCTCATGGATAAGAAGCCAATTGTTCTTGACACGGATATGTAGACCGGGATTACATCGACAAAGAAGAGCACAGAGACTATTTCCCACATGTGCATGAGAGCTTCACCGCATGTGGAGTTGCTGAGTTTGTTGGTCGGTCGATCGCTTGGAATGATGAGATGATCATGCGCTTCTATGCCACCGCACACTTCTATCCGGATGGCGAATTGTATGGATGATGTAGGACGTAGATTCTCCTCAACTGTTGAGGAATGGAGAGCGTTCTTGAATGCACCAATATCAAGGGATGATGATGTTGATGTCTATGGCATTCCAAAGAAGAATCACGAGTCTATGAAGAACATGTACAATGAGGTACCGACAAGGATGTTGAGATATGGAAGCTTGGATCGGTTTATCATCTTGAGCAGGTCTCCCAACCACTAACACCATTCCGAGGCATACTTTGATGCCCAAGTCGAGAGACCACCGCATGATAAGAGGCTACTCTATCAACATGCTGCACATTCGGATCGAAGACACCTTTTAAGGTGATGGACACGATAGTAGAGACTATCAAGAGGACAGCAGCAGACTGTAAGAGGTCGTGTGGGTTTGCTCCGCATATTCAGATGCTCATTAATGCCAAGTTTGGCACGGACACCTACCGTTGGATAGACCCCACTTGCCATTGCAGCCTGAACATGAAGATAATGAAGTTGTGATGACCGAGGATGCTCCCACATCTTTGAAGGACATGCAAAGTCTGAAGCTGCCAAACAAGCTAAAGCTGAAAAGGAAGCAAGAAAAAGCCCAAGAGCGTTGGAGAACAACTTCTTGAAGCCACTCGAGAATTGAACTACGCTGCCAGATAGTGCGCCTCGGAGAGTCTTGAGAGGATAGTTGAAGATAAGTTCCATGCTCGGATGTCAAGTCGATCAAGTGCAGTCACCGCAACAAGCTTGAGGCGGACATTGAGGAAGCAAAGAGGGAGAAGGCAGAGCTCATGAAGGAGATGGAAGGTGATCTAGTCCAGATGACTATGAGCAGCCTGCTGCAGTGCCCACAAAGCCCAGATCACCGCTATTCTGTGATGCACCCTGTGGCTACTACATCAAGACCTCCCACAGCTCCATCGGTTCAAAGACCAGCTCCAAGATCCACTCCTCCAGCTCCACAGACTTGGCGAAGCTTTGCAGATGCAGCTATCTCCACTCCATCGACGCAGACAGGAGCCGCCAGCAGAGTCCCTAGTGACGATTAGCTCTATACCTTTCGAACTTTTTGGTAACTTGTTGCCAAAGGGGGAGAAATTGTATAGATCATAGGACTTCGAGAGAGAGAGTGCTCGTTTTTGCTCTTTCGTTTGCGGTTTTCCTTGAGATACTTTTGAGTTCTTTGAGACATTTCGTGTGTTTGATACTACGTTTGCTCTATCTTGATGAGTGCTTGGTCATACTATGCTTAATGTGTGCTTGATGCTTATCATATTCTATTCATATCTTGTATGATCACTTACTCATATCTTGGTGATTGGGTGCATGTTATTCATTCTTATCATTTTGTGCGCTCCACCAAGATGTATGTGACATGGAAGAGTAACCCATGATCCTAATCGATTGTGCATTTGCATTCAAACGCAAATCTTAAATAATGCACAAATTTAGGGGGAGCTCTTGCTTATCACATACTTCTCAAAGCGACGATGTTATTCATTGATTATATCATTTGTCGAAGCTTTGATCTATATGTTGTCATCAATTACCAAAAAGGGGGAGATTGAAAGTGCAACTAATCCCCGGGTGGTTTTGGTAATTAATAACAACATATATATCATTGAACTAATTATTTCTTGAGAATATTTCAGAAAGTTCAAGGATATGGGTATGGCAATGACCGATGATGTGGACCCTCAAAATGCTAAGGAAAACTTTGGCAAAAGCTCAAGACTCTATTTTTGGTTTAGTGATCCAAGATCACATTGAGTCCATAGGAAAGCCAATACTATTAAAAGGGGATGAGGTTATGATGATGATCTGGTTGCTCAAAGTGCTTAGTGATTTATCTCTCAAACTATCAGCAATCTTTCATTCCAACATAAACCCATAAGTAATCTCGGTCCCACCGATTCCATAAACTCAGTCACACCGAGATGAACCACCTCACCATATACCCAAACCCTAAAATTTCGGATTTTCCGATTCCAAACTCGGTCATACCGAAATTGGTGTTGCCAAGCTTCAGAACCTACAGACTCAAATCGGTGTCACCGAGATGAGAAAGTCGGTCCCACCGAGATTGGCAAACCCTAGACTTTGGAAGAATCGGACTAACCGAGATTGTATTTTCGGTCCCACGAAAATCCCAACGCTCACAAGATTTGAACTTTCGGTCTCACCGAGTTGTCAACTTCGGTCCGACCGAGATTGGTCAAATGTGTGTAACAGTTGGATTTTGTGTGGAGGCTATAAATACCCTCCACCTCCTCTTCATTCGTGGAGAGAGCCATCGAAAGAACTACCACTCCTACCTTACATTTACGAGAAGAAAACTACCTACCCTTGTGTTGAGATCAAGTTGCTCCACTCCCACCATATGAAACTTGATTTCTAGCCTTCCCAAGTTGCTTTCCACTCAATCCTTCCTCCACCACAGCCAAATCGGTGAGGAAAGTTGAGTGTTGGGGAGATTATCATTTGAAGCACAAGAGCAAGGAGTTCATCATGACCAACACCATCTATTACCTTTTGGAGGTGGTGCCTCCTAGATTGGTTAGGTGTCGCTTGGGAGCCTCCGTCAAGATGTGGAGTTGAACCAAGAAGTTTGTAAGGGCAAGGAGATCGCCTACTTCGTGAAGATCTACCCCGAGTAAGGCTAGTCCTCCGTGGGCGTGAGGCCATGATGGCATAGACAAGGTTGCTTCTTCGTGGACCCTTCGTGGGTGGAGCCCTCCGTGGACTCTCGCAGCCGTTACCCTCCGTGGGTTGAAGTCTCCATCAACGTGGATTGACGATAGCACCACCTATCGGAACCACGAGAAAAATCTCCGTGTCTCCAAATTGCGTTTGCTCTTCTCCACCTCTTATTTACTACATGTGCAATTTACTTTCCGCTGCCACAACTCTAGAATTGCATGTGTAGGGTGATACTTGACTTGGTCATCATTGTGAACTTGCTAAAAACTTGCTCTAATCAAAAGGCTAAACTTTTAAGTTGTCAAGTAGTCTAATCACCCCCCCTCTAGACATACTTCCGATCCTACAAGAGCTCGCGGTCCCTCCGGATTGAATTCCCACTGGCGGAGGGGGCGACGTTTGCAGGGCAGAAGGCGCCGAATCAGCATAACCTGCACCACTACGATCAGATTGATCTCCCTTTCTTGGAGGTCTCGAATGCGGCCCTGCAAAAGTGGCACGTCCTTGGACGACCCCCAGTCAAGCCCTTTGTTGACCCATGACGCCAGCCGCTGTGGAGGGCCCAGGCGAAAGCCATGTGGCGCCACTTTCCTGGTGCCCCTGGGAGCGGTGATGTAGAACCACTCCTGTTGCCACAAACCAAGCTCCTCTTGAAAAGAGCCCTCGGGCCATGGAGCATCGGCCCTCTTGCTTATAACTTCCCCTCCGCACTCTGCCTGTCGCCCCCCGATCATCTTCGGCTCCACGTTGAAGGTCTTGAGCCACAATCCAAAGTGAGGGGTAGTGCGGAGGAAGGCTTCGCAGACAACAATGAAAGATGAGATGTGGAGGATGGACTCCGGAGCCAAGTCATGGAATTCCAGCCCATAATAAAACATGAGCCCCCTCGCAAAGGGGTCCGTCGGGAAGCCTAAACCCCGACGGAGGTGAGACATGAACACCACGCTCTCACCAGGCTCGGGGGTGGGAATGACTTGCCCTTGGGCGGGCAGCCTATGCGAAATCTCGCAGGTTAGATACCTGGCGTCTCTCAGCTTTAGCACGTCCTCTTCCGTGATGGAAGAGGGCATCCACCGACCCTGTAGGTCGGAGCCGGACATTGTTGAAGGTCCGAAGCGCCCGAATCTGGAGCCTTGGGTGTTGGAACTCGGGGCGAGGGGTGGATTCGATTAAGGATTGAAGAAAAGGAATAGGCCTTGGTCTCATTATAAAGGGGTAGAATACCAAGAGCCGTCCCCATGACCGTTTGGAACTCGCCTCCGACGGAGGGGGCGTGGCAACGTGCACGGTTGGGTTACCCACGTCCGTATTGATGAGAATCCCGGAATAAGGGGACACGATCTCTGCTTTGATAAGACGTGCCAAGGAAACCGCTTCGCTAAACGCGCTGAGGTGGAACAATAAAAACAATTCGTAAAGGCTTGGTCGTGGCGTGACGTCATGCTACGAAATACGTCAACAGATTGAAGTTGTGTAAATATTATTCTCTCTTCGGTGGTATGTGGAATTTATTTTGCAAAGCCGGACACTATCCTGGTGTTCACGATCTTCTATGAATTATTCGGAGGAGGAACCCGCCTTGCAATGCCGAAGACAATATCGCGCGCGGACTCGTCGTCATTGAAGTCCGTTCGAGGCTCTTGAGGAGTCTGGACTAGGGGGTGTCCGGATAGCCGAACTATCATCATTGGCGGGACTCCAAGACTATGAAGATAGAAGATTGAAGACTTCGTCCCGTCTCCGGATGGGACTTTCCTTGGCGTGGAAGGCAAGCTTGGCAATACGGATATGTAGATCTCCTACCATTGTAACCGACTCTGTGTAACCCTAGCCCTCTCCTGTCTATATAAACCGGAGGGTTTTAGTCCATAGGACGAACAACAATCATACCATAGGCTAGCTTCTAGGGCTTAGCCTCCTTGATCTCGTGGTAGATCCACTCTTGTACTATCCATATCATCAATATCAATCAAGCAGGAGTAGGGTTTTACCTCCATCGAGAGGGCCCGAACCTGGGTAAAAACATCGTGTCCCTTGTCTCCTATTACCATCCGCCTAGACGCATAGTTCGGGACCCCCTACCCGAGATCCTCCGGTTTTGACACCGACAGGGGGTCTCTGGGCTGTCCATGAGATAGGGGGGCGCGCCCTAGGGGGGTGGGCGCGCCCCCCACTCTCGTGGGCAGCCGGGGACTCTTCTGGTCCAACTCCGATGCTCTGTAGTCTTCTTTTGGTCCATAAAAAATCATCAAAAGTTGGCACATCAATTGGACTCCGTTTGGTATTCCTTTTCTGTAAATCTCAAAAACAAGGAGAAAACAGAAACTGGCACTGGGCTCTAGGTTAATAGGTTAGTCCTAAAAATTATATAAAATGGCATATAAATGCATATAAACCATCATAAATGGATAATATAATAGCATAAATACTTCATAAATTATAGATACGTTGGAGACGTATCAGCGCGCAAGGTAGATTTATGGTATGAGTCAAGACCAAGCGGCGTCGGAAAATTAAGTCGTGCAAATCGTTCGCGCCTTCACGTCGTCGCAATCCAAGTGTTCTTGCCGCATGGTCATCAGACCCGACGGCAGGCGACACGTCGAGCAGGAAAAATTCTTATTGAACCACCCCTATTTGCCAATCGTGGACGTCTTATAAGAACCACCATATCGCTCCTAGCGACCACTATAATTCACTTTGTTCACGCAGCTCGGCATGGACAAGCAAGCGCAAGCAGAATTAGCGGAGAACGTGCACGCCATTTTTTCTAGTCTCATATTTTTATTTTCGTTCAGTTTAATTTTAGTTTGAAAAAATAATAAGATAAAAAATTTATGAATTAAAAAAAGCAAAAAACCTTCAGGAATTCACAAAAAAGAAGACAAAACAAAAAAATGATCATGAGTTTAAAAATTATTAAAGAAATAAAAAAATGCCTGCAAATTTTGTAAATTCTGGGATTAAAAAATGATTGCAAATTCAAAATATATTCACAAATTTAATAAAATTCATGAATTTGAAAATATGTTCATGAATTTAAAAATTGTTTGTGTATTCAAAAATTTATGGATGTGAAAATGTTTGTGAATTCAATAAAATTCATGAATTCCAAACAAAATTTTGAAAAAGAAAACAACTTTTGAATAATATGAACAAATTTAGAGTTAAGGAACATTATTTTAAATTCTAAAAATGTTTTAAAATTTTATTATTTATGAAAAATTATAAATTTTAATTGCTAAGTATTTTTAAAATTCCTAATATTTTGCAAAATGTGAACATTTATATGAATCCTCAAATATTTTTGAAAAACCAAACAATTTATGAAATTCCAGATAATTATTGGAGTTTTATACAATTTTGAAATTTAGGAATTTAAATAATAAGAGGAAAAATATAGAAAAACAAGGAAGATAAGATAAGAAAAGAAGAAAAAAACCCAAAAAAGCTTTAAAAGAAAGGAAAACGGTTGAGTAACCTTCGAAATGCGGTCAGGAACTTAAAATGTATAAGTATTAATATTTGCCCATCATTTTTCTACACTTCCATTGTCCTTTCCCTTTAACACAAAGTTCATAAAAATTACTACAACATGCGTATATTACTGGTCATTCATGATTTTCACCTGAAAAAGTAAACAACCGCTAAAGGCGTGTATATGTTATAGACGTATACCGCTAGGAAACAAGAATCAATCAGGACATAGAGTTTAAGAGATTCACGAAGGTCTTCGTCCACCCCGTGGCTGCATGGATGATCTTCGAGGCCGATTGTTCAGACTGTGTCGTTGTGTTGTCATTCTCCACCAATAGCACTGCACCTTCCTAGTACATGTGAAATACTCCATTCATGTACGCGTATGACGAGGTGACATGGATAACTCCATGGGAATCCGGCGTAGTCACACCCAGTGTTGGATCTAGCTGCTCGATGTTGCCTACTACTCCTTCCAGAGGGATCCTGTCGACAAGTTGCTGTTTCGGTTCAGGCAAGCAAGTTAAATATCATTTACAGATGAAGGGGTAGACGGACAGTGAAGAGGACATTTGTCCGACTAGCATACCCATGTGATCTAGTAGGAGCTCCATCCCGTCAGTGTGCCAATCGTCGACGAATGTACCCAAATGTGGCCAGGAACCCTCCATAAGGTTGCTATAACTAGTTGTCTCTCCCAGCGGTTCGTCGCTCATTTCGTTGCAGTTACTAATGGGACGACCCATCTTCCAACGCTAGTGGGCAATTAGCTTACCACTCAAAACAAGCTATACATAGCATTTGGGATATCTCATCTACTGCAAAACAGATATAGCCTCCCGCCTTCAACGCCTCAAATGGGTCTACCATTCTAACATGTTTATAAGATACACTGCATCGCTCGTAGCAACTGCTATAGTTAGCGGAGAGCGTGCGTGTTTTTCTTTTTCTCATTTCATATTTTTATTTTCGTTCAGTTTAATTTTAATTTGAAAAATAATAATACCACAAAGTTGTGAATTCAAAAATGTTCATGAAGTCAAAAAAACTCAAGATTTTAGAAAAAGAAGATGAACTTGACATTTTTTTATGAACATAAAATTGATTGGGAATTTAAAAAATAGTAGCAGATTTAAAAATGTCTGGGAATTCAAAAATGTTGCAAATTCAAAAAATGTGCAAGAATTAAAAATAATTCATGAATTTGATATGTTCATGACTACAAAAAAATTGTGTATTAAAAAACGTTCATGGATGTGAAAAATGATTGTGAATTCGAAAAAACCATGAATTCCAAACAAATATTAAAAATGAAAACAATTTTGAAAATTTCGAACAATTTTTCAACTTCACAAGCTATATTTTAAGTTTTGAAAATGTTTCAAGTTTTTTACACTTAAAAATATTGTTTTTTTTTAATTTTTTTACGTTTTTAGATTGCTAACATTTTTTTCAATTGTGAACACTTATTGGAATCCTCAAATATTTTGTGAAAAACCAAACATTGATGTTTTGAACATTTTTTAAATTTCAGAATTTCAAACAATAAGAAGAAAATAAATAAAAACAAAGAATAAAAGAAAAGAAGAAACAAAAAACAGAGAAGGAACCGCCTAGATGGTTCCTAAAACCTGTCATCACCTCTTCCAACATTTCGGCGCTCGCTTCACTCTGGTTACTAATGGGCCAGGCCATTTTTCAATGCTAGTGGGCAATTAAATTTACGTTCACAACGAGCGATACATAGCATTAGGGATATCTCGCCTACTGCAAAACGGATATAACATGTCGCCTTAAGCACCACAAGTGGGTTGGTCATTAATTATTACAAGTTTCTAGTTAGCATGCTCGCTCGCTCGGTCAACCTATGTTGTTTTTTCTTTCTTTTCGTTGTTTACTGGTTGTTTATCATTACATGTGTGTTTAACTACAGTTCATTTACTTTCACTTCGTTAGCTGGTAATTACCAAAGGCTATGTAAGCCGGGATGTGGTTAGGTTTACGCTATGTTTGAATTCTCCTTTAGTCTAAATGGTAGGAATATGATAGTTTCACCCGTCCTTTTTAGTCTGCACATAAGTCAATGTATCTCAACTTTGATCAAACTTATAGAAAAAAGTATCAACATTCGCAATGCCTAATAAATATCCTTAGATACATTATGAAATGCAGTTTCATAGTATATATATTTTGGTGTTCTAAATATTGATTTTTTTAATACTCTCTCCGTCCGGAAATATTTGTCATCAAAATGAATAAAAGGGAATGTATCTAGATGTATTTTAGTTCTAGATATATCCCTTTTGGTCCATTTTGATGACAAGTATTTTCGGACGGAGGGAGTATAAATTTAGTCAAGCGTTGTAAAGTTTGACTTGACCAAATCTAGTACGCGGAGCAAAAAGTACCGGAGGGAGTACTTACCCATATATATACAAATATGCCTGATTTGGCCTCGTACTGCCTACATTTTTGTTTTCCTCACAAATTGGCATCCGATCATTTGATAGAGCGGCTAGAACTTGATAGGCGAGGTGAGACGTGTGGGTGGGAATCTTTCGTATCAGGCATATTTTTTCGACCTAGTCGTCTTGCTCCAGTCGTGCAAGGTGGATTCGTGGTATGAGTCAAGACCAAGCGGTGTGGAAAAAGAAAGTCTATCATAATGTCGATCGACTGAGAGCAAAACATTCACGCCTTCACGTGGCAGCGTGACCGGGGGATCCTCAATCCAAGCGTTCCCGTCGCATGGTCGTCGGACCTAACGGCCGACGGCACATCGTGCAGGAAAATTTTTATTGGGCAAGTGCTCGATCAATTGGTGTTGCATTTGAAATCTATCCGGAGGGCAAGAGTCACATAGATCATCAATTATCTGGCATCAAACAGCCAGCGACCGGATATGGAAGGAGAGTGAACATTGGGTAGTTAACAACGGTGAAGAGGTCAATTAAATCAAAGAAATGAAGCATATTGGTCTTTCTGTGAAAAATAAATGAATCATAGTATGAATGAACTACAAAGAAATTGCATATACGAGGGAGGTATTGATCCCAGGACCTTCTTCCACTACACAGGGATATGTAGAGTACACTGTTTTGGGGGTTTTCGTGGTGACACAACGACCAACGTAAATTGTATATTCTACCAGACCAGTTTCTTTACCCCCAAAAAAGATTAACTACAAGACCATTGTCTTTACCCAAAAAAACTAACTACAAGACTATTTTCTTTACCCAAAAAACTAAACTACAAGCTACACATGAAGCTTGATCAACTGTAACCGAAGAACACTCTGCTGTCGGAGGCATCCTCTTGCCGGCCAAGCCCGACTTCAGTCATGGATATGTAACCGAAGAACATTCTCCAGTGTAGCAAATCTTCTAGGCCTCTTTCCCGGCCGTCTGCAAGAAAATCAACATGAAACAAAGAATAAGATTAGTAACGAAATACTGTAAACTAACAAGCGTGCAGTTGCTATTCGATCGAGGCGGACGCCGCGGGTTAAGCAGCAGCTAGCTAGCGTTGGCGGTGAGCAGAGCAAGCAAAGGCACCGCCGCGCGCACTGTGAGCGTCGAGCGCGGCGCATCAAGTCGCCGTCGCTGCCGCTCTTGTCGGCCCACCGTCGAAAACCTGCGCCGGTGTGCCCGAACGCCGCAGCAACGCCGAGGTGGCCGGACGTTCTTGTTCTTGGACGAGCCCTTCCCGGCCATCCCCGTGAAGCTCTAGAATGTTCGTGACGAGGAAGCAAACGGAAGGATTCTTGGCTGGCGGCGGCGCGGCATAGCAAAGCCGGCCGCGATCCGCCCTCCGCTCGTCCGCGACCTCCATTTCCCTACCCTGGCCGCGCGTTCTTGGGTTTTGGACTTCTTTCTACGCAACAGGACGGTAGAGGAGGAAGAAGGAAGGAGGGGCGTACCAGGACAGGAGACCGGAGCTGTCGATCAGCGCGCCGGTGAAGAGTAGTGCCTCTGGGCCGCGACGAAGAGAAAGAGGGAGGCGGTGGCGCCCGCGGCCAAGACGAAGACGAGGAAGAGGCGGCGAACTCCCCACCCACGGCCACCTGCTGCGGCATGTCCGCGTCCCGGTCGGCGTCGCCTGCGACTTCGGTGAGGGGGCTGCACGGCTGCGCCCACGTCCTGCTCGATGTCCTCCTCGTGGATCCTGTTGGACTCCGTGGCGGTGGCGGTGGCGGCGCCGACGTGCTCCCCGTCGACATCCTCGACAGAGAGCGGATCGAACTTGTTGCGGATACCCGAGGGCATGAACCTCACATTCTCCCGTCCTACCGCCGGCCTGTTCTTCGCATTCGGGGCGGTCAGATCACCGGTGGGCGGAACAACGTACGCGGGCGCGGCCATGGATGCTGCGCCTGCGCGATGGTGAGAAGGATAGCGAGAAACAGAGAGAAGAAGGGGAGGAGAGGGGCGATGCTATATAGTGCGCGCTGCGCTCGGGTGGCTCACACGCGCCTCTGCTGGGCCAGCCCAAGTAGCGCAATTTTTGTTCTTTTTCTCGTTGGGATATTTTGTCTTTTTGTATTTAACCTTTTTTCAATAATCTCTTCTCTGGGATTTTTAAGTACAATAAACTACTAATATTTTCTACAGATGCATGGACACATTTTTATACACTGTTTTGCACATAATCTATTTGTGTTACTAATTTATATACAGTTAATTCTAGCATAAAATTTAAAATTTATTCATGTGTTATACAAGATTCCGCACATACAATAATTTAAAGATTTTTTGGCACGCCATTTCGAATTAAAACAACATTAATTATTAATAAAAACTATTTTTCTAAATTTAGACTGGACAAAAAAGTTAATGTTTTTTTTACCACATTGTAGTTCTAAGGTTGTGACAACCTGCAAAGTTTAAAGTCCATATGTTGTTTCATGCGTGAGAAACAGAAAAGAGAAACTTACATCTAGTAATAAAGTTAGTTGGCTAGCACATATCTCAACACAATGATGGACGGTGGATTATAGATTCTATGGGCATAATGTTTTTCCACTTTCCAGGCTAAGTCGTCGGGTTGAGTCTTGTATATGCCAGTATGGTTGTGGAGTAATTCCTCCATGCAGACATATAAGTTCTAATACGGTATTTTGAGATTTACTTTGACCGTCACTTAAACCAATAATATATGATTTGTGTGTCAAAAATTATATCGTCGAGTTTGTATTTGAAAGGATTTTCTAGTGGTACTCCCTCCATCCGAAAATACTTGTCATCAAAATGGAAAAAAATAGATGTATCTAGAACTAAAATACGTCTAGATACGTCCTCTTTTATCCATTTTGATGACAAGTATTTTCGAACGTTGGGAGTATGATTTTAGCATACATCTCGGTCATTATTAATTTTATCAATGGTCAACGGAATTCTTGAAATACATACTGGGCCTATATATCCAAATAGAGGGAGTACATAATTTCACAAACGGGTACTTGGAAAATATATGAAATTAGAGTTTCAACTCGTCCACCAAGTCGATGTCTATGCGTACATAGTATATTACATTATTAAAGACAGATGTGGTTATGATAAATTCCGACTAAAACAGATTGCAAATCACATGGTGTAGGATGCGACACACAATCGGATAGGTATCTGAGTCTAATTGATATGATACTATGTAGGATACGATATTACTAGTATGTAATGATGTAGGATAATTCAATTTTTCTAGTTGAATAATTCATCATTTCGAATATTTTTTCTAATGTATTGATAACATTTTAAGTACCCCCAGTACCATTTTAGTCCAGGCATAGGCCTAGACCCACATATCAAGGAGGGAATTTTAGACTAGTTTGTCCTTGTTCGCGCAGGGAGGGCCGCAACGGTTTAAGCATGCAACCGATTTGAAGCGCTTTACTTGGTACATGTAATAGATTGGTTAAACACTGTCTATCCTTCCTCGTATACTAATTTTTATAGCTGGAATTTACTCCCACGAGCGGGTCCTCGCATACGAAATCTGCATGGGACCAGAATAATTAGGGGCAGAATTTAAAAGGCGACAAAGGCTAGTGCGCACACAAAAAGGGAGAAAAGACAAAAGAAATGATATGCGGACTACAAAGGATCAGAGGGAGTATAACTAGTATTGCCTATTGCGTGTGCTTGTTAGTGAGTCTTTTGGATTATTGTAGTACCTTGTCATTTCCATGTGCTTAGAGTGTATAAGTATTAATATTTGCCCATTATTTTTCTACAATTTTAGTTCATAGATGTGTATATTCCTCGTATATGCATTTTCTATATGCTCATTACTAATCCAAGTCTGTTCCATTAACGTATCATGTCCAGGTCTAACATAATTCGGTATTCGAATCCATATATCCACTACGCCTCGTCCCGCTTTTGAATTCGAATACGATATGAGCATCAATTCTCCTAATCTTGTTTCACCCCTACGCAATAGTTGTATGTGCTCTAGCAGGCCATTCTTCGGCTCCAACAGGGAGCCTCGTGTGGGGGTGGTTCCCAACGAGCCTCTTCTTGAATCCACGGAGTTGTTTGGGGTCCGGTTTCCACGGACATTATAGTTGACTAAGCGCACCCACATCACGTAGTAAATACTGAGTGTATTGTAAGAAAACTCCATGAGCGGCTTACATGATCGTCAGAAAGCTCGTTGAGTACTTTACATGATTAACTAGTCCTATCCTTCTTGCAATGTTCGACCGAGCTCATATGCATTTATGTGACTTGATCTTTATACATGATCAACATCAATGGTTGCATAGATCTTAGTATGCGGTAAATCCAGATTTGGCTTGGGGGACACGTTAATCTGTTCGTTTGTTTGACATTAATTCGAATTGCAGGGTCCATGCATGTGGAAGGTTATGAGAGCGAGGAGCGCTATTACAAGGTGGTCCCATCATATCGAAATTAGATTTTCTGGATTATAAAATGTCTGGGCATGCCCCCTTTCCATTATCGATGTCTTGTCGGTAGCATGCAAAAGAATATCTAATTCAGGAATATGGGGTGCCAGGAGAAGATGCATCTTCTCCACATACCTCGACGACGAAAATTGCAGTGAATGGGGTGCCAGGAGAGACAATATACAATGTGTGTGGAATAAGGCAAGGGGATCCGGTCTCCCCCATGCTCTTCATCCTCTACATGGAGCCATTGCAAGCCCTGTTCAAGAAGGCCACACACCAGGGCATCTTCGCCCCCTCTGGCTAGAAGTGGAGTGCACCAGAGGCTGTCCATGTTTGCCGACGACGTCATGGTATTCTTCAAGCCCACTGCAGAGGAAATACGGGCTTGCAGAGAGATCCTGGCACTGTTTGGGGTTGCCTCGGGCCTCGTGGTGAATCTAACTAAGAGCACGACACTTCCCATCCGCTGCTCAACGGAGGAGTTGGAGGCAGTTTGCACCTCCCTAGCTTGCACAAGTGCATCATTTTCGTGCAAGTACCTTGGCCTCCCGCTATCAATCAGAAAGGCCACCTCCACGCAGTTCCAATACATGGTGGAGCAGTTCGCTAGTCGCCTGCCCAACTGGAAGGCCGCAACCCTACCTAAAAGCAGTCGTCTCATCCTCATCCTCTCCGTGCTATGCGCAATCCCCATTCATGCCATGCTCGCCCTATATACCTCCGAAGACCCTCACCGCCCTGACCAAGATTTGTTGAGGTTTCCTTTGGTGTGGTAAGATGGAAGCGCGTGGAGGTAACTGCACTGTGGCATGGGACTCAGTGTGTCGCCCTAGGTGGGCCGGAGGACTCGGCATACCAAACTTGAGGTGGTTGAACACCGCGATGATGGCCAGATGGCCGTGGCTACAACGAACTGATCATACAAGACCTTGGGCTGAATTCCAGATAGCAGCCCCAGCGGACTCAAGGGCACTCTTCCATGCTGCGGCTACAGCTACGGTGGGAAATGGACACGACACACTCTTTTGGGAAGACAAGTGGATCAACGGCTACCGGATCCAGGACTTGGCACCCATGCTCTACTTCAAGGTACCAAGACAAACGAGATCTACCCGAACGGTCGCAGAGGCACTCGCAAACCACTCGTGGGCGTCGGACATCGGACCAGAGCTCACGGCCGACATGCTCCATCAGTTCCTGGATATATGGCCGCAAGTAGATGGGGTGGCCCCGCAAGAGGACACACAAGACAAGGTGCAGTGGGCATGGGAGAAGGATGGCATATTTTCGGCGCGCTCGGCATACGCGGCCAAGTTTTCGGGACTCGAGGTTGCACCAACGGCGGAATTCACATGGAAGTCACGGGCGCCCCTACAGCGTCACTTCTTCGTTTGGCTAGCCATGAGGAACAAGTGTTGGACCTCTGACCGCCTTGCTCGAAGGGGACTCCCCCACCAAAGCTCGTGTCCACGGTGTGGCCAACACGACGAGACTATCACCCACATCATGATTCGATGTGCCTTTGCGAGAGAGGTCTGGGGCAATGTGTGCCTGGCCTTGGGACGACCAGACCGCGCTCCAACAGCGACAGAGTCACCTACAGAGTCATGCATTAGGCAAGAGGAAATTGGGAAACACCGGAAGCTAGCTAGGACAATATGCATATTGGTCCTATGGGAGTTGTGGACACACCGTAATGCAGTGGTCTTTGACGGAGCGGCGCCATCCACACTCGCGGTGCTCAAGAGCATAGGAAGCGAGGCCAGGGCTTGGAAGCAGACAGGACTACTATGAGGGGAAGTCGAGGCGTTCTTCGTTGGCCTTGCATTATGGGAGAGTAGCGAGTAGTCCTCATTAGCGAGATAGGCAGGTGGGGTGACCGTCGGGTCATTTATACATGACATTGTAACATCAAGTGTGGAGGGTTTCTACCCTTTTTTTCTATAATATATGATACACACACTCGTGCGTATATGAGAAATGACTAGCTTTTTCTGTGGTAGGCAGGCCAATGACAGAGTAATTCGGGCTACGAAAATCTAGTAGGACACTCGTTGAGATCTACATAAATATTTGTCATGCTATAATTCAGAAGTTTATGTAAACTTATGAAAATAAGCATGTTCTCCTGCTAATTAAAGGACTTGACAAACGTTCAAAACTTTGTAAAATAGAGAACACGCAGGTGCGATCTTCGCGAAGGCAAAGTCATGTACAAACACAACAGTCTGTTTTCCCCGATTGTTGTGCTTCACTTGTTTCAAACAATACTCTAAAATTTCCTTATGATTAAAATTAGAATTTATAATCATCATGACACAAATACATATGGATGGATGATACATGTTCAAAGAATAGTTTGCTATTCCCATTTATGTCAAAAAGCTCTTATATTATGAGACGGGGAGGTAATATATATATAGTCAATTTGCTAACTCATATTCCAAGACATCGTGTATTTGCGAGCGGGAGAGGGTCCACCTATCCTTGACGAGTCCTTCTGTTGTTGCGACGAGACACCATGCACACAAGCAGAAGACCAGCAGCGGCAACAGAAGCAGCAAACTGAGGTAGAAACTCCCGACCATTATCCGCCGCGCCAAACTGCAGCAGCCCATGAAGACGACCCCAAACGCCAGGAAAGGGAGGCCTGCTCCGGTGCTCTCCCTAACCTAATTTCGGAGGGGGATTTTTGTCCCCGTGATTTTGTTTTTTTTCTGGCCCGCCGTAGCCCAGATCCAAGCCCTGTCTAGCCCTGCCAAGCCCTGTATAGCCCAGACCGTATACGTACAGTACCTGGTCCAAAAAAACATCACACGACCCCACGACCACGTAGGACCTGCCGGATCCAATCATTCACGCAGCTCCATCAATCTCGCGAGCATTCACGCATCTCCATAATTCACGCGGTAGATCTCCAGCGGGGCGCGCAGGGCTATCTCGTCGCCGGCGATCTCGTCGGACAGCGGGCGCGGCAACATCGTGAATCTCCAGCGCTCACAGGTACCGCATCCTGCATCCCCCCACACCCCTCTAGTCTCGCTCGCGGCAACATCGAACGAACTGCCGCCGTCAGAGATAGTGGTTAGCCTAGCCGGGAGGGAAACCTACCTACCCGGCGGCGTATGCAATCGTGGATCTTGTTCCAGTAGTGTTGCTCCTCGTGATCTAGGTTTCTTCAGTGTAGGGTTCACGTAGTGTCGGTTGCCGTCGGCTGTGTCCACCGGGACTATCATTATTTGATGTGGCGGCTAACCTAGGTATCCGGCGGCAGAGGTAATCACAGATCTAGCTAGGTTTTGTAGTGCTGCTCCTCGCGATTGAAAGTGATCACGACGGGTGTCGTGGCCATCTTCCTGACTTGGTTTGGCAGATCTGAACGACCTCAGTTGGCGTTGTTTACATAACATCCGTGATCGTGAGCTATGTGTAGATATTTCATCATTGATAATGTTTTCATCATTTGTTGTAGGAAATGGCGGACAAGGAGTTAACTGATATGATGGTAGACATGGAGTTTGGAGAACTGATGAAAGACTGGATAGAAGATTGGTCAGATGATGAAAATTCAGATCTTGGAAATCAGTCAGAGAATGGGAACGAATGGGAAGATTTGAATGTGAGTGGCATTACCATGTTGTATTTTTTTGGTGCCATCCTACAACATTATATTTTTGTGTTGAAAATTTGTAGATGGATGAGCATGATGATGGTCAGGAAAACAATTCGGAGCTCTCAAATGAAGATTACATTAGTCAGGTATAAGTGAAAAATTTATTGGCATGCAAATTGAGTTCATTCTGGAATATTATATGATAAGTAATTATGTATTTGTGTTGTATTTTTCAGTTCATTTCCGAATGTCATAATGCGTACGACTATTATGGTGAATCCGACGTGGATATAGGCCTTAATGACAAATCATCAATGCACCTGATTCTGGGGATTCGCAGTTGTCGGTCACCATGAGTGAGGTATTTGTGTAATCAATGTTCTATGAAAGTAATGTTAAACCATACAAAACAGTTTTCATGGCTATGTTTTGATTGTGTAGGTGATAGAAGATGGTGGGGTAATGAATGTCCAAGATACTGCCAGTGCAGATGATAAGAGGGATATGTTCATGCAGATAATGGACATGCCTTTTATGACTCACGATACTGCGTATGATTTCTACAACAGCTATGCTAGAGCTAATGGTTTCAGCATTAGGAAGAATAAGGTCAGGTATACCAAAACCGAGGCACATCTTATGCGTTATAGGAAGTTTGTTTTTTCCAGACAAGGGAATCGTGATAGCAAGTTGCTAACCGAGGAAGGGCACAACCGTCGGCTCAGAGCCGAGACACGCTGCTTTTGCGAAGCACACCTGACTGTCAAGCTTGACCAAAAGCGTGGGGTTTGGTATGTTGCAAGTTTTGAGGACAAGCATAGCCATATGTTGGCAGGACCAGACGAGGTACCTTTTCTTTGGTCCCACAGAAAAATCAAAGAGTTTCAGAAGCATGAGATAATGTCCATGGGAGCTGCAGGGATTAGAATTCACGACATGATGGATTCCCTCATCAGCAAACATGTATGGTATGGCGGTGTTGGTTTTACCGGCGTGAAATACACAACCTTTGTGCCAGGGAGAAGAGGAAGCTGCTTTCAAAAGGTGATGCTGCCACATCCATAGGCATCATGGCCAGTAGGAAACAGAGGGATCCTAGCTTCTTTTTCGAGTACATGCTAGATAAGGAAGGACACTTGAATAGGATGTTCTGGTGTGACTCCCAGTCTCGTCATGACTATGAGGACTTTGGCGATGTGCTTGTATTTGACAACACGTACAAGATGAACCGCTATGGTATGCCATTCATACCTTTTGTTGGTCTTAACAATCACCGGAAGACCAGTGTTTTTGGTTGTGCCATAGTTTCGGACGAGACCGAATAGACATACGTGTGGCTGCTGCAGACTTTTTTGAGGTCCATGTGTCAAAAGATGCCGAAGAGTGTAATCACAGACGCCGACGCTGCGATGATAAAGGCAATTCGCGAAGTCTTGCCAGACGTGTGGCACCATATATGTACGTGGTATATAGAAAAAAAATATGAAGATTCACCTCAGTCCCAAGTCCTTGAAGGAGTTCCGAACCCTTCTATACTACAGCACGTCCACGACCACGTTTGAGGAGAGATGGCACGCGTTTACCAAAAGATGGCAGTCGGAAAAAACAGTAACATGGTTGAGACGGATGTATAAGAAGGGGAGACCGTGGGCCGCGGCTTATCTGACAGAGGGGTTTTGGCTTGGCATGAAAATCAACCAGCGGAGTGAAAGCCTAAACTCATGCCTTCACCTCCACCTAGACGGTGAAATGACCCTGGTGGATATGATTTTGCATTATGAGAACGTCGTTGTACGTATCCGTGAAAACGAGGCGCGAGATGACTGCACGGCCTCACAGAGTTTACCGGTGCTAGTTACTAGCTCGAGGGAACTTGAGATAGCTGCTTCTCACGTCTTCACTCCAGCAAACTTCTATACTATGTTGCAAGATGATCTTAGAAAAATTGATGGCATGGAGATTGTAGAAATTAAGCTGGGAGACGGATCACAGCAGTACATCGTGGCCTGGAAGAATAACCAGAATAGCTGTTTTTGGGTGGAGTATAGAGCAGTAAATTCCGCAGAACCTATATGGTGCAGCTGCCGAAGAATGATTCGAAAGGGTCTACCTTGCAAACACATATTCCACGTACTGAAGTACTTGAACATATCTGAAATACCAAAGTGTTTAGTTCTTGTTCGGTTCACGAAACAAGCAAGGTTGGGACTGCCCGCGAGGCGCACAAGCGATCTGTTGGGATATGGTTGGACTGGGGCAGAGGAAAGAATGAAATATAGCCAGGTCAGTGTGTTAGCTTCAGAAGCTATGCATGCGGCATGCAAACACCCAGCTTTGTGGGATCGATTCTGAGGATAGTTTGAAGGCTGTGATAGCTAAGAGTCATGAGTATGATCTGCTACAGGAAAATTTGAGCAACAATACAAATGACTTCAGTAAGTGTGCAGTTGAATATGTAGACGATGGTGAAGGCAACATGGTCGCAGTTAAAGATCCTATGAAAGTGTCCAGCAAAGGTGCAACAAAGGTAGATGAGAACCGCCCTGTCTCGAAAAATGGTAGACCACTCTCTTTTGATGAGTTGAAAACCCGGTGTGGCGCTTGCAAATTGCTAGGACACACTAAACGTAGCAAGAAATGCAAACTAAATCAGAAGTAAGTGTTTGTATGCATTCTGGATTATTGAAAAAATTATCATTCATTAACTTATCTTGTCTTCTATGATGTGCAGAACAGTGGAGAAGGAAGAAGTGTAGAACACTTGCTTCAATTTTTTACGGATAAATCGAGTGAACATGGCAGTATATCCTTTTCACATTATGGCATCAATTTTAGTTCGACGTTTAACATCGTGTTTGGATCCTATATATATCTTCACCTAAATAGCTAGCCCCCACTACTAGATTTGTCTACACATGCGTGCTTCCACATCACCTCAATTATTTACAGCCTTCCGATCAAAATTGTGTGGCATCAAGGAATCATGCATGTCCTCATAAGTTACTTTTTTGCATTAATGTAAATTATGCCACCTCATTGGTCATGCATGTCTTATTTTCCCAACGCATGCATGCATTTTTTGCATTAACCTATCAACTCAAACAACGCCACTTCATCAATCATGTCTTCTATTTGTGGGGATTTTTTTCTCTTTTATACATCATTTTGCCACACACACTTCTTTTAAGTTTTATCATTTTTAACATGTAAAACTCTTACATTTAATTTCATTGGTTTTAAGCACTAATTTATGGATTGGTTTTAACACGGTTCCCGCAGCAACGCGCGGGGCATCATCTAGTTGTAGCAACTCGATCGGCACTTTGTTTAGTGGGAGTGTCAAATTTTTACATCTCTAAATAAACAACAAAATCTGACCTAAATAAATTAGCTATAAATTAGAAAGAATATTGTACATTTCCCCTCCCCACGTCCTAACTGCCATTAAATCACCTAACTTACCACTCCCCACCACACATTCACCCACCTACCTCGCGCGCCGATTCGAACTCCCCTTATCCCCACCTACAGTAGATCAAGAAAACCCCCGCCGGCGACCGCTGTAGCCGCCTCCATGGAGAAAACCTCGGCTGGCAGAGAGCGATGATGAAGCTCGCCGGCGATGACGAGGGCTGGCGCACCCAGTTGGCAGAGGTGTTCGGCTGGTTCCCCAGCACGGAGCTGTTGGTCAACCACGCGTGTGGCCTCGTCAAAGTCCTCACCGACGTCGAGAAGAAGCGCGCCTTCCCCTACAGCTGCGGCGTCCCGCCGGCTCTCCTCCTCGTCTGGGCAATGCGAGAGGCCACGCTGAGCGACTCCCCTATTCGGCGTGCAAGGTGGTGGATGTACCGCTCCACCACCATGACGTTGCGGCCAGATCCAGCATGCGTCACGTCGATGGCGGAGCGCATCGACGTCGAGCTCGCTATCCCTGTGCCCGTGAGCCCGGACTACCAGGTCCGCCACGTGTCGAAGCCAGTCCTGCCATTGGGCTCTGACGTCATGGAGGACGACGTGGACGAGGTACTGCTCATCCCTGATGACCCTGAGGAGGGCGAGGAGGACGTCGTGCAGATGGTAGCGTCGGTTGCCGTCGAGGGTGGCAAAACAATGCCCATCGACGTCGAGCTCCTTCCCCTGCACCCTGACATAGTGAAGGTGGAAGAAGAGGAGGTGGCTCAGGATCAGGTGGCGCCGGCGGTGGTCAAGAAGAAGGCTTCTCCATGTGTGGTGCGCCGCTCATGCCGCCTCAAATTTCTGAAGAAGTGAAGATGGGCACAGTTGTTAAAGGAGGAGGAAGTTGTTGGTTATCTTAAGTTAGGTATGTTGTTATATGTTTCAGCATATAAGTTAACATTATTTTGGGTTTGATGTTGGTTAGGTATGATTTTATATGTAAGCATATAAGTAATTGCAATCGGTACGGTTTGATCGGGTTCTTTGTGGCCGAAGAACTGAATATCTACTACTCACCCTAAGTGCCAAGTTCAGTTAAATTTCTGAATATTGAATATGTATTGTTGCTTTGCTTCAGTGTTGCATGGAAGCTGCTAGATGTTGCTCCTATGTTGCAACAAGACAATGTACTAGTCTGCTACATAAATCAGTAGTGTTGCTAGGTGATGTGCCCATGTGCATCACATACCAAATATAGAACATGCCAAAAGTGCATTGTCTGTCAAATACGGGACATGCCAAAAGTGCATTGTCTGCCAAATATAGAACATGCCAAAAGTGCACTGTCTACCAATCATTATGGCCCCATGTTATTTATGTTGCAATCTCTGTTACACTTTGCCCATAAACTGAATAGCAAATAATTCAGCATCATTTCATCATGTCAATTACAATGATGTCAATAACTTTATGAACAATCTACTTGCTAACTATGACTGTAATCATAATGGCAAGCAGGCCAAGATACAGAAGACCTCCAAATCCTAAAATCCTATCCCTATAGAGCAATATCTCCTTGTGCATCTTAACCATTGCCCTCTTTTCTTTCTCATTCCTTTTAATTTCAGCTTCATATTCTGTAATCTTAGTCTCCAGTTTCTTGTTCTTCATGGCAAGATACTTAATGACTGACTTTAATTTGCCATCCCACTCCCCATCAACCCATTCAACATACTCAGAAGTGATATCATCCTAAATAAATCATGAGCAATTCAAGTCATTTTATAATTGAACTTGTCGCTGCAAGCGTTAAACACTGAACTTTTTTGCAGCTTGACCACAATAGCAGTACTAGTTTGAAGATCATGCTCAGTACACTAACCTCAAACACACATCCCCCGAGTGCGCTGCCAAAATTGTCTGCATCTATGCAGACACGGGCACTAGGAGTTTCCTGATGACCACATAGATGGAGCTTGTCATGGCCACAGGTGATGAATTATGGGCGATAATGCTAGGATGTAAAGAACAACGGTGAAGAACTTACCTTTTTGCCACCAAAGTGTAGCACTGAAGAAACCCTAGCCGCGGGTTCTCCCGGCCCGCTGCCGCCCATGAAACCCCCGTCCCCTGTTCCACTAGATCCGCCGCCGCTGCCTCCTGTGCCACTGAATCCAGCCCACCTGCTTGCAGGACCCAGGGTTCGACCTAACTTGCGGTCGCCACCGCTCTTCTCGCCGCAGCCGCCGCCGCCTGACGCCCAGCTCGCTGTCATGCTTTCGCCGTCGAGATTTGGAGGCACAAATAGAGAGGGAGGGCTAGGGATTTGGAAAGGGAAACGAGAAAAGGGGAAAGATCGATGTGAACCTGGCAAAATGGGCTGGTGTAGCGCTGTCGGGAAGATAGCCCGCCTGTGGGGCCCCTCACGTGGTTAGATGGGTCGTGCCTGGCATTATGGTGAGTACAGAAAAAGTTAATTATACATATAATAAAAAAATGACGGGTTTGTAATATTACATCATGCCTGATAACACACGATAGAGCCAACGAGCTGACATGACTAATTTTGATGAGTGTAATATTACATTTTGGCTTAATATATTTACTTATCTACCATGACTACTTTTCATAATAATGTGATGAGGGGGAATTACTAGGAGATTATGCAAGATGATGACATGCAGATAGCTAAGGCAGAATGCTAAGCTTGGTAGAGTTTTAAAAAAAGTTAAGATTGTGAAATTTTTAATATGAAACTTACGAGAGCAGTTGAAGAGAAAAATAGACAATTATAAAAAATTGGAGAAGGAGAAAAATATTAACCAAGAACAGTTGATAAGTGAAGCCATGAAAAATACAATTATAAAAAATTGGAGAAGGAGAAAAATATTTAGCAAGAACAATTGATAAGTGAAGCCAAAACTTTATTGGTACGACCAAATTGTCTTCTCCGAGCGAATTTTATGACCGAATTGTCTTGTACGAGCGAATTGTCTGACAGACACATACACATGCATGTGCCCTGTTTATTACATAAAATGATAGAACCCCTAAGATAATCATGCCGTCGAAGCCTTCGACCGGACTAAATCCAAACCACTAAAACTTCAATCTTGCATGCCACATGGATTCTTCAGGCGCGCCTTTTGCTTGCGATTTCGCGAATTTTGTTCTTCACACACTCCATCGTGTTTGAAGGTGACATAATCAACTCTGCGACGAAACGTCTTCTCCTTGCGTCAACGGTGGCCTGCAAAAAATGACATAAAGGTTACATGAACCGAAGTTGCTACACCACCATAGTAGCTAGTCTACAAACGAAAATAACAGCATACCTGTGTAAATTTGTGGGTGATTTTCTCCCCGTCCCAATGTTCTAAACATTCTTTGACAAAAAGGCCACAAGAGTTCCTGGTACATATGCAAACATTAGCGGTGGGCAATACAAACATGTGTGTTGTTGTTTGATTGTGCATGATGTCCTATTAACTCACCCATCCTCTTGCTGGGGTATGTCATACTCCTTGATAGGCCACTTACTTACGTCCGGATATTTCCCTGGTGTAATAATATTTGCTATAAAGAGGATAGTGTTAAAGAACAATCATAAACAATATGTAAAAGCAATGGTACAAATGTTGGTTACATTACCAGTGCTTTAACTGTTGGGGAACGTAGTAATTTCAAAAAATTTCCTACGCACACGCAAGATCATGGTGATGCATAGCAACGAGAGGGGAGAGTGTTGTCTACGTACCCTCGTAGACCGAAGCGGAAGCGATCACAACGTAGAGGAAGTAGTCGTACGTTCTCCTCGCGATCCGACCGATCCCGATGCCGTTACTCCGGCGCCCCCGAGTTCTTGACACACGTACAGCTCGATGACGTCCCTCGAACTCCGATCCAGCCGAGTGTTGAGGGAGAGTTCCGTCAGCACGACGGCGTGGTGACAATCTTGATGTTCTACCAGCGCAGAGCTTCGCCTAAGCTTCGCGACGATATGACCGAGGTGGAATATGGTGGAAGGGGGCACCGCACACGGCTAAGGAATGATCCGTAGATCAAACTTGTGTGTTCTAGGGTGCCCCCGCCTCAGTATATAAAGGAGCAAGGGGGTGCGGCCGGCCCAGAGGAGGCGCGCCGAGGAGTCCTACTCCCACCGAGTAGGACTCCCCCTCCTAGTTGGAGTAGGATTGGGGGAGGAAAGAGGAAGGGGGCACCCCCTCCTTGTCCTATTCGGACTAGGGGAGGCGCGCGCCTGCCCCGGCCGGCCCCTCCTCTTCTCCTCACGGCCCACTAAGGCCCATTAACCCCGGAAGGGTTCCAAGAACCCCTGTGTTCGGTAAAATCCCGATTTCACCCGAACCATTCCAACTCAAATATAGGCTTCCAATATATCAATCTTTATGTATCGACCATTTTGAGACTCCTCGTCATGTCCGTGATCACATCCGGACTCGAACTCCTTCGGTACATCAAAATACATAAACTCATAATATAACCGCCATCAAACCTTAAGCGTGCGGACCCTACGGTTCGAGAACAATGTAGACATGACCGAGACACGTCTCGGTCAATAACCAATAGCGGGACCTGGATGCCCATATTGGCTCCTACATATTCTACGAAGATCTTTATCGGTCGACCGCATAACAACATACGTTGTTCCCTTTGTCATCGGTATGTTACTTGCCCGAGATTCGATCATCGGTATCCAATACCTAGTTCAATCTCGTTACCGGCAAGTCTCTTTACTCGTTCCGTAATACATCATCTCACAGCTAACTCATTAGTTGTAATGCTTGCAAGGCTTCAGTGATGTGTATTACCGAGAGGGCCCAGAGATACCTCTGCGGCAATCGGAGTGACAAAACCTAATATCGAAATACGCCAACCCAACATTTGCCTTTGGAGACACCTGTAGTACTCCTTTATAATCACCCAGTTACGTTGTGACGTTTGGTAGTACCCAAAGTGTTCCTCCGGTAAACGGGAGTTGCATAATCTCATAGTTACAGGAACATGTATAAGTCATGGATAAAAGCGGTAGCAACATACTAAGCGATCGTGTGCTAAGCTAATGGAATGGGTCATGTCAATCAAATCATTCAACTAATGATGTGACCTTGTTAATCAAATAACAACTCTTTGTTCATGGTTAGGAAACATAACCATCTTTGATTAACAAGCTAGTCTAGTAGAGGCATACTAGTGACTTATTGTTTGTCTATGCATTCACACATGTATCATGTTTCCGGTTAATACAATTCTAGCATGAATGATAAACATTTATCATGAAATAAGGAAATAAATAATAACTTTATTATTGCCTCTAGGGCATATTTCCTTCAGTCTCCCACTTGCACTAGAGTCAATAATCTAGATTACATAGTAATGATTCTAACACCCATGGAGTCTTGGTGTTGATCATGTTTTGCTCGTGGAAGAGGCTTAGTCAACGGTGCCGCTACATTCAGATCCGTATGTATCTTGCAAATCTCTATGTCTCCCACCGGACTAGATCCGGATGGAATTGAAGCGTCTCTTGATGTGCTTGGTCCTCTTGTGAAATCTGGATTCCTTCGCTAAGGCTATTGCTCCAAAGATTGTCACGAGAAGATTTTCATTGGACCCGATGCACTAGGTATGACACCTAGATCGGATATGAACTCCTTCATCCGCACTCCTTCATTAGCTGCTTCGAAGCTGCTATGTACTCCGCTTCACATGTAGATCCCTTCTGACGCTTTGTTTAGAACTGCACCAACCGACTCCTCCGTTTAGTGTAAATCGATCCGGTCTGCGATTTAGAATCGTGCGGATCGGTGTCAAAGCTTGCATCAACGTAACTGCTTACGATGAGCTCTTTGTCACCTCCATATCGAGAAACATATCCTTAGTCCTTTTCGGTATTTCAGGGATGTTCTTGACCGCTGTCCGATGATCCACTCTGGATTACTTTGGTACCTCCTGCTAAGCTTATAGCAAGGCACACATCAGGTCCGGTACACAACATTGCATATATGATAGAGCCTATGGCTGAAGCATAGGAACATCTTTCATTTTCTCTATCTTCTGCAGTGGTCGGGCATTGAGTCTTACTCAACTTCACACCTTGTAACACGGCAAGAACCCTTTCTTTGCTTGTTCCATTTTGAACTTCTTCAAAAATTTGTCAAGGTATGTGCTTTGTGAAAGTCCGATTAAGCGTCTTGATCTATCTCTATAGATTTTGATGCCCAATATGTAAGCAGCTTCACCGAGGTCTTTCATTGAAAACTCTTATTCAAGTATCCCTTTATGCTATCCAGAATTCTATATCATTTCGATCGGTAATATGTCATCTACATATAATATCGTAAATGCTCTGAGCTCCCACTCACTTTCTTGTAAATCAAAGCTTCTCCAAAAGTCTCAGATGAACCCAAATGCTTTGATCACACTATCAAAGCGTTTATTCCAACTTCGAGATGCTTGCACCAGTCCATAAATGGATCGCTGGAGCTTGCACACTTTGTTAGCTCCTTTGGATCGATAAAACCTTCTGGTTGCATCATATACAACTCTTCTTCCGTAAATCCATTCAGAATGCGTCTTTACATCCATTTGCCAAATTTCATAATCATAAAATCGGCAATCGCTAACATGATTCGGACGGACTTAAGCATCGCTACTGGTGAGAAGGTCTCATCGTAGTCAACCCCTTGAACTTGTCGAAAACCCTTTGCGACAAGTCGAGCTTTGTAGACGATAACATTACCGTCGTCGTCGGTCTTCTTCTTGAAGATCCACTTGTTTTCTATTGCTTGCCTACCCTCGGGCAAGTCAACCAAAGTCCATACTTTGTTTTCATACATGGATCCCATCTCAGATTTCATGGCCTCAAGCCATTTTTGAATCTGGGCTCACCATCGCTTCTTCATAGTTCGTAGGTTCATCATGATCTAGTAGCATGATTTCCGAACAGGATTACCGTACCACTCAGTGCGGATCTTTCTCTGGTTGATCTACGAGGTTACAGAGTGACTTGATCTCAAGTTTCATGATCAACATCATCAACTTCCTCACTACTTGGTGTAGATGTCTCGAAACCGGTTTGCGACAAACTACTTTCAAGTAAGGGAGAAGGTACAATTACCTCATCAAGTTCTACTTTCCTCCCACTCACTTCTTTCGAGAGAAACTCCTTCTCTAGAAAGGATCCATTCTTAGCAACAAATGTCTTGCCTTCGATCTGTGATAGAAGGTGTACCCAACTGTCTCCTTTGGGTATCCTATGAAGACACATTTCTCCGATTTGGGTTCGAGCTTATCGGGTTGAAGCATTTTCACATAAGCATCGCATCCCCAAACTTTAAGAAAGCGACAACTTTGGTTTCTTGCTAAACCATAGTTCATAAGGTGTCGTCTCAGCGGATTTTGACGGTGTTCTATTCAGTGTGAATGCGGCCGTCTCTAGAGCATAACCCCAAAGCGATAGCGGTAAATCTGTAGAGACATCATAGATCGCACCATATCTAGTAAAGTGCGATTCGACGTTCGGACACACCATTACGCTGTGGTGTTCGGGTGGCGTGAGTTGCGAAACTATTCCGCATTGTTTCAAATGTAGACCAAACTCGTAACTCAAATATTCACCTCCACGATCAGATCGTAGAAATTTAATTTTCTTATTACGATGATTTTCAACTTCACTCTGAAATTCTTTGAACTTTTCAAATGTTTCAGACTTATGTTTCATTAAGTAGATATACCCATATCTGCTTAAATCATCTGTGAAGGTGAGAAAATAATGATATCCGCCACGAGCCTCAACATTCATCGGACCACATACATCCAGTATGTATGATTTCCAACAAATCTGTTGCTCTCTCCATAGTGCCGAGAACAGGGTTTTAGTCATCTTGCCCATGAGGCACGGTTCATAAGTGCCAAGTGATTCATAATCAAGTGACTCCAAAAGTCCATCAAGATGGAGTTTCTTCATGCTTTACACCGATATGACATAAGCGGCGATTACCACAAATAAGTTGCACTATCATTATTAACTCTGCATCTTTTGGCTTCAACATTATGAATATGTGTATCACTACTATCGAGATTCATCAAAATAGACCACTCTTCAGGGTGCATGACCATAAAAGATATTACTCATATAAATAGAACAACCATTATTCTCTCGATTTAAATGAATAACCGTCTCGCATCAAACAAGATCCAGATATAATGTTCATGCTCAACGCAGCACCAAATAACAATTATTTAGGTCTAAAACTAATCCGAAGGTAGATGTAGAGGTAGCGTGCCGACCGCGATCACATCAACTTTGGAACCATTTCCCACGCGCATCATCACCTCGTCCTTTGCGGTGTTAAGCAATCCGTAGTCCTGCTTTGAGTTGCAAATATTAGCAATGAACCAGATCAAATACCAGTGCTACTGCGAGCTCTAGTAAGGTACACATCAATAACATGTATATCACATATACCTTTGTTCACCTTGCCATCCTTCTTATCCGCCAAATACTTGGGGCAGTTCCGCTTCGAAAGACGATCGCTTGCGGTAGAAGCACTCGCCTTCAGTTTAGGTCCGGACTTGGGTTTCTTCTCTGAGCAACAACTTGCTTGTTGTTCTTCTTGAAGTTCCCTTCTTCTTCCCTTTGCCTTTATTCTTGAAACTAGTGGTCTTATTGACCATCAACACTTGATGCTCCTTCTTGATTTCTACCTCCGCAGCCTTTAGCATTGCGAAGAGCTCGGTATAGTCTTTACTAACCCTTGCATATTATAGTTCATCACGAAGCCTTTGTAGCTTGGTGGCGTGATTGAAGAATTCATCAATGTCACAATCATCCGGAAGATTAACTCCCGCTTGAGTCAAGTGATTGTAATACCCGGACATTTTGAGTATGTGCTCACCGATGAACTATTCTCCTCCATCTTGCAGCTATAGAACTTATTAGAGACTTCATATCTCTCAATCCGGGCATTACATTGGAATATCAACTTCAACTCTGGAACATCTCATATGCTCCATGACGTTCAAAACGTCGTTGAAGTCCGGTTCTAAGCCGTAAAGCATGGCACATGAACTATAGAGTAGTCATCGCTTTGCTCGCCAGACGTTCATAACATCTGGTGTTGCTCCTCTGCGGAAGAGCACTGGCACCTAGCGGTGCATCTAGGGCGTAACTCTTCTATGCAGCAATGAGGATAATCCTCATATTACGGACCCGATCCGTGTAGTTGCTACCATCATCTTTCAACTTTGCTTTCTCAAGGAACGCATTAAAATTCAACGGAACAACAAAGACGAGCCATCTATCTACAATCAAACATAGACAAGCAAGATACTATCGGTACTAAGTTCATGATAAATTTTAGTTCAATTAATCATATTACTTAAGAACTCCCACTTAGACAGACATCCTCTAGTCATCTAAGTGATCACGTGATCCAAATCAACTAAACCATAACCGATCATCACGTGAAATGGAGTAGTTTTCAATGGTGAACATCTTATGTTGATCATATCTACTATATGATTCACGCTCGACCTTTCGGTCTCCGTGTTACGAGGCCATATCTGCATATGCTAGGCTCGTCAAGTATAACTTTGAGTATTCTGCGTGTGCAAAACTGGCTTGCACCGTTGTAGATGGACGTGAGCTTATCACACCCGATCATGATGTGGTGTCTGGGCACGACGAACTTTGGCAATGGTGCATACTCAGGGAGAACACTTCTTGATAATTTAGTGAGAGATCATCTTATAATGCTACCGTCAATCAAAGCAAGATAAGATGCATAAAAGATAAACATCACATGCAAATCAATATAAGTGATATGATATGGTCATCATCGTCTTGTGCTTCGTGATCTCCATCTCCGCAGCACCATCATGATCACCATTGTCACCGGCGCGACACCTTGATCTCCATCGTAGCATCGTTGTCGTCTCGCCAATCTTATGCTTATCGACTATCGCTACCGCTTAGTGATAAAGTAAAGCATTACGATGCGATTGCATTTCATACAATAAGCGACAACCATATGGCTCCTGCCAGATTGCCGATAACCGGTTACAAAACATGATCATCTCATACAATAAAATATAGCATCACGTCTTGACCATATCACATCACAACATGCCTGCAAAAACAAGTTAGGCGTCCTCTACTTTGTTGTTGCAAATTTTACGTGGCTGCTACGGGCTTAAGCAAGAACCAATCTCACCTACACATCAAAACCACAGCGATACTTCGTCAAATAGACTCCGCTTTAACCTTCTCAAGGACCGGGCGTAGCCACACTCAGTTCAACTAAAGTGAGAGAGACAGACACCCGCCAATCACCTTTAAGCAACGAGTGCTCGTGGCGGTGAAACCAGTCTCGCGTAAGCGTCTGGCGTAATGTCGGTCCGGGCCGCTTCATCTCACAATACCGCTGAACCAAAGTATGACATCTTTGGTAGGAAGTATGACTTGTATCGCCCACAACTCACTTGTGTTCTACTCGTGCAAAACATCAAACCATAAAAACCTAGGCTCTGATGCCACTGTTGGGGAACGTAGTAATTTCAAAAAATTTCCTACGCACACGCAAGATCATGGTGATGCATAGCAACGAGAGGGGAGAGTGCTGTCTACGTACCCTCGTAGACCGAAGTGGAAGCGATCACAACGTAGAGGAAGTAGTCGTACGTTCTCCTCGCGATCCGACCGATCCCGACGCCGTTACTCCGGCGCCCCCGAGTTCTTGACACACGTACAGCTCGATGACGTCCCTCGAACTCCGATCCAGCCGAGTGTCGAGGGAGAGTTCTGTCGACCTGACGGCGTGGTGGCGATCTTGATGTTCTATCGCGCAGAGCTTCGCTTAAGCTTCGACGATATGACCGACGTGGAATATGGTGGAAGGGGCACCGCACACGGCTAAGGAATCCTTAGATCAAACTTGTGTGTTCTAGGGTGCCCCCTGCCCCAGATATAGAGGAGCAAGGGGTGCGGCCGGCTGGAGGCGGCGCGGAGGAGTCCTACTCCCACCGGAGTAGGACTCCCCTTCCTAGTTGGAGTAGGATTGGGGGAGGGAAAGAGGGAAGGGCGCCGCCCCCTCCTTGTCCTATTCGGACTAGGGGAGGCGCCTGCCTCCCTGGCCGCCCCTCCTCTTCTCCCTCATGGCCCACTAAGGCCCATTAACCCCGGGAGGTTCCGTAACCCCGGTGTTCCTAAGAAAATCGATTTCACGGAACCATTCCGAACTCCAAATATAGGCTTCCAATATATCAATCTTTATCTCTCGACCATTTGAGACTCCTCGTCATGTCCGTGATCACATCCAGGACTCGAACTCCTTCGTACATCAAAATACATAAACTCATAATATAACCGTCATCGAAACCTTAAGTGTGCGGACCCTACGGTTCGAGAACAATGTAGACATGACCGAGACACGTCTCGGTCAATAACCAATAGCGGGACCTGGATGCCCATATTGGCTCCTACATATTCTACGAAGATCTTTATCGGTCGGACCGCATAACAACATCGTTGTTCCCTTTGTCATCGGTATGTTACTTGCCCGAGATTCGATCGTCGGTATCAATACCTAGTTCAATCTCGTTACGGCAAGTCTCTTTACTCGTTCGTAATACATCATCTCACAGCTAACTCATTAGTTGTAATGCTTGCAAGGCTTGATGATGTGTATTACCGAGAGGGCCCAGAGATACCTCTCCGACAATCGGAGTGACAAAACCTAATCTCGAAATCGCCAACCCAACATTTGCCTTTGGAGACACCTGTAGTACTCCTTTATAATCACCCGATTCGTTGTGACGTTTGGTAATACCAAAGTGTTCCTCCGGTAAAGGGAGTTGCATAATCTCATAGTTACGAGGAACATGTATAAGTCATGGATAAAAGCAAGAGCAACATACTAAGCGATCGTGTGCTAAGCTAATGGAATGGGTCATGTCAATCAGATCATTCAACTAATGATGTGACCTTGTTAATCAAATAACAACTCTTTGTTCATGGTTAGGAAACATAACCATCTTTGATTAACAAGCTAGTCTAGTAGAGGCATACTAGTGACTTATTGTTTGTCTATGCATTCACACATGTATCATGTTTCCGGTTAATACAATTCTAGCATGAATGATAAACATTTATCATGAAATAAGGAAATAAATAATAACTTTATTATTGCCTCTAGGGCATATTTCCTTCATTAACAGTCCTCTCAGTCAGGTCCAGAGGATAGAGCGAATCAAGAACTTGGAATTCTTTCTTGATCATGTGCATGACCACGGTCATCCAGTGGCTATTGTCGATATTCAACGCGATATACGTCTACAGTGCAAAAAACCATTACGTAGCAAAAGAAATACTTGATGAACTATTCTGTAGTGATGAATCACAAACATTACGTACCTTATCACGCACAGTATACTCTTTCGTGACTCTATTAACTGCCCCAGCTTTGGTCAGAGCACTATCCATGTTGCAGCTCGATGGCAATGGATCGTCATTTGCGATAGCACGATCTACAAGGAATTTGGACCTCCACGCTAGACAGAGGTAACGATCATGACCAACACGCAACTCCAAATGTCCCATATAAGCATCAATAACCTGCATAGAATATCAGCGCATTACATGTTGAGAGTTGAGAAATAGATTTTTGAGCATTTTAAAAATAGGACATGCAAGTAGTACTTACATCGTCCGACAGCCATCTATGGCCTAGTACCGGTAGAATCCTTTCGAAAGTCAGAGTTATGCCACGGCCTTCACTATAGTAAATTTTTTTGTTCTTGTTCTTCCCAGTGCTAGCAGCTAACTCGACAAATGAAACAGCAGCATCAATTATTTCCGACGTCAACTCATCTGCCACAACCTCCGGCACATTATTGTTCGAAAATAGAGCTGCATGAAATAATATGAACGTCAACAATGGTGATCATATGCATTGGTAGTAAATAAAAAAATTAAGAATGTTAGTTACAATACCTCTAGTAGCAGTACTAGTACCAGAGGCTCTCTGACCATGGCTGGTACGCCTGCCGGTCTTGTCAAGTGTGAAGTGGGATTCAAATTTCTTGGGAACGGTCCGCTTCCGCTTACCGGACATAACCTCGTCATCCTTATCGATTGTTGCACCCTTTTTTCCGTTCGCCTTAGTCATGAACTTGCTGACAGAAGATGGACAAATGTCTATGTCCGATGAAGGTGCTACAGTAGAAGTACCAACCACCCAAGGGTTTTCCGGTGTAGCCCCACATACATCATTACGCTTAAAAGGTGAAGCTTCCTTGTGTCCATTCAGCTTCGGTGGGGTTTTCTGTTTCGAAAACTCACTACAAGAAATATGTCAACTTGTGACCTTCTGTTAGTGACCCTGGAAGAATTGGTCATAGATCTATGACCATTTCAGACCAATTGGTCAAAAGCTATTCGGGGGGCTCCAAACCCTAAACCATTGCGACCATTTTGGTCAGAAAGGTCGTAATTTCCTTACACGAAATGGTCATAAAGCAAACAGCGCTAGTCCGCTGCCTTATTTCTAGTTGTTAACGACCAATATAGATGGTCATAGCCTTGTAAATTGTGGTGGCTTGCTATGACTAGGCGCCACCTCATCAGTTTTGCCTATGTGTCATGTCCATGTGACAGTTTTTGCCCTAGGTTGTGAAGCAACCTATATTTCTGTCATTCCCAAAATTCCCAAAAAAATCTCATAAATTCTTTGGGTCATACCTTCGTCAAATATGTAAAAACCTTCCTTGCCTAGTTCAAAACTAATTCAAAAATATTCATTTTCCTATTCTGTTCAGAGCAGCACTTTGTGAAGGAAGTACCACTTTGGCATGTCCAAATGGTATCCATTTTCTACAGTGCTTTCCTATGCCCAAATAACCATCCTCCACCAAATGCCAGCTCAATCCATTCATTATTTTGAGCCGAGCTTCAACATTCGTATTTATGTCCAGTGTGGTGGTTTGCAAAGCAAGTACCACCTAGGCTCCTCCTTTTGAGCTGAAAATTTGTGAAGACGGTCTTCTTAGTAACTGATCATCCTCAGCCAAAACTCACGCCCATTAGCCATGTACATTTCCCGTACCGCTAGTCAAACACTTGGCTGCTAATTCCTGTTTGAGCATCGATCGGTCTCCTCGTGAGAATCTTATGTTGTAATTTTATTCCTAGCACCAACCTAGGGAGTGCCCAACCCACTAGACATGCCTAAGCCACCCAGAACACATGGCAACGCCACGGTCACGAGGTGATCATGCGGCGGGCATGCGAGTTTACGCGCTCTAGGGTTGGGGCCCTCGGCCACCGCCCAAACCACGACGTATCGCCACCAAACCATGTATTTAGGATTAAATAGGTCCTTGTGTAACTAGAAATGATTTTTTGAAAAAATAAATAGCAAACTATGAGGCAGCAGTAGTTCAAATTTGACCCGCTTCCAACTGAATCGGCAGAAATTTGTCTTTTTCATGAGAGGTGGATCAAAAATTTTTACACCCAACCATTTTGTCAATTGTGCATTAAATATGTCCTAGTATTTTATAAAAATGATTTGGTCCAATTTTGCAACAATTATTTGGTAGTTCCTTCACAAAAAACCCTCCTTTCAGGCACTCGAAAAATGAAAAATGGTTTTTTCGTCCAACGAAAATGAAAACTTCCTTAGGCAACATTGTTTGCCATTCCAATATGCACCCTTGTGCACAATATGAGATCATTTGAACAAACTATGCCATGAATGTGGCCATAAGATTGATCATTTGGCTTGAAAGCCATGAATCTTTAGAGATGATAGCTCATTTCTGAGAACACTTTTTTAAAATAATTGCTGTATTACAAGTTTGTTATTTTTCCTGGGAACTTGGCCACATATAATGACACAATCCAAAGGTTTCCCAATTTTTTTGATTTTTTTTGAATTTTTTATGCCCGTTTCAAAATGCGGTCAAAACGGCGAGAATGACCGTTAATAGCTAGTGGTTGAATCTTGGAAATTTTTTGGTGTTTCTCTAATTAAATAGATACTTATGTACCTAGAAATGATTTTTGGAAAAAATAAATAGCAAACTACAAGGCAGCTGCAGTACAAATTTGACCCGCTTCCAACTAAATCGGCAGAAATTTGTCTTTTTCACCAGAAGTAGATCAAAACTTTTTACACCCAACCATTTGGTCAATTATGCATTAAATATGGCCTAGTATTTTATAAAAATGATTTGGTCCAATTTTGCAACAATTATTTGGTAGGTCCTTCACAAAAAAACCTCCTTTTGGGCACTTAGAAAATGAAAAATGAATTTTCCGTGCAAAGAAAATGAAAACTTCCTTAGGCAACATTGTTTGGAATTCCAAGATGCACCCTCTTGCACAATATGAGATCATGTGAACAAACTATGCCATGAATGTGGCCATAAGATTGATCATTTGGCTTGAAAGCCATGAATCTTCAGGCATGATAGCTCATTTCTGAGAACACTTTTTTAAAATAATTGCTGTATTACAAGTTTGTTATTTTTCCTGGGAACTTGGTCACATATAATGACACAATGCGAAGGTTTTCCAATTTTTGATTTTTTTGAATATTTTATGCCCGTTTCAAAATGCGGTCAAAACGGCGGGCTTGACCGTTCCTAGCTAGTGGTTGAATCTTGGAATTTTTTTGGTGTTCCTATGATTAAATAGATACTTATGTACCTAGAAATGATTTTTTGAAAAAATAAAGAGCAAACTATGAGGCAGCTACAGTTCAAATTTGACCCGTTTCCAACTGAATCGACGGCAATTTGTCTTTTTCACCAGAGGTAGATCAAAACTTTTTACACCCAACCATTTGGTCAATTATGCATTAAATATGGCCTAGTATTTTAGAAAAATGATTTGGTCCAATTTTGCAACAATTATTTGGTAGTTCCTTCACAAAAAAACCTCCTTTTGGGCACTCAGAAAATGAAAAATAAATTTTCCGTGGAAAGAAAATGAAAACTTCCTTAGGCAACATTGTTTGGAATTCCAAGATGCACCCTCGTGCACAATATGAGATCATTTGAACAAACTATGCCATGAATGTGGCCATAAGATTGATCATTTGGCTTGAAAGCCATGAATCTTCACGCATGATAGCTCATTTCTGAGAACACTTTTTTAAAATAATTGCTGTATTACAAGTTTGTTATTTTTCCTGGGAACTTGGTCACATATAATGACACAATGCGAAGGTTTTCCAATTTTTTATTTTTTTATTTTTTATGCCCGTTTCAAAATGCGGTCAAAACGGCGGGCTTGACCGTTCCTAGCTAGTGGTGTAATCTTGGATTTTTTTTTGGTGTTTCTATGATTAAATAGATACTTATGTACCTAGAAATGATTTTTTGAAAAAATAAAGAGCAAACTATGAGGCAGCTACAGTTCAAATTTGACCTGTTTCCAACTAAATCGACGGCAATTTGTCTTTTTCACCAGAGGTAGATCAAAACTTTTTACACCCAACCATTTGGTCAATTATGCATTAAATATGGCCTAGTATTTTAGAAAAATGATTTGGTCCAATTTTGCAACAATTATTTGGTAGTTCCTTCACAAAAAAACCTCCTTTTGGGCACTCGGAAAATGAAAAATGAATTTTCCGTGCAAAGAAAATGAAAACTTCCTTAGGCAATATTGTTTGGAATTCCAAGATGCACCCTCGTGCACAATATGAGATCATGTGAACAAACTATGCCATGAATGTGGCCATAAGATTGATCATTTGGCTTGAAAGCCATGAATCTTCACGCATGATAGCTCATTTCTAAGAACACTTTTTTAAAATAATTACCGTATTACAAGTTTATTATTTTTCTTGGAAACTTGGTCACATATAATGACACAATGCGAAGGTTTTCCAATTTTTTGATTTGTTTTGAATTTTTTATGCCCGTTTCAAAATGCGGTCAAAACGGCGGGCTTGACCGTTCCTAGCTAGTGGTTGAATCTTGGAATTTTTTTGGTGTTTCTATGATTCAATATATACTTATGTACCTAGAAATGATTTTTTGAAAAAATAAAGAGCAAACTATGTGGTAGCTGCAGTTCAAATTTGACCCGCTTCCAGCTGAATCGGCGGAAATTTGTTTAAGTGACCAAAAATAGCTAGTAGGATTGGAAATGCATACAAATTGGTGATCATCCATAAAATGTGGTCTAAATTAATTGAAATTTTTAGTGATGCCATTTTGCAAAATAATTTTGGTAGCTGCTTCACGAATCCCCTATTTTTAGCACTAAAAGATAATTTTAATAAATGCCTCATGTTTTGAACCAATCAGGAAGTAGCCCACGGATCACCCCCCCATTGCAATCGATCTGAGCCGTCCAGAATCTCCTTCAGTCCCTCGATCCAGTGTCCTTCTCCCACCAACCCGCCCACCCCTCTGGAACTTTCCCCTCTCTCGCTCATCTGGCTCTCTCTCTATTTTTAGTACTTCAAAACTATTTTAAATCACTGATTTTCTGAACCAATGAGAACTCTTCCCACGGATCGATGACATGGCGTCCATCCATCCATCCATCCATCCATCTATATACAAAAAAAAGAAAAAAAGAAAAGAGAAAGAGATACTCCCCACCCGCAGCCCAAACCCTAGCTCAGATCGCACTCTTCCCCCCATCTCCTCGCCGCCGCCGCCCCCCTTCCTCCTAGCCCAAACCCTAGCTCAGATCCACTCCTCTCCCTACCCACCGCACCCTTCCTCCTCACCCACCGCTCCGACCATCGCTCCGCTCCGCTCTGCTCCAGGCCATCGTCATCAATCCTCATCGCCGGCAGCCCCTCCCCACTCCTCCTAGATCCACTCGGGCTACTCATGTCGTGGCCAGATCCGCAGGAACTCCCTCCCTCCCATCAGCTCCACCGACGAGCCCTTCCTCACTGCATCCATGGCCTCCCTGCGCCCTTCCTCACCGCATCGCCACCCAGACCCCTCCCTTCCCCACCACAAGCAGCATCGCCACCCCAAGCCACCTCCCTTCCCACCGTACCTCAACATGCACCGCAACCCGTCGGATCTCCATGGCAGCATGTGTCAAGGACAGCATCCGCCTCGTCAAGAGTCCGCCTGACCGAAGGGTAAGGACGCTCTCGCCCATTCTCCTCATTCCGGATCCGGTTTGTTTTCCTCTTTTGCCAGATCTGACGCTGATTTGGAGCTTATCTCGCCTAGGTAAGCCGGGGAACGGCGAAGATCTCACGCCCAGGTGTGGATCTCACGCCGCCGGCAGCCGCACACCCCCCTCCCCGCACTGCCGGATCTTCCTTTCCTCCTCCCCATGCCGCCGGATCTTCCTGTCGGGCTCTCTCCCGCACCGCAGGCTGCTGTTCTACGACCTCGTCTGCCCCGAGCTCTTATTTTCTTCAGGCAGGTGAGCCCCGTCCTCTTCTTCTCTTCTTGTCTGGCATGCTCAAAGTTGGGCATGCTCTGCTGCTCTGCTCTGTACTTTGTCGGCCCGTAATGTACCTGCTTGAGTAGTTGATTGTAAGTGAAGTAGACTAGTCTTACTTAGTTTGCTTGCTGGCTGCTGCTGGTGGTGCTGCTGGTGGTTTGGTTGCTAGCTGCTGCTTTAGCTACTTGCTTTGGTTCCTGGCTTACTGATTTTGCTAGGTGCTGCCGTTTGCTTGTTTATTGTTGTTTGTCTTTAGCTGCTCTCTCGCTAGCTAATGCTTTGCTTGTGCTTGTCGCTAGTTGCTACCTTATAAATTGTAACTGTAAAATCATGTAATTTCTAACTTTTTCCATATTGTTCATTGATGTTTGCGCCATGTTATTTCTGTACTGATGGTAGGATTTCTCTGTTAAACCTAGGCCTGTTGTTCTTTGTTTATCTCCATTGTTTCCCAGGTAGCTAGTTATCTGTCTGACTCCATTTCCTATCAAAATTTGTTGTTCCACCAATAGTTTTTGCACAACACTTCTTGTATCAAGTTTTGATATAAATCTGTCATGCAGGTGTATGGAAGCACAAGAAGAGTGATGGCCATGAAGACTATGGTCTGCTTATTAGCAAGCCAGCCATGACTCGTCCAACATTTTAGTGATACCGATGGTTCCCTAGCTAATAACTTGATTGTGGATTTAATTTTCCACCCCAACTGCATTTTGTGATGTCTGCCCTATCACATATATCCCAAGAATGTTGCATCGACTCTATTTGACATTTGTAACCTCATATTCAGTTATTCACCTGTCACTTTCTGGATAAGTTTTCTAAACCTTCTGTTTGCTGCAAACAATTGCTTAGGATGAAGATCGTTCTTCTATCTAGTTCATATGCATGATCATTTGTTTTGTGAAGGCATGCTTTTAACCTTTCGAGTCAGGCATGCATAAATTACCTGCCCTATCCCATATAAAGTTCTGTTGAAACAAGGTGGAAGCATTTTTCTCATCTACGCTGCGTGCCTATATATAGCAGCACTGTTTTAGTTGTTCTGTAGGTTATTAGTAGAATTCAACTAGCCAATTAACAACTGAACTCACTATGCATTTGCTGAATCCATATTTGGAAAGTTCACTGACCCTGCCACTATAACAAACTGCTGGTGGTGGCTCTTTCCCAGGTAGTACATGCATCATCAGTCATATATAGCTGCTGCTCATATACTCATCAGTCCTATATAGCTACATGAGTGATATATACTACTTGCCTGCTGCTGTATCATATTGCTTACTTTTTTACATCGATCAACTATGAAGAGAATTGGTGGTGGTTAGGGTGTTCTGGTGCTTATGTTATCTTCTTTCGGGACTTTCGAGATAGAGTTCTTTAGGTGACAAGTTTAGCAAATCTTTGTAGTGCTTATGGTTTAGTTTATGGGTTATATATTGAAAGAGTGAGTGACAAAATCTTTGACAAGTTTATGGGTTAGTTAGGATTTTGATGCTTTTTGCGCCGTGGTTGAGTCCTTGCCGATCGTTGTGTCGATGATCAAGTGTTGTTGCCTCATTCGGCTATTTTATTCGATCTTGGTAATTAATAGTATTAGAGTGTCGCTGGTTTATTAGGATGTGGTTGAAACCATTGGATGGCCTTCTGTACATGTTATCTGACATTAGTACTTGTCCCATTTTTGTTTCCTTCTTTGGACATGCATGTTATGGTCCCATTTTTGTTTCGGTCTTTGGACATGCATGTTATGGTTCAAGTGTCGATGATGTCTAGTAGATAGTTTGCTAGCTATATACCTGCTGCTGATTGATGCTCTTGTGGTCTCCTGGAATCATATTATACTATATCTAGTGTTCTTGTGGTTCCGTGAAGATGCATCACAAACATCTAGGTCTTTAAAGTTGGCTGAATCTATTGCTTTATCATATATTTGGCCCGTAAATCTACATTTCTATGAGATCTCTTTCAATATATAATTTTTTGATAGTCCAGGAATAATCTAATAATCTAATGCTGGTAGTCTATGTGTTCACTCTTTTACAGGAGCTCCAGGTCTATGGAATTTGAAGTTCAAAGCTGTATAGCCCTACTCAGCAAAGAGTTATCTCTATGTTAGACTGTAAATAATGTAATATTGTAACAGTAGGAATATTGGGGTTGTAATAGACTATCTACAGATTGTAGTAGACGTAGTGTTACTTGATGAACAATCTGATGAGTGAGAAAATTTTAAGATGCACCTTTGTAATATTGTAACAGATTGTAAAAGACTAGTGTATGTTTGAAATAGTGATTATGTATGTTGAAAAGATGTGAAATGGAAACTTGACCAGTGGGAACCGCTTGTGAATAAAATCTGAGCATTTTTGAAATTTCTGACATGTGGGACCGTTGTATGGCATTATGACTAGTGGGACCAGCGCTAAAATATAATGATTGAAAATAGAAGATAAATGATTGTAAGAAGGCCAAGGCCCAAAAATAAAGGCGCTGAAATATTGTGCTTGGCCCATATAGCCCACAAGAATTGACTTGGAAAAAATCTAGAATTGTTGGGCTCGGCCCATGTAAAACACCTAATTGGACCGGGCTGAATCTTGTGCCACATCAGTTTGCCATGCTGGATGCCTACGTGGCCTGGGGAGGTTGCTAGTGACCAAAACGCCACAATAGGAATATTTTGGTTGTAAACGTCCACGACCTTCTCACAGAGAAGGTCGCTATAGGCAGTTTACGACGACCAGCTTTTGACCTTCTGTTTTTGGTCACAAAAAGGTCATAAATGGAAATTTGTGACCTTTCAGTGACCTATAGTGGTGGTGATAAGTTGACATATTTCTTGTAGTGACTAAATCGTGTGAACATTTCTGAACATATTTCTTGTAGTGACTAAATCGTGTGAACATTTCTCCACCACGGTCGGACCTAAGCCTCTTGATTTTCCAATCAAGTTGGTTTTCCACTTCAGCTTTATAGATCTTGAAAAAGTTCAAAGCCTCATCCTTAGATTTCAGAAGATACACACAACAGTATCTAGTGGAATCGTCAATTAACGTCATGAAATATTTCTTTCCACCTTTTGTCAAAACACCATTCATTTCACATAGATCTGAATGTATAAGTTCTAGTGGTGCAAGATTTCTCGTCTCCGCAGTCACGTGAGATTCACGAGGTTGCTTAGCTTGCACACACACTTGACACTTAGATCCCTTAACGATGGTGAAACTAGGGATTAAGTTCAACTTCGCTAGTCGCGACATGCAACCAAAGTTAACATGACAAAGTCGTGAATGCCACACATTTGATTCACTATTGTTGCAAATATGATTAACAACTTCATTGCAAACGTCTGATAAGGATAAACGAAACATGCCTCCTGACTCATAGCCTTTACCAATAAAGGTTCCATACTTGGATATTACAAATTTATTCGACTCAAAGACAAGCTTATAGCCATCTGTACCACGTAAGATATCCGCTAACAAGATTTTTATTGTGGAGGGACATAATGCACGTTCTTGGTATACGATCTTCCCAAGTAAACTTCAGATTGACCGTGCCAACACCATGAGCGAAGCACTTGAACCGTTGCCCATCAGCCGGGTTGAAGTCCCTATGATCCGATAAAGCGAAAACATGGAAATATCACCGCATACATGCACATTAGCACCTGTGTCAATCAACCAATCAGGAGAATGACATACTAAAAGAATAGTGGGAAATATACCATACCCAACATCCTTCATTTCAATGTCTCCGATGACAACATTAGCGGTCTTGCCACCTTTCCCAGGATGACGCTTGTCATAGCGATAGCGATTGGGGCAACTAGGAGCCCAATGATCAGGATCTCCACACACATGACAAGCACCTTTCTTCTTGTCATTCTTCTTGTTGAAGTTCGTGTGTTGCACAGCCTTGTTCTTCCCATCAAACTTTCCTTTACCATCAAACTTGTCATTGTTCTTGAACTTGTGGAATGGAAGTTTTCTTACATGCAGTTGGCACTAGATCCTCCCTCAATACCTCGAGCACGTGTGTCTTTTGCTCTCGCCTTTTCTTCCACATCAAGAGTGCCAATGAGATCCGGAATGGAAAACTCCTGTCTCTTATGCTTCAGTAAGGTAGCAAAGTTCCTCCTCGAAGGAGGAAGCTTAGTGATGATACCCCCGGCAACAAACTTGTCCGGTAGAATACAATTGAAGTGCTCAAGTTCTCTAGCAAATGACTATATCTCGTGAGCCTGCTCAACCACGGGCGCTCTTGATCATCCTGTAATCATAGAATTGCTCCATGATGTACAGCTCGGTCTTGCATCCGAGACCCCAAACTTGGCCTCGAGTCGTCCCACATATCTTTTCCATTGTCAATTGGCGCATAAGCATCAACTATGTTCTCACCAAGAACACTCAAGAGAGCAGCCTTAAACAAGGTATCCATTTTACGAAAAGCTTGTGCACGATGGGCATCTTGCTCTCCTTGAGTTTGCCAAGAGTGGCGTCATAGCAACTCATGGTTTGAAACCATAAGACTGCTCTCACGCGCCACCTCTTATAGTGGATACCCTCAAACATAGGAGGTCTCATGGAAGCAGCAAAACCATTCGAGGTAAATTGCCTATAATAAGGTTTTTGGATTGTTGGAAATATGAGCAATTTATCGAATGATTTTATTAATAGAAATAGTAGATAAAACATGACTAAAATAGCAAATATAAAGCAAGTCATGCAATCTGACAGAGAGAAGGTAAACATCGTCTGCATATATGAACTTGAGGTAAACATATCTAGAACAGTCACTAGATGAAGTTGCTTATACGACATAGAACCTAACATACGTAGGACAGAAACTAGAGCCAAGAACTGTAGCAGAACTTCTAACAGAAAGGAGAAGAACACGTACGGCACAGCATCAGAAGCGCTGGACTTGGGGTTGATGTCCTCGCCTGCCATGTCGTCAAGGAGGCCGTGGACGTCGGGGAAGAAGTCGTCGTCGGGGAAGTAGTCGTCGGCGACCGGATCTTCCGTGATGAAGCAACCAGTAGTCGCGCAGAGCGCTCCCCAAAAACCTTATCACCCTTCTCCCGTACAGGACAGTTTCGGAGGCCTACTGTCCCGACCTGCGGTGCATGCCGCAAGCCGGGATGGAGAAGATCGTAACAGCAGCGCAGTGCTTAGGAACCGGTGTCGAGAGGAAGAAGTAGTTCTGGTGCATCTTGCTGAGAGGAGTGACCTCCCTTTTATAGGCGCAGACAGCAACCAAAGGGTGCAACGTTCGCATTTAATCTCCACTACAGCAAAAACTTTCCATCTCCCGAGTGACCTTTCGTATACCCATAGTGCGTGGCAAAAATTTAGACATCGGCTCGGCTCATTCCCGCGTCGCGACGGAGGAGCGCGCGTGGATGTCCCTCTTGTTCTCATGCTCATACAAGTGGGGAAGGAGCCTCCCTTATAAAGAGGTCCAACTCCCTCTAAACTAGCAATGTGGGACTAAACTTTAGTTCCACCTCTTGCCTTGCACAAATGGGCTGCGTGGGCCTCTAGGATTTATTAGGAATTTCTGAAACTGCTACTGGGCTAGGCCCAAAATGGACAAAATTCCAGCAGCTGTGGTGGCGCGTCTTGCGGATGTAGCGGCGAAGCGCCGTGGAGTAGACGCCGGAGCGGTCGATGATGAGCAGGCTCGGCCGGCTGCTGCCGCGGAAGCCGGTGAATCCTGCTCGCTCGCGAACCTCGAACCAGTACTCCAGTACGGTGCTCTCCGCTCCATGGCTGGTCGAATTAGTTTTGTTGTTCTAGGCTTCTAGTTAGACTAGATTCCGGTCATGGCGCTAGATTCGAGCTTTGCATGTATAGGTAGAAATCCTATCACAGCGGCGTGCACGTATATATAGATAGAAATCCTGTCCGGTGCGCGATTAGACATTGATTCGTTTTCTCCGAGTCGAACGCATGCGCGATCGATCGTCGGTCGGTCACGGCGTGACAACGCTGCGACGTCGGTCCGTCCCAGAAACAAACCAGCTACTATACCGGCTGCAGAACCCGCTCCCGTGCGCTCCACGGTGGCACTGGGCGTCCCATCTAAGCTGCGGAGGAGGGCCATGTTTGAGCTTCGCCCGCGCCGCTGCCGCCAGGCGATAGCTGCGGTGGCGGCGGTCCCTGCTCCTAAGTTGTGAGGGCTCTGCGCGCTGCTCTTGGCGGCGGTTACGGTGGCTGGGCGGCGGCTCGAATCCGGTCGTGTCGGCGCTCTGGCGGCGCATCGGTGGCTGGTGGTGGTCTCTGTCGGCTGCGCTGAGTTGCGACAAGGCTGTTGGTGTGCTAAGCGTCTGTGGCGGCGATGGGAGGTCTTGCCGGCGAGATTCGGTGCTACCCTTGTTCTACCGGCTGGGGCGGCCTAATAGTAAGGGCGGCGGTGCGCCCGGTTCCGGCAACCTTCGGCTGCTGGCACAGGTGGTCGCAAGAGGCGGCCTCAACGGGTGCGGACGGGATGCTCTCCCCTTGCTGCACTCCAGTGTGGTGCTCCTCCTCTCTCCCCACTGCCATGGCTCTTGAGAGAGACCTCTAATCCGCGGGATCGGGCAATGAAGGCGTCGTCACATCTTCCTCCTCCTTGGGGCATCGTCTTGGAGCCGGCTGCAATTTCGAGACCAGTGGATGGCGGCACCTTCGCCGCTTGGTTTTGCTGAGGTTGCTGTTTTAGGGCACAGTTTCTGTTTGGCAACGATCTTTGGCGTTGAGAGGAGCTCGGTCGTGGCTCGGGGTTCGGTAGTCGGATCTTCCCGGCGTGTCTAAGGTGCTCTTCTGTGGTTGCCTCGTTGGTCTGAAGTCGGAGCTGCGGTGGAGCAGGTCCAGGTGGTGACGATGACATGCTCTCGGTGGTCGTTTGCGGAGGGCACGGTCGGCACAAGTTTTGCATATTTCCCTTTGCAATGCTCATCGTGAAAGTCGAAGCTGTCGTTGTTCGCGCGTGTGGCTTTCTGTTGGCTTGGCCAGGGTGGCCGGTGGTGCCCATGTTTGGGTTGAGATGTGTTGCCTTAGCCAGGTTTTCCGTTAATTAACCGGGCAATTCTCACTTCTCCTTAATCAATGAAAATGGCAAGTCTTTTGCCTCGTTTCAAAAGAAAAATAGCCCGGCTGCAAAGAAAAAAAGGCTGTCAAGTAAACATACGGGTTGACAGCCTGCGAGACCTCAAGTACGTTGTTTAGCACGTAAGTCTTTAATCGGCTAGAGGTTGTTGCAAACAAATTACCGAGAAATGATCAAATGTAATCTTGTGCGTTCGGTTTATTCGGTTTACATGGTTCGATTTATACGGTTTTTCGGTTTGTATGGTATTAATATTTCAGTAAATATGGTATGAAAATAAAATATGGTTCGGTTTCGGTATATACCAAATTATTTTGGTATGGTTCGGTATATACCATAAAACCCAAAGTTGACGCGAATTTCAAAATGATGTAATAATAATTTGCGAATTTATGACTCAAAACACATACTATTTTACATAAATAGTATATGACTATATATATAAGTATATATGCATGCATTTGTTGGGGAACGTAGTAATTTCAAAAAAATTCCCACGCACAAGCAAGATCATGGTGATGCATAGCAACGAGAGGGGAGATTGTTGTCCACGTACCCTCGTAGACCGTAAGCGGAAGCGTTATGACAACGCGGTTGATGTAGTCGTACGTCTTCACGATCCGACCGATCCAAGTACCGAACGTACGGCACCTCCGAGTTCAGCACACGTTCAGCTCAATGACGATCCCCGGACTCCGATCCAGCAGGGTGTCAGGGATGAGTTCCGTCAGCACGATGGCGTGGTGACGATGATGATGTTCTACCGATGCAGGGCTTTGCCTAAGCACCACAACGATATGACCGAGGTGGAATATGGTGGAGGGGGGCACCGCACACGGCTAAGGAACGATCACGAAGATCAACTTGTGTGTTCTAGGATGCCCCCTGCACCCGTATATAAAGGAGCAAGGGGGGAGGCCGGCCGGCCCTAGGGCGCGCGCCAAGGAGGAGGAGTCCTCCTCCTAGTAGGAGTAGGACTCCCTCTTTCCTACTCCTACTAGGAGGGGGAAAGGAAGGGGGAGAGGGAGAGGGAAGAGGGCGCCGCCCCCTCTCCTAGTCAGTCGGACTGAGGGGGAGGCGCGCGCCCATCCCGCTGCCCTCTCTCTCTCCACTAAAGCCCATAAGGCCCATTACTTCTCCCGGGGGGGTTCCGATAACCCTCCGGCACTCCGATTTTCTCTGAAATCACCCGGAACACTTCTGGTGTCCGAATATAGTCGTCCAATATATCAATCTTTATGTCTCGACCATTTCGAGACTCCTCGTCATGTCCGTGGTCACATCCGGGACTCCAAACAACCTTCAGTACATCAAAACTTATAAACTCATAATAAAACTGTCATCGTAACGTTAAGCGTGCAGACACTACGGGTTCGAGAACTATGTAGACATGACCTAGAACTATTCTCGGTCAATAACCAATAGCGGAACCTGGATGCTCATATTGGCTCCTACATATTCTACGAAGATCTTTATCGGTCAAACCGCATAACAACGTACGTTGTTCCCTTTGTCATCGGTATGTTACTTGCCCGAGATTCGATCGTCGGTATCCAATACCTAGTTTAATCTTGTTACCGGCAAGTCTCTTTACTTGTTACATAATGCATCATTTCGTAACTAACTCATTAGCTATATTTCTTGCAAGGCTTATAGTGATGTGCATTACCGAGAGGGCCCAGAGATACCTCTCTGACAATCGGAGTGACAAAACCTAATCTCGAAATACGCCAACCCAACATGTACCTTCGGAGACACTGTAGAGCTCCTTTGTAATCACCCGATTCGTTGTGGCGTTTGGTAGCCCACAAAGTGTTCCTCCGTAAGCGGGGTTGCATAATCTCATAGTTACAGGAACATGTATAAGTCATGAAGGAAGCAATAGCAACATACTAAACGATCAAATGCTACGCTAACGGAATGGGTTATGTCAATCACATCATTCTCCTAATGATGTGATCCCGTTAATCAAATGACAACACATGTCTATGGTTAGGAAACATAACCATCTTTGATTAATGAGCTAGTCAAGTAGAGGCATACTAGTGACGTTATGTTTGTCTATGTATTCACACATGTATCATGTTTCCGGTTAATACAATTCTAGCATGAATAATAAACATTTATCATGATATGAGGAAATTAATAATAACTTTATTATTGCCTCTAGGGCATATTTCCTTCAGTCTCCGACTTGCACTAGAGTCAATAATCTAGATTACGATAATGATTTTAACACCCATGGAGTCTTGGTGCTGATCATGTTTTGCTCGTGGAAGAGGCTTAGTCAGCGGTCTGCGCAACATTCAGATCCGTATGTATCTTGCAAATCTCTATGTCTCCCACCTAGACTTGGTCTCGGATGGAATTGAAGCGTCTCTTGATGTGCTTGGTCCTCTTGTGAAATCTGGATTCCTTTGCCAAGGCAATTGCACCATATTGTCACAGAAGATCTTCATTGGTCGATGCACTAGGTATGACACCTAGATCGGAAATGAACTCCTTCATCCAGACTCCTTCATTTGCTGCTTCAGAAGCAGCTATGTACTCCGCTTCACATGTAGATCCCGCCACGACGCTTTGTTTAGAACTGCACCAACTTACAGCTCCACCGTTTAATAAAAATACGTATCCGGTTTGCGATTTAGAATCGTCCGGATCAGTGTCAAAGCTTGCATCAATGTAACCATCTACGACTAGCTCTTTGTCACCTCCATATACGAGAAACGTATCCTTAGTCCTTTTCAGGTATTTCAGGATGTTCTTGATCGAGGCCAGTGATCCACTCCTGGATTACTTTGGTACCTCCCTGCTAAGCTTATTGCTAAGCATACGTCAGGTCTGGTGCACAACATTGCATACATGATAGAGCCTATGGCTGAAGCATAGGGAACATCTTAAATTTTCTCTCTATCTTCTGTTGTGGTCGGGCATTGAGTCTGACTCAACTTCACACCTTATAATCTGAGCAAGAACCCTTTCTTTGCACGATCCATTTGAACTTTTTCAAAACTTTATCAAGGTATGTGCTTTGTGAAAGTCCTATTAAGCGTCTTGATCTATCTCTATAAATCTTGATGCCCAATATGTAAGCAGCTTCACCGAGGTCTTTCATTGAAAAACTCTTATTCAAGTATCCCTTTATGCTATCCAGAATTCTATATCATTTCCGATCAATAATATGTCATCTACATATAATATCGAAATGCTCTGAGCTCCCACTCAGTTTCTTGTAAATCAGAGCTTCTCCAAAAGTCCGTATAAAACCATATGCTTTGATCACACTATCAAAGTGTTTATTCCAACTCCGAGATGCTTGCACCAGTCCATAAATGGATCGCTGGAGCTTGCACACTTTGTTAGCACCTTTTGGATCAACAAAACCTTCTGGTTGCATGATATACAACTCTTCTTCCAGAAATCCATTCAAGAATGCAGTTTTGACATCCATCTGCCAAATTTCATAATCATAAAATGCTGCAATTGCTAACATGATTCGGACAGACTTTAGCATCGCTACGGGTGAGAAAGTCTCATCGTAGTCAACCCCTTGAACTTGTCAAAAACCTTTCGCAACAAGTCGAGCTTTATAGACAGTTACATTACCATCAGCATCAGTCTTCTTCTTAAAGATCCATTTATTCTCAATGGCTTGCCGATCATCGGACAAGTCAACCAAAGTCCATACTTTGTTCTCATACATGGATCCCATCTCAGATTTCATGGCTTCTAGCCGTTTTGCGGAATCTGGGCTCATCATCGCTTCCTCATAGTACGTAGGTTCGTCATGGTCAAGTAACATGACTTCCAGAATAGGATAACCGTACTTTCTGGTGCGGATCTTACTCTGGTAGACCTACGAGGTTTAGTAGAAACTTGATCTGAAGTTTCACGATCAATATCATTAGCTTCCTCACTAATTGGTGTAATTGTCACAGGAACCGGTTCTTGTGATGGACTACTTTCCAATAAGGGAGCAGATACAGTTATCTCATCAAGTTCTACTTTCCTCCCACTCACTTCTTTCAAGAGAAACTCCTTCTCTAGAAAGGATCCGAATTTAGCAACGAAAATCTTGCCGTCGGATCTGTGATAGAAGGTGTACCCAATGTCTCTTTTGGGTATCCTATGAAGACACATTTCTCGATTTGGGTTCGAGCTTATCTGGTTGAAGTTTCTTCACATAAGCATCGCAGCCCCAAACTTTAAGCGACAACTTTGGTTTCTTGCCAAACCATAGTTCATGAGGCGTCGTCTCAACGGATTATGATGGTGCCCTATTTAACGTGAATGCGGCCGTCTCTAAAGCATAACCCCAAAACGATAGCGGTAAATCAGTAAGAGACATCATAGATCGCACCATATCTAGTAAAGTACGATTACGACATTCAGACACACCATTTCGTTGTGGTGTTCCGGGTGGCGTGAGTTGCGAAACCATTCCGCATTGTTTCAAATGTAAACCAAACTCGTAACTCAAATATTCTCCTCCACGATCAGATCGTAGAAATTTTATTTTCTTGTTACGATGATTTTCCACTTCACTTTGAAATTCTTTGAACTTTTCAAATGTTTCAGGCTTGTGTTTCATTAAGTAGATATAACCATATCTGCTCAACTAATCTGTGAAGGTGAGAAAATAACGATACCCGCCGCGAGCCTCAACATTCATTGGACCACAAACATCAGTATGTATGATTTCCAACAAATCAGTTGCTCGCTCCATAGTTCCGGAGAACGGCGTTTTAGGCATCTTGCCCATGAGGCACGGTTCGCAAGTACCAAGTGATTCATAATCAAGTGATTACAAATGTCCATCAGTATGGAGTTTCTTCATGCGCTTTATTCCGATATGACCTAAACGGCAGTGCCACAAATAAGTTGCACTATCATTATCAACTCTGCATTTTTTGGCTTCAACACTATAAATATGTGTATCACTACTATCGAGATTCAATAAAAATAGACCACTCTTCAAGGGTGCATGACCATAAAAGATATTACTCATATACATAGAACAACCATTATTCTCTAATTTAAATGAATAACCGTCTCGCATCAAACAAGATCCAGATATAATGTTCATGCTCAATGCTGGCACCAAATAACAATTATTTAGGTCTAAAACTAATCCCGATGGTAGATGTAGAGGTAGCGTGCCGACCGCGATCACATCGACTTTGGAACCATTTCCCACGCGCATCGTCACCTCGTCCTTAGCTAATCTTCACTTAATCCATAGTCCCTGTTTCGAGTTGCAAATATTAGCAACAGAACCAGTATCAAATACCCAGGTACTAATGCGAGCATTAGTAAGGTACACATCAATAACATGTATATCACATATACCTTTGTTTACTTTGCCATCCTTCTTATCCGCCAAATACTTGGGGCAGTTCCGCTTCCAGTGTCTAGTCTGCTTGCACTAGAAGCACTCAGTCTCAGGCTTAGGACCAGACTTGGGTTTCTTCTCTTGAGCAGCAACTTGTTTGCTGTTCTTCTTGAAGTTCCCCTTCTTCTTCCCATTGCCCTTTTTCTTGAAACTGGTGGTCTTGTTGACCATCAACACTTGATGCTCCTTTTTGATTTCTACCTCCGCTGCTTTTAGCATTGCGAAAAGCTAGGGAATAGTCTTGTCCATCCCTTGCATATTATAGTTCATCACAAAGCTCTTGTAGCTTGGTGGCAGTGATTGAAGAATTCTGTCAATGACACTATCATCGGAAGATTAACTCCCAGTTGAATCAAGTGATTATTATACCCGACATTTTGAGTATGTGTTCACTTGATAGAACTATTCTCCTCCATCTTGCAGCTATAGAACTTATTGGAGACTTCATATCTCTCAATCCGGGCATTTGCTTGAAATATTAACTTCAACTCTGGAACATCTCATATGCTCCATGACGTTCAAAACATCGTTGAAGACCGGTTCTAAGCCGTAAAGCATGGCACATCGAACTTTCGAGTAGTCATCAGCTTTGCTCGCGAGACGTTCTTAACGTCGTCGGTTACATCAGCAGCGAGGCCTAGCACCCAGCGGTGCTTCGGGGCGTAATTCTTCTATGCAGCAATGAGGATAATCCTCGGGTTACGGACCCGATCCGTGTAATTGCTACCATCATCTTTCAACTTTGCTTTCTCAAGGAACGCATTAAAATTCAATGGAACAACAGCACGAGCCATCTATCTACAGCAAACATACACAAGCAAAATACTATCAGGTACTAAGTTCATGATAAATTTAAGTTCAATTAATCATATTACTTAAGAACTCCCACTTAGATAGACATCCTCTAATCCTCTAAGTGATTACGTGATCCATATCAACTACACCATGTCCGATCGTCACGCGAGATGGAGTAGTTTCAACAGTGGACATCAATATGTTGATCATATCTACTATATGATTCACGCTCAACCTTTCGGTCTCCGTGTTCGAGGCCATATCATTATATGCTAGGCTCGTCAAGTTTAACTTTGAGTATTCGCGTGTGCAACTGTTTTGCACCGTTGTATTTGAGCGTAGAGCCTATCACACCCGATCATCACGTGGTGTCTCAAACGAAGAACTTTCATAGCGGTGCATACTCGGGAAAACACTTCTTGATAATTTTGTGAGAGATCATCTTAAAATGCTACCGTCAATCAAAGCAAGATAAGATGCATAAAGGATAAACATCACATGCAATCAATATAAGTGATATGATATGGCCATCATCATCTTGTGCTTGTGATCTCCATCTCCGAAGCACTGTCGTGATCACCATCGTCACTGGCGCGACACCTTGATCTCCATCGTAGCATCGTTGTTGTTACGCCATCTATTGCTTCTACGACTATCGCTACCGCTTAGTGATAAAGTAAAGCAATTACAGTGCGTTTGCATTTCATACAATAAAGCGACAACCATATGGCTCCTGCGAGTTGCCGATAATTTCGATTACAAAACATGATCATCTCATACAATAAAATATAGCATCACGTCTTGACCATATCACATCACAACATGCCCTGCAAAAACAAGTTAGAAGTCCTCTACTTTGTTGTTGCAAAATTTTACGTGGCTGCTACGAGCTTAGTAAGAACCGTTCTTACCTACTCATCAAAACCACAACGATAGTTCGTCAAGTTAGTGCTGTTTTAACCTTCGCAGGGACCGGGCGTAACACACTCGGTTCAACTAAAGTGAGAGAGACAGACACCCGCCAGTCACCTTAAAGCATGAGTGCTCGTAACGGTGAAACCAGTCTCGCGTAAGCGTACGCGTAATGTCGGTTCGGGTCGCTTCATCTCACAATACCGCTGAACCAAAGTATGACATGCTGGTAAGCAGTATGACTTGTATCGCCCACAACTCACTTGTGTTCTACTCGTGCATATGACATCTACGCATAAAACCAGGCTCGGATGCCCCTGTTGGGGAACGTAGTAATGTCAAAAAATTTTCTACGCACACGCAAGATCATGGTGATGGCATAGCAACGAGAGGGGAGAGTGTTGTCCACGTATCCTCGTAGACCGTAAGCGGAAGCGTTATGACAATGCGGTAGTCGTACATCTTCATGATCCGACCGATCCAAGTACCGAACGTACGGCACCTCCGAGTTCAGCACACGTTCAGCTCGATGACGATCCCCGGACTCCGATCCAGCAGGGTGTCGGGGGTGAGTTCCGTCGACCGACGGCGTGGTGGCGATGATGATGTTCTATCGGCGCAGGGCTTCGCCTAAGCACCGCAGCGATATGACCGAGGTGGAATATGGTGGAGGGGGGCACCGCACACGGCTAAGGAACGATCACGAAGATCAACTTGTGTGTTCTAGGGTGCCCCCTGCCCTCGTATATAAAGGAGCAAGGGGGAGGCCGGCCGGCCCTAGGGGGCGCGCCAAGGAGGAGTCCTCCTCCTCCTAGTAGGAGTAGGACTCCCTCTTTCCTACTCCTACTAGGAGGGGGAAAGGAAGGGGAGGGAGAGAGGGAAGAGGGGGGCGCCGCCCCTCCTAGTCCAATTCGGACCAGAGGGGAAGGGGCGCGGCCCATCCTGGCTGCCCCTCTCTCTCTCCACTAAAGCCCATAAGGCCCATTACTTCTCCCGGGGGGGGGGGGGGTTCCGGTAACCCTGCGGCACTCCGATTTTCTCCGAAATCACCCAGAACACTTCCGGTGTCCGAATATAGTCGTCCAATATATCAATCTTTATGTCTCGACCATTTCGAGACTCCTCGTCATGTCCGTGATCACATCCGGGACTCCGAACAACCTTCGGTACATCAAAACTTATAAACTCATAATAAAACTATCATCGTAACATTAAGCGTGCGGACCCTACGGTTTCGAGAACTATGTAGACATGACCTAGAACTATTCTCGGTCAATAATAAATAGCGGAACCTGGATGCTCATATTGGCTCCTACATATTCTACGAAGATCTTTATCGGTCAAACCGCATAACAACATACGTTGTTCCCTTTGTCATCGGTATGTTACTTGCCCGAGATTCGATCGTCGGTATCCAATACCTAGTTCAATCTCGTTACAGCAAGTCTCTTTACTCGTTACATAATGCATCATTTAAGTAACTAACTCATTAGCTACATTGCTTGCAAGGCTTATAGTGATGTGCATTACCGAGAGGGCCCAGAGATACCTCTCCGACAATCGGAGTGACAAAACCTAATCTCAAATCGCCAACCCAACATGTACCTTCGGAGACACCTGTAGAGCTCCTTTATAATCACCCGATTCGTTGTGAAGTTTGGTAGCACACAAAGTGTTCCTCCGATGGCAGGAGTTGCATAATCTCATAGTTACGAGGAACATGTATAAGTCATGAAGAAAGCAATAACAACATGCTAAGCGATCAAGTGCTACGCTAACGGAATGGGTCATGTCAATCACATCATTCTCCTAATGATGTGATCCCGTTAATCAAATGACAACACATGTCTATGGTTAGGAAACATAACCATCTTTGATTAATGAGCTAGTCAAGTAGAGGCATACTAGTGACGTTATGTTTGTCTATGTATTCACACATGTATCATGTTTCCGGTTAATACAATTCTAGCATGAATAATAAACATTTATCATGATATGAGGAAATAAATAATAACTTTATTATTGCCTCTAGGGCATATTTCCTTCAGCATTGATTCATCTATTGATGGTTATGGGCGTGCTTAGCATTTTGAAAAGAGAAAATGACTATGTTACAATAAAATGTACGTGCTTAGTAGTGAATTTGACTCATGTACAAGAAAATGACAAGTTATGCGGTTGTTCATCCGAAGAAATATAAATTTATTTTTTTACTTCGGTTTATTCGGTTAACCGTTCGGTTTTTCGGTATATACCATAAAAACCAAAGTTTCAATCGGTATGAAAAGTTCATACCATACCGAAACCAGAAACCATAAAAACCATAAAATCAGTTCGGTTCGGTTTATTTTTGGTATGATTTTTCGGTTCGGTTTTAAAATGCACGGAGTGAATCAAATGATACCAAAGCAGAACCTTATGACATGAATATGGTAGTTTTCTACAATTCTCTCCAAAACTTGGTTACCTGGCAGTTTGTTGCAAACCTGGTTACCTGGCGGTAGCCTTTTCTCTAAAAAACTACCTGGTTACCTGGCAGTCTCAGAAGCAGAAGGTCGTGGGCCTATCAAAGCTGTGAAGCGAAGTACATCATTGCCACAACTGCGGCATGCCAAGGAGTGCGGCTGCTATTTGATCTGCTGGAAGGCGATGGTGAGGGCAAAGTGGCCACAATTCTGGTGGACAACAAGTCTGCAACACAGCTCTGCAACAATCTGATTTTTCATGACCGGAGCAAGTACACCGAGGTCTGGTTCCATCTCATCCGCGAGTGCATCAAAGACGGCAATATCTTCATCGACTACATCATCACCGGTGATCAGCTCGCGGATATCCTCACTAAGCAACTCGCGCGTACACGGTTTCTTGAGCTGTGACCTCGCATTGGGATGGTTGAGATCTTAGGGGGAGTATGTTGAAAAACAAACTAGCATGACAACAGTAGTCTAGTTTCGCTGTTCTGGCAGCAATTTTTGTGCATGAATGATTTTTTAAATAACATAGCATTTTTTTAAGTCACAAACACATTTTAAATGACAAAAGAAAAATAGAATGTGTGAACAATTTTGTGTACGCGTATTAGTTGTACTTGGAGCGCGATCAGGTTACGCGTATGCATGCCCAAATTTAATCTCAATGATTTGGAGTGTGTCATTAGATATTAGTATGTGGTAAATCCAAATTGTGCTTGGGAAACACGTTAATCCGTTGGTTGTTTGGCATTAATTCGGATTGCAGGGTCCATGCATGTGGAAGGTTACGAGAGCTGGGAGGGCTGTTACAAGGTGGTCACATCAGATCGAAGCTAGATTTTCTGGATTATGATGTCTTGCAGTTAGCATGAAAAAGAATGTCTAATTCAGAAATATTTTCATCAAGTCTTTGACAAAACATGCGGCTACAAAGGGCAAACATACACAAAATTATGGGGATACGTGGGCCTTAGTTCATCAAGAAAGAAGAGCAAGAAGTTGAAAAAACTTCCCTCAAAAAACTCTGAGAGTATGACCACGTCAAAACAACTACTCCATCCGTTCCTAAATAGAAGTCTTTTTAAACATTTCAAATAGATTATAACATACGGATGTATGTAAAATATTTTACCGAAAAAGGCTTTCGCCCAGCTTTATAAATAAAGCAAACCGCCAAAGAGCACACATACATAGTCGAGTCCACACACACGCCCAAGTCTCACGACAAAGTACATAGGTTCTGCTGAGAGCACAACTCAACAAGCCCGAAAATAAAAAAACAGAACACGCCGAGCGAAGATAGCGCCTAGTCAGGTTCCGGAGGAGGCGGCGGGCGGCGGCGACAAAGTGACGGCCATCGAGCGGAGGTCGGCGATGAAGGCTGAGATGGCGTCGCGGTCCAGGGGGCGGCTAAGCGGCCGCCAAAGCTGCAAGAAACCCGAGAGTTTGAAAAGAGCGCCAGTAGCCCGTCGAAGAGGAATGCGCTGAATCACAAGCTTATTGCGGACCGTCCAGAGGGTCCAGGCGAGAACCCCAATCTCAAGGCACCTAATGTGGCGAGAAGTCATGGGGGACATCTGGAATTCAGCAAATAGGTCCGGGAAGTTGGTGTGGCACCAATTTTCACCGACCACTTCGCAAAGCAGCTCAAAAAACTGGTGAAGGAAATATGTCCTAGAGGCAATAATAAAGTTATTATTTATTTCCTCATATCATGATAAATGTTTATTATTCATGCTAGAATTGTATTAACCGGAAACATGGTACATGTGTGAATACATAGACAAACATATAGTCACTAGTATGCTTCTACTTGACTAGCTCATTGATCAAAGATGGTTATGTTTCCTAACCATAGACATGTGGTTGTCATTTGATTAGTGGGATCACATCATTAGAAGAATGATGTGATTGACATGACCCATTCCGTTAGCCTAGCACTTGATCGTTTAGTATACTGCTATTGCTTTCTTCATGACTTATACATGTTCCTGTAACTATGAGAATTTTGCAACTCCGTTTACGGAGGAACACTTTGGGTACTACCAAGCGTCCAGCGTAACTGGGTGATTATAAAGGAGTACTACAGGTGTCTCCGAAGGTACATGTTGAGTTGGCGTATTTCGAGATTAGGTTTTGTCACTCCGATTGTCGGAGAGGTATCTCTGGGCCCTCTCGGTAATGCACATCACTATAAGCCTTGCAAGCAATGTAACCAATGAGTTGGTTACGGGATGATGCATTACGTAACGAGTAAAGAGACTTGCCGGTAACGAGATTGAACTAGGTGTTGGATACCGACGATCGAATCTCGGGCAAGTAACATACCGATGACAAAGGGAACAACGTATGTTGTTATGCGGTTTGACCGATAAAGATCTTCATAGAATATGTAGGAACCAATATGGGCATCCAGGTCCCGCTATTGGTTATTGACCGAGAATAGTTCTAGGTCATGTCTACATAGTTCTCGAACCGTAGGGTCCGCACGCTAAACGTTACAATGACAATTTTAATATGAGTTTATAAGTTTTGATGTACCAAAGTTTGTTCGAGTCCGGATGTGATCAAGGACATGGCGAGGATTCTCGACATGGTTGAGACATAAAGATCGATATATTGGAAGCCTATATTTGGACATCGGAATCGTTCCGGTGAAATCGGCATTTTACGGAGTGCCGGAGGTTACCGGAACCCCGAGGGGGTTATTGGGCCTACATGGGCCTCGAGGGAGAAGAGGAAGGAGGCAGAGGGGCGCTCTCCTCCCCTTCCTAGTCCGAATAGGACAAGGGAAGGGGGCGGCGCCCCACCTTTCCTTCCTCTCTTCCTCCTCCTTCCCCCCTTCTCCTACTCCAACTTGGAAAGAAGGGAGTCCTACTCCCGGTGGGAGTAGGACTCCCCCCTTGGCGCGCCCTCCTTGGCCGGCCGCTTCCTCCCCCCTGGCTCCTTTATATACTAGGGCGGGGGGGCACCCCAAAGACACACAAGTTGATCTACGAATCGTTCCTTAGCCGTGTGCGGTGCCCCCCTCCACCATATTCCACCTCGGTCATATCGTCGCGGAGTTTAGGCAAAGCCCTGCACCGCTAGAACATCATCACCGTCACCACGCCTTCGTGCTGACGGAACTCATCTCCGGAGCTTTGCTGGATCGGAGCACGGAGATTGTCATCGAGCTGAACATGTGCTGAACTCGGATGTGCCGTACGTTCGGTGCTTGGATCGGTCGGATCGTGAAGACGTACGACTACATCAACCGCGTTGTCATAACGCTTTACATCTGATCTCACGGTACATGGACAACACTCTCCCCTCTCGTTGCTATGCCATCACCATGATCTTGCGTGTGCGTAGGAATTTTTTTGAAATTACTACGTTCCCCAACAGTGGTATCAGAGCCTAGGTTTTATGCGTTGATGTTATATGCACGAGTAGAACACAAGTGAGTTGTGGGCGATACAAGTCATACTGCTTACCAGGATGTCATACTTTGGTTCGGCGGTATTGTGAGATGAAGCGGCCCGGACCGACATTACGCGTACGCTTACGCGAGACTGGTTTCACCGTTACGAGCACTCGTGCTTAAAGGTGGCTGGCGGGTGTCTGTCTCTCTCACCTTAGCTGAATCGAGTGTGGCTACGCCCGGTCCTTGCGAAGGTTAAAACAGCACCAACTTGACGAACTATCGTTGTGGTTATGATGCGTAGGTAAGAACGGTTCTTGCTAAAGCCCGTAGCAGCCACGTAAAATTTGCAACAACAAAGTAGAGGACGTCTAACTTGTTTTTGCAGGGCATGTTGTGATGTGATATGGTCAAGACATGATGCTATATTTTATTGTATGAGATGATCATGTTTTGTAACCGGTTATCGGCAACTAGCAGGAGCCATATGGTTGTCGCTTTATTGTATGAAATGCAAGCATACATAATTGCTTTACTTTATCACTAAGCGGTAGCGATAGTCGAGAAGCAATAGATGGCGTAATGACAATGATGCTACGATGGAGATCAAGGTGTCGGCGCCGGTGGCGATGGTGATCACGACGGTGCTTCGAAGATGGAGATCACAAGCACAAGATGATGATGACCATATGATATCACTTATATTGATTGCATGTGATGTTTATCCTTTATGCATCTTATCTTGCTTTGATTGACGATAGCATTTTAAGATGATCTCTCACTAAATAATCAAGAAGTGTTCTCCATGAGTATGCACCATTGCGAAAGTTCTTCGTCTTTGAGACACCACGTGATGATCGGGTGTGATAGGCTCTACGTTCAAATACAACGGGTGCAAAACAGTTGCACATGTGGAATACTCAGGTCATACTTGACGAGCCTAGCATATACAGATATGGCCTCGGAACACGGAGATCGAAAGGTCGAACGTGAATCATATAGTAGATATGATCAACATAGTGATGTTCACCATTGAAACTACTCCATCTCTCGTGATGATCGGACATGGTTTAGTTGATTTGGATCACGTGATCACTTAGGTGACTAGAGAGATGTCTGTCTAAGTGGGAGTTCTTAAGTAATATGATTAATTGAACTTAAATTTATCATGAACTTAGTACTGATAGTATTTTGCTTGTCTATGTTTGTTTGTAGATAGATGGCTCGTCTTTGTTGTTTCGTTGAATTTTAATGTTCCTTGAGAAAGCAAAGTTGAAAGATGATGGTAGCAATTACGGATTTGGGTCCGAACTTGAGGATTATCCTCATTGCTGCACAAAAAGTTACGCCTGGAAGCACCGCTGGTGCCAGAACTCGCTGCTGATGTAACCGACGGCGTTAGAACGTCTGGCGAGCAAAGCGATGACTACTCAATAGTTCAATGTGCCATACTTTATGGCTTAGAACCGGTCTTCAACGGCGTTTTGAGCGTCATGGAGCATATGAGATGTTCCAGAGTTGATAAAGGAGCAAGGGGAGGCCGGCCGGCCCTAGGGGCGCGCCAAGGAGGAGTCCTCCTCCTCCTAGTAGGAGTAGGACTCCTCTTCCTACTCCTACTAGGAGGGGGAAAGGAAGGGGAGAGGGAGAGGAAGAGAGGCCGCCGCCTCTCTAGTCCACCCGACCAGGGGGGGGGCGCGCCCATCCTGGCTGCCCTCTCTCTCTCACTAAAGCCCATAAGGCCCATTACTTCTCCCGGGGGGTTCCGTAACCTGCGGCACTCCGATTTTCTCCAAATCACCTGAACACTTCCGTGTCCGAATATAGTCGTCCAATATATCAATCTTTATGTCTCGACCATTTCGAGACTCCTCGTCATGTCCGTGATCACATCCGGGACTCCGAACAACCTTCGGTACATCAAAACTTATAAACTCATAATAAAACTATCATCGTAACATTAAGCGTGCGGACCCTACGGTTTCGAGAACTATGTAGACATGACCTAGAACTATTCTCGGTCAATAATAAATAGCGGAACCTGGATGCTCATATTGGCTCCTACATATTCTACGAAGATCTTTATCGGTCAAACCGCATAACAACATACGTTGTTCCCTTTGTCATCGGTATGTTACTTGCCCGAGATTCGATCGTCGGTATCCAATACCTAGTTCAATCTCGTTACCGGCAAGTCTCTTTACTCGTTACATAATGCATCATTTCGTAACTAACTCATTAGCTACATTGCTTGCAAGGCTTATAGTGATGTGCATTACCGAGAGGGCCCAGAGATACCTCTCCGACAATCGGAGTGACAAAACCTAATCTCGAAATACGCCAACCCAACATGTACCTTCGGAGACACCTGTAGAGCTCCTTTATAATCACCCGCATACGCTAGAAGTTTGGTAGCACACAAAGTGTTCCTCCGGTAAACGGGAGTTGCATAATCTCATAGTTACAGGAACATGTATAAGTCATGAAGAAAGCAATAACAACATGCTAAACGATCAAGTGCTACGCTAACGGAATGGGTCATGTCAATCACATCATTCTCCTAATGATGTGATCCCGTTAATCAAATGACAACACATGTCTATGGTTAGGAAACATAACCATCTTTGATTAATGAGCTAGTCAAGTAGAGGCATACTAGTGACGTTATGTTTGTCTATGTATTCACACATGTATCATGTTTCCGGTTAATACAATTCTAGCATGAATAATAAACATTTATCATGATATGAGGAAATAAATAATAACTTTATTATTGCCTCTAGGGCATATTTCCTTCAGCATTGATTCATCTATTGATGGTTATGGACGTGCTTAGCATTTTGAAAAGAGAAAAATGACTATGTTACAATAAAAATGTACGTGCTTAGTAGTGAATTTGACTCATGTACAAGAAAAATGACAAGTTGTACGGTTGTTCATCTGAAGAAATATAAATTTATTTTTTTACTTCGGTTTATTCGGTTAACCGTTCGGTTTTTCGGTATATACCATAAAAACCAAAGTTTCAATCGGTATGAAAAGTTCATACCATACCGAAACCAGAAACCATAAAAACCATAAAATCAGTTCGGTTCGGTTTATTTTTGGTATGATTTTTCGGTTCGGTTTTAAAATGCACGGAGTGAATCAAATGATACCAAAGCAGAACCTTATGACATGAATATGGTAGTTTTCTACAATTCTCCCAAAACTTGGTTACCCGGCAGTTTGTTGCAAACACAGTTACTCGGCGGTAGCCTTTTCTCTAAAAACTACCCGGTTACCGGCAGTCTCGTATGTAAGGTCGTGGGCCTATCAAAGCTGTGAAGCGAAGTACATCATTGCCACAACTGCGGCATGCCAAGGAGTGCGGCTGCTATTTGATCTCGCTGGAAGGCGATGGTGAGGGCAAAGTGGCCACAATTCGTGGACAACAAGTCTGCAACACAGCTCGCAACAATCTGATTTTTCATGACCGAGCAAGTACACCGAGGTCTGGTTCCATCTCATCCATGAAAGTGCATCAAAGACGGCAATATCTTCATCGACTACATCATCACCGGTGATCAGCTCATGGATATCCTCACTAAGCAACTCAAGGCACAGACACGGTTTCTTGAGCTGTGACCTCGCATTGGGATGGTTGAGATCTTAGGGGGAGTATGTTGAAAAACAAACTAGCATGACAACAGTAGTCTAGTTTCGCTGTTCTGGCAGCAATTTTTGTGCATGAATGATTTTTTAAATAACATAGCATTTTTTTAAGTCACAAACACATTTTAAATGACAAAAGAAAATAGAATGTGTGAACAATTTTGTGTACGCCAGATTAGTTGTACTTGGAGCGCGATCAGGTTACGCCAGATGCATGCCCAAATTTAATCTCAATGATTTGGAGTGTGTCATTAGATATTAGTATGTGGTAAATCCAAATTGTGCTTGGGAAACACGTTAATCCGTTGGTTGTTTGGCATTAATTCGGATTGCAGGGTCCATGCATGTGGAAGGTTACGAGAGCTGGGAGGGCTGTTACAAGGTGGTCACATCGATCGAAGCTAGATTTTCTGGATTATGATGTCTTGCGTTAGCATGAAAAAGAATGTCTAATTCAGAAATATTTTCATCAAGTCTTTGACAAAACATGCGGCTACAAAGGGCAAACATACACAAAATTATGGGGATACGTGGGCCTTAGTTCATCAAGAAAGAAGAGCAAGAAGTTGAAAAACTTCCTCAAAAACTCGAGAGTATGACCACGTCAAAACAACTACTCCATCCGTTCCTAAATAGAAGTCTTTTTAAACATTTCAAATAGATTATAACATACGGATGTATGTAAAATATTTTACCGAAAAAGGCTTTCGCCCAGCTTTATAAATAAAGCAAACCGCCAAAGAGCACACATACATAGTCGAGTCCACACACACGCCCAAGTCTCACGACAAAGTACATAGGTTCTGCTGAGAGCACAACTCAACAAGCCCAGAAAATAAAAAACAGAACACGCCGAACGAAGATAGCGCCTAGTCTGGTTCCGGAGGAGGCGGCGGGGGCGGCGGCGACAGGCGGACGGCCATCGAGCGGAGGTCGGCGATGAAGGCTGAGATGGCGTCGCGGTCCAGGGGGCGGCTAAGCGGCCGCCAAAGCTGCAAGAAACCCGAGAGTTTGAAAAGAGCGCCAGTAGCCCGTCGAAGAGGAATGCGCTGAATCACAAGCTTATTGCGGACCGTCCAGAGGGTCCAGGCGAGAACCCCAATCTCAAGGCACCTAATGTGGCGAGAAGTCATGGGGGACATCTGGAATTCAGCAAATAGGTCCGGGAAGTTGGTGTGGCACCAATTTTCACCGACCACTTCGCGAAAGCAGCTCCAAAGAAACTGGTGAAGGAAATATGTCCTAGAGGCAATAATAAAGTTATTATTTATTTCCTCATATCATGATAAATGTTTATTATTCATGCTAGAATTGTATTAACCGGAAACATGGTACATGTGTGAATACATAGACAAACATATAGTCACTAGTATGCTTCTACTTGACTAGCTCATTGATCAAAGATGGTTATGTTTCCTAACCATAGACATGTGGTTGTCATTTGATTAGTGGGATCACATCATTAGAAGAATGATGTGATTGACATGACCCATTCCGTTAGCCTAGCACTTGATCGTTTAGTATACTGCTATTGCTTTCTTCATGACTTATACATGTTCCTGTAACTATGAGAATTTTGCAACTCCGCTTACCGGAGGAACACTTTGGTACTACCAAACGTCACAACGAATCGGGTGATTATAAAGGAGTACTACAGGTGTCTCCGAAGGTACATGTTGAGTTGGCGATTTCGAGATTAGGTTTTGTCACTCCGATTGTCGGAGAGGTATCTCTGGCCCTCTCGGTAATGCACATCACTATAAGCCTTGCAAGCAATGTAACCAATGAGTTGGTTACGGATGATGCATTACGAACGAGTAAAGAGACTTGCCGTAACGAGATTGAACTAGGTGTTGGATACCGACGATCGAATCTCGGGCAAGTAACATACCGATGACAAAGGGAACAACGTATGTTGTTATGCGGTTTGACCGATAAAGATCTTCATAGAATATGTAGGAACCAATATGGGCATCCAGGTCCCGCTATTGGTTATTGACCGAGAATAGTTCTAGGTCATGTCTACATAGTTCTCGAACCCGTAGGGTCCGCACGCTTAAACGTTACAATGACAATTTTAATATGAGTTTATAAGTTTTGATGTACCAAAGTTTGTTCGGAGTCCCGGATGTGATCAAGGACATGACGAGGATTCTCGACATGGTTGAGACATAAAGATCGATATATTGGAAGCCTATATTTGGACATCGGAATCGTTCCGGGTGAAATCGGCATTTTACGGGAGTACCGGGAGGTTACCGGAACCCCGCAGGGGGTTATTGGGCCTACATGGGCCTCGAGGGAGAAGAGGGAAGGAGGCAGGAGGGGGCCGCGCTCTCCTCCCCTTCCTAGTCCGAATAGGACAAGGGAAGGGGGCGGCGCCCCACCTTTCCTTCCTCTCTTCCTCCTCCTTCCCCCCTTCTCCTACTCCAACTTGGAAAGAAGGAGTCCTACTCCTGTGGGAGTAGGACTCCCCCTGGCGCGCCTCCTCGCGGCCGCTTCCTCCCCTGGCTCCTTTATATACTAGGGCGGGGGCACCCCAAAGACACACAAGTTGATCTACGAATCGCTCCTTAGCCGTGTGCGGTGCCCCTCCACCATATTCCACCTCGGTCATATCGTCATGAGTTTAGGCAAAGCCCTGCACCGCTAGAACATCATCACCGTCACCACGCCTTCGTGCTGACGGAACTCATCTCCGGAGCTTTGCTGGATCGGAGCACGGAGATTGTCATCGAGCTGAACATGTGCTGAACTCGGATGTGCCGTACGCTCGGTGCTTGGATCGGTCGGATCGTGAAGACGACGACTACATCAACCGCGTTGTCATAACGCCACATACCACGAGGGTACATGGACAACACTCTCCTCTCGTTGCTATGCCATCACCATGATCTTGCGTGTGCGTAGGAATTTTTTGAAATTACTACGCTCCCCAACAAAGGGTATCGAGCCTAGGTTTTATGCGTTGATGTTATATGCACGAGTAGAACACAAGTGAGTTGTGGGCGATACAAGTCATACCGCTTACCGTGATGTCATACTTTGGTTCGGGCGGTATTGTGAGATGAAGCGCCCGGACCGACATTACGCCAGACGCTTACGCGAGACTGGTTTCACTGCTACGAGCACTCGTGCTTAAAGGTGGCTGGCGGTGTCTCTGCTCTCTCACCTTAGCTGAATCGAGTGTGGCTACGCCCGGTCCTTGCGAAGGTTAAAACAGCACCAACTTGACGAACTATCGCTGTGGTTATGATGCGTAGGTAAGAACGGTTCTTGCTAAAGCCCGTAGCAGCCACGTAAAATTTGCAACAACAAAGTAGAGGACGCCTAACTTGTTTTTGCAGGCATGTTGTGATGTGATATGGTCAAGACATGATGCTATATTTTATTGTATGAGATGATCATGTTTTGTAACCGGTTATCGGCAACTAGCAGGAGCCATATGGTTGTCGCTTATTGTATGAAATGCAACGCTCGTAATTGCTTTACTTTATCACTAAGCGGTAGCGATAGTCGTAGAAGCAATAGATGGCGTAATGACAATGATGCTACGATGGAGATCAAGGTGTCGCGCCGGTGACGATGGTGATCACGACGGTGCTTCGAAGATGGAGATCACAAGCACAAGATGATGATGACCATATGATATCACTTATATTGATTGCATGTGATGTTTATCCTTTATGCATCTTATCTTGCTTTGATTGACGATAGCATTTTAAGATGATCTCTCACTAAATAATCAAGAAGTGTTCTCCATGAGTATGCACCATTGCGAAAGTTCTTCGTGCTGAGACACCACGTGATGATCGGGTGTGATAGGCTCTACGTTCAAATACAACGGGTGCAAAACAGTTGCACATGTGGAATACTCAGGTCATACTTGACGAGCCTAGCATATACAGATATGGCCTCGGAACACGGAGATCGAAAGGTCGAACGTGAATCATATAGTAGATATGATCAACATAGTGATGTTCACCATTGAAACTACTCCATCTCTCGTGATGATCGGACATGGTTTAGTTGATTTGGATCACGTGATCACTTAGGTGACTAGAGAGATGTCTGTCTAAGTGGGAGTTCTTAAGTAATATGATTAATTGAACTTAAATTTATCATGAACTTAGTACCTGATAGTATTTTGCTTGTCTATGTTTGTTTGTAGATAGATGGCTCGTGCTGTTGTTTCGTTGAATTTTAATGCGTTCCTTGAGAAAGCAAAGTTGAAAGATGATGGTAGCAATTACACGGATCGGGTCCGTAACTCGAGGATTATCCTCATTGCTGCACAAAAAGTTACGCCCCGAAGCACCGCTGGGTGCCGAACTGCTGCTGATGTAACCGACGACGCAAGAACGTCTGGCGAGCAAAGCTGATGACTACTCAATAGTTCAAGCAGCCATACTTTATGGCTTAGAACCGGTCTTCAACGACGTTTTGAACGCTATGGAGCATATGAGATGTTCCAGAGTTGAAGTTAATATTTCAAGCAAATGCCCGATTGAGAGATATGAAGTCTCCAATAAGTTCTATAGCTGCAAGATGGAGGAGAATAGTTCTCGGTGAACACATACTCAAAATGTCCGGGTATAATAATCACTTCATTCAACTGGGAGTTAATCTTCCGATGATAGTGTCATTGATGTAATTCTTCAATCACTGCCACCAAGTTACAAGAGCTTCGTGATGAACTATAATATGCAAGGGATGAACAAGACTATTCTCGAGCTCTTCGCAATGCTAAAAGCCGCGGAGGTAGAAATCAAGAAGGAGCATCAAGTGTTGATGGTTAACAAGACCACCAGTTTCAAGAAAAAGGGCAAAGGGAAGAAGAAGGGGAACTTCAAAAAGAACGGCAAGCAAGTTGCTGCTCAAGAGAAGAAACCCAAGTCTGGACCTAAGCTTGAAACTGAGTGCTTCTACCGCAAGCGCATCGACATCGAAGCGGAACTGCCCCAAGTATTTGGCGGATAAGAAGGATGGCAAAGTGAACAAAGGTATATGTGATATACATGTTATTGATGTGTACCTTACTAATGCTCGCAGTAGCACCTGGGTATTTGATACTGGTTCTGTTGCTAATATTTGCAACTCGAAACAGGGACTACGGATTAAGCGAAGATTGGCTAAGGACGAGGTGACGATGCGCGTGGGAAATGGTTCCAAAGTCGATGTGATCGCGGTCGGCACGCTACCTCTACATCTACCATCGGGATTAGTTTTAGACCTAAATAATTGTTATTTGGTGCCAGCGTTGAGCATGAACATTATATCTGGATCTTGTTTGATGCGAGACGGTTATTCATTTAAATCAGATAATAATGGTTGTTCTATTTATATGAGTAATATCTTTTATGGTCATGCACCCTTGAAGAGTGGTCTATTTTTATTGAATCTCGATAGTAGTGATACACATATTCATAGTGTTGAAACCAAAAGATACAGAGTTGATAACGATAGTGCAACTTATTTGTGGCACTGCTGATTAGGTCATATCGGTGTAAAGCGCATGAAGAAACTCCATACTAATGGGCTTTTGGAATCACTTGATTATGAATCACTTGGTACTTGCGAACCGTGCCTTATGGGCAAGATGACTAAAACGCCGTTCTCCTAACTATGGAGCGGCAACTGATTTGTTGGAAATCATACATACCGATGTTTGTGGTCCAATGAATGTTGAGGTCATGGCGGGTATCATTATTTTCTCACCTTCACAGATGACTTTAAGCGATATGGGTATATCTACTTAATGAAACACAAGTCTGAAACATTTGAAAAGTTCAAAGAATTTCAGAGTGAAGTGGAAAATCATCATAACAAGAAAATAAAGTTTTTACTATGTGATCGTGGAGGAGAATATTTGAGTTACAAGTTTGGTCTACACTTGAAACAATGCGAATAGTTTCAAGAACTCACGCCACCCGAACACCACAACGAAATGGTGTGTCCGAACGTCGAATCGTATTTTACTTGATATGGTGCGATCTATGATGTCTCTTACTAATTTATCGCTATCGTTTTGGGGTTATGCTTTAGAGACGGCCGCATTCACGTTAAATAGGGCACCATCAAAACCGCTGAGACGACGCCTTATGAACTGTGGTTTGGCAAGAAACCAAAGTTGTCATTTCTAAAGTTTGGGGCTGCGATGCTTATGTGAAGAAACTTCAACCAGATAAGCTCGAACCCAAATCGGAGAAATGTGTCTTCATAGGATACCCAAAAGAGACTATTGGGTACACCTTCTATCACAGATCCGAGGGCAAGATTTTCGTTGCTAGATCGGATCCTTTCTAGAGAAGGAGTTTCTCTCAAAAGAAGTGAGTGGAGGAAAGTAGAACTTGATGAGATAATCAGATCTACTCCCTTATTAGAAAGTAGTTCATCACAAGAACCGGTTCCTGTGACAACTACACCAATTAGTGAGGAAGCTAATGATATTGATCATGAAACTTCAGATCAAGTTTCTATTGAACCTCGAGGGCCTACCGAGTAAGATCCGCACTGAGTGGTAAGGTAATCCAATTCTCGAAGTCATGTTACTTGACCATGATGAACCTACGAACTATGAGGAAGCGATGATGAGCCCAGATTCCGCAAAATGGCTAGAGGCCATGAAATCTGAGATGGGATCCATGTATGAAAACAAAGTATGGATTTTGGTTGACTTGCCCGATGATCGGCAAGCCATTGAGAATAAATGGATCTTTAAGAAGAAGACTGATGTCGATGGTAATGTAATCGCTTATAAAGCTCGACTTGTTGCGAAAGGTTTTCGACAAGTTCAAGGAGTTGACTACGATGAGACTTTCTCACCAGTAGCGATGCTTAAGTCTGTCTCAATCATGTTAGCTATTGCTGCATTTCATGATTATGAAATTTGGCAAATGGATGTCAAAACTGCATTCTTGAATGGATTTCGGAAGAAGAGTTGTATATGATGCAGCCGTAAGGTTTTGTTGATCCAAAAGGTGCTAACAAAGTGTGCAAGCTCCAGCTGCTCCATTTATGGACTGGTGCAAGCATCTCGAGTTGGAATAAATGCTTTGATAGTGTGATCAAAGCATATGGTTTTATATGCACTTTTGGAGAAGCCTGTATTTACAAGAAAGTGAGTGGGAGCTCTGTAGCATTTCTAATATTATATGTAGATGACATATTATTAATTGGAAATGAAAGACCTCGGTGAAGCTGCTTACATATTGGGCATCAAGATCTATAGAGATAGATCAAGACGCTTAATAGGACTTTCACAAAGCACATACCTTGACAAAATTTTGAAAAAGTTCAAAATGGATCAGGCAAAGAAAGGATTCTTGCCTGTGCTAGAAGGTGTGAAGTTGAGTCAAACTCAATGCCTGACCACAGCAGAAGATAGAGAGAAAATGAAAGATGTTCCCTATGCTTCAGCCATAGGCTCTATCATGTATGCAATGCTGTGTACCAGACCTGATGTATGCTTAGCAATAAGCTTGGCAGGAAGGTACCAAAGTAATCCAGAGTGGATCATCGACAGCAGTCAAGAACATCCGAAATACCTAAAAGGACTAAGGATATGTTTCTCGATATGGAGGTGACAAAGAGCTAGTCGTAAGTGGTTACGCCGATGTAAGTTTTGACACCGATCCGGACGATTCTAAATCGCAAACCGGATACGTGTTTTTATTAAACGGTGGAGCTGTAAGTTGGTGCAGTTCTAAACAAAGCGTCGTGGCGGGATCTACATGTGAAGCGGAGTACATAGCTGCTTCTGAAGCAGCAAATGAAGGAGTCTGGATGAAGGAGTTCATTTCCGATCTAGGTGCCATACCTAGTGCATCGGGACCAATGAAGATCTTCTGTGACAATACTGGTGCAATTGCCTTGGCAAAGGAATCTAGATTTCACAAGAGGACCAAGCACATCAAGAGACACTTCAATTCTATTCGGGACCAAGTCCAAGTGGGAGACATAGAGATTTGCAAGATACATACGGATCTGAATGTTGCAGACCCGTTGACTAAGCCTCTCTCACGAGAAAAACATGATCAGCACCAAGACTCCATGGGTGTTAGAATCATTACTATGTAATCTAGATTATTGACTCTAGTGCAAATGGGAGACTGAAGGAAATATGCCCTAGAGGCAATAATAAAGTTATTATTTATTTCCTCATATCATGATAAATGTTTATTATTCATGCTAGAATTGTATTAACCGGAAACATGATACATGTGTGAATACATGGACAAGCATATAGTCACTAGTATGCCTCTACTTGACTAGCTCATTGATCAAAGATGGTTATGTTTCCTAACCATAGACATGTGTTGTCATTTGATTAGTGGGATCACATCATTAGAAGAATGATGTGATTGACATGACCCATTCCGTTAGCCTAGCACTTGATCGTTTAGTATACTGCTATTGCTTTCTTCACGACTTATACATGTTCCTCGTAACTATGAGAATTATGCAACTCCGCTTACGGAGGAACACTTTGGGTACTACCAATCGTCACAACGAATCGGGTGATTATAAAGGAGTACTACAGGTGTCTCCGAAGGTACATGTTGAGTTGGGCGATTTCGAGATTAGGTTTTGTCATCCGATTGTCGAGAGGTATCTCTCGGGCCTCTCGGTAATGCACATAACTATAAGCCTTGCAAGCAATGTAACCAATGAGTTGGTTACGGATGATGCATTACGTAACGAGTAAAGAGACTTGCCGGTAACGAGATTGAACTAGGTATTGATACCGACGACCGAATCTCGGCAAGTAACATACCGATGACAAAGGAACAACGTATGTTGTTATGCGGTTTGACCGATAAAGATCTTCAGTAGAATATGTAGGAACCAATATGGGCATCCAGGTCCCGCTATTGGTTATTGACCGAGAATAGTTCTAGGTCATTTCTACATAGTTCTCGAACCCGTAGGGTCCGCACGCTTAAACGTTACGATGACACTTTTATTATGAGTTTATAAGTTTTGATGTACCGAAGTTTGTTCGGAGTCCCGGATGTGATCACGAACATGACGAGGAGTCTCAAAATGGTCGAGACATAAGTATCGATATATTGGAAGCCTATATTTGGACATTGGAATCGTTCCGGGTGAAATCGGCATTTTACCGGAGTACCGGGAGGTTACCGGAACCCCCCGGGGGGTTATTGGGCCTACGTGGGCCTCGAGGGAGAAGATGGAAGGAGGCAGGAGGGGGCCGCGCACCCCTCCCCTTCCTAGTCCGAATAGGACAAGGGAAGGGGGGCGGCGCCCCCCCTTTCCTTCCTCTATTCCTCCTCCTTCCCCCCTTCTCCTACTCCAACTTGGAAAGAAGGAGTCCTACTCCCTGGGAGTAGGACTCCCCCGGCGCCTCCTGGGCGGCCGCCTCCTCCCCTGGCGCCTTTATATACGGGCGGGGGCACCCAAAGACACACAAGTTGATCTACGGATCGTTCCTTAGCCGTGTGCGGTGCCCCCCTCCACCATATTCCACCTCGGTCATATCGTCGCGGAGTTTAGGCGAAGCCCTGCGCCGGTAGAACATCATCACCGTCACCACGCCGTCGTGCTAACGAAACTCATCTCCGGATCTTTGCTGGATCGGAGCACGGAGATCGTCATCGAGCTGAACGTGTGCTGAACTCGGAGGTGCCCTACGTTCGGTGCTTGGATCGGTCGGATCGTGAAGATGTACGACTACATCAACCGCGTTGTCATAACGCTTCCTCTTACGGTCTACGAGGGTACGTGGACAACACTCTCCCCTCTCGTTGCTATGCCATCACCATGATCTTGCGTGTGCGTAGGAATTTTTTTGAAATTACTACGTTCCCCAACAACTGGGCGGAAACGCACGAGAAGAAAATGTGGTTCGAGTCTTCGGGGACCCCACAGAGCGGGCAGATGCCAATACCCGGGCCAAATATGTGTTTAAGTGCCCACGGGTAAAATATTTTAGAGTGTAGATTCACTCATTTTGCTTCGTATGCAGTCACTTATTGAAATCTCTAAAAAGACAAATATTTAGGAACTGATGGACTATAATGCCCACAGACATCAAGACCTAATATGAGAATTTGTTTAAGTGCGGGAATGAACAACTTTTGTCCCATTGGCGAGAACCATACTCGTTTTACACTGTCTTGGCCGGGCTCCCATGGTTCGATACTCCGCAAAGATAAAAAAACTCGGCAACAAACAATTTTCCTTATTGATGTGCTTCACTTGTTTCTAGCAGCACTTTAATTAAAGTATTTTTATTGTGAAAATTGGACCTAAAATCAGTATCGATCTTACAAATGGAGTACATATGGATGATACAAACTAAAATAAACTGCAAATATATGTCGTAGATCACTTTCCCAACTCATATTCTAAGACGTCGCGTATTTGCGAGCGGGACAAGGTCCACCTATCCTTGACGAGTCCCTCTGTGAATGCTACCAGACACCATGCACACAAGCAGAAGACCAGCACTAGCAACCACAGAAGCGGCATGCCGAGGCAGAAACTCCCGACCATTATCCGCCGCTCCAGACTGGAGCAGGCCATGACGGCGACCCCGAACGCCAGGAAAGGGTAGACCATCCCGTGCTTGTATCGCGCCCTCAGGTACCGCTCCGTGGCGTTCGCCCTAAGCTCGTCCGGCGCGGCATCCCAGTAGGCGTCCATGAGGATGTGCTTCCACCGCGTGATCTCTCTCCTGGTACGCTCGTCGTGCTCCGGCCAGTCGTTTAGCCCGAGCCTGCGCAGGGAGCGGTAGGCCTTGACGAGCGGAGCGAGATCTGCGGCCAGCGCGCGGTAGGTGTGGTGGCGCGTCTTGCGGATGTAGCGGCGCTTCGCCGAGGAGTAGACGCCGGAGCGGTCGACGATGAGCAGGCTCGGCCGGCTGCTGCCGCGGAAGCCGGCGAATCCTGCTCGCTCGCGGACCCCGAACCAATACTCCAGTACGGTGCTCTCCGGCTCCATGGCTGGGCTGAACTTGTTTGTGTTGTTCTAGTTAGACTAGATTCCCGGTCCGCGCGCGCTAGATTCGAGCTTTGCACGTATAGGTAGAAATCCTGTCACAGCGCGCGTGCACGTATATATAGATGGAAATCCTGTCCGGGTGCGCAGTTCGACATTGATTCGTTTTTCTCCGAGTCCGAACGCGCCCGCGATCTAGTCGATCGGTCGGTCATGACGTGACAACGCGCGACGTACGGTCCGTCCAGAAAACAAACCAGCTACTACTCCCGTGCGTTGCAACGGGACCACATTAACTTTAAGTGTTCAATATTAATCATGTTAATATTACATTTAATATTCTCATACATATCAAGTGACACTGGCGACCTTTTTTACCATCAAAACCTCACACACATACACTCTCCGTACATCTTCCTCACTCTCTCTCCCCCTCTTCCTCTCTCTCTCTAACACACACACATATCCATCTTATTGGGTATGAGACCATAATCCATCTATTTTACACACACGCTAGTGCATAACAATATGGATTATGTGTGTTATATTTGCCACCACAACTGAGGGAATTTATTTCATGTAAATCGGTCAGCCACAGCTCCGTGACAAACAATACATCTAAATTCTCAGCGTTATTTTTATGTAATATGCATTATCTTTATACTATTTCTTGTCCGCGATTAAACTATTACTTGAACTTGCTACCACCAAATGATCTCTCTCTCTCTCTCTCTCAGACACACACACACACTCACACACACTCTCTGATATTATAGGACAAAAACTTTTACCAATTACCATACTGTAGAACACCACACTCCTCACTGCATCGATGGGCGTTGGGTGGTGTCTCTTGGTCACCTGGCATCCTCTAATTCTGCGCCACCATCTCGATTATCTCCCTTGGCACCGAATTGTAAACACCTGCCCTCCTTCTCCTCCTTCCCTGTGCTCCACAACACCCGAGCTGACCGCGAATCAAATCTGGACTGCTGGTACGGGCGCCCATGAGCTAATACAACGATTCTCAATCAGACATGACAAGAATGTAAAAAAGAGCACATACCTTCATGCGGAAACTGCTGCCGCCTACCAAGTGAAGACTAGCAGGTGCGCTGCTCCGCCGTGGACCTGTGCTAGCTTGAGTCCATGTCCGCCGTTGTCCCCTGCTCGCATTCATCCCACCCATCGCCCAAGCCGGCGTTAGGAGCAAATTCAATAGCCTTGCCCGCCTTAATGGTTACACACCACGAGATCGAATCAAGCATCATAGAGTTCGAGGAGGAGTAGCATTTCCATCGTCAGCTCCTCGCTGATGTATCAGCGTAGAGTGCGGGAAGGACACGGAACATAAATACCTGGGGTTTAGCGCTGGTGGCGGGAACAACAGACACGGCCTCCTTGCGCCGCTCCTTGCTGCCCGCCCTGCTCTGGGGATCCTAGCGCCCTGCCCTAGGGTTACTCGCTGGCGGCGGCTGCGGCGGTGTTTCCCTCAAGAAAAAAAGCACGTCTCATGTCCGGCTCATGCAGGAATCCATCACCAAGTAGGGTCAGTAGTTCCGTCCCGAATCGGTTATGTTGCAAGTCCTAGCTAGGGAAATACCCAATGGTTCCTGGTTGTATATGCACCCTATATGGGATTTTTTTAAAATATTTTTTAAAAATGTCAAAATAGGTAAGAACTATTTTGACAAAACACTTGACTTAATTTTGCACTGATATATACACTTTCACAAAAAAAGTTGACATCACAGCAAAAAAGACAAAATTTATTTGCTATTATAGGTCGCTATTCACACTATTTTAGCTAAAAATTTGTCTTTTTCAAAAAGAAGTCAAAGGGATATTTTTTTTGTGTGTGGATTTTTTCTCACGGGTACAGCAAAAGGTCAAGTTTATTTCTAAAATATTTTCAGGAATTTTTGACTTTTTGTTGAATTACTAATTTTTTCCCATATAGGGTGTATATGCCCCCATAGACCACAAATCCTCCCCGTCCTAGCTATAGCTATATATACGTATTACCCTGCACCCCTATAAACAGTACACCCAGAGACCAATAGAAAGATCAGCGGGCACGAGGCATGCCCGTGTGTATCAATTTCTTGCGCGTATCCGTGTTGCTTCTAATAGATCGATACTACATCAACCGTGGTTAGCCAGCTACGTAATCTATTCGAGTGTTTTCATCTGCGTACGTGTTTTTCTGGTATATACTTCAGAATTCACTAATTCAGTCAGTCGGGGGCTGGATGTCTAAGCAAAGAAGGCAGGGCGAGGAGGATGAGGCCAACTACTACCACGACCGCAGCGGCAACAAGGAGAAGAGCCTCTATCTGGTTCTAGACGACTGGCACAAGGGCTTCACTATCCGCAAGATCGATGCCGACATTCCCGACCTCAGCGCCTCCCCAGTCCTCCGGCTAGTGTCACCTGAGCGTGGCCGTGCCATGAAGTTCGCAGCCCTGGGCGGCTACATCATCGCCACGAGCAACATACATGCCAGAACCCTCTTCTACGACACTGACACCGGCGGACTGGCCGTCGGCCCTCCCGTTCCAGACGCACCGCTTTGTGGCTCCAACACCTTCCTGACCTCCTGCGCTGGTGACACGATGTTCGCGTTTGCCTTCCACTTCATGGAGCGGCCTGTGTCCTTTGAGGCGATGGCGAAGCCGCCGACGACGGAAGACGACGACCTGCTGCCCACCGACTAGTCCTGGAGAAGCATGCCGATGCCCTTCACCAAGGACGAGATGATCTTTTCATACGCGCTGCACCCGGACGGGTGCACCATATTCGTGTCCTCGTGGAGCAGGGCGGTCTGCGGCACGTACTCCGTCGACACCAGGAGCTGCAAGTGGAGGCGCCATGGGGAGTGGATGTTGCCTTTCAGAGGCCGAGGCTACTTCGACGCCGAGCTAGACGCATGGGTCGGGCTGCACGAGGACGGCTACGTCTGCTCCTGCCAGGTTGCCTCCCGCTGCGGCGGCACCACGCAGCAGCCGGAGTGGAAGATGGCCGACGAGCGTAGGATGTGCATCCCGTGGCATCAGCTGGAGTTTCTCCTGCCTCGGATTTGACGGCGCAGGCGGAGTATCGAGGAGTCACCGGCGTCGGCCAGGGCCTGGGGCACAGAGGAGTCCTCCTAGTCAAGGAGATCGGAGAGAAGAAGATGATGGCGGAGCGAGGACACATGAGGGCAGGCGTCGAGAGGATCGGCCGTCCAGGCTTGTGAGGAGGGCAGCGATGGGAGGAACGCGTTAATGGTATTGTGTACAAAAATCCCATCAAAGCAAGTAAAATATACCAGCGATGCTTAATTGATTCCGATTTCATTTTTATAGGCATTTTCGGATTTTTAGGGCATGTGCCCACGATCCTCGCACGCCGTATCTTTTTTTGACGTGTATGATTCATGTAAGGAAATATCCCATCAATGTAAGGAAATGTCCCATCAATGTAAGGAAATATCCCATCAATGCTTGATTGATTGTGATTAATTTTTTTTATATGGTAACTAATCCGATGGGTTTATGTGGGCGGTGAAGCGAAAAGGTAGGTGGGAGGGGAGACGAAAAATACCCGGTCAGAAAAAAAAATTAATTGATTGTTGCCTTGTACGTTTGGTATTGGTATTTGAAGATTGATTACCATCCGTTAGTTGGGTTACTAAAGAATAAAGCAATCATCATATGTGAATTCATTTTGTTACCAAATAAACGTTGGGTTTGTCCGGCCAGTAGGAGGGGGGCGAATAAAAAACCGACGAAAAAACCGACGAAATTGGGAGGTGGGAGGGAGGACGAAAAAAAACTAGCGAAAAATAACCGGCGGACTATTCACCAACTGCTCCATTAGGAGTAGAGATACCCTGGCTGCAGAACCCCGCTCCCGTGCCGCTCCCTGGCAGCACCGGGGCGTCCAATCCTAGCCGCCAGAGGAGGGCCGTGTTTGTGCTCGCTTAGCGCCGCTGCCGCCGGCGATGGCCGCGGTGGCGGCGGGTCCCTGCTCCTAAGGTGCGAGGGCTCCCACGCGCTGCTCTTGGCGGCAGTTCTGGTGGCTGGAGCGGCGGCTCCAGATCCGGTCGTGTCGGCGCTCTGGGCGGCGCATCGGTGGGCTGGTGGTGGTCTCCGTCGGCTGCGCGGGCGGCGACGAGGCTGTTGGTGTGCTAGGGGTCATGTGGCGGCGATGGGAGGTGGTGGTTCGTGGCGAGTCCCTGCTCCTAAGGTGCGAGATCCGGGTGCTACCCTCGTTCTATCGGCTGGGGCGGCGTGATGGTGCAGGACGGCGGGCGCGCCCAGGTTCTGGGTGCGTTGCGACTGCTGGCCTGGTGGTCGCGCAGGACAGCCTCAGCGGGTGCGGGCGCGGACGGGAGGCTCTCCCCTAGCCGCTCTCCGGTGATTTGTGGGCCGTGGTTCGTGGCCGGCCGGTAACGGCAGTTCTCCGCCGGATCCAGCGTCGGCGGCGCTTGCTGGCGTCGCACATTTCCTTGGAAGCGTCGTTGTTGTGTGGTGCTCTTCCTCTCTCCCCACAGCCATGGCTCCTGAGGGAAACCTCACATCCGCGGGATCGGGCGATGAAGGCGTCCTCACATCTTCTTCCTTCTTGGGGGCATCGTCTCGGAGCTGGCTGCAATCTCGAGAGCAGTGGATGGCGGCACCTTCGCCGCTTGGTTTTGCTGAGACGGCCGTTTTAGGGGTGCGGATTTTTGTTTGGCAACGATGCTGGCGTTGAGAGGAGCTCGGGTCACGGTTCGGGATTCGGTAGTCGGATCTTCCCGATGTGTCTGAGGTGCGCTTCCGTGGTTGCCTCGTTGGTCTGAAGTCAGAGTTGCGGTGGAGCGGGTCCAGGTGGTGATGATGGCAGGCTCTCGGTGGTCGTTTGCGGAGGGCACGGTCGGCACAAGTTCTACATATTTCCCTTGCAATGCTCGTCGTCAAAGTCGGAGCTGTCGTTGTTCGCGCGTGTGGCTTTCTGTTGGCTTGGCCAGGGTGGCCGGTGGTGCCCATGTTTGGGTTGGGATGTATTGGTTTTAGCCCGGTTTTTCGTTAATTAACCCGACAATTCTCAGTTCTTCTTAATCAATGAAAATAACAAGTCTGTTGCCTCGTTTCAAAAAAAGAAAAATACCCCGGCTGCAAAGGAAAAATAAGGCTGTCAAGTAAACATAGGAGTCGACCGCCTGCGAGACCTCAGTTATGTTGTTTAGTACGTAAGTCATAAATCGGTTAGAGTTCGTTGCAAACAAATTACCTAGAAATTGAAATGATCAAATGATACCAAAGCAGAACCTTATGGTAGTTTTCTACAATTCTCTCCTAAACCTGGTTACCTGGCAGTTTGTTGCAATCCTAGTTACCTAGCGGTAGCCTTTTCTCTAAAAAAAATTACCTGGTTACGTGGCAGTCTCAGAAGCAGAAGGTGGTGGGCCTATCAAAGTTGTGACGCAAAGTACATCATTGCCACAACTTCGGCATGCCAAGGAGTGCGGCTGCTATTTGCTCTGCTGGAAGGCAATGGTGGGGGTGGAGTGGCCACAATTCTGGTGGACAACAAGTCTGCAACACAACTCTGCAATAATCTAGTTTTTCATGACTGGAGCAAGCACAATGAAATTTGGTTCCATTTCATCCGCGAATGCATCGAAGGCGGCAAGATCTTCATCGACTACATCACCACCGCTGATCAGCTCGCGAATATCCTCACCAAGCAACTCGCGCATACACGGTTTCTTGAGCTGCAACCTCGCATTGCGATGGTTGAGATCTTAGGAGGGGGGGGGTTATGTTGAAAAACAAACTAGCATGACAACAGTAGTCTAGTTTCGCTGCTCTGGCAGCGATTTTGTGCATGAATGATTTTTTAAATTACATAACTTTTTTTAAGTCACAAACGCATTTTAAATGACACAAAAAAAAAAGAATGTGTGAACAATTTTGTGTACGCGTATTAGTTGTATTTGGAGTGTGATCAGGTTACATATATGCACGCCCAAATTTAATCTCAATGATTTGGAGTGTGTCATTAGATATTACTATATTAGTATGTGGTAAATTCAAATTTTGCTTGGGAAACACGTTAATCCGTTGGTTTGTTTGGCATTAATTCGGATTGCAGAGTCCATGCATGTGGAAGGTTACGAGAGCTAGGAGGGCCGTTACAAGGTGGTTACATCAGATCAAAGTTAGATTTTTTGGATTATGATGTCTTGCAGCTAGCATGGAAAAGAATGTCTTAATTCAGAAATATTTTCACCAAGTCTTTGACAAGACATGCGGCTACAAAGGGCAAACATACACAAAATTATGGGGATACGTGGGCCTTAGTTCATCAAGAATAAAGAGCAAGAAGTTGAAAATTTTTCCCTCAAAAAACTCTGAGAGTATGACCACGTCAAAACAACTACTCCATTCATTCCTAAATATAAGTCTTTTTAAACATTTCAAATAGATTATAACATACGGATGTATGTAGATATATTTTAGAGTGTAGATTCACTCATTTTGCTCCGTGTGTGTGAGTGTTTTTTTAGAACGTAAACGCTAGAAGCGTCCGGCTTTAACTGAATAAAGCCCACAACAGGCAGCATACACAAACTTAAAATCTTACAAGACAACGAGCACCCTCAAAAGATCAAGCAAGGCGAGGCGAGGAGATCAAAGTCAGGATTACAAGCCATATCCGACTGAAGCTGAGCACGCAGGCTCGCGGAGATGAAACCAAAAGAGGCCACATGATCCTAATGTGGCGGTGCAGGAGCTCTTGCAAAAGCGTAGACCTGATGAAGACGGGCAAGAGCGAGCTGCAGCAGATCAACGTCTTGGCGCCTTCCCAACGGCGCCCACTGCTGTAAGAATATAACACATTCGAAGATTATGTCAGGGGGGTGAGAAGGGAAGGAACCCTCGATAGTAAGCTTATTCCTAATATGCCAAACTTCCCAGAGTAACGCCCCTACACAACTCCACAAGACACGCCTGGCAGAGCCACTAACGGATGAAAGGATAGCACACATCTCAGAGCTAGACCTCGGATCCCAGTCCCGGCCTGCGGCCTCACGGACAGCACTCCAAGCAAACCTAGCAAGGTGACATTGGAAGAAGGCATGATTAGCGGTCTCTGGCTCCCCGCAGACTGCGCAGGGCCCGTTAGCCGGGCCGTTGCATTTGGCTATGTTGACGGACGTGGGAACTTTGCCACGACAAAGCTGCCACAAAAAGACTTTAATCTTGAGGGGCAAGCTAGCTTTCCATATCCCGGAAGCCACCTGCTGGTGGGGGCCTCTAGCAAGGGCTCGGTGAAGGGAGTTTACGGAGAACTTGCCAGAGGCGTTGAGGTGCCACGACACAACATCCGGGCCATGGGATAGAGCCACCCCCTCAACAGGAGTCAACAGGTTTCCCAAACTTGTTGTCTCCGTGCCTGTGAGTTCGGCGAAACAGCAGCACCGGCGGGGACTCAGCCAATGCTTGGGCCACAAAAATGTTAGGCTCGAGATCTATGTTAAACAAGTCTCTGAAACTGGACCAAAAAGGCTGGTCATCAATCCAGAGGTCCAGCCAGAAGCGAGCTAATTCCCGTATTAACATGAAACTTCGCCCCCATGGCGAAGATTGGTTTGAGCTCCTGGATGGAGTTCCAGAAGGGAGATCCCCTCCCTATGGCCGCAAAGAAGTTGCATGTGGGAAAGTATTTGGCTCTGAGAAGGTCAACCCACGGCCCCGTTTCCCTTTGAGACAACTTCCAGATCCACTTGCACATGAGCGCCACGTTCATGAGCCTCGAATTCATCACCCCAGTCCACCCCGGGATTTAGTCACTTATTGAAATCTCTAAAAAGACAAATATTTAGGAAGGAGGAACTATAATGCCCAGGGACATCAAGACCCAATATGAGAATTTGTTTAAGTGCGGAAATGAACATCTTTGAGATGGCGATATGCCTCTGCCGAGTTTGTCCCCTTGGCGAGAACCATACTCGTTTTACACTGTCTTGGCCGGGCTCCCATGGTTCGATACTCCGCAAAGATAAAAAAACTCGGCAACAAACAATTTTCCTTATTGATGTGCTTCACTTGTTTCTAGCAGCACTTTAATTAAAGTATTTTCATTGTGAAAATTGAACTTAAAATCAGTATCGATCTCACAAATGGAGTACATATGGATGATACAAACTGAAATAAAATGCAAATATATGTCGCAGATCACTTTCCCAACTCATATTCTAAGACGTCGTGTATTTGCAAGCGGGACAAGTTCCACCTATCCTTGACGAGTCCCTCTGTGGTTGCTATGAGACACCATGCACACAAGCAGAAGACCAGCACTAGCAACCACAGAAGCGGCATGCCGAGGCAGAAACTCCCGACCATTATCCGCCGCTCCAGACTGGAGCAGGCCATGACGGCGACCCCGAACGCCAGGAAAGGGTAGACCATCCCGTGCATGTATCGCGCCCTCAGGTACCGCTCCGTGGCGCTCGCCCTAAGCTCGTCCGGCGCGGCATCCCAGTAGGCGTCCATGAGCATGTGCTTCCACCGCGCGATCTCTCTCCTGGATCGCTCGTCGAGCTCCGGCCAGTCGTTTAGCCCGAGCTTCCGCAGGGAGCGGTAGGCCTTGACGAGCGGAGCGAGATCTGCAGCTAGCACGCGGTAGTTGTGGTGGCGCGTCTTGCGGATGTAGCAGCGCTTCGCCGTGGAGTAGACGCCGGAGCGGTCGACGATGAGTAGGCTCGGCCGGCTGGTGCCACGGAGGCCGGCGAATCCTTGTCGCTCGTGGACCCCAAACCAGTACTCCAGTACGGTGCTCTCCGGCTCCATGGCTGGCCTCGACTAGCTTGTTCTTCTAGGTAGATTTTCGATCCGCGCGTGTGCTAGATTCTGATTCTTGCACGTACGCAGGTAGGTAACACGGGGATCACAACGTACGTGCACGTTTATTATATATATAGAAAACTTTCCAGGGAGTTGGACACTGATTCGTTATTCTCGGAGTCCGAACGCGCGCGCGATCCAGTCGATCGGTCGGTCGTGACGTGACAACACCGACTCACGGTCCAGCAAACAAACCAGCTATATACCCCGGAGGCCCGGACGCAAAAAGAAGAAAAAAAAAGCCTGTCAAGTAAACAAATGAGTCGCCCGCCTGCGAGTAGGGCTGCAAGAAAAGCTCGAGGCTCGTGAGCCGCTCGAGATCGACTCATTTTTTGACTCGACTCGAGATCGACTCAAAAAAAAAAAACAAGATGAGTTTGAACACTTTATGTAGCTCGATCGAGAAACGAGCCGATCTTGAGCCAATGTTGGCTCGCTCGATTTTAGCTCGATAGCTCGACGGAATATCATTACCTTAAATGACATGCCATATATTAAATGGAAATACGATAATTTATTATCATATATGTTGCCCATAATTTTTCTCCATTTTATTTATGAACGAACATGGAAACTTAATTGAATGCGGAGAAGATTTAGGCCTAATTATGGAAGGTGGTTGACTATGTGTTAAATATCCTATATTTTTGGCAAAGGTTCTCAGCATATTCATCTTAATTTTTTTGTTTTTCATCCATAGATTTATAATTTTTACCATCTCATTTAGCTTGAAACTAGCTCGAGATCGACTCAAGATCGTTACAAGCTGAGCACGAGTCATGTTCTACAGCTCGATCATGAGCTTCACTCAGTTTAAGCTCGCTTGAATTTTCATATGAGTTGAGCTGAGCCAACTCCAACTCGCTCGAGCTCGACTCGTTTGCAGCCCTACCTGCGAGACCTCAAGTACGTTGTTTTTTTTCGTACGTACGTCATTAATCGGCTAGTGTTTGTTGCAAACAAATTATCCGTAAACTGATACCACATCAGAACCTTATGACGAGCGGCGCCAGCACGCGCGGATACAAAGGCTTTCCTCTTTCGTGGTAAGGGAGCAACGACAGCACATCATTTCCGAAAGCAGCCCCCAAAGGTAGGGGTGAAATTCGAGCAGAGTCGAGCTAGCTCGTTTTATTAACGAGCTAGCTCGACTCGACTCGTTACTATAACGAGCTCAAATCCAAGATCGGCTCGACTCGTATAACTCGCGAGCTGGCTCGTTTAGCTTGTTAAGCTCGTTAAAGATATGAAGATAAAACCTTATAAATATGACAAAAAGATTAATTGGGAACTTAACATGTACATATATGGGCATGCACTTGAGAGTCTCCTAGGAGGCTGGGCATTGAGCGGCTCGGCCTTGTGCTGGGACGCTAGGTGGTTAGTGGCTGTTATTTACTACCTTAAAAAACATTGATATTTTACCCAGCCTAACGAGTTACACGAGTACTCGTGACTCGGCTCGTTTAACTCGGTCAATAAATGATCTTAAATTAAAGATTGACTCTACTCGTTATTGTTCGAGTTCGAGTCGATTCGAGCTGAGTCACGAGCTACTCGTTTAGCTCGCGAGCTTCGAGCTTTTTTTCCAGCCCTACCCAAAAGTTACCCGTTCGGTGCAAGAAGATCAGGATGTAGGTCATCACTGAGCCCACCGGCACGTCACGGTAGGAGGCTTTTGCAGGCGGAGACCGCCTTTAGTCAGAATAAGCTGCAGCCATGTCCCCCTTTGAATTGGCCGTTGTGGCAACCCTTCCCGCCTTGGCGCCTTGTGTTTTCTGGGGAAAAGGACCAAGGCCAACATAAGTAGGGGCATGGCGCCACTGTAGAGAGTGTTTGGAGAGTCATCCATCTTCCTCTTGTACTCTCATACTTATCCTCCCTCGCGAGGCAATCCAACCACAAAGCAGGAGTAGGGTCTTATACCGCACGTGAAGAAAAATATGCCCTAGAGGCAATAATAAAGTTGTTATTTTATATTTCCTTATATCATGATAAATGTTTATTATTCATGCTAGAATTGTATTAACGAAAACTTGATACATGTGTGGATACATAGACAAAACACCGTGTCCCTAGTAAGCCTCTACTAGCACTACTATGGAAAACCCTAGTAGTAGCGCTGGTTTAAAGCCCACTAGGTGCGTGTGCTGCCGCGCTACTAATAAGGTGCTACAGCTATTACTTAGCATTAGCGCGTGTGACACAGGCTACTGCTAAGACACATAGCGGCAGCGTTTCTTCTCTCCCCGATGGTGCTAATCTAGCTAGTTGCAGCGTGTTTACTATCCATCGCTACTAGTGTTTTTTTTTCTTTTTTTTCTTTTTTTTCTTTTTAGTGTATTTATACGCCGTTATACAAATTTTGGTACAATACCAATTATGATGTTTATATCATTATGTCCATTACAGTGTGTCAAATGAAGGTGGATTAGGTTCAACTGGAGGCAATATGTGGTGCATGTCAAAAGTATACTACTAATTCAAACTTGATCTAGTTTGGACTAGTAGTACTTTCGATGTGCACCACATCTTGCCTCCACTTGAATCTAATCCGCCAGCACAAGCTATTTAATCATCATCATAGTCATTACCACCAACAGTATTTATTTAATCACCATAGTCATAGTGTAGCACATAATCATCTTCAAACTCATTCTAGCTAGCTAATCACCACCAACACTAGATGCGGTAGCTATCTAATCACCACTAACACTAGGTAATAATAATCATCATAGTCATTACCACTAACACTAGCTATTTAATCATCATAGTCATAGTATAGCACATCATCATCTTCAAACTCATTTCTAGCTAGGTAATCACTCCTGCTGCTCTCTTTCAGGTAAAATAACATAAAACATGTGTAGCTCTCCTCCTTCATCAAGTTGGAGCATGCAGATGAACCTGTCTCCTAATTGTGGGCTGCGCTTCTGATTGCTGCCCCCAGTACTTCTCTGCGCTCCTCCATCACAAATTTGGTCCAGTCATTTACTATTAAGAATTCGTCGCTAATCCTGAATGCACTAAAGTGCATTATAGGATATCTTGGCCGTAAGCTAACAATACTCATAGTACCTTTAGTCTCGATCCCATAAGGCACAACATTCATCGGGAGTCCCTGTTGAAGAACATCGTATGGTAACATACTTAGCAATGAAGTTTAGCTTAAAAAATAATGTATGGAAAAGATGCACTGAGGACAAATAGTAAAAATCTTACCATCTTTCCTAAATAGCGTGACCGTAGTTCATTACGAACACTATTGGTCGCACGTTTTCAGTACTAACATTTCTAAGTGCAAGAAGAAATTTTGTCTTGACAGTATCAAGATCCGCAAGCCATAAAACATAATGACTTAGCTCCTCGCAGTTTAGTTCAACCCCGGGACAGTAGTAGGTCCTGTCTACCAAGCGCTGGATATATTTGCTTGAAGGGAAATAAGCTAACAATAGAAATTAGTTGTCAACTATTTTTGAATAAACAATATCAAAGACATAAATATGGTTGAGAAACTCACATAATGGTATAACTGGAGGCGTTTGTACATCGACCCAGATGTCGGTATTACCTTCAATATCATCTTCCGGACGAATATCAAAGGTGATAACCATATCAGGCTCAAATGCATAAGTTTTGCATAGTGCTTGTCATGTTTTGCATCCAAAATATGTGTAGTCGTCTGCGTTGTATAATTTTGCGTGAAAAATATAACCATACTCGGTCTTCAAGTAAACTTTCTTACCTCCGTAGTACGACTGAAACCTATCTTATCCAATACAAAAACTCTTGCATGGCAGGGAATACGCTAGTAGAATAGTAAAAATATTAAATTATAAGTTGAAGCAAATGAAGCAGATGTCATGCTTAATACGAAAAAAGACTTGTCGCTGTGACTTACTGTATCCACTTCGAAGTTCTCGTCCAGCTTGATGCTGAAGCGCCTATCATCATCTAGGAAGATTCCGTCGCACAGGCAACACTCGACTTCGCAGTATTTGCAAATACCGAAATCCTTTTCGTCGCCAGACATTTCCTATGTTCATAGTTGAAACATTAATTGAAAATCGATTGAAGACAACTACCAGGATAATCGGCATACAAATCCGGGGCACTCGATATTTCCTACATATTTTGGCACAAGTCATGTCAAAATTCATGAAAAAAATCCGGCATGACCTTTGCTAAAATAGGACATATCGAGCGCCTGAAATTTGCCGGAACGGAAATGAATCAACAGTCCGGCAAAACATAGGCCACTCGGAGGTGTAACCTGCAAACATGACCGACCACTTGGGCAAGCACATATCCTATTCGAGCAACACAAGATATGCATTTCAAAATATCTTAAAGGACTCAAAATTAGCATGCATTCAATAAGAAAAAGTAAATGATCTCTTGCGTTCGTACATCGTTTATATTATCACTAATACATCCCAAATAGTATCATACATATAACATCACTAATAGAACTAAAACCCTAGCGCACGACGGGTATCGGCGCGGGCGGTGGACACCCACAAAGAAAGAACCATCACTGGATCATACCTCCAGTGAGATCTCTGGAGAACCTGCCAGGTATTGGAGAACCTGTGCTCCAATGCAAACAAGTAGCGACGGACGTGCGCGTCCTCCTCACTGACACGGTGACGCACCACCTCCGCGGGGTCCTCGAGCCTTTGGACCGTCACTGGCCCATGCGACCGCCACCAAACAAGGTTCGTGTCAACGACATGATGGATCCTCACCAACCTGCGCCCCTCGATAGGTAGCGCCTCCCAGTACCACCCCGGCGGAGCCCAGTCCCGGACATGGCCCATCTGGTGACGTAGGTGTCCTCCGCCGACTCGACGACGAGGATGCGGGATAGACATCGTCCACGTCGATGCGGGAAAAATTTTCTTTAACTAAAAAAATAACAACAAGTTCTTACTAACTAGTTCTATTAATCCAACTAGTTCTTACTAAAAATAAACTTACTATAAATAAAAATAAACTAGTACCTAATTAGTACCTAGTTCTTACTAACTAATTAGTACCTAGGAACTACATCCCTAATTACCATCTAATTTGATGAACCTAGGGGTGGAAAGTGGTAGCGGATATTCCAATTATCCAACTTAAAAGTGAAATAAGTGGTCAAATTTTACTCGTTTTATGATGCATCTTAGAAATTTGATTCGTTTCCACCCTTACATGAACCCTAACTAATTTGAGCCGCATCCGCATCCGATTCGTTTCCACCCTTACATGAACCCTAACTAATTTGATGTAACTAAAATATGAAGAAACCCTAGGCAAAGGTAGGGGAGAGGGAGGAGCAGGGGTGCTCACCTCGGGTGCCTGCAACGAGGAAGGGGTAGGCGGCGTCGAGGTCGGGGTCGGGGCTCGGGCGCACGGCGGAGGGCGGGGTCGAGGTCAGGGTCGGGGGTGGCGTCCGGGGTGGCGTTGAGGTCGGGGGCGGGGCGGTGTTGAATCCGGGGTCGGGGTGGCGTAGAGGGTGTGCGGAGAGCGCGCGGCGGCCGACGGGCGATGGCGGCGGCGAGAGCGGAGGAGTTGGATTTGGGGGAAGTGGCCGTGGGGAAGGACGAACCCCGTGGTTAAGTCAAAAGTAGCAGTAACGCGTTCCAGAAAGCGCGCTACTGTTACGTTAGCTACAACGTTTTCCGGGATACACGCTACTGCTACTCCTTTCTCTTTTTCACCTTTTTAATTTATTTTTCTTCACATTTTATTTTTTCCTTTCACCTTATTCTATTTCTTTCATTTTTAATTACCTTTCTATTTGCTTTCCATTTAATTTTATATCCTTTAGCAGTAGCGAGTTTAGAATAAAATGCACTGCTACAAAGAAAGTAGCGGTAGCGCGGTTCGATATAGATCGCTACTACTATGTGTAGCTTATCGGCTAAGCCATGGGAATTTTAGTAGTAACATGTTTAGAATAAGGCGCGCTACTGCTAGAAATTTATCTGTAGCGTGGTTTGCACAGGTGCGCTACTGCTACTTAGCACTAGCATGCTTTTTTAACCCACGCTACTGCTAAAGTTCTGTGTATAAGGTTTTCCCTAGTAGTGTAGACTAGCTCGTTAATCAAAGATGGTTAAGTTTTCTAACCATAGACATGTGTGTCATTTGACGAACGAGATCACATCATTAGGAGAATGATGTGATGGACAAGACCCACCCGTTAGCTTAGCATAATGATCATTCAGTTTTATTGCAATTGCTTTCTTCATGTCATATACATATTCCTTTGAGTATGAGATTATGCAACTCTCGGATACCGGAGGAATACCTTGTGTGCTATCAAACATCACAACGTAACTGGGTAATTATAAAGATACTCTACAGGTATCTCCGAAGGTGTTTGTTGGGTTGTCATAGATCGAGATTAGGATTTGCCACTCCGAGTATCGGAGAGGTATCTCTGGGCCCTCTCGATAATGCACATCATAATAAGCCTTGCAAGAAATGTGACTAATGAGTTAATTGTGGGATGATGTATTACGGAGCGAGTAAAGCTACTTGCCGGTAACGAGATTAAACTAGGTATGAAGATACCGACGATCGAATCTCGGGCAAGTAACATACCGATGACAAAGGAAATAATGTATGTTGTCATTACAGTACGACCGATAAAGATCTTAGTAGAATATGTAGGACCAATATGAGCATCCAGGTTCCACTGTTGTTTATTGACCGGAGAGGTGTCTCGGTCATGTCTACATAGTTCTCGAACCCGTAGGGTCAGCACGCTTAACGTTCGATGACGATTTTGTATTATATGAGTTATGTGATTTGGTGACCTAATATTGTTCGGAGTCCCGGATGAGATCACGGACATGATGAGGAGTTTCAAAATGATCAAGAGGTAAAGATTCATATATAAGACGATGATATTCGGACACCGGAAGTGTTCTGGGGTACCGGGTACATATCGCATCACCAGAAGGGGTTCCGGGCACCCCCTGGCAACTATATGGGCCTAATGGGCCAAGAGGGGGACATACCAGCCCCTAAGGGGCTGGTGCATCCCCATATAGGATGAAATAGGAGGAGAAGGAAAGAGGGGAAGAGAGAAGGAAGGGGAGGGATTCGGCCTCCCCCTTCCTTCCCTCTCCCTCCTCCTTCCTTCCCCCGTTGGAACTTATGGAAGGGGGGAGGCCGAATTGGGGAGGCGCCCAAGTAGGATTCCTCCTACTTGGGGTATGCCCTTGGCTGCCTCTCCTCCCCTCCAACCTATATATATATATGTGGGGGGGGGGACCGCTAGAAGACACACCAACAATTGTTAGCCGTGTGTGGCGCCCGACCCTCCAAAGTTTACGCCTCCGGTCATATCTTCGAAGTGCTCTTCTTCCTCGATAACTTTGCTGGATCAAGAGGACGAGGTACGTCATCGAGCTGAACGTGTGTAGAACTCAGAGGTGCCGTACTTTCGGTCCTTGATTAGTCGGATCAAGAAGAAGTTCGACTACATCAACCGCGTTGTCAATCACTTCTACTTTCGGTCTACGAGGGTACGTGGACACACTTTCCCCCTCTCGTTGCTATGCATCTCCTAGAGAAATCTTGCGTGAGCGTAGGAATTTTTTTGAAATTGCATGCTACGTTCCCCAACAGTGGCATCCGAGCGAGGTCAATGCGTAGCTGATATGCACGAGTAGAACACAAAGAGTTGTGGGCGATGATCATCATTCTTCTTACCACCAATGTCTTATTTTTATTCGGCGGTATTGTTGGATGAAGTGGCCCGGACCAACCTTACATGACCACGTTCGTGAGACCGGTTCCACTGACAGACATGCAACTAGTTTTGCATAATATGGCTGGCGGGTGTCTGTTTCTCCAACTTTAGTTGAATCAAATTTGGCTGCGGCCGGTCCTTGTTGAAGGTTAAAACAACAAACTTGATAAATCACCGTTGTGGTTTTGATGCGTAGGTAAGAACGGTTCTTGCTAAAATCCCGTAGCAGCCACATAAAACTTGCAACAACCAAGTAGAGGACGTCTAACTTGTTTTTGCAAGGCATGTTGTGATGTGATATGGTCAAGACATGATGTGATATACGTTATTGTATGAGATTATCATGTTTTGTAAAAGTTATCGGCAACTGACAGGAGCCTTATGGTTGTCGCCTTATTGTATGAATGTAAAAACGCCATGTAATTGCTTTACTTTATCACTATGCGTTAGCAATAGTTGTAGAAGCAATAGTTGGCGAGATGACCATGATGCTATGATGGAGATCAAGGTGGCAAGACGGTGATGATGGAGATCATGACGGTGCTTTGGAGATGGAGATCAAAGGCACAAGATGATGATGGCCATATCATGTCACATATTTTGATTGCATGTGATGTTTATCTTTTATGCATCTTATTTTGCTTAGCACGACTGTAGCATTATAAGATGATCCCTTAACTAAAACTTCAAGCTATAACTGTTCTCCTGAGCATGCATCGTTGCGACAGTTCATCGTGCTGAGTCACCATGTGATGATCGGGTGTGATAGGCTCTACGTTCACATACAACGGGTGCAAGACAGTTTTGCACATGCGGAATATTCGAGTTAAACTTGACGAGCCTAGCATGTACAAATATGGCCTTAGAACACTAGATACCGAAAGCTCGAATGTGAATAGTAGATATGATCAACATAGAGATGTTCACCATTGATGACTACTCCATGTCACGTGATGATCGGACATGGTTTAGTTGATTTGGGTCACGTATCCTTTAGATGACTTGAGGGATGTCTATCTAAGTGGGAGTTCTTAAGTAATATGATTAATTGAACTTAATTTATCATGAACTTACTCCTGATAGTATTTGCAAATTATGTTGTAGATCAATAGCTCGTGGTGTAGCTCCCCTATGTTTTTGATATGTTCCTAGAGAAAACTAAGTTGAAAGATGATAGTAGCAATGATGTGGACTGGGTCCGTGATCTAAGGATTATCCTCATTGCTGCACAGAAGAATTATGTCCTTGATGCACCGCTAGGTGACAGACCTATTGCAAGAGCAGATGCAAACGTTGTGAACGTTTGACAAGCTCGGTATGATGACTACTTGATAGTTTAGTGCACCATGTTTTACAGCTTAGAACCGTGATTTCAAAATGTTTTGAACACCATGGAGCATATGAGATGTTCCAAGAGCTGAAAATGATATTTCAGACTCATGCCCATGTTAAAAGGTATGAGACCTCTGACAAGTACTTTGCCTACAAGATGGAGGAGAATATCTCAGCTAGTGAGCATGTGCTCAAAATGTCTGGGTACTAAAATCGCTTGAATCAAGTGGGAGTTAATATTCTAGATAAAATAGTGATTGACAGAGTTCTCTAGTCACTATCACCAAGTTACTAGAAGTTCATGATGAACTATAATATGCAAGGGATGACGAAAACGATTCCCAAGTGATACGTCTCCAACGTATCTATAATTTTTGATTGATACATGCTATATTATCTACTGTTTCAGACTATATTGGGCTTTATTATCCACTTTTATATTATTTTTGGGACTAACCTATTAACCAGAGGCCCAGCCCAGATTTGTTGTTTTATGCCTATTTCAGTATTTCGAGGAAAAGGAATATCAAACGGAGTCAAAACGGAACGAAATCAACTGGAGAAGTTATTTTTGGAAGGAAAGCCACCCAATGGACTTGGAGTGCACGTCAGGAAAGAAGGGAGGTGCTCATAATGGTGGTGGGGGGGGGGTGCCCCCTGCCTCGTGCCCCCCCTTCGGTCCACCGACGTACCCCCTGCACCCATATATACATACGTATCGTAAAACTTCCAGAACAGAAGATAGATCGGGAGTTCCGCCGCCGCAAGCCTCTGTAGCCACCAAAAACCTCTCGGGAGCCCTTTCCGGCGCCTTGCCGGAGGGGGATCCCATCACCGGTGGCCATCTTCATCATCCCGGTGCTATCCATGATGAGGAGGGAGTAGTTCACCCTCGGGGTTGAGGGTATGTACCAATAGCTATGTGTTTGATCTCTCTCTCTCGCGTGTTCTCTCTCGTGTTCCCTCTATGGCACGATCTTGATGTATCTTGAGCTTTGCTATTGTAGTTGGATCTTATGATGTTTCTCCCCCTCTACTCTCTTGTGATGAATTGAGTTTCCCCTTTGAAGTTATCTTATCGGATTGAGTCTTTTATGAGAACACTTGATGTATGTCTTGCCGTGATTATCTGTGGTGACAATGGGATATCATGTGCCACTTGATGTATGTTTTGGTGATCAACTTGCGGGTTTCGTGACATTGGGAACCTATGCATAGGGGTTGGCACACGTTCTTGACTCTCCGATAGAAACTTTGGGGCACTCTTTGAAGTACTTTCACTAGTAGAAAACCACCCATTAGTCCCGGTTCGTAAGGGCCTTTAGTCCCGGTTCATGAACCGGGACTAATGGGTCGTTACTAATGCCACCACACATTAGTCCAGGTTCAAAGACGAACCGGGACCAATGTGGCTCCACGTGGCCCTGTGCACCGAGCCCAGTCAGAGGGTCTTTGGTCCCGGTTGGTGGCTCCAACTGGGACCAAAAGTCATTTTTGTTAAGAAAGTGGCTGCTTTAGGGGTTTTGTGGTTTATTTTAGGTTGTTATTATAGCTAGCTAATAGAGAGAAGTGTCCTCTTATCTTCGCCTTGGTTTATCAACGCCCTGCTATATGTTCATTGCACCCGCAGATATGACATGGCTCATGCATGCTTTGCATCATACATCATCATATATATGTATATAATAAAGTCCTACTAATCATGCATCATCATACTACTTCTACTCGTTATTAATAATAAGTCATACGATCATCATCCTCATATATAGTCATCGAACCCAACCCTACATATATAATTGTTCTTAGCCCATGATCATCAAGATGTGTATAGGACCTAAAACACCCTTAAGGTAAAATAGCAAAAATAATATAGACCCCGACTCTCCATTATGAAGAATGGCGATCATCCTGTCTCCAATTCTTGCCTTTCGCTGCTTATTGCTTCCAAGAAGCTCCTTACGACTGTCCATACATTTTTTCCATTCTTTGATTGTTATGTCTCCACTTCTTTTAGAAACCCGATATGGATAGTTGAGATTCAGAGGACGACACCTGGTAGTATGTTCAAAACATGAAGGCTACCACGCGTATACATCAGATGAGGCACACACTCATTCGGGATTATCTGTTGAAAAACATAGTAATAACTTCGTAGTTAGCAATGATGTACTAGTTTAGAAGTGTGCAAAAAGATGCACGGATGTTGTAATAGTAAAAAATAATCTTACCAAGGTATCTCCATGGTAGTTATCAGAGTTCAACACGTGCACTAGTGGCACGTATTGACCATAATGTTGAGGAGTTTGATTGTAGATATTGTAATTCTCAAGATCTCTACAAAATCCGACTAGATGTCGCTTTCTCCCGATAAGTTAATTCGCAGCCTTCGTGTAGTACGCTCTGCCTACCATCTTCCGCACATTCTTTGAAGAATGAAAATAAGCTGTCAATGGAGATAAGTTGTCAACTATATATTTTGAAATAAACAATATAAATTACTTAATAACTATGTTTAGCTCACATGAGGGAAGAACTGGAGGTGTATGCACAAAGACCCAAATCGTAGGTGTCTCTTGCTCGATTGTAGGATCACCAAGATCCATGGTGATAATCATACCCTCATCAAGACCATACATCTTGCAAAATGCATCCCAATTTTGCAACCAAAATGGGTTACACTCGAGCATTGTACAGCTTTACTTGAAAATCCACATCATGTTCGGTACTTAGGACAATTTTTTGGTTTCAAAATTTTCATGGTTCAAAATCCATGCTCTCCAAGACATAGCGCCTTGCAAAGCATGGGATAAGCTAGTCGAATTGAAAAAGATGAAAATACACGTTAAAATAGTTGAAGGGGGGGGGGGCCCCCCTTTTCCTTTGGGGGGGCCCCCGGGCCCCAAATTTCCCCTTTTCCCCTTTTTTTTTTTTTTGGGGGGGCTTTCCCTTTTGGGGGGGCCCCCAATTTTTTGGTTTTTTGGGGGCCCCTTTTTTTTAAAAATTTTTTTTTTGGGGTTGGGGCCTCCTTTTTTGGGGGGGGAAAAAAAAAATTTTTTCCCTTTCCCCCCAAAAAATTTTTTTTTTTTTTTTTAAGGGGGGGTTTTGGGTTTTTAAAAAAAAAACCCTTTTTTAATTTTCCCAAATTTTCCTTGGTTTTTAAAAAAATTTTAAAAGGGTTTTTTTTTAAAAAGGGAAAACCCCCCCTTAAAAAAGGGACCAAAAACCCAAATTTTTTTCCCCCTTTTTTCCGGGGGTTTTGGGGGGCCCCAAAAAAAAAAAAAAAACCTTTTAAAATTTCTAAATTTTTAAACCGGGCCGGCAAAAAAAAAGGGGGGGGCCCAAAAAAAACCCCCCCCACCAAAGGTCTTTTCAGCAGCCCAAAGGGCGGAAGCGAACCTTTGGTCTGGTTGGTGGCACCAACCGACAAAGAGCGCATTGTTCGGTTGGAGCCACGAACGGGACCAAAGATGGGCATTGGTCGGTTGGAGCCACCAACCGGGACCAATGGACCCGATCTAACTACTTTTTGTCTCTGCAGCTATTTTTTGTTGATTCTTCCAGCAGCTTCGTTTAGTCCCACCTCGCCAAGCGAGAGGCACTCGCAGCTTGTTTATAAGCCCCGAGTCACGAGATACAATGACGAAGAGGCTCAATGTTCACTCAAGACGTTGGTTGGCTTCAACCCTTGCGGGATACGATAGACTGCATGAGCTATGTGCGGTCACGATTGACACTATCCCGAAAGGGTTGAAGCAGATTAACGAGCATTGCGTCTCTTTTTATTTGTAATGACTTATTATAACTCGAGAAAAAATAATATAGCGAAAAAGAAAAAAACTATATAAAAACTACTCGAAATGAATAGAAGCAAAAAATAGTTGTGATTAACTATAGTAAAAAGGAGCATATATGCTTATTTTTAATGACTTATTACAACACGAAATAAAAAGAAAAAATAAATATAGCAGAAAAAGAAAAAACTATATAAAAACTACTCATAAATGAATAGAAGCAAAAATAGTTGTGATTAACTATAGTAAAAAGGAGCATATATGCTTATTTTTAATGGCTTATTACAACATAGAAATAAAAAGAAAAATAAATATAGCAGAAAAAGAAAAAAACTATATAAAAACTACTCGAAATGAATAGAAGCAAAAAATAGTTGTGATTAACTATACTAAAAAGGAGCATATATGCTTATTTTAATGGCTTATTACAACTCGAAATAAAAAGAAAAAATAAATATAGCAGAAAAGAAAAAACTATATAAAAACTACTCGAAATGAATAGAAGAAAAAATAGTTGTGATTAACTATACTAAAAAGGAGCATATATGCTTATTTTTAATGGCTTATTACAACTCGAAATAAAAAGAAAAAATTAATATAGAAGAAAAGAAAAAAACTACTCGAGAATGAGATGCAGATCGCTTATAGAGGAAATTCAACTTAAATTCATAACGAATTTCAAGAGAAATCCGTATGAATTTATGCTAAATTACCTATATAAGCGCATCTATTTTCATTATCGGAGGAGCTCAATAAAGTAGAGAGGGAGGGGCTTATAAACCAGTCCCGTTCCCCTTCGGTTGGCGAGGTGGGACTAAACTCTGGTCGCAACGGGCACCAACCATTTAGTCCCGGTTGATGGCTCGAACCGGGACTAATGGGAAGCCTTTGGTCCCGGTTCAAGCCACCAACCGGGACCAATGGGTTTGGGCCAGGAGCGAGGACCATTGGTCCCGGTTCGTCCCACAAACCGGGACCAATAGGTCCAGATGAACCGGGACCAATGGCCCACGTGGCCCGGGCCGGCCCTCGGGGCTCACGAACCGGGTCCGATGCCCCCATTGGTCCCGGTTCTGGATTGAACCGGGACTAATGGGCTGGACCGGCCTGGACCATTGGCCCCTTTTCTACTAGTGTTTGTGTTGGTTGGATGAATCTGAGATTGTGTGATGCATATCGTATAATCATGCCCACGGATACTTGAGGTGACAATGGAGTATCTAGGTGACATTAGGGTTTTGGTTGATTTGTGTCTTAAGGTGTTATTCTAGTACAAACTCTTTTATAGATCGATCTGAAAAAATAACTTTGAGGTGGTTTCGTACCCTACCATAATCTCTACGTTTGTTCTCCGCTATTAGTGACTTTGGAGTGACTCTTTGTTGCATGTTGAGGGATTGTTATTTGATCTATCTATGTTATTATTGTTGAGAGAACTTGCACTAGTGAAAGTATGAACCATAGGCCTTGTTTCCTATGACTGCAATACCGTTTACACTCAGTTTTATCATTAGTTACCTTGCTGTTTTTATATTTTCAGATTACAAATACCTATATCTACCATCTATTTTGCACTTGTATCACCATCTCTTCGCCGATCTAGTGCACCTATACAAATTGCCATTGTATTGGGTGTGTTGGGGACACAAGAGACTCTTTGTTATTTGGTTGCAGGGTTGCCTGAGAGAGACCATCTTCAACCTACGCCCCCTACAGATTGATAAACCTTAGGTCATCCACTTGAGAGAAATTTGCTACTGTCGTACAAACCTGTGCACTTGCAGGCCCAACAACGTCTACAAGGAGAAGGTTGCGTAGTAGACATCAAGCTATTTTCTGGCGCCGTTGCCGGGGAGGCTAGGTAAGTGAAGGTATATCTTTAGATCTTGCAATCGAATCTTTTTGTTTCTTGTTTTAGTACCAGTCTAGTTTATAAAAGAAAACTAGAAAAAAATGGAGTTAAGTTTGTCTCATACGCTTCACCTTTTTAATATCTTTCGTGAGTATGATGGAAAGGAAAATTGTGCCAAAGTGCTAGAAGAAGAATTACATAGAATGCTTGGCATGAAATATGTGAATGATGAGCATGATTGCAATGTTGTTAGTATGAATTCCTTGAATATCCATGATGCTAATGAATGCAAAGCCACAAGCTTGGGGAAGCTATGTTTGATGAAGATGATATTTTTTGTCCCCCAAGATTTGATGAGCAAATTTACTATGATGAAAGCATGCCTCCTATATATGATGATTATTGTGATGACACGTATGCTTTAAAGAATAATGATAACCATGAAACTTGTCATCCTGATCTTAATTTTCAATCACATGATAGATACTTTGTTGAGTTTGCTCCCACTACTATTCATGAGAAGAATTTTGCTTATGTGGAGAGTAGTAAATTTTCTATGCTAGTAGATCATGAAAAGAATGCTTTAGGTGCTGGTTATATTGTTGAATTCATTCATGATGCTACTGAAAATTATTATGAGGGAGGAATATATGCTTGTAGGAATTGCAATAATATCAAGTTTCCTCTCTATGTGCTTCAAGTTTTGAAGCTATGCTTGTTTTACCTTCCTATGCTAGTTGATTATTGTTCCCATAAGTTGTTTGCTCAAAAAATCCCTATGCCTAGGAAGTGGGTTAGACTTAAATGTGTCATATGCTTCATGATGCTCCCGTTATGTTTCAATTCTTATCTTTCATGTGAGCATCATTGTCATCATCATGCCTAGCTAGAAAGGCATTAAAGAAAAGCGCTTGTTGGGAGACAACCCAATATGTATCCTTACTGTTTTTGTGTGTCCACATGATTATGCTACTGTAGTAATCATGTTTTATAGCTTTCGTTTCAATAAAGTGCCAAATAAGACCTTTAGGATGGCTTACGGTGATAGTTGTGTTGATCCTGCTGAAAATCAGAAACTTTTGCACCCAGTAAATTAGTTTTTTTAATTCACAGAAATGCCATTATGATCTGATTCTTTCTGCTCTGGATTGGTACACGAATTTACTAGGACTTCCTAATTTGGTAGGATTTTTGGAGTTTTATAAGTATACGTTTGGTAGAAATTACTACAGACTTTTCTGTTTTTGACAGATTCTGTTTTCAATGTGTTGTTTGCTTATTTTGATGAATCTATGAGTAGTATCGGAGGGTATGAACAATATATAAGTTGGAGTACAGTAGATATTACGCCAATATGAATTTAGAATGAGTTAATTACATTACCAATGTGGTGGTTTTTTTCTTTCACTAACGGAGCTTATAAGATTTCCTGTTGAGTTTTGTGTTGTGAAGTTTTCAAGTTTTGGGTAAAGATTCGATGGACTATGGAATAATGAGTGGCAAGAGCCTAATCTTGGGGATGCCCAAGGCACCCCAAGGTAATATTCAAGGACAACCAAGAGCCTAAGCTTGGGGATGCCCCGGAAGGCATCCCCTCTTTCGTCTTCGTTCAATTGTAACTTTACATTGAGGTATATTTTTATTCACCACATGATATGTGTTTTGCTTGGAGCATCATTTTCTTTTGTTAGTATTAGCTTGCTGTTATTTAGAATAATGTTTTGCATCTTTAGTTTCAATAAAGAAGTCAAGGATAGCCTTTGCCATGCTTATTTTGCTAGTATACATGTTGCTGTTTGAAAAACAGAAAGTTTACCACTGTTGCAAAAATATCCTAGAAAAGTTAGAGAGTGGTATAATGCTGAATCTTTTTGCATATCGAGATCTGATAAATTTATTACAGTGGGAATTTTAGTTCATAATTTTTGGAGTCAGGGAAGTATTGATACGCTTGCATTCTTTACAGACTGTACTGTTTTCGTAGATTGCTATTATGGTTGCATTGTTTGCATATGTTTGCTTGATTAATAATTCTATTTGAGGATAGGAGTATTAAATATGCAGAGGCATTTAGTATTCAATGTTGAATAATAATGTTAGTGATTTGTTACAGTAGAAAATGATAAGGTTTTGCATTGGTTTATACTAACCTATCTCACGAGTTCTTGTTGAGGTTGTTGTGAATGAAGCTTTTGATAAAAAGAGAAACCATGATATGAGAGGAATTAAGGAGACACAAAAGCTCAAGCTTGGGGATGCCCAAGGCACCCCAAGATATTATTTCAATAAGTCTCAAGCATCTAAGCTTGGGGATGCCCCCGTTGGCATCCCACCTTTCTTCTTCAACAACTATCGGTTAGTATCGGTTGAACCTAAGTTTTTTGCTTCTTCACTTGAGTTGTGATATCCTTGCAATGTAGTTTTATTTAGCTTTGCTTGCTGTTTGAATAAAGTATCAATATCTGAAATTCTTTAATGTTAGAGAGTCTTCACATAGTTGCACAATTATTCGACTACTCATTGATCTTCACTTATATCTTTCGGAGTAGTTTGTCATTTGCTCTAGTGCTTCACTTATATCTTTTAGAGCATGGTGGTAGTTTTATTTTGAAGAAATAGATGAACTCTCATACTTCACTTATATTATTTTTAGAGTCTTAAATAGCATGGTAATTTGCTTAAATAATCCTAATATGCTAAGCATACAAGATTTGTAAGAACTCTTATGAGTGTATTGAATACTAAGAGAAGTTTGATGCTTGATGATTGTTTTGAGATATGAAGATGGTGATATTAGAGTCATGCTAGTTGAGTAGTTGTGAATTTGAGATATACTTGTGTTGAAGTTAGAAAGTCCCGTAGCATGCACGTATGGTTAAAGTTGTGTGACAAATTTGAAACATGAAGTGTACCTGGTTTGTGCATCCTTATGAGTGGCGGTCGGGGACGAGCGATGGTCTTTTCATACCAATCTATCCCCCTAGGAGCATGCGCGTAGTACTTGATTTTTGATGACTTCTAAATTTTGCAATAAGTATATGAGTTCTTTTGACTAATGTTGAGTCCATGGATTATACGCACTTTTACCTTTCCGCCTTTGCTAGCCTCTTGATGCCGTGCATTGCCCTTTCTCACCTTGAGAGTTGGTGCAAACTTCGCGGTGCATCAAACCCGTGATATGATACACTCTATCACACATAAACCTCCTTATATCTTCCTCAAAACAGTCACCATACCTACCTATTATGGCATTTCCATAGCCATTCCGAGATATATTGCCATGCAACTTTCCACCGTTCTGTTCATCATCATCATGACATACTTTACTTTTGTCATATTGCCATTGCATGATCATGTAGTTTACATCGTATTTGTGGCAAAGCCACCATGCATTATTTTTCATACATGTCACTCTTGATTCATTGCACCATCCCGGTACACCGCCGGAGGCATTCATATAGAGTCATATCTTGTTCTAAGTTTCGAGTTGTAATCCTTATGTTGTAATCAATAGAAGTGTGATGATCATCATTATTAGAGCATTGCCCAAAAAAATAAAGGAAGAAATACCAAAAAAAAGAAAGTCCCAAAAAAATATAAAAAAAATAAAAAGGGCAATGCTACTATCTCTTTTTCCACACTTGTACTTCAAAGTAGCACCTTGTTCTTCATATAGTGAGTCTCATATATTGTGCTTGAAAGTAGTACCTTGTTCTTCATGTAGTGAGTCTCATAAGTTGTCTTTTTATACTAGTGGGAATTTTTCATTATAGAACTTGGCTTGTATATTCCTACGATGGGCTTCCTCAAATGCCCTAGGTCTTCATGAGCAAGCAAGTTGGATGCACACCCACTAGTTTTCTTTTGTTGAGCATTCATAGCTCTAGTGCATCCGTTGCATGGCAATCCCTACTCCTCATGTTGACATCAATGGATGGGCATCTCCATAGCCCGTTGATTATCCTCGTCAATGTGAGACTTTCTCCTTTTTTGTCTTCTCCACACAATCCCCATCATCATATTCTATTCCACCCATAGTGCTATATCCATGGCTCACGCTCATGTATTGCGTGAAGGTTGAAAAAGTTTGCGATTATTTAAGTATGAAACAATTGCTTGGCTTGTCATCGGGGGTATAGAAGTTGGGAACATCTTTGTGTGACGAAAATGAAGCATGGCCTAACTATATGATTTTGTAGGGATGAACTTTCTTTTGCCATGCTATTTTGAGAAGACATGATTGCTTATGATTAGTATGCTTGAAGTATTATTATTTTTATGTCAATATGAACTTTTGTCTTGAATCTTTCGGATCTGAATATCCATATCACAAGTAAGAAGAATTACAATGAAATTATGCCAACTAGCATTCCACATCAAAAATTATCTTTTTTATCATTTACCTACTCGAGGACGAGCAGGAATTAAGCTTGGGGATGCTTGATACGTCTCCAACGTATCTATAATTTTTGATTGCTCCATGCTATATTATCTACTGTTTCAGACTATATTGGGCTTTATTATCCATTTTTATATTGTTTTTGGGACTAACCTATTAACCGGAGGCCCAGCCCAGATTTGCTGTTTTATGCCTATTTCAGCATTTCGAGGAAAAGGAATATCAAACGGAGTCAAAATGGAACAAAATCAACTGGAGAAGTTATTTTTGGAAGGAAAGCCACCCAATGGACTTGGAGTGCATGTCAAGAAATAAGGGAGGTGCTCATGAGGGTGGGGGCATGCCCACCCCCCGGGGCGCGCCCCCTGCCTCGTGGCCCCCCCTTCGGTCCACCGACGTACCCCCTGCACCCATATATACCTACGTATCGTAAAACTTCCAGACCAGAACATAGATCGGGAGTTCTGCCGCCGCAAGCCTATGTAGCCACCAAAAACCTCTTGGGAGCCCTTTCCGGCGCCCTGCCGGAGGGGGATCCCATCACCGGTGGCCATCTTCATCATCCCGGCGCTATCCATGATGAGGAGGGAGAAGTTCACCCTCGGGGCTGAGGGTATGTACCAGTAGCTATGTGTTTGATCTCTCTCTGTTGTGTTCTCTCTATGGCACGATCTTGATGTATCCCGAGCTTTGCTATTGTAGTTGGATCTTATGATGTTTCTCCCCCTCTACTCTCTTGTGATGAATTGAGTTTCCCCTTTGAAGTTATCTTATCGGATTGAGTCTTTTATGAGAACACTTGATGTATGTCTTGCTGTGATTATCTGTGGTGACAATGGGATATCATGTGCCACTTGATGTATGTTTTGGTGATCAACTTGCGGGTCTTGTGACATTGGGAACCTATGCATAGGGGTTGGCACACGTTCTTGACTCTCCGATAGAATCTTTGGGGCACTCTTTGAAGTACTTTGTGTTGGTTGGATGAATCTGAGATTGTGTGATGCATATCGTATAATCATGCCCACGGATACTTGAGGTGACAATGGAGTATCTAGGTGACATTAGGGTTTTGGTTGATTTGTGTCTTAAGGTGTTATTCTAGTACGAACTCTTTTATAGATCGATCCGAAAGAATAACTTTGAGGTGGTTTCGTACCCTACCATAATCTCTACGTTTGTTCTCCGCTATTAGTGGCTTTGGAGTGACTCTTTGTTGCATGTTGAGGGATTGTTATTTGATCTATCTATGTTATTATTGTTGAGAGAACTTGCACTAGTGAAAGTATGAACCCTAGTCCTTGTTTCCTATCATTGCAATACCGTTTATACTCACTTTTATCATTAGTTACCTTGCTGTTTTTATATTTTCAGATTACAAATACCTATTTCTACCATCTATTTTGCACTTGTATCACCATCTCTTCGCCGAACTAGTGCACCTATACAATTTGCCATTGTATTGGGTGTGTTGGGGACACAAGAGACTCTTTTTTATTTGGTTGCAGGGTTGCTTGAGAGAGACCATCTTCAACCTACGCCTCCTACGGATTGATAAACCTTAGGTCATCCACTTGAGGGAAATTTGCTACTATCCTACAAACCTATGCACTTGCAGGCCCAACAACGTCTACAAGGAGAAGGTTGCATAGTAGACATCACCAAGCTCTTCGTGATGCTGAAATCAGTGAAGGTAGAAATCAAGAGATAGCATCAAGTGTTGATGGTTAACAAGAGCACTAGTTTCAAGAAAAAAGGGCAAGGGAAAGAAAGGAAACTTCAAAAAGAATGGCAAGCAAGATTCCACTCCCGTGAAGAAGCTCAAAGCTAGACCAAAACCTGAAACTGAGTGCTTCTATTGCAAAGGGAATGATCACTGGAAGCTGAGCTGCCCCAAATACTTCGCGGATAAGAAGGATGGCAAAGTGAACAAAGGTATATTTGATATATATGTTATTGATGTGTACTTTACTAGTGTTTGTAGCAATCCTTGGGTATTTGATACCGGTTCAGTTGCTAAGATTAGTAACTCAAAAAGGGAGTTGTAGAATGAACATAGACTAGTTAAGGGCGAGGTGACGATGTGTGTTGGAAGTTATTCCAAGGTTGATAAGATCACCATCGCACACTCCCTCTACCTTCGGGATTAGTGTTCGACCTAAATAAATGTTATTTGGTGTTTGCGTTGAGCATGAATATGATTCGATCATGTTTATTGTGATAGGGTTATTCATTTAAGTCAAAGAATAATTGTTGTTCTATTTAGATGAATAAAACCTTGTATGGTCATACACCCAATGTAAATAGTTTATTGGATCTCGATTGTAGTGATACACATATTCGTAATATTGATGCTGTCAGGACCCTGATCCTAAGTCACATCGATCTAGCATGTAACACCTCATATCACTTTGCGGCCTCACGCACGGTATTCCCACGGGTGTCGCCTTACCATGCCCGGGACCGTTTGCGCCTTTTGGCACACGTATATGATAGTGTCGCTAGCATCCATATGACAGAGAACCCGGGCTGACATGGCTAGTCGTGAACCCAAAGTGGCACTAACTTACAGGGACAGGCATACATGACCGAACAACGAACGTGTCGGTCATCAGCGAGTGAATCCGGGCTGTAGCAACTGGGCTAGCAGGACTCCGGTAGACCGGGCTGTAGCAGGCTAATAGGACTCCGGTATTCATCGCGTGACATTTCCCCGAAGGGACAGACACAGGAATGAAGAAGGACACATGCCGGCCAGCCTGAGTGTTTCGGAGCAGTAGCAAGCTACCAGGGCTCAGTGGAAGCACTAGGAGACATTTCCCGGTAAGAGAGGCTACTAAGGATAAACAACTAGATAGTCAGATCCCACACATAGCAATACACATTACACGTATGCATAACATGCAAGTGTGTGATGTACAACATGGCATCACAGCATAACTCAACAACTCATATAGATAAAGGCTCAGAAGAGCCATCATAGCATTTATTACAAGCAGGGGTCATATGACCCAACATTCAGAGCAAACAAGCAACAAGCAGAAGCATTACATGTCAGGGTACAGACATCTACAAATGAAAAAGGCTGAAGAGCCTGACTATCTACAACATCCGATCAAGATCATAGCTGAGGTACAAGCTGTTGGGGAACGTTGCAGAAAATTAAAAAATTTCCTACGGCTTCACCAAGATCCATCTATGAGTTCATCTAAGCAACGAGTAATGGGAGAGAGATTGCATCTACATACCACTTGTAGATCGCGTGCGGAAGCTTGCAAGGTGATGATGGAGTCGTACTCGAACATGATTCAGATCACCGATGCCCAAGTGCTGAGCGGACAGCACCTCCGCGTTCAACACACGTGCAGGACGGCGGCGTCTCCTCCGTCTTGATCCAGCAAGGAGGAAGGAGAGGTTGAGGAAGACAACTCCACCGGCAAAGCCTGGCGGCGTGGTGATGGTGGAGAAGAAGTACTCGGCAGGGGCTTCGCGAGCTCTTACAGAGGAGGAGAAGTGTTGGGAGGGAGGGCTGCGCCTTGGGATTGGTACAGCAGCCCCCTCCTCCCCCTTTATATAGGCCCCCAGAAGTGGCGGCCCTGAGATCCAATCTCCGGGGCGGCGGCCAAGGGGTGGAGTGCCCCCAAGCCGGTGGGCGCCCCCCCCTAGGGTTCCAACCCTAGGCGCAGGAGTGGGCCTAGGGGCGCACCATCCCACTATGGGCTGGTTCCTCCCACTTCAGCCCATGGGGCCCTCCGGATAGGTGGCCCCACCGGTGGACCCGGGACCCTTCCGGTGGTCCCAGATTTTGGGAGACCCAAAACTTTCCCGATGGCGAAACACCACTTCCTATATATTATTCTTTACCTCCGGACCCTTCCGAACTCCTCGTGATGTCCGGATCTCATCCGGGACTCGAACAACATTCGGTAGTCACATACTTGACTTCCTACTAACCCTAGCGTCCACCGAACCTTAAGTGTGTAGACCCTACGGGTTGGGAGACATCTGAACATGACCGAGACGACTCTCGGGCAATAACCAATAGCGGGTCTGGATACCCATGTTGGCTCCCACATGCTCCTCAATGATTTCATCGGTTGAACCACGATGTCGAGGATTCGATCAAACCACATGTATGCAATTCCCTTTGTCAATCGATGCGTTACTTGCGAGACTCGATCGTTGGTATCCCAATACCTTGTTCGGTCTCGTTACGGCAAGTCACTTTACTCGCATCCGTAATGCATGATCCGTGGCCAACACCTTGGTCACCTTGAGCTCATTATGATGATGCATTACCGAGTGGGCCCAGAGATACCTCTCCGTCATACGGAGTGACAAATCGATCTCGATCCGTGTCAACCCAACAGATACTTTCGGAGATACCTGTAATGCACCTTTATAGTCACCCGATTCGTTGTGACGTTTGATACACCCAAGGCACTCCTACGGTAACCGGGAGTTACACGATCTCATGGTCGAAGGAAGAGATACTTGACATTGGCAAAGCTTCTAGCAAATGAACTATACGATCTTTTATGCTATGCTTATGATTGGGTCATGTCCATCACATCATTCTCCTAATGATGTGATCCCGTTATCAACGACATCCAATGTCCATACTCAGGAAACCATGACTATCTATTGATCACAACGAGCTAGTCAACTAGAGGCTCACTAGGGACATTTGTGGTCTAAGTGTTCACACGTGTATTACGATTTCCGGATAATACAGTTATAGCATGAACAAAAGACAATTATCATGAACATTGAAATATAATAATACTTTTATTATTGCCTCTAGGGAATATTTCCAACAGTCTCCCACTTGCACTAGAGTCACCAATCTAGTTACATTGTGATGAATCGAACACCCATAGAGTTCGGTGTTGATCATGTTTTGCACGCGAGAGAGGTTTAGTCAGCGGATCTGCGACATTCGAGATCCGTGTGCACTTTGCAAATCTCTATGTCTCCATCTTGAATATTTTCACGGATGGAGTTGAAGCGACGCTTGATGTGCTGGTCTTCTTGTGAAACCTGGCTCCTTGGCAAGGAATAGCTCCAGTGTTGTCACGAGAAGAGTTTGATCGGCCCCGACGCATTGGGTATGACTCCTAGGTCGGTGATGAACTCCTTCACCCAAATCGCTTCATCGCTGCCTCCGAGGCTGCAATGTACTCCGCTTCACACGTAGATCCCGCCACGACGCTCGCTTGCGGCTGCACCAGCTTCTTGCTCCACCATTCAACATATACATGTATCCGGTTTGTGACTTAGAGTCATCGGATCCGAGTCGAAGCTAGCGTCGGCGTAACCCTTCTGACGAGCTCTTCGTCTCCTCCATAAACGAGAAACATGTCCTTTGTCCTTTTCGGTACTTCAGATATTCTTGACCGCTGTCCGGTGTTCCTTGCGGGATTACTTTGGTATCTTGCAACCAAACTTACGGCAAGGTTTACATCGGTGCAGTACACAGCATGGCATACATAATAGATCCTATGGCTGAAGCATAGGGGATGACACTCATCTCTTCTTTATCTTTTGCCGTGGTCGGTGGCTGAGCCGAGCTCAATCTCACACCTTGTAACATAGGCAAGAACCCTTCTTGGACTGATCCATTTGAACCTCTTCAAAATCTTATCAAGGTATGTGCTTTGTGAAAGACCTATGAGGCGTCTCGATCTATCTCTATAGATCTTGATGCCTAATATATAAGCAGCTTCTCCAAGGTCCTTCATTGAAAAACACTTGTTCAAGTAGGCCTTAATGCTGTCCAGAAGTTTCGTATCATTTCCCATCAAAAGTATGTCATCTACATATAATAGGAGAAATGCTACAGAGCTCCCACTCACTTTCTTGTAAACGCAGGCTTCTCCATAAGTCTCAAGATAAACCCAAACGCTTTGATCATCTCATCAAAGCGAATGTTCCAACTCCGAGATGCTTGCACCAGTCCATAAATGGATCGCTGGAGCTTGCATACTTTGTTAGCATTCTGAGGATCGACAAAACCTTCCGGCTGCATCATATACAGCTCTTAAGATGTCCGTTAAGGAATGCCGTTTTGACGTCCATCTGTCATATCTCATAATCATAGTATGCGGCAATTGCTAACATGATTCGGACAGACTTAAGCTTCGCTACGGGAGAGAATGTCTCGTCGTAGTCAATCCCTTGAACTTGTCGATAACCCTTAGCGACAAGTCGAGCTTTATATATGGTAACATTACCATCCGCGTCCGTCTTCTTCTTAAAAATCCATTTGTTTTCTATCGCTCACCGATCATCGGGCAAGTCTGTCAAAGTCCATACTTTGTTTTCATACATGGATTCTATCTCGGTTTCATGGCTTCAAGCCATTTGTTGGAATCCGGCCCGCCATTGCTTCTTCATAGTTCAAGGTTCATTGTTGTCCAACAACATGATTTCCATGACAGGGTTGCCGTACCACTGCAGTGCGGAACGTGTCCTCGTGGACCTTCGAAGTTCAGAGTAACTTGATCCAAGTACCTTGATCATTGTTTTCCTCTTCAGTTGGTGTGGGCATCACAGAACGGTTTCTGCTACTGCACCACTATCCCGTTCGAGAGGTAGTACTTCATCGAGTTCTACTTTCCTCCCACTTACTTCTTTCGAGAGAAACTCTTTCTCCAGAAAGCATCCATTCTTGGTAACAAAGATCTTGCCTTCGGATCTTAAGTAGAAGGTATACCCGACAGTTTCCTTAGGGTATCCTATGAATACGCATTTTTCCGACTTGGGTTCGAGCTTTTCAGGTTGAAGTTTCTTGACATAAGCATCGCATCCCCAAACTTTTAGAAACGACAGCTTAGGTTTCTTCCCAAACCATAATTCATACGGTGTCGTCTCAACAGATTTAGACGGTGCCCTATTTAAAGTGAATGTAGCTGTCTCTAGGCGTATCCCCAAAATGATAGCGGTAAATCGGTAAGAGACATCATAGACCGCACCATATCCAATAGAGTGCGATTCACGACGTTCGGATACACCGTTTATTTGAGGTGTTCGGTAGGCGTGAGTTGTGAAACGATTCCACATTTTCTTAAGTGTGTACCAAACTCGTGACTTAAGTATTCTCCTCCACGATCGATCGTAGGAACTTTATCTTTCGGTCACGTTGATTCTCTACCTCACTCTGAAATTCCTTGAACTTTTCAAAGGTCTCGGACTTGTGTTTCATTAAGTAGACATACCCATATCTACTCAAGTCATCGGTGAGAGTGAGAACATAACGATATCCTCCATGAGCCTCAACGCTCATTGGACCGCACACATCGGTATGTATGATTTCCAACAAGTTGGTTGCTCGCTCCATTGTTCGGAGAACGGAGTCTTGGTCATTTGCCCAAGAGGCAAGGTTCGCATGTGTCAAACGATTCATAATCAAGAGACTCTAAAGTCCATCAGCATGGAGCTTCTTCATGCGCTTGACACCAATGTGACCAAGGCGGCGATGCCACAAGTATGTGGGACTATCGTTATCAACTTTACATCTTTTGCATCCACACTATGAACATGTGTAATATTACGCTCGAGATTCATTAAGAATAAACCATTGACCATCGGAGCATGACCATAAAACATATCTCTCATATAAATCGAACAACCATTATTCTCGGACTTAAATGAGTAGCCATCTCGTATCAAACGAGATCCGGATACAATGTTCATGCTCAAACTTGGCACTAAATAACAATTATTGAGGTTTAAAACTAATCCGTAGGTAAATGTAGAGGCAGCGTGCCGACGGCGATCACATCGACCTCGAACCATTCCCGACGCGCGATCGTCACCTCGTCCCTTCGCCAGTCTCCGTTTATTCCGCAGCTCTGCTGTGAGTTACAAATATGAGCAACGGCACGGTATCAAATACCGGGAGTTACTACGAGTCTTGGTAAGGTACACATCAATTACATGTATATCAAATATACCTTTGGTGTTGCGGCCTTCTTATCCGCTAAGTATTTGGGAAGTTCCGCTTCGAGTGCCCTTCCCTTGCAATAAAAGCACTCGGTCTTAGGCTTGGGTCCATTCTTTGACTTCTTCCGCAACAAGCTTACGGGCGCGGCAACATCTTTGCCGTCCTTCTTGAAGTTCTTCTTACCCTTGCCCTTCTTGAACTTAGTGGTCTTATTGACCATCAACACTTGATGTTCCTTTTGATTTCAGCCTCTGCTGACTTCAGATCGAGAACACTTCAGGAATGGTCTTTACCATCCCCGCATGTTGTAGTTCATCACAAAGCTCTTGTAGCTTGGTGGGAGCGATCGGAGGATTCTGTCAATGACCGCCTCATCGGGAGGTTAATATTCACTGGGTCACACGGTTGTGCAACCTGCACATCTTGAGGATGTGCTCACTTGTAACTGTTTTCCTCCATCTTACAACTGTAGAACTTGTCGAGACATCATATCTCTCGACCGGGCATGAGCTTGGAAAACTAGTTTCAGCTCTTGAACATCTCATATGCTCCGTGGTGCTCAAAACGCTTTTGGAGCCCGGTTCTAAGTCATAAAGCATGCCGCACCGAACGAGGGAGTAATCATCAAGACGAGTTTGCCAAGCGTTCATAACGTCTTGGTTCTTCGGGACGGAGCGGCACCTAGCGGTCCTTCTAGGACATATTGCTTCTGGCAGCTATGAGGATGATCCTCGGGTTAGGACCCGATCCGTATAGTTCTGCCATCATCTTTCAGCTTGGTTTTCTCTAGGAACGCGTTGAAGTTCATGTTGACATTAGCGTTGGCCATTGATCTACAAGACATATTTGCAAAGGTTTTAGACTAAGTTCATGATAATAAAGTTCTTAATCAAAATTATGAACTCCCACTTAGATTAGACATCCTCTAGTCATCTAAGTGTTACACGATCCGAGTCGACTAGCCCGTGTCCGATCATCACGTGAGACGGACTAGTTATCATCGGTGAACATCTTCATGTTGATCGTATCTTCCATACGACTCGTGTTCGACCTTTCGGTCTCCGTGTTCGAGGCCATGTCCGCACATGCTAGGCTCGTCAAGTTAACCCTAAGTGTTTTCGCTGTGTAAAACTGTCTTACACCCGTTGTATGTGAGCGTAAGGATCCATCACACCCGATCATCACGTGGTGCTTAGAAGCGACGAACTGTAGCAACGGTGCACGTTAGGGAGAACACTTCTTGAAATTTTGTAAGGGATCATCTTATTTACTACCGTCGTCCTAAGTAAACAAGATGCATAAACATAATAAACATCACATGCAATTATATAGTTGTGACATGATATGGCCAATATCATCAAGCTCCATTGATCTCCATCTTCGGGGCTCCATGATCATCTTGTCACCGGCTTGACACCATGATCTCCATCATCATGATCTCCATCATCGTGTCTTCATGAAGTTGTCACGCCAACGACTACTTCTACTTCTATGACTAACGCGTTTAGCAATGAAGTAAAGTAGTTTACATGGCGTTCTTCAATGACACGCAGGTCATACAAAAAATAAAGACAACTCCTATGGCTCCTGCGGTTGTCATACTCATCGACATGCAAGTCGTGAATCCTATTACAAGAACATGATCTCATACATCACAATTCATCATTCATCACAACTTCGGCCATATCACATCACATGATCAATCGCTGCAAAAACAAGTTAGGCGTCCTCTAGTTGTTGTTGCATCTTTTACGTGGCTGCGATTGGGTTCTAGCAAAACGTTTTCTTACCTCGAATCACCACAACGTGATTTTGTCAACTTCTATTTACCCTTCATAAGGGCCCTGTTCATCGAATCCGCTCCAACTAAAGTGGGAGAGACAGACACCCGCCAGCCACCTTATGCAACTAGTGCATGTCGATCGGTGGAACCGGTCTCACGTAAGCGTCGTGTAAGGTTGGTCCGGCCGCTTCATGCCACAATACCGTTGAGCAAGAAAAGACTAGTAGAGGCAAGTAAGATGACAAGATCAGCGCCCACAACAAATTGTGTTCTACTCGTGCATTAGAGAACTACGCATAGACCTAGCTCGATACCACTTTGTTGGGGAGCGTTGCGAGAAAATTAAAATTTTTCCTACGGCTTCACCAAGATCCATCTATGAGTTCATCTAAGCAACGAGTAATGGGAGAGAGATTGCATCTACATACCACTTGTAGATCGCGTGCGAAGCTTGCAAGGTGATGATGGAGTCGTGCTCGAGCGTGATTCGATCACCGATGCCCAAGTGCTGAGCGGATAGCACCTCCGCGTTCAACACACGTGCACGAGACGAGCGGCGTCTCCTCCGTCTTGATCCAGCAAGGAGGAAGGAGAGGTTGAGGAAGACAACTCCACTGGCAACACAACGGCGTGGTGATGGTGGAGAAGAAGTACTCCGACAGGGCTTCGCCGAGCTCTTACGGAGGAGGAGAAGTGTTGGGGAGGGGAGGGGCTGCGCCTTGGGGATTGGTACAGCAGCCCCCCTCCCTCCCCCCCTTTATATAGGCCCCCTGGGGGGGTGGCCGGCCCCTGGAGATCCAATCTCCAGGGGGGGCGGCGGCCAAGGGGGGTGGAGTGCCCCCCAAGCCAGGTGGGGCGCCCCCCACCCCTAGGGTTCCAACCCTAGGCGCAGGGGGTGGGCCTAGAAGGGCGCACCAGCCCACTATGGGCTGGTTCCCCTCCCACTTCAGCCCATGGGGCCCTTCGGATAGGTGGCCCCACCGGTGGACCCGGGACCCTTCCGGTGGTCCCAGACTATCTTAGGAGACCCGAAACTTTCCGATGGCGAAACACCACTTCCTATATATTATTCTTTACCTCCGGACCCTTCCGAACTCCTCGTGACGTCCGGGATCTCATCCGGACTCGAACAACATTCGGTAGTCACATACTTGACTTCCTACTAACCCTAGAGTCACCGAACCTTAAGTGTAGACCCTACGGGTTCGGAGACATCTGACATGACCGAGGCGACTCTCGGGCAATAACCAACAGCGGGTCTGGATACCCATGTTGGCTCCCACATGCTCCTCGATGATTTCATCGGTTGAACCACGATGTCGAGGATTGATCAAACCTCGTATGCAATTCCCTTTGTCAATCGATGCGTTACTTGCCCGAGACTTCGATCGTCGGTATCCCAATACCTTGTTCGGTCTCGTTACGGCAAGTCAATTTACTCGCACCGTAATGCATGATCCGTGGCCAACACCTTGGTCACCTTGAGCTCATTATGATGATGCATTACCGAGTGGGCCCAGAGATACCTCTCCGTCATACGGAGTGACAAATCCCATCTCGATCCGTGTCAACCCAATGATACTTTCGGAGATACCGTAATGCACCTTTATAGTCACCCGATTCGTTGTGACGTTTGATACACCAAGGCACTCCTACGGTAACCGGAGTTACACGATCTCATGGTCGAAGGAAGAGATACTTGACATTGGCAAAGCTTCTAGCAAATGAACTATCGATCTTTTATGCTATGCTTATGATTGGGTCATGTCCATCACATCATTCTCCTAATGATGTGATCCGTTATCAACGACATCCAATGTCCATAGTCGAGAAACCATGACTATCTATTGATCTGTGAGCTAGTCAACTAGAGGCTCACTAGGGACATTTGTGGTCTAAGTGTTCACACGTGTATTACGATTTCCGGATAATACAGTTATAGCATGAACAAAAGACAATTATCATGAACATTGAAATATAATAATACTTTTATTATTGCCTCTAGGGCATATTTCCAACACAAGCTACTTGTCGAAGTCCACGAGAACACTAGTAAGACCGAAGTCTCCGCTGCAAAAACGTAAATAAAGCAACATGAGTACAAAGGTACTCAGCAAGACTTACATCAGATCCTATCATACATGCATTTGTATCAAGAAGGTAATGTGGGGTTTAGTTGCAGCAAGCCAGCTTTGACTCTGTGGCTATCCCGCTCTCGACTACGAGAACTTCTTTGAGGTGATATGGCGCTGCAGTCCACTAATCACCACACAATACACTACTATGGATTGATCCCGTCTCCCTCTGAGAAGGCCATCCATAGCACTCACACTTGTCTTGAGCATTTTATAGTATCCACTTCAAGTTTTCTATGTACCATGTAAGCATCCAAGAAGTCCATAACCGCGGACCCGGCTATTCGAATAGATCATGTTAACCCTGCAGGGGTGTACTTCTTCACACACGCTCTCGCCACTTACCGCCATGTACACGTCATGTATCTCGGCAACCTTCAAGTAGAAGCCTGGCGAGGGTGTCGGCCACGACCTGACTAACCACACAAGACTCTAGCCCAGGTTTATCGCCTATTCGGGTTCCATCCGGAAGGAGATCCGTCCGGGGTGTCGCTCACGGCCCCAAACGATGTGTGCAGGGTTCCCGAGCCCACCATACGGGTGCCACTCGGTACACCAGGCCATGTGTGCCTAGTCTGTCCCAAGCCCACCCTGCCGGGTGCCACTTGGTAGAAATTTAGCACTACCTACAAACACCAGAAACTAGTTGCGACTCCTGGACAGAGATCAAGTTGGTTAATAAGTCGAGAGGGCTTGGAGCGCCCGGAGCCCAATGTGTGGTAGTATCAAGTCATTGGACAACATACATAGAACTCAGTGCTTAAGGACGGTTCCAGTGAGACAACCCACCATGTACTCCTCCATGGCCTCTCACCGCTACCTTTACCAAATCGTGTTCACACACCTCACTCTCAGCTTCAGAACATATCGTAACACTCCAATTCATTCCCAATGAATCAGACCTGACACAACTCTAAGCAATAGCAGGCATAGCATGGTAAGAACACATCAATGGCTTCAATCAACTCCTACACATGCTAGTGGGTTTCAACTATTTACTGTGGCAATGACAGGTCATGCAGAGGAATGGGTTCAACTACCGCAGCACAAAGTAGCAGATGAATCATTGTTATCCTAATGCAATAACTGAGAGCAGGAGCAAGAGAGTAGGATTGTATCGAAATGAACAAGGGAGGTTTGCTTGCCTGGTAGATCAACAAGGGGGCACTGCTCCTCAGACAGGTACTCTGGAACAGTCTCTGGAGCAGGACCTATCGAGAAGGAACGGTGTCGACAATCAAAACACAAGCATATGCAACAATATGATGCATGAACATGGCATGAAGATGTGATGTGGTTTGTGCTAATGCATCTAGCAATCATTTGGTTGAAGTTCATTTGAACCAAGAGTTCAAATGCAACTCCAAATTAAGCTCTTATATATGCCATTTTTAGTGTTTCACTTATACAGTAGGTATAAGTTGGGTTTTCATGCCTGAAACAAGTATAGATGGAAAGATTGCATTTTTCTGATAATTTTTCATATATAAATTATTTCAATCTGAGCTACGGTTGAATTTCTATGATTTTTTTGAAGTTTTGCTAATTTTTTGGAATTTCCTGATTTAATTTAAATCCAGAAAATGGATAACTGCGTCAGCCTGACGTCAGCGTGACATCAGCGAGTCAACGGGTCGGTCCAGGTCTAACCTGACCAAAGGGACCCATATGTCAGTGTCTAACCTAACTAATCTAGTTTAGTTAGTACTAACGTAACTTAATTAGCCGGGGGGGGGGGGGTATTAGCATTAACCTAAACAGGGTTAGACCGGCGGGGTCAAAGCGGTCAAACCCGCCGGCGTTTAGCCGCCGGCGAGGCCGAACGCGGCGGAGGGGCTCGGGACCGCGTCTCCGGCGACCCAAAGGGCCGTGGAGACCATCTGCGAGGAGCCCAGGCTCGCGCGCATCCAATGGGACACGCGGGAGACCGTGGGGGTGCCGGAGCTCCCCGGAGCAGAGCTCGCGGCGGCGTGCGGCAGAGGGGATGGAGGGCAAAAGGGCAGGGAAGTAGGGGGGAATGACGGCAAGGCTCACATGGGGCCGGCGGGCGTCGTCGGAGAGCTCGGGGAAGGCTGGAGTCGGCGGTGCGGTGAGGACGATCTCCGGCGGCCGGAGATGAAGACGATGGCGCCGAGGACGAAGCGGAGCTCGCCCGGGTTGCATTGCTCGGTGAGGAGGGAGAGGGGGTCGCGGCAGAGCTGGGGAGCATGTCAGGGAGGTGGTGTAGTGGCCGAGGCCTCGGTGGCTGTGGACGGCGGCGACGACGGTCTCGGCCGTGAGAGAGAGAGCGAGGAAGAGGAGAGGAGAGGACCGGGGAGAGTGAGAGGGGTACGGGGCGGCGCGTGGCGACGCGCGCGTGATCCAGGCGACAGGGGGAGAAGCAGGAGGTGGCGGGGAGACGTGGCCCCGGCCGGCTGTGGCGCGGCCACGCAGCAGCTCGTACTGGCAGGAGCTTGAAGAAGCTCCTGGCAGTTGGGCTGGGCCGCCTGCTGGCTGAGCCGGCCTGTTGGGCCATTGGCCAGGCCAGGACGCACAGCGAGGTAAGCTCCAGGTAGGTTTCTTCTCCCTTTTATTTTCTTTTTCTATTTTCTGTAATTTGTTTTGATTTAGTTTTAAACACTAAATCATTTTATTTACTTATGCCAATTTTTGTAGGGGCTAGTGGAATTATTCCAGAGCTCCTCAACAACTGGCATAATTTTTGGACATATATTAAATATATAACTAATATATATCCAAAGCAAATAATTATGCATTAATTCCAAATGCCCAAAATAAATACTTATGAGCTCCTAAAAATATTGGTTTGATTTTTATCTCTGCCCAATATTTTCAGAGAGCAACATGAACATTTTCTTGGACCTTTTTTGGAGCAATTTTTTATTTGGGTCATTTCTAGAAATGATTCTGAGGGTTTCACAAATCCTCATTTCAAATTTAAATGGAATTTAAACATGATGCACAAATGACTAGCTAGTCTAGGTCATACCAGAACTAGGGATGTGACAACTCGCCCCCACTTGAAAGAATCTCGTCCCGAGATTCAGGGGTCGACGGAAAGAAAGCGGGGTACTCCAGTCGAAGACGATCTTCTCGCTCCCAGGTAGCTTCTCTCTCGGAATGATGAGACCACTGAACCTTGAGGAACTTGATGTTATGACGTCGAGTGACACGCTCTGCCTGATCAAGAATGCAAACCGGGTACTCTCGGTATGTGAGGTTATCTTGGAGATCAAGCGTTTCATGGTCCACTCCGCGGATAGGATCCGAGAAGCAACGCGTGAGTTGAGAGACGTGGAAGATATCATGGACTCGATAAAGGTGTGGGGGTAGTTCCGACTGGTAGGCAACCTCTCCTCGTTTAGCGAGAATGCGAAAAGGACCAATGTAACGAGGAGCCAACTTGCCTTTGATACCGAAATGATGGGTACCCTTCAAAGGGGTAACCCGAAGGTAAGCTTTGTCGCCAATTTCATAAGTCATATCCTTATGATGACGATCATACTGGCTCTTTTGACGAGACTGGGCTGTTTTCAAATTCTCACGAATGATGCGAACATGCTCTTCTGCCTCCTGGATCATGTCCGGTCCAAAGAATTGTCTTTCACCGGTTTCTGACCAGTTCAAAGGTGTTCGACATCTTCGTCCATAGAGAATCTCCAAAGGAGCTTTCTTGAGACTGGATTAATAGCTATTGTTATAAGCAAACTTGGCGAAAGGAAGACATTTCTCCCAATCCATACCGAATGAGATAACGCAAGCTCTAAGCATGTCTTCGAGAATTTGGTTGACCCTTTCCACCTGACCACTCGACTGAGGGTGGAAAGCGGTACTGAGGGAAAGATGGGTTCCCATGGCAGTTTGGAAACTCTCCCAGAAGTGAGAAGTGAAAAGACTGCCACGGTCTGAATTGATCTCTAGTGGAACACCATGAAGTGATACTATTCGAGAAATATATAAGTCAGCGAGCTGACTAGCGGTGATACTCTCTCGAACAGGAAGGAAGTGAGCCACTTTGGAAAGACGATCAACGACTACGAAGATAGCGTTATTCCCTTTCTTGGTCTTGGGAAAGCCGGTGATGAAGTCCATACCAACTTTATCCCATTTCCATTCAGGAATAGCTAAAGGCTGAAGGGTGCCAGCAGGCCTTTGATGCTCTGCCTTAATGCGACGACAAACATCACAATTAGCAACGAAGTCGGCGATTTCTCTCTTCATCCTAGTCCACCAGAACCTCTGGCGTAGGTCCTGATACATCTTGGTACTATCGGGATGAATTGTGAGAGGAGATTCATGCGCCTCCTTAAGAATCAATTGCTGCATCTGCTGACTCTTGGGAACCACCAAGCGGTTCCCAAAGTAAACAACACCTCGTTCATCCATAGAGAAACAACCAGCTACTCCCTTGGAGATATTTTTCTTGATTCAGGAGATTCCCGTATCATGTTTCTGGACTTCTATGATATGGTCCACAATAGTAGGTTTCTCCACCAAGGTAGAAAGGAATCCATGAGGAGCAATGTGAAGGTTAAGCTTACAGAATTCCTCATGGAGAAGTGGTTGGCCCTGCTGCAACATGAGATTGTTGCAATAGGATTTACGGCTTAGAGCATCAGCCATGACATTACCTTTGCCTGGGGTGTAGGTAATCCCTAAGTCGTAATCTGAGATCAACTCCAACCAACGTCTTTGCCTAAGGTTCAGATCCGGTTTGGTGAAGATATACTTGAGACTCTGGTGATCGGTGTAGATCTTGCAACGTTTACCAAGGAGGTAATGTCGCCAGGTCTTGAGTGCATAGACTACGGCTGCAAGCTCTAGATCATGTGTAGGATAATTCTCCTCATGTGGATGCAACTGACGAGATGTATAGGCAATCACATGACGATCTTGCATAAGAATGCAACCTAGTCTCTGTCGTGAGGCATCACAGTAGATAACAAAGTCTTTAGTGAACTCCGGTGGCACAAGTATGGGAGCAGAAGTCAGGCGTCTTTTCAGTTCCTGAAAACTGTACTCACACTGTGGGGACCACTCAAACTTTTTATCTTTCTTGAGAAGTTCCGTGAGAGGTTTGGCTACTTTGGAGAAGTTTTCAACAAAGCGGCGGCAATAGCTGGCTAGACTAAGGAAACTCCTAACTTGTTTAACGGTTTCAGGTGGAGTCCAATCAAGAACGGCCTTAACTCTCTCGGGATTGATAGCAATACCCTTACCAGATATCACGTGGCCCAGATAGGTCACTTTTGGCAACCAAAATTCACACTTGGAGAACTTGGCATAAAGGCGGTGCTTTCTGAGTTTTTCTAGCACAAGTCTAAGATGTTCGGCATGCTCTTCCTCATTCTTCGAGTAAATAAGAATATCATCGAGGTAAACCACGGCGAACTTATCTAGGTACTCCATGAAGATCGAGTTCATCAGGCGGGAGAAGGTAGCTGGAGCATTGGTTAGACCGAAAGACATGACGGTGTACTCGTACTGGCCATAACGAGTGAAAAAGGTTGTCTTGGGGATGTCCCCGTTTCTGATCTTCATTTGGTGGTAGCCTAACCTCAAATCCATCTTGGAGAAGACTGAGGATCCAGCGAGCTGATCATACAGATCGTTGATCCTAGGGAGCGGATATTTGTTCTTTATCGTGACCAAATTAACGGGACGATAATCTACAACCATCCGGTCTGTACCATCCTTCTTCTTTACGAAGAGGACGGGGCAAGCCCAAGGAGAAGAACTAGGACGGATGAAACCCTTTTGCAAGGACTCATCAAGTTGTTTCTTAAGCTCGACTAGTTCTAAAGGTGCCATCTTGTAAGGTCTCCTAGAGATTGGAGCGGTTCTTGGGATGAGATCTATGACGAACTCTACATCCCTATCAGGTGGAACACCTGGCAGTTCCTCTGGAAAGACATCCGGAAAGTCACGGACTACCGAGATATCTTCCAGGTCTGGAAGAGGGCTGGCATTAAGAGAATAGAGCTGACGCTTTGCAACTCTGGTGGAGACAGTGACTATCTTGCCAGATGGGTGTGTAAGCTGAACAGGCCTGGTGTAACAATCAATCTTGGCATGATGAGCTGTCATCCAGTCCATACCCAAGATGATGTTAATATCTGGGGACTTGAGGGCTACAAGTGATGCAAGAAATACAAGTCTATCAACAAGGATTTCATTACCATAGCAGATTCTGGTGGTTTGCCATCTAGACCCTGGGGTTTGGATTTCAAGCGGAGTTGGCATATCACAAAATGACATGTCGTGCAAACGAGCATAGCCTTCAGAAATGAAAGAATGTGATGCTCGATGATCGAATGTAACCGATCTTTGGATGACAATTGACAAGGAGTGTACCAAGAACGACATCTGGATCATCATGAGCGTCTTTAGCTGAGACGTGATGCACACGTCCACGTTCAGTGGGGGCTGACTTGACACTGATCATCTTGCGTGATGGCTTACCATAGCCAACACACTTCTCAGGCGGGGGTGGAGCATAACTAGTCTGAGAGCAGTCACGTGCATAGTGTCCTGGCTTCCCGCATGTGAAGCAAGTCCCTGAAGTTGGATGTGGACCCGCACTGACAAGCGGTCTACCAGTAGGCCTGGGTGGAGCATACGACTGAGCTGGGGGAGGCACCACATAGGATGGCCTCGGTGTATAACCGGAAGGAAGAGCGGAGTTTGGAACCCAAATCTGACGCTTTTGAGAACTAGAACCGGAAGAAGATCCCAAATCACGGGTGTGCTTACGAGACTCCTCGTAAGTCAGCTGAGCTGTCTCTGCATTAATAGCCTTGTTCACAAGAGCTTGGAATGTATCACAATGATGCAGGTGGAGATCACGATGCAACTTGGGGTTGAGACCCTTCCGGAACCTAGCCTGCTTCTTGGCGTCCGTGGACACCTCTTCTGTGGCATAACGACGAGGTTCTCAAACTCTCGGCTATAAGCATCAACAACCATATTACCCTGGGTGAAACTACAGAACTCTTCTCTCTTGCGATCGATGAGGGCCTCAGGAATGTGATGCTCGCGAAAAGCCTCAATGAAATCCCTCCAGGTAGGAATCTGGCCAGCTGGAAGCATAGCCTCATAGTTCTGCCGCCAAAGACTAGCAAGACCTTCCAGGTGGTATGTGGCATAGGTGACCTTGTCATCTTCAGCTACGTTCGCGGAACGCAGCTTATGAGTGATACTATGGAGCCAGTCATCTGCATCGAGTGGCTCAATAGAATGATGAAAGGTGGGTGGGTGCAAGCGGATGAAGTCATGAATGGTCACAGATCCTTTGAACTGATGTGCGGTGTTCTCCTCGATACGTGCCAACAAGCGGTTAGACTCATGCTTGTTTCTCTCTATCTCTAACATGAACTTTGTCAATGAAGGCTGGTCGGGAGGATCCTCATCCCTACCATCTCCGTGGTTCTGGCTACGAGCAACAGAACTTTGCTTAACTGATGACATCCCGAGAAACGAAACCAAGGACGGAATCAGCATCAACTATAGGCTATAGAATGTAGGACAAGGAAATTAGTAACTCTCGAATTCCTAGAGCAATTCCGGTAGCATAACGGCAGTAATATGCTCATAATGAGACATTCCGTTAAAATGGGGTAGTAACATACTCAACATCATGACTCTAGGTTCTGAGATAGTACTAGACAGGCTACACTGGAGGTACTCGAAAACTGGAGTATGACTCTGATCAACCAATCCTATGGTACTACGGAGTGGTAACACGTGATCCTGATAGACGGAAGAGAAAGCCTAGTTCCTTAACCCCGCAGGAAGGGTAGGATGACTCAGATCAGAAGGCCATGAGGTAAAGGAGTAAAAAGAGCCTTACGTTCCTTCCCACAATCAATTCCCTTACATAACTAAAGAATTTCTAGACTCAACTTAGACCAGTTTGGCTTGGTAATCCTACAGGCAACCTGGCTCTGATACCAAAGCTGTCAGGACCCCGATCCTAAGTCACATCGATCTAGCATGTAACACCTCATATCACTTTGCGGCCTCACGCACGGTATTCCCACGGGTGTCGCCTTACCATGCCCGGGACCGTTTGCGCCTTTTGGCACACGTATATGATAGTGTCGCTAGCATCCATATGACAGAGAACCCGGGCTGACATGGCTAGTCGTGAACCCAAAGTGGCACTAACTTACAGGGACAGGCATACATGACCCAACAACGAACGTGTCGGTCATCGAAAGTGAATCCAGTCAGTAGCAACTGGGCTAGCAGGACTCCGTGAGACCGGGCTGTAGCAGCTAACAGACTCGGTATTCATCGTGACATTTCCCGAAGGGACAGATACAGAACGAAGAAGGACACATGCCGCCAGCTGAGTGTTTGGAGCGGTAGCAAGCTACCATGGCTCAGTGGAAGCACTAGGAGACATTTCTCGGTAAGAGAGGCTACTAAGGATAAACAACTAGATAGTCAGATCCCACACATAGCAATACACATTACACATACGCATAACATGCAAGTATGTGATGTACAACATGGCATCACAGCATAACTCAACAACTCATATAGATAAAGGCTCAGAAGAGCCATCATAGCATTTATTACAAGCAGGGGTCACATGACCCAACATTCAGAGCAAACAAGCAACAAGCGGAAGCATTACATGTCCAGGTACGACATCTACAAATGAAAAAGGTCAAGAGCCCGACTATCTACAACATCGGATCAAGATCGTAGCTGAGGTACAAGCTACTTGTCAAGTCCACGAGAACACTAGTAAGACCAAGTCTCCGCTGCAAAAACGTAAATAAAGCAACATGAGTACAAAGGTACTCAGAAGACTTACATCGATCCTATCATACATGCATTTGTATCAAGAAGGTAATGTGGGGTTTAGTTGCAACAAGCCAGCTTTGACTCTGTGGCTATCCTGTTCTCGACTACGTAACTTCTTTGAGGTGATATAGGCGCACGAGTCCACTAATCATCACACAATACACTACTATGGATTGATCCCCGTCTCCCTACGAGAAGGCCATCCATAGCACTCACACTTGTCTTGAGCATTTTATAGTATCCACTTCAAGTTTTCTATGTACCATGTAAGCATCCAAGAAGTCCATAACCGCGGACCCGGCTATTCGAATAGATCATGTTAACCCTGCAGGGGTGTACTTCTTCACACATGCTCTCACCACTTACCGCCATGTACACGTCATGTATCTCGGCAACCTTCAAGCGGAAGCCTGGCGAGGGTGTCGGCCACGACCTGACTAACCACACAAGACTCTAGCCCAGGTTTATCGCCTATTCGGGTTCCATCCGCAAGGAGATCCGGCCGGGGTGTCGCTCACGGCCCCAAACGATGTGTGCAGGGTTCCCGAGCCCACCATCCGGGTGCCACTCGGTACACCAGGCCACGTGTGCCTAGTCTGTCCCAACACTAGTAGAAAAAGGGTCATATGTGAAGCCCAATAGTGCCGGTTTGAATTTCAGCCGGCACTAATGTGTACAATAGCACCGGTTCGTGGCGGCGATCAATAGCACCGGTTCGTGGCGAACCTTTAGTACCGGTTCATGCCACGAACCGGTACTAAAGGGGATGTGTCACCTGCTGTCAGCTATGGCCCCACCATCACCATTTAGTGCCGACGCACTACCACGAACCGGTACTAATGAGGTTATGGCAAGCTGTTTTTAGTCCCACCTCGCTCCCCTAACAAGCCTTTTACCACCTTAAATATGTTATTTCTCAAACTATCACAAGCACTTGGTCTTCATTGAACTCTATGTGTAGAATTTGTGGCCGCAATATGAGTCTTCATCGGTTTATAAATCATTGATGACTCATATTGACAATTCAGATTATACACACAAAGATCATTGATGATCAAAGTATTTTTGATGTTATAAGATCATATTGACAGTTTAGACTCTAAAGAAATATAAGATCGTGATGTAAATACTCTTATATATTCAGTATGCACCATTCAAAGTGACGCCATCAACTTTCAACCATTTCTGCCTTCATTTGCTATTTTTCATGCATTCAATGATTTGTTTTGAGAACTAAATGACCTGAAAATTGAAAAGCACTACAAATGAAATCTGAAAAAGTTGAAACCTGGCATGGTATCATCATTTCACCCACATAGATTGTTCAAAAAAGTGGAGAGGGTTACGGCAAAAACTGGATGCACTTTGTTTACAAACTGGACAATCTCTTTCGATGTATTCAGGTTTCTGACGAAATTAAACTCATCTGTTACAAAGGCATTTCATTTTTTAAAACTTATTACAACTCCAGAATTTTTGTGCATTCAGTGTGCACCATTCAAAGCAACGCCATCAACTTTCAACCATTTCTGCCTTCATTTGCTATTTTTCATGCATTCAATGATTTGTTTTGAGAACTAAATGACCTGAAAATTGAAAAGCACTACAAATGAACTCTGAAAAAGTTGAAACTTGGCATGGTATCATCATTTCACCCACATAGATTGTTCAAAAAAGTAGAGAGGGTTACGGCAAAAGCGGATGCACTTCGCTTACAAACTGGACAATCTCTTTCGATGTATTCAGGTTTCGATTTAAATTAAACTCATCTGTTACAAAGGCATTTCATTTTTAAAACTTATTACAACTCCAGACTTTTTGTGCATTCAAGATGCACCATTCAAAGCGACGCCATCAACTTTCAACCATTTCGCCTTCATTTGCTATTTTTCATGCATTCAATGATTTGTTTTGAGAACTAACTGACCGAAAATTGAAAAGCACTACAAATGAACTCGAAAAAGTTGAAACTTGGCATGGTATCATCATTTCACCCACATAGATTGTTCAAAAAAGTAGAGAGGGTTACGGCAAAAACTGGATGCACTTCGTTTACAAACTGGACAATCTCTTTCGAAGTATTCAGGTTTTTGACGAAATTAAACTCATCTGTTACAAAGGCATTTCATTTTTTAAAACTTATTACAACTCCAGACTTTTTGTGCATTCAGTATGCATCATTCAAAGCGACGCCATCAACTTTCAACCATTTCTGCCTTCATTTGATATTTTTCATGCATTTAATGATTTGTTTTGAGCTAAATGACACTAATTAAATTTTGTGCAGGCAGCGCACCACCTTTAGTACCGGTTGGTGGCTCCAACCAGTACTAAAGGGTAAGCTGTTTTCAGTCCCACCTCGCCAAGAGAGAGGGAGTAGGAGCGGTTTATAAGCCCTGGGAGCAGAGACGATGAAGAAGAGGCTCAATGCTCACGTTGCTTAGCTTCATGCCTTTAGGAATATGGTAGATTGCACGGAGCTACGCGCAGTGCAGTTTACACTATTCCAAAAGGCTTGAAGCAAATTAACGAGCATTGCACCTCTTTTTTATTTTTAATAACTTATTACAACTCCGGACTTCTTCTTTTTTATTTTTAATAACTTATTACAACTCCGGACTTCTCAGAAATAAATAGAAGAAATAAGCCCTGGGTAAAAAAATTACTCAAAAATAAATACAAGAAAATAAATAATGCAGAAAATAAAAAAACTAATATAAAGCAAAAATATTCACAAAGAAACTAAATACGCAAAAAACTACTCGAAAATAAATAGAAGAAAAAATAAAGCAGAAAATAAATAACTATATAAAAATTACACAAAAATAAATAGAAGAAAATAAATAATGCGGAAAAGAAAAAATAAAAAAAAAATGTTGGCGCCGCCGGTGAGCCTACCAGTCCTAGGGTGTGCAAATGCAGGCCCGTAAGTGCCAGAGGCTCACCGGCAGCAGCCTACTAGTTAGCCCGAAGCCTGCTATATAGAGGAGTTCGAAAGGGCAGCCGCGGCTGGGTTTATAAACCAGTGCGGCTGCCCTTCGCTTGGCGAGGTGGGACTAAACATAGCGCACCGCGGGTGGCAGCACACGGCCTTTAGTACCGGTTGATGGCACAAACCGGTACTAAAGGAGGGGACTTTAGTACCGGTTGGAGCCACCAACCGGTACTAAAGGACCTCGTTTCCCGCCGCTTGGGCTGGCCAAAATTGGCCTTTAGTACCGGTTCTTGGCTCCAACCGGTACTAAAGGCTCCCCCTATATATATGGCACTTACGAAAAATCAGTTATCGTCGCCACTTCATTCCACGTTTCTCGCTCGATCTCGCCGACGCCGCCGCGCTGCGTCGTCGCCGCTCGCCGCCTCGCCGCCGTCGTCGTAAATCGTCGCCGCGCGTCGCCCGCCGTCGTCGTCGCCGCTTGCATTCTCATACACGCCGTCGCCGTCGTCGTTGCTGCCCCGCCGCCGTCGTCGCCGCCCCAACCGCCAGCCCGTCGTCGCCGCCCGCGCCGCCCGTCGTCGCCGCCCCTCCGCCCGTCGTCGTCGCTGCCCCGCGCCACCCGTACGCGCCCTATATACGTACACACGCATACGTATACACACACACACACAGACACGCACACACACACACACACACGCATACACACAGACACGTACACACAAACACACACACACACACACACGTATATCCACACACACACACATATTTTTTTACTTATTTTCTGTTTTCTATATATAATATGTTTAGATGAATTAGAACTATCTAGTTTATTTTTAGTAAATATAATGCTTTTAGTTGAACTAGTTGAATTAATATATAGATCAACTAGTTTATTTTTTGAAGATGCTTAATTAGTTGAACTTGTTGAATTAATATATAGAACTAGTTTATTTTTAGAAGATGCTTAATTAGTTGAACTTGTTGAATTAATATATAGAACTAGTTTATTTTTAGAAGATGCTTAATTAGTTGAACTTGTTGAATTAATATATAGAACTAGTTTATTTTTAGTAAATGCTTAATTAGTTGAACTAGTTGAATTAATATAACTAGTTTATTTTTAGTAAATGCTTAGTTGAACTAGTTGAATTAATAGATTTTTCTGTTAATAGATTTTTTTCTGTTAATAGATTTTTTTGGTGATATTATTATTGAATATGCATGTTTGGTGATATTATTGTTAATAGATTTTTTGGGTGATATTTAGATTGTGTAATTAATTTTGTTCATAGAATTTTAATGATTTTTTGTTCATAGTATTTATAAAAAGGAAAAAAGAAGAACTAGTCTATATATAGTTGAACTAGCTAGTTGATTTAATAAACTAATTTATTTTACTATATATAGAAGTAGTTTGTTTTAGTAAGTACTACTTATTTATTTATAGTAAGTGCTTAGTAGTTGAGCTAGATAGTTGACTTAATTAATAAAACTAAATTATGAACGTAGGCCGGAAATGTCGTACTCATCGGACGACGATAACCGCCCGGGGGAGTGCGACTGGTGCCACGACGACCGAGGTATCTACGACAGGTTCATTGAGCTGGACGAAGATCGGCGCTTCAAAGATTAAGCTCGAGGAGACCTGCGATGTTCATACGGATGCATAGCATTTACAATAGTTTTTTTTCGTAATTAAGCACGACTTCAACTATTTTAACGTGTATTTTCATCTTTTCCAATTCGACTAGCTTATCCCATGCTTTGCAAGACGCTATGTCTTGGAGAGGATGGGTTTTGAAGACCATGAAAATTTCGAAACCAAAAAAATTATCCTAAGTACCGAACATGGTGTGGATTTTCAAGTAAAGCTGTACAATGCTCGAGTGTAACCCATTTTGGTTGCAAAATTGGGATGCATTTTGCAAGATGTATGGTCTTGATGAGGGTATGCTTGTCACCATGGATCTTGGTGATCCTACAACCGAGCAAGAGACACCTTCGATTTGGGTCTTTGTGGATACACCTCCAGTTCTTCCCTCATGTGAGCTAAACATAGTTATTAAGTAATTTATATTGTTTATTTCAAAATATAATCTTGACAACTTATCTCCATTGACAGCTTATTTTCATTCTTCAAAGAATGTGCGGAAGATGGTAGACAGAACGTACTACACTGAAGGCTCCGAATTAACTTATCAGGAGAAAAATCATCCGGTCGGATTTTGTACTGATCTTGAGAATTACAATATCTACAATCAAACTCCTCAACATTATGGTCAATACGTGCCACTAGTGCACGTGTTGAACTACGATAACTACCATGGAGATACCTGGTAAGATTATTTTTACTATTACAACATCCGTGCATCTTTTTGCACACTTCTAAAACTAGTACATCATTGCTAACTACAAAGTTATTATTATGTTTTCAACAGATAATCCTGAATGATTGTGTGCCTCATCCGATGTATACGCGTGGTAGCCTTCATGTTTTGAACATACGACCAGGTCGTCCTCTGAATCTCAACTGTCCATACCGGTTTCTAAAAGAAGTGGAGACATAACAATCAAAGAATGGAAAAATGTATGGACAGTCGTAAGGAGCTTCTTGGAAGCAATAAGCGGCGAAAGGCAAGAATTGGAGACAGGATGATCGCCATTCTTCATAATGGAGAGTCAGGGTCTATATTGTTTTATGCTATTTTACCGTAAGGGTCTTTAGGTCCTACCTGATACTGATGATCATGTGCTAAGAACAATTATGTAGGGTTGGGTTCGATGACTATATATGAGGATGATGATCGTATGACTTATTATTAATAACGAGTAGAAGTTGTATGATGATGCATGATTAGTAGGACGTGTTATTATATATATATGATGATGCAATGATGCAAAAGCATGCATGAGCATGTTATATCTGCGGGTGCAATGAACATAGCAGCAGCGTTGATAAACAAAGCATGCATGATGTATATATGATGCATAACGTGTACAATGTGTAGTATCAAAAAATACCAGCAAACGAAAAAGAATTAAAATGGAAACACAAAATTAAATGAAAAAGAAATCATAAAACTAAAAATCCACCAAATCTTATAGTACCGGTTGGTGTTACCAACCGGTACTAAAGGGCTCCAGGCCCCCGGAGCTGGCTCGTGCCACGTGGTTGCCCTTTAGCACCGGTTCGTGCTGAACCGGTACTAAAGGGGGTGGGGCTTTGGTGACCACAAATTAGTGCCGGTTATGTACCGGCACTATAGGGCCTTACGAACCGGTGCTATTGCCCGGTTCTGCACTAGTGCAAGCCCACCCTGCCGGGTGCCACTTGGTAGAAAAATAGCACTACCTACAAACACCAGAAACTAGTTGCCACTCCTGGATAGAGATCAAGTTGGTTAATAAGTCGAGAGGGCTTGGAGCGCCCGGAGCCCAATGTGTGGTAGTATCGAGTCATTGGACAACATACATAGAACTCAGTGCTTAAGGACGGTTCCAATGAGACAACCCACCATGTACTCCTACATGGCCTCTCACCGCTACCTTTACCAAATCGTGTTCACACACCTCACTCTCAGCTTCAGAACATATCGTAACACTCCAATTCATTCCCAATGAATCAGACCCGACACAACTCTAAGCAATAGCAGGCATAGCATGGTAGGAACACATCAATGGCTTCAATCAACTCCTACACATGCTAGTGGGTTTCAACTATTTACTGTGGCAATGACAGGTCATGCAGAGGAATGGGTCCAACTACCGCAGCACAAAAGTAGCAGATGAATCGCTGTTATCCTAATGCAATAACTAAGAGCAGGAGCGAGAGAGTAGGATTGTATCGAAATGAACAAGGGGGTTTGCTTGCCTGGTAGATCAACAAGGGGGCACTACTCCTCAGACAGGTACTCTGGAACGGTCTCCGGAGCAGGACCTATCGAGAAGGAACGGTGTCGACAATCAAAACACAAGCATATGCAACAATATGATGCATGAACATGGCATGAAGATGTGATGTGGTTTGTGCTAATGCATCTAGCAATGATTTGGTTGAAGTTCATTTGAACCAAGAGTTCAAATGCAACTCCAAATTAAGCTCTTATATACGCCATTTTTAGTGTTTCACTTATACAGTAGGTATAAGTTGGTTTTTCATGCATGAAACTAGTACAGATGGAAAGATTGCATTTTTATGATAATTTTTCATATATAAATTATTTCAATCTGAGCTACGGTTGAGTTTCTATGATTGTTTTGAAGTTTTGCTAATTTTCTGGAATTTCCTGATTTAATTTAAATCCAGAAAATGGATAACTACGTCAGCGTGATGTCAGCGAGTCAACGGGTCGGTCCAGGTCAAACCTGACCAATGGGACCCATATGTCAGTGTCTAACCTAACTAATCTAGTTTAGTTAGTACTAACCTAACTTAATTAGCCGGGGGGTTATTAGCATTAACCTAAACAGGGTTAGACCGGCGGGGTCAAAGCGGTCAAACCCGCCGGCGTTTAGCCGCCGGCGAGGCCAAACGTGGCGGAGGGGCTCGGGACTGCGTCTCCGGCGACCCAAAGGGGCGCGGAGACCATCTGCGAGGAGCCCAGGCTCGCACGCATCCAATGGGACATGCGGGAGACCGTGGGGGTGCCGGAGCTCGCCGGAGCAGAGCTCGCGGCGGCGGCCGGAGTTCGGTGGCGTGCAGTAGAGGGGCTGGAGGGCAGAAGGGCAGGGAAGTAGGGGGGAACGACGGCGAGGCTCACAGGGGGGCCGGCGGGCGTCGTCGGAGAGCTCGGGGAAGGCTGGAGTCGGCGGGGCGGTGAGGACAATCTCCGGCGGCCGGAGATGAAGACGATGGCGCCGAGGACAAAGCGGAGCTCACCCGGGTTGCTTTCCTCGGTGAGGAGGGAGAGGGGGTCGCGGCGGAGCTGGGGAGCGTGTCGGGAAGGTGCTGCAGTGGCCGAGGCCTCGGTGGCTGTGGACGGCGGCGACGGCGGTCTCGGCCGTGAGAGAGAGAGCGAGGGAGAGGAGAGGAGAGGGCCGGGGGAGAGTGAGAGGGGTACGGGGCGGCGCATGGCGACGCGCGCGTGATCCAGGCGACAGGGGGAGAAGCAGGAGGTGGCGGGGAGACGTGGCCACGGCCGGCTGTGGCGCGGCCACGCAGCAGCTCCTACTGGCAGGAGCTTGAAGAAGCTCCTGGCAGTTGGGCTGGGCACTTCTTTGGCTGGGCCGGCTGTTGGGCCATCGCCGAGCCAGACGCACAAAGAGGTAAGCGCCAGGTAGGTTTCTTCTCCCTTTTATTTTATTTTTCAATTTTCTGTAATTTGTTTTGATTTAGTTTTAAACACTAAATCATTTTATTTACTTGTGCCATTTTTTGTAGGGGCTAGTGGAATTATTCCAGAGCTCCTCAACAACTGGCATAATTTTTGGACATATATTAAATATATAACTAATATATATCCAAAGCAAATAATTATGCATTAATTCCAAATGCCCAAAATAAATACTTATGAGCTCCTAAAAATATTGGTTTGATTTTTATCTCTGCCCAATATTTTCAGAGAGCAACATGAACATTTTCTTGGACCTTTTTTGGAGCAATTTTTTATTTGGGTCATTTCCTGAAATGATTCTGAGGGTTTCACAAATCCTCATTTCAAATTTAAATGGAATTTAAACATGATGCACAAATGACTAGCTAGTCTAGATCATACCAGAACTTGGGATGTGACAGATGCCAAAAGATGCAAAGTTAATAATGGTAGTGCAATACTTGTGGACTACCGTTTAGGTCGTATTGGTATAAAGCACATGAAGAAACTCCATGCAGATGGACTTTTGGAATCACATGATTATGAATCATTTGATACTTGTGAACCATGCCTCATGGGCAAGATGACTGGAAATCTATTTTCCAGAACAATGGGGCGAGCTAATGTCTTATTGGAAATAATACATACCAATGTATGTGGTCCGATGAGTGTTGAAGCTCGCGGTGGCTATTGGTATTTTCTGACCTTCACAGATGATTTGAGAAGATATGGGTATATCTACTTGATGAAACACAAGTCTGGAATATTTGAAAAGTTCAAAGAATTTCAGAGTGAAGTGGAGAATCATCGTAACAAGAAAATAAAGTTTCTACGATCTAATCACAGAGGCGAATATTTGAGTTACGAGTTTGGCCTGCATTTAAACCAATGTGGAATAGTTTCACAACTCACGCCACCTGGAACACCACAACGTAATGGTGTGTCCGAACATCGTAACCGTACTTTATTAGATATGGAGCGATCTATGATGTCTCTTACCGATTTACCACTATTGTTTGGGGTTATGCATTAGAGACAGCTACATTCACGTTAAATAGGGCACCTCTAAATCCGTTGAGACGACACCATATGAACTATGGTTTGGCAAGATACCTAAGCTGTCATTTCTTAAAGGTTGGGTTTGCGATGCTTATGTGAAAAACTTCAACCTGATATGCTCGAACCCAAATCGGAGAAGTGCATATTCATAGGATACTCTAAGGAAACAATTGGGTACACCTTCTACCACAGATCCGAAAGGCAAGATCTTTGTTGTTCAGAATGGATCCTTTCTAGAGAAGGAGATTCTCTCGAAAGAAGTGAGTAGGAGGAAAGCAGAACTTGATGGGGTAATTGTACCTTCTCTCAATTTGTAAAGTAGCACATCAGAGAAATCCGTTCCTGTGATGCCTACACCAACTGGAGAGGAAGTTAATGATGATGATCATGAAACTTCAGATCAAGTTACTAGCAAACCTCGCAGGTCAACCAGAGCATGTTCCGCACCAGAGTGGTACGGTAATCCTATTCTGGAAGTCATGTTACTAGACCATGACGAACCTACGAACTATGAAAAAGCGATGATGAGCCCAGATTCTGATAAATGGCTTGAGCCCATGAAATCTGAGATAGGATCCATGTATGAGTACAAAGTATGGACTTTGGTGGACTTGCCAAGTGATCGGCAAGCCATTGAGAATAAATGGATCTTCAATAGGAAGATGGACACTGATGGTAGTCTTACTATCTACAAAGCATGACTTGTCGCAAAAGGTTTTTAACAAGTTCAAGGTGTTGACTACGATGAGATTTTCTCACTCGTAGCGATGCTTAAGTCTGTCTGAATCATGTTAGCAATTGCCGCATTTTATGAAATCTAGCAAATGGATGTCAAGACTACATTCCTTAATGGATTTCTTAAAGAAGAGTTGTATATGATGCAACCAAAAGGTTTTGTCGATCCTAAAGGTGCTCCCAAAGTGTGCAAACTCCAGTGATCCATCTATGGACTGGTGCAAGCATCTTGGAGTTGGAATATACACTTTGATAAGGTGATCAAAGCATATGGTTTTATACAGACTTATGGTGAAGCCTGTATTTACAAGAAAGTGAGTGGAAGCTCTGTAGCATTTCTAATATTATATGTGGATGACATATTGTTGATTGGAAATGATGTAGAAAATCTGGATAGCATAAAAGGATATTTGAATAAGAATTTTTCAATGAAAGACCTCGGGGAAGCTACTTATATATTGGGCATCAAGATCTATAGGGATAGATCGAGACACTTAATAGGACTTTCACAAAGCACATACCTTGACAAGATTTTGAAGAAGTTCAAAATGGATCAGTCAAAGAAGGAGTTCTTGCCTGTATTGTAAGGTGTGAAGTTGTGTAAGACTCAAAGCCCGACCACGGCATAAGATAGAGAGAGAATGAAAGTAATTCCCTATGCCTCAGCCATAGGTTCTATAAAATATGCCATGTTGTGTATCAGACCTATTGTACCTTGCGATGAGTTTGGCCAGGGGGTACAGTAGTGATCCAAGAGTCGATCACTGACCGCGGTCAAAATTATCCTTAGAGGACTAAGGAAATATTTCTCGATTATGGAGGTGACAAAGAGTTCGTCGTAAAGAGTTACATCGATGCAAGATTTAACACCAATCTGGATGACTCTATGTCACGATCTAGATACATATTGAAAGTGGGAGCCATAAGCTAGAGTAGCTCCATGCAGAGCATTGTAAACATAGAAATTTGCAAAATACATATGGATCTAAATGTGGCAGACCCGTTGACTAAAACTTCTCTCACAAGAAAAACATGATCATACCTTAGTATTCTTTGGATATTAATCACATGATAAATGTTTATTATTCATGCTAGAATTGTATTAACCAGAAACTTGATACATGTGTGGATACATAGACAAAACACCGTGTCCCTAGTAAGCCTCTACTAGACTATCTTGTTAATCAAATATGGTTAAGTTTCCTAACCATAGACATGTGTTGTCATTTGATGAACAAGATCACATCATTAGGAGAATGATGTGACGGACAAGACCCACCCGTTAGCTTAGCATAATGATCGTTCATTTTTATTGTTATTGCTTTCTTCATGTCATATACATATTCCTTTGACCATGAGATTATGCAACTCCCGGATACCGGAGGAATACCTTGTGTGCTATCAAACGTCACAACATAACTGGGTGATTATAAAGATGCTCTATAGGTATCTACGAAGGTGTTTGTTGGGTTGGCATAGATCGAGATTAGGATTTGTCACTTCGAGTATCGGAGAGGTATCTCTGGGCCCTCTCGATAATGCACATCATAATAAGCCTTGCAAGCAATGTGACTAATGAGTTAGTTGCGGGATGATGTATTATGGAACGAGTAAATAGACTTGTCGGTAACGAGATTGAACTAGGTATGAAGATATCGACAATCGAATCTCGGGTAAGTAACATACCAATGACAAAGGGAATAACGTATGTTGTCATTACGGTACGACCGATAAAGATCTTCATAGAATATGTAGGAACCAATATGAGCATCTAGGTTCCCCTGTTGGTTATTGACCGGAGAGGTGTCTCGGTCATGTCTACATAGTTCTCGAACCCGTAGGGTCCGCACGCTAAACGTTCGATGACAATTTTGTACTATATGAGTTATGTGATTTGGTGACCGAATGTCGTTCGGAGTCCGGATGAGATCATGGACATGATGAGGAGTCTCGAAATGGTCGACAGGTAAAGATTCGTATATAGGACGGTGATATTCGGACACTAGAAGTGTTCTGGGACTACCGAGTACATAACGGGTCACCGAAAGGGGTTCCGGGCACCCCCGGCAACTATATGGGCCTAGTGGGCCAAGAGGGGGACAGACCAGCCCCTAAGGGGCTGTTGTGCCCCTATATAGGCCATAATAGGAGGAGAAGGAAAGAGGGGAAGAGAGAAGGAAGGGGAGGGATCCGGCCTCCCCCTTCCTTCCCTCTCCCTCCTCCTTCCTTCCTCGTTCGGAACTTATGGAAGGGGGAGGCTAAATTGAGGAGGCGCCCGAGTAGGATTCCTCCTACTTGGGGCATCCCCTTGGCTGCCTCTCCTCCCCTCCAACCTATATATATGTGGGGGGCACCGCTAGAAGACACACCAACAATTCCTAGCATTGTGCGACGCCCCCTCCACAGTTTACGCCTCCGGTCATATCTTCATAGCGCTTAGGTGAAGCCCTGTGCGGATCACTTCACCATCACCGTCACCACGCTTTCGTGCTTACGGAACTCATCTTATTCCTCGACACCTTTTCTGGATCAAGAGGACGAGGAACGTCATCGAGCTGAACATGTGCAGAACTCGGAGGTACCGTACGGTCGGTGCTTGATCGATCGGATCTAGAAGAAGTTCGACTACATCGACCGTGTTGTCAAACGCTTCCTCTTTTGGTCTACGAGGGTACATGGACACACTATCCCCCTCTCATTGCTATGCATCTCCTAGATAGATCTTGCATGAGCGTAGGAATTTTTTTGAAATTGCATGCTACGTTCTCCAACAGCAAGGTGGCCCAAACCTGGGTAAACTGCCTTGTCCATTGTTCTTCTTCCCTAGCCAGAGCACGCGGAAGCATCATCATGAGGTAGCGTGTTGCGAGATATGGCTTAGTGAAGGCAGCATGTGCACCCCAGTGTTTGAACATTCATGGGTCCTCGGAGCCCTGATTCTAATATTTGGCGCGCCAGGTAGGAGTGTGTCGCAGTTCTTCCTCTTCGCTCTGGTTTCGCTCCACCGACTCCATGGCTGATGCTCGCCGTGTTTGTGCCAAGCGCCAGGTGGCTCGCGTCATCAAGACAGAGCCCGCAGGCTGCGGCAAACACACCACTGCCTCGGCCGCGCCAACGCCGCCACCAACCCCGCTTTCCACGAGTAGCAGGACTCTTCCATGCACCCATTCGTGCAGCCCGACAGCCGTGATGTCTACTACACAACTTGTTCTTGTAGACTCGTGTTGGGCCTCCAAGCGCAGAGTTTTGTAGGACAGTAACAAATTTCCCTCAAGTGGGAGGCGTAGGATGAAGATGGTCTCTCTCAAACAACCCTGCAACCAAATAACAAAGAGTCTCTTGTATCCTCAACACACCAAATACAATGGTAAATTGTATAGGTGCACTAGTTCGGTGAAGAGATGGTGATACAAGTGTAGTAATGATAGTATATTTTTTTGTAATAGTAACGATAAAAAACAGCAAGGTAGCAAGTAACAAAAGTGGGCACAAATGGTATTGCAATGCTTGAACATGAGGCCTAGGGTTCGTACTTTTACTAGTGCAATCTCTCAACAATGCTAATATAATTGGATCATATAACCATCCCTCAATGTGCGATGGAGAATCACTCCAAAGTTCTTATCTAGTGAAGAACATAAGAATAAATTGTTTGTAGGGTATGAAACCATCTCAAAGTTATCCTTTCCGATCGATCTATCCAAGAGTTCAAACTAAAATAACACCATCTGATACACGTCAATCAACTCTAATGTCACCTAGATACTCCAATGTCACAATGAGTATCCGTGAGTTGATTATACAATATGTAGCAAACAAATTCTGATCCATAATACTCAATCCAACACAAAGAACTTCAAAGAGTGCCACAAGATTTCTACCAGAGAAACAAGGACGGAATCGCGCGTCAACCCCTACGCATAGATTACCCCAATGTCACCTCGAATCCACGAGTTGAGTGTGAAAACATATATCAAGTGAATCAATATGATACCCATTGTCACCACGGGTATTCATAGCAAGACATACATCAAGTGCTCTCAAATCCATAGAAGTATTCAATCCGATAAGAACAAAATCTCAAAGAGAAAACTCAATTCATCACAACAAGATAGAGAGGGAAAACACCATATGATCCAACTATATTAACAAAGCTCACGATACATCAAGATCGTGCCAAATCAAGAACACGAGAGATAGATAGATAGATAGATAGAGAGAGAGAGAGAGAGATTAAACACATAGCTACTGGTACAAACCCTTAGCCCCGAGGGTGGACTGCTCCCTCCTCATCATGGTGGCCGCAGGGATGATGAAGATGGCCTCCAGTAATGATTCCTCCCTCCGGCAGGGTGCCGGAACAGGGTCCAGATTGGGTTTTCATGGCTACAGAGGTTTGCTGTGGTAGAACTTCTAATCTAGGGTTATTTTTGGGGGTTTCTGTATTTATAGGATTTTCTGGTGTTGGTTTCAAGTGAAGATGGGCTTCGAGGACAAGACACCACCACACGGGCAAGGCACCAGGCGCGCCCTGGTGGGTTGTGATCACCTCCTTGACCTTTTCCCCCCTTCCACAAAGCTTCTAGTGCCTCTTTTGTTCCCAAAAAAATCGTCAAAAAGTTTCATCTCATTTGGAGAACTTTCATTTCTGCACAAAAACAACACCACGGTAGTTCTGCTGAAACAACGTCAGTCTAGGTTATTTCCATCCAAATCATACCAAAACCATATAAAATTGTTGTAAAGATGGCATGAATACTTCATAAATTATAGATACATTGGAGACGTATCAGCATCCCCGAGCTTAATTTTTGCTCGTCCTCGAGTAGGTAAATGATAAAAGAAATAATTTATGAAGTGTGAATGCTAGCATAGTGTGTAAGTTTGATCAATGATAATTTCATTCACTTTTACTAGCATCATAACAACAGCTCTTTCTCATAAACTCATCATGATAAAGTAGCAATCAATTCACATCTTATGGTTCAAACAATGCCTTCTCTTGAAACTTAACAACCTTTGTTCTCAGTCAACAAGCAATTACAATTCAACTTATTCAACAAAGTCAAAGTAAGAGCTCCACATACTCAATCATCATATAGTCTTCTATGATTGCTAGTACTCAAAGCATATTTTTAGAAAAAATGGCATCCATCAAACACAGAGAAAGATAGGGGCTTAATTTTCACCTCTCAACTCATTTATCATAGAGATAATTGTCAAGAATAATAAATCATGATCAAATATATTTGACTGGCCATATGTGCCTAGATCTTTCCCCACCACATGATGAAGGAAATATGCCCTAGAGGCAATAATAAAGTTGTTATTTTATATTTCCTTATTCATGATAAAGGTTTATTATTCATGCTAGAATTGTATTGATCGGAAACTTAAATACATGTGTGAATACATAAACAAATACCTTGTCCCTAATATGCCTCTACTAGACTAGCTCGTTGACCAAAGATGGCTAAAGTTTCCTAACCATGGACATGTGTTGTCATTTGATAACAGGACCACATCATTAGGAGAATGGTATGATGGAAAAGACCCATCCGTTAGCTTAGCATAATGATCGTTCAGTTTTATTGTTGTTGCTTTCTTCATGTCAAATACATATTCCTTCGACTATGAGATTATGTAACTCCCGGACACCAGAGGAATACCTTGTGTTCTATCAAACGTCACAACGTAACTGGGTGATCATAAAGATGCTCTACAGGTATCTCCGAAGGTGTTTGTGAGTTGGCATAGATCGAGATTAGGATTTGTCACTCCGAGTATCGGAGAGGTATCTCCGGGCCCTCTCGGTATTATCCATCATAAGCTTGCAAGCAAATGACTAAGGAGTTAGTTGATGTCTACTACACAAACTTCTTCTTGTAGACGTTGTTGGGCCTGCAAGTGCACACGCTCGTAGGACAGTAGCAAATTTCCCTCAAGTGGATGACCTAAGGTTTATCAATCCGTAGGAGGCATAGGACGAAGATGGTCTCTCTCAAACAACCCTGCAACCAAATAACAAAGAGTCTCTTGTGTCCCCAACACACCAAATACAATCGTAAATTGTATAGGTGCACTTGTTCGGCGAAGAGATGGTGATACAAGTGCAATATGGATGGTAGATATAGGTTTTTGTAATCTGAAAATATAAAAACAGCAAGGTAACTAATGATTAAAGTGAGCGTAAACGGTATTGCAATGATAGGAAACAAGGCCTAGGGTTCATACTTTCACTAGTGAAAGTTCTCTCAACAATAATAACATAGATAGATCATATAACAATCCCTCAACATGCAACAAAGAGTCACTCCAAAGCCACTAATAGCGGAGAACAAACGTAGAGATTATGGTAGGGTACGTAACCACCTCAAAGTTATTCTTTCAGATTAATCTATTCAAGAGTTCGTACTAGAATAACACCTTAAGACACAAATCAACAAAAACCCTAATGTCTCCTAGATACTCCATTGTCACTTCAAGTATCCATGGGTATGATTATACGATATGCATCACACAATCTCAGACTCATCCAACCAACACAAAGTACTTCAAAGAGTGCCCCAAAGTTTCTACCGGAGAGTCAAGAAAACGTGTGCCAACCCCTATGCATAGGTTCATGGGCGGAACCCGCAAGTTGGTCACCAAAACATACATCAAGAGGTACGTGATATCCCATTGTCACCACAGATAAACACGACAAGACATACATCAAGTGTTCTCATAAAAGACTCTATCCGACAAGATAACTTCAAAGGGGAAACTCAATTCATCACAAGAGAGTAGAGGGGGAGAAACATCATAAGATCCAACTACAATAGCAAAGCTTGGGATACATCAAGATCGTGCCATAGAGGGAACATGAGAGAGAACACGAGAGAGAGAGAGAGAGAGATCAAAGACATAGCTACCGGTACATACCCTCAGCCCCGAGGGTGAACTACTCCCTCCTCGTCATGGAGAGCGCCGGGATGATGAAGATGGCCACCGGTGATGGGTTCCCCCTCCGGAAGGGTGCCGGAACGGACTCCCGAGAGGTTTTTGGTGGCTACAGAGGCTTGCGGCGGCAGAACTCCCGATCTATCTTGATATTCGATGGTTTTAGGGTACGTAGGCTTATATAGGCGAAAGTACTCGGTCGGGAGGTGCTCGAGGGGTCCACGAGACAGGGGGCGCGCCTTGTAGGGGGGGTTCCCCCCTATCTCCTGGGCTCCTCGAGGGTCTTCTGACTTGATCTCCAAGCCTCCAGGATGATATTCTTCCAAAAAATCACGATGCCAAAGGTTTCATTCCGTTTGATATTCCTTTTCTTCGAAATACTGAAACAGGCAATAAAACAACAATATGGGTTGGGCCTCCGGTTAGTAGGTTAGTCCCAAAAATGATATAAATGTGTCAAAATAAAGCCCACAAACATCCAAAAAGGGGTAATATAATAGCATGGAACAATCAAAAATTATAGATACGTTGGAGACATATCAAGCACCCCTAAGCTTAATTCCTGCTCGTCCTCGAGCAGGTAAATGATAAAAACAGAATTTTTCATGTGGAATGCTACCTAGCATAATTCTCAATGTAATTTTCTTTATTGTGGCATGAATGTTCAGATCCAAATGATTCAAAATAAAAGTTCATATTGATAAAAGAAATAGTAACACTTAAAGCATACTAATCAAGGTAAGCATGTCTTCTCAAAATAGCATGGCAAAAGAAAGTTCATCCCTACAAAATCATATATTTAGGCTATGCTTCATTTTCGTCACACAAATATGTTCTCAACTTCTATACCCCCGATGATAAGCCAAGCAATTGTTTCATACTTAAATAATCTCAAACTTTTTCAACCTTCACGCAATACATGAGCGTGAGCCATGGATATAGCACTATGGGTGGAATAGAATATGATGAGGGGATTGTGTGAGAAGACAAAAGGAGAAAGTCTCACATTGACGAGGATAATCAACGGGCTATGGAGATGCCCATCAATTGATGTCAACATGAGGAGTAGGGATTGCCATGCAACGGATGCACTAGAGCTATAAATGAATGCTCAACAAAAGAAAACTAGTGGGTGTGCATCCAACTTGCTTGCTCACGAAGACCTAGGGCATTTGAGGAAGCCCATCGTAGGAATATACAAGCCAAGTTCTATAATGAAAAATTCCCACTAGTATGAAAAAGACAACTTATGAGACTCACTATATGAAAAACATGGTGCTACTTTGAAGCAAAATATATGAGACTCGCTACATGAAGAACAAGGTGCTACTTTGAAGCACAAGTGTGGAAAAAGAGATAGTAACATTGCCCTTTTTATTTATTATCTTTTTCTTTCTCTTTTTTTATTTTTTTATTTTTCTTTTGGGCCTTTCTTTTTTCTTTTGGCCTTTCTTCTTTTTTTTTCTTTTTTTTTCTTTGGGCAATGCTCTAATAATGATGATCATCACACTTCTATTGATTACAACATATGAATTACAACTCGAAACTAGAACAAGATATGATTCTATATGAATGCCTCCGTCGGTGTACCGAGATGGTGCAATGAATCAAGAGTGACATGTATGAAAAATAATGCATGGTGGCTTTGCCACAAATACGATGTCAACTACATGATCATGCAATGGCAATATGACAAAATTAAAGTATTTCATGAAGAACGGAACAGCGGAAAGGTAAAAGTGTGTATAATCCATGGACTCAACATTAGTCAAAAGAACTCATATACTTATTGCAAAAATTTAGAAGTCATCAAAAATCAAGTACTACGCGCATGTTCCTAGGGGGATAGATTGGTAGGAAAAGACCATCGCTCATCCCCGACCTCCACTCATAAGGATGCACAAGCCAGGTACACTTCATGTTTCAAATTTGTTACACAACTTTAACCATATGTGCATGCTACGGGACTTAAGCATTCTTTAAATTCATAATCACCCAACTAGCATGACTTTAGTATCACTATCCCCATATCTCAAAACAATTATCAAGTATCAAATTGATCATAGCATCCAATTCACTTCCTATGATAGTTTTTATTATACCCAACTTGGATGCTCATCATTCTAGGACCAACTTTGTAACCATAGCAAATACCATGCTGTTCTAAAAGACTCTCAAAATAATATAAGTGAAGATCAATGAGTAGTCGAATAATTGTGTAACTATGTGAAGACTCTCTAACATTAAGGAATTTCAGATCTTGGTATTGTATTCAAACAGCAAGCAAACAAAATAAAATGATATTGCAAGGATAGCACAACTCATGTGGAGAAGCAAAAACTTAGGCTCAACCGATACTAACCGATAGTTGTTGAAGAAGAAAGGTGGGATGCCTACCGGGGCATCCCCAAGCTTAGATGCTTGGGACTTCTTGAAATATTATATTGGGGTGCCTTGGGCATCCCCAAGCTTGAACTTTTGTGTCTCCTTAATTCTTCTCATATCATGGTTTCTCTATTTCTCAAAAGCTTCATCCACAACAAACTCAACAAGAACTCGTGAGATAGGTTAGTATAAACCAATGCAAAACCTTATCATTTTCTACTGTAACAAATCACTAAAATTATTATTCCTCATTGAATAATAAATTCCTCTGCATTTTTAATACTCCTATCCTCAAATAGAATCATTAAACGAGCAAACATATGCAAACAATGCAAACATAACAGCGATCTGCCAAAACAGTACAGACTGTAAAGAATGCAAGAGTATCAATACTTCCCTAACTCCAAAAATTATGAAATAAAATTCCTACTGTAGTAAATTTATCATATCTCATTATGTAAAAAGTTTCAACACTATATCATGCTCTGACTTTTCTAGGGAATTTTTGCAACAGCGGTAAACTTTCTGTTTTCAAACAGCAACATGTATACTAGCAAAATAAGCATGGCAAAGGCTATCCTTGACATTTTTATTGAAAATAAAGATGTAAAAAATTAGTCTAAATAAAAGCAAGCAAATACTAACAAGAGAAAATGACACTCCAAGCAAAACACATATCATGTGGTGAATAAAAATATAGCTCCAAGTAAAGTTACCGATGCACGAAGACGAAAGAGGGGATGCCTTTCGGGGCATCCCCAAGCTTAGGCTCTTGGTTGTCCTTGAATATTACCTTGGGGTGCCTTGAGAATCCCCAAGCTTTGGCTCTTGCCACTCCTTATTCCATAATCCATCGAATCTCTACCCAAAACTTGAAAACTCCACAACACAAAACTCAACAGAAAACTCATAAGCTCTGTTAGTATAAGAAAATAAAACCACCACTTAGATACTGTAATGAACTCATTATAAATTCATATTGGTGTAATATCTACTGTACTCCAACTTATCTATGGTTCATACCCTTCGATACTACTCATAGATTCATCAAAATAAGCAAAGAATGCATAGAAAACAGAATCTGTCAAAAACAGAACAGTCTGTAGTAATCTATATTAAAAGTATACTTCTGTAACTACACAAATTCTACCAAATTAGGAGGTCCTAAGAAATTTGTGTACCAATCAAGATCAAAAAGAATCCGATCAAGATCACGTTTCTGTGAATTAACAAAACTAATTTACTGGGTGCTAAAGTTTCTGATTTTCAGCAGGATCAACACAACTATCACCGTAAGCTATGCTAAAGGTCTTACTTGGCACTTTATTGAAACAAAACCTATAAAACATGATTACTACAGTAGTATAATCATGTGGACACACAAAAACAGTAAGGATAAATATTGGGTTGTCTTCCAACAAGCACTTTTCTTTAATGCCTTTCTAGCTAGGCATGATGATGACAACGATGCTCACATAAGAGATAAGAATTGAAACATAACGAGAGCATCATGAAGCATATGACTAGCACATTTAAGTCTAACCCACTTCCTATGCATAGGGATTTTGTGAGAAAACAACTTATGGGAACAATAATCAACAAGCATAGGAAGGTAAAACAAGCATAAGTTCAAAAATTGAAGCACATAGAGAGGAAACTTGACATTATTGCAACTCCTACAAGCATATGTTCCTCCCTCATAATAATTTTCAGTAGCATCATGAATGAATTCACAATATAACCAGCACCTAAATCATTCTTTCCATGATCTACAAGCATAGAAAATCTACTACTTTCCACATAAGCAAAATTCTTCTCATTCGTAATAGTGGGAGTATCATAAGAGACTTGAACACTAAAAATTGTTTCCACATTAAAAGAGTAATGTTCAGAAAAAGGGTAATCATAATCATGACAAGATTTATAAATATAATCATCACTACTTTTTATAGCATAAGTTTCATCACAATAATCATCATAAGTAGCAACTTCGTTCTCATCATAATCGATTGAAACCTCTCCCAAGATAGTGGAATCATCACTGAATAAAGTTGACACTCTTCCAAATCCACTTTCATATTCATCACAGTAAGATTTAACATCCACCAAAATAGTGGGATCACTACTTCCTAAAGTTGACACTCTTCCGAACCCACTTTCATCAATATAATCATCATAAGTAGGAGGCATGCTATCATCATAACAACTTTGCATATCAAAACTTGGGATGCTAAAAATATCATCTTCATTAAACATAGCATCCCCAAGTGAAAGGACATGCGGTGCCCCCATGTGTGGTTTTGGTAATTGATGACATTCTCTATGGACCAATGGTTGCATCGAGTTATATTTGAAGGATTTTTCCATAGGCATTTCTTGAAGTCCATGTGTTGGTTTCAAGGAGTTTATGGGTTGACCAAGGTGCTATTAAGGAATTATCCAAAGATTGGTCATGTGAGTGTTGAGCTTATTGCAAGCATGTCTTGAAGAAGAAGATTGTGTGATCATTCATATTTACCTTCAAGACATCATCCAAATGAAGAGAGTTGGAAAGATTCAAGGTTGATCAAGACTAAGTCAAGAGTGAATCAAGTTGATCAACTCACAAAGCATAGAAGATGTACCGAGTGGGACCAAGTGTTCCCATGGTATGGTAAGCATTGTCCATTACGCTTTGTGTACTAACCCATGGTCTACGTGAGAGTTCTTTGTGGGGTTAGGTATGTTTCCATGGTCTTGCGTCAAGAGGAAGATCCCATACAACCCATGGAGGATGAGATCAAGTGGTGATCTTCATCAAGTTTGCAGTGTGCAAGTTCAAGTGGAGCAACACAAAGAGTGGCTCACCCATAATGGAGTATGGGGGAGCAATCAAGTTTGAATCTTGCCATCCATTGTGGTGTCAATGGACTTGTGAAGATGTGCCGAAGAGTCGCTCACCCATAGTGGACTATGGGGGAGCAATCATCTAGTCTTCATCGAGCCAACGCAATCAAGAAAGGTGGTCCAACTTGAGGGAGTCAAGATCGTCATCATCTAGCTCAAGTGGACCATGTGCAAGGCAAAGGTTTGCCCTTGATAGGTTTTCTATTGTATCGGTCTCATGGTGGTAGTTGGGAGACCGGGTTATAGGATCGATAGCCGTACTATCAAGGGGGCTCTCAAGTGAGTAGCTTGATCATATCGTTCGTCGAGAGCTCAAACCATTGCATTCTTGCGTCATGTTTCTTGGTTCTTGTTTGGTTCTCTTTGTGAGTCTTAGAGCTTATGGTCATCTTGATGACAAGCTTGAGTTCATCGAAAACGGAGTTTGCATGTGTCTTCTATGATGTTTTCGGTGTTGGAGGTTTTACCGGTCTTCTCCAAGGAAGGGTTCTCACCATTTTCTTTTGGGCGTTTTCTCATTTGCTTATTATTGGTACTTATTTCAAGATTGTGTTAGCCCTTGTCGCTAGCTTTCCAACAAACTTGGTTTCGTTGAATTCGAAGTCCGTTTGCAAAAGTTGTGGTTGTTTTGGTAAAGGCTACATCGGTACTACCGCGACTAGAGCGGATGCAAATTTTTTACTACCGCTCCAGAGCGGTACTACCGCTGCTCCTGAGCGGTAGTACCGCTCCAGAGCAGTACTACCGTGGCTCCTAAGCGGTAGTACCGCCCCGGACCAAAATCTCGTGTTTTCTCTCTCGTTTGGGCTGTTTTGACCGTGCTAAGCGGTAGAACCGCTCCTCCAAGCAGTAGTACCGCTTGTGCACGACCTGAGCACATAACGGTTGGATTCGGGAGGTCCTATAAAAGGGGGTCTTCTTCCCCAATGAACCTAATCCTTTGAGCTCGTGTTCTTCCCCCATTGTTGACCTTCTTCGAGCTTGCTAACTCTCAATCCCTCCATGGATTCTTGCTAGATTTTGAGGGAAAAGAGAGAGGAGATCTAGATCCACATTCCCACCAATCACCTTCTCCTCTATGTGAGGGGAACCCCTTGGATCTTGATCTTGGAGTTCTTGGTGTTCTCCTTCTTGTTCTTCTTCTCATTTTCCTCCCTAGCATTAGTTGCTTCGGTGGGATTTGAGAGAGAAGGACTTGGGCACTCCGTGTGCCCTTGCCATTGCATTTGATGCATCGGTTTGAGTTCTCCACGGTGATACGTGGAAGCGAAGTTTGAGAAGCTTATTACTCTTGGGTGCTTGGTGCCCTTGAGCTTGTTCCTCTTGGGTGCATGGGCGCCCTAGATGGTTGGTGGTGTTCGGAGCTTAATCATTGTGGTGTAAAGCTCCGGGCAAGCGTCGGGGTCTTCAATTAGGTTGTGGAGATCTCCCCGAGCATCTTGACGGGTTCCGGTGACCGCCCCCAAGGGTTGCCAAAGTGTACGGATTCGGTGACCGCCCCCAAGGGTTAGCATTTGTACGGGTTCGGTGACCGCCCTCAAGGGTCCCTTAGTGGAATCACGGCATCTTGCATTGTGCGAGGGCGTGAGGAGATTACGGTGGCCCTAGAGGCTTCTTGGGGAGCATTGTGCCTCCACACCGCTCCAAACGGAGATTAGCATCCGCAAGGGTGTGAACTTCGGGATACATCGTCGTCTCCGCGTGCCTCGGTTATCTCTTACCCGAGCCCTTTACTTATGCACTTTACTTTGTGATAGCCATATTGTTCTTTGTCATATATCTTTCTATCACATAGTTGCTTATCTTGCTTAGCATAAGTTGTTGGTGCACATAGGTGAGCCTAGTTGTTTTAGGTTTTGTGCTTGACAAATTAACCGTTAGGTTTATTCCGCATTTGTTCAAGCCTAAACAGTAATTATTTTAAAGTGCCTATTCACACCCCCCCTCTAGGCGACATCCTCGATCTTTCAATTGGTATCAGAGCCTCGTCTCTCTTTGTTGGGCTTAACCGCCTAGAGAGTAAAGATGTCGACTAGAGGATTAGGATTCTCTGACACTCTTAGTTTCGATGGCACAAATTTTGATGTTTGGGTAATTCACATGCTTAATCTCTTTAGGTCATGGACCCAAATTTAGAGCGAATTGTAGATATGGGTTTTCTCCTCCAAAGGATCCCCAAAGATTATCTTTAGAGGATGAGAAAACTCTTATCTCAATGCTCAAGCCTCTAATGTGCTTTTCGATGCTTTGAGCAATGTAGTTATATTTCAACTCATGTCGTTCCGGGATGCTCATGAGTTATGGACAAAGCTTCAAGATAAATATGGTGTGTCCAAGATTTGTGGGGATGGTTGTTCTCCTCCACCTCCGGTCATATAGTCTTCTCAACTTCTTCTACTTCACCTACATGTGGTTTGCCACAAGGTAATGATATGGTGAGTAGTGTTGGTCATTGCAATGATGATAGTATGCTTATTGTGGATGATCCTTCGTCACTATATTATTGCAATGCTCCCTCTTTGGGCTTTAACACTTGAGCACTCCAAATGTTTCACATGCTTGTGTTGATAGTCCTTGCATATCATGTAGAAATTGCTTGACTAAATATCATGATGATATGCTTGCTATGTCTTGTTGCCATGATAAAATGCATCTATTTCCTCGAATTGTTGTGCTAACAATGTAGAGGAAACCAACACTCCATGAAACAAGATGTGGTGTTTAATGGTGCCTCAAGGATCCTACATCATCATCTATTGCGTTTTGCCTTATGGCTAAGGCGTCAAAGGTATCTCCTACTTTGTACCCCAATATGTCTCTTTATGATGATGTTGATGCTAATGATGATGAGGATAATGATGAAGAGAATGATAATGTTGCCTCCTTAAAAATTAAGGGGGAAATGGTTTTTAAAGCTCTTCATAAAAATAAAATTGCTCGCTCCAACTTCATGGAAATTATGTCCATTGCTATTGAGAGCAAGAAATATATTGATGAGTTGCAATCTCGTCTTGAGGAGCATGAGGTCACCATTGATAAAATGGAAGGTCATGGGCGTGATTACGCTAATGAGATTGCGGACCTCTCTCAAGCTCTTGAACTTGAACAAACCACCAAGGAATCTCTTGAGGAGACTTTTGCTCTAGAATTGTCTAGAGTGAAGGAATCCACTGATAGAGCCCTTGAGGTGGCCAATGTTTTGAAACTAAAATGCTAAGCTTGAAGTTGCTCATGCTAGACTCCTTGAGGATTTTGAGCACCTCGAAAATGGCTCAAGGGTCATTAAGGGTGAGCTCATCAAACTCACCGAGTCTCATGCTCAACTTGAAGCTTCTTATTTAAAAGAGCTTGCCAAGTTGCCTTCTCCTCTTGTTGTTAATGATGATGCTTGTGCTACTAATTCTATTACTTGTGAAGCATCCATTTTGAAGGAGAATGTTGAGCTACGGGCTCAACTTGAGGTGCTATCCTGCAATTATGGGAAATTGGAAGAAAGTCATGAAAAGCTCTCAAGCTCTCATGATGATCTTCTAGTATCCCATAGTGTGCTAAAGATAGATCATGAGGCCATGATTGCTAAGGTAACATCTAGTGAGCCTCATGTGGATACTAGCACTACTTCTAGTCAAAATAGTATATTGCCATGTGCTAGTCCTTGTAATTCATCTACTCACAATGTTGGTATATCTTGTGATGAATTGCTTTCCTTGCCTTGTTGCTCTAACGATGAAGCTTATACTTCCTCTAGTACTTGTGTTGAGACTAACCATGTAGAGGAAATCAAAGAGCTCAAGGGCCAAGTCACTTCTTTGAAGAAAGACTTGGAAAAGTGTCATGAAGGGAAATCTGCACTCAACAATATCTTGAGTGTGCAAAAATTCCCCAATGACAAAGGTGGACTTGGATTCAACTCCAATAAGAAGAAGAAGTCCAAGATGAACAAAAAGAAGGGCCAAGAACAAGTCAAGAATTCGGCCAAGATTGTTTGCTTCAAGTGCAAAGTAGAAGGGCATCATGTTAGATCTTGCCCATTGAAGAATAAGGCCATTAGTGTCAAGCAACAAGGGAAGAGGGCACAAGTTCAATCTCATGCTCAACCTCAAGTTGAAGAAAGGCCACTTCCCAAGAAGACTCAAGCTAATGCTTCTCTTGTGGAAAAATCAAGTGAGAAGAAAGTGAAGAGTAGACGTTGCTACTTATGTCGTGAGAAAGGTCACGTCGCTTCTTCATGCACTAGTGGTAACTTATCCAACCCAATTATTATTGATGATGTCTATTCTCTTGGGAAGGATAAGGTTGGCAATGTGTTTGCCAAGTTTGTTGGTACTCAAAATGGTGTCAAGAAAAGAAACATTTGGGTAGCCAAGCCTATTGTGACTAACCTCTTCGGACCCAACTTGGTTGGGGACCAACAAGCTCAAACTTGATCAATATGTGTTTTTGGAGGGCATTGGAGACTTGGCTACATTATGAAGAATTAAGGGGACTTCATCATTGTTTTTGTCACAAGCCAAGTCAATTGGATTATCAAGTTTCTATCTTATATCCAATGTGCCTCCTTGCGGTAACTTGTACTTAAATTGTTTACTTTGAAAGTTACTTGCCCCCTTGCATGTTTTGGTTTTGTTCCTTGCATGTGTTTGTATATGTTGCGCTTCCAACTTGCTTATGTATGTTGGTGTGCACTTCATGTACGTGTGAGTTGTGTGTTGAGCCTTTGTGCATCTTCTTTGTATCTTAGTTGGCTCTTGTGAGAGATTAATGGAATATCCCATTATTGGGGAGTGATGTGCTTTGTGCACCTCACACTCCTATAAGTGTGTGTACATGAGGAATACCATCTAGTATTGATATTACAAGATTATCTAGTCACTATGTGGTATGTCTTCTCATGAGAAATTCAAATTCTAAATTGTCCATTAATTATATCTTGTTGGATCCTCTTATTGCCTCTTGTTAAGTTTCTTCATTGGTATCACATTATGGGGGAGTAATATGCTATGTATATTACTAGCCTAGAAAATGTATACATTTGAGATATTGTCACCTAGCTAGTGTTGATATTGTAGATTATCTTGTTCCTAGGTGGCATGTTAGCTCTACAAGTTGCAATCTGCTTGTGTGTGGTGTGAAGATGATGTTGGATATCCTTGCTATCTACCACCGGGAATTCTTTCCATCTACTTCTTGTCTTTTGACAATTGGTAGTCATTTATGTGTGGTAGAATTTATTGATCATCTTTACATTGGCTTTTGTTTTACTTGCCTTTTCTCTTGCCAAGGATTGTGTCAACTCCCATTGTCTTCCATACCACTTGTGGATCTTGTTTATTTCTTGTTCTTGTCTAGTGTTTTCTAGATATAGTGAAAGCGGTGATCCCACCTTGTGCATTTTGTATTCAAATACAAATCCTATATAATGCACAACTCGTGGGGGAGCTATTCTATTTTCTTCAGAACACTCTTCTTGTGATCCTTATCAAGTGTGTTTTGGTGGAAGGCAAGCCATTTCTTTTTGGTACTTTGTGCCATCATGAAACTTTGTTGAGGGCTTGGTTTGTTTGGAACCATCCTCTCTTTGGGAGTTTGACATCTTTAGTTTAGTGTGTATCAATGGATATCTCATTCCTTGATGTATCTTTAATGATATCTTCCAAGTGATGATTTCTCCATTTAGTATCCTTTTCACTTGGCATTTCTTTGTCTTTTGGTTTCGGATTTTGAAAGTCTTGAGCATGCATGTTTACTTCATGTATTTCATTTGGCATGCTTTCTTTCTTTGACTCAATATATAGGGGAAACTCCACCTAGTCTTAATTTGGATGAGATGTGCATGAAATTCATTTTCATATCTATGTGCACATATTTATGTGGAGTTTGTCCTATGTATTGGTGTTTCTAACTATTTGGTCCCGATGAGTTTGGGTACCGTTTAGGTTCTGTTGTTCTTCTAGGAACATTTGGAGATGCATTGGATGCTCGGCTCACTCACAAGGAAGGTGTTGTCACCATGTGCATATTGGAGTCAAGCTAGGATGATCAATGAACTACTATCTACCTTCAATCGGTATCTACTACATCCTTCCAATGATATCTCGGTAACAAGTATCTATTCATGCTTTCCTCTCTTGCATTCAACCTTGTGTAAGTTGTATCTTGGCATGATATTCATTTCATATCTTGTGATACTTGTTTCCTTTCTCAAAGCATCCCAACGATGATCTCTGTTTCTAGTTGTGATGCCCTTGATGGATGTGTGTTTGGACTTCATTTATATACAATAAGACCATATCTAGCCAAGTGTTATGCTTTCAAGCAAATATCTTATTGGTATATTTATGACTTCCTTATGGATATCTTGTTCCTTCGTGGTGTAACTATTTCGGGTGTACATCCTTCTTTGTAGATATATATATATATATATATATATATATATATATATATATATATATATCATCATGATTTCGTCTACATAGAACCTTATACACTTGAGAGAAATTACATCTCTAGTTGATATCCTTTCTTTCACGTCCACCCTGTCTTTCTTATGTTATTTCTTTGGTGGCTCCGTGAAAGATTTTGCCTTGAGTGTGTGTCCTCTATCGTTGCATCTTGATGCACTCTTATGTGGTGAAGATTATTTTCCTCATGCTTATCTTTACAAGGCTTTTGCCATCTTAATTGGCATCCCTCGTCTTGATGTGGCTTTCATCTTCTATCTTCACCACGGGTTGTCACAAGCATAAGTTCTTTATATGCTTATTAGTAAGTTTGTGAACCCATTTGCTAGTTGTGTGTTGGAATGATAGGCCTTGCACCGTGTGCCTCATTCTTTCAAGACTATGTTGATGCTTAATGCTCATCCTAATTTTAGTCCTCTCAAGTGCTTCGCCATGACTCACACACATCATTTTGGTTGAGCCTATTCTTAAGTTGCCTCTTTTACATGTTGCTCAACCATGTGCTTGTTGCAAGCGCTAGGCTTTGTTTCCTATATGCTCACATGCACTGGATGTGAGTTTCTATCGATTTTGAGGGAGCTATGATCCTATTTTGTGCACTTTGAATTCAAATACAAAAATTCTTATGTGTGCACAAGTCATGGGGAGCTTCTCTAGTTTCTTTAGAACACTCCTTTGCGTTTATCATAATATCTTTATTCTTGTGGCATGTAGGATCATTGGTCTAGTTGGTTCAATTGATATCCGTTGATTGCTTGCTTCAATTGGTATCTTCTTATTGCTTGTGTCTCTCTTTGTTATGTCTTTGTGTCATATCTTTTTGTTGCAATCTTTGGGCCTCAATATAGTTTGTCTTCCTCCAAGTATTGGCAGTTGGATATGTGTATTGCATTCCACTCTCTTGTTGAGAAATACACAATTTATGGAGGAACACCTTTTATTTTGGCCTTCTCAGCTTTTCACCCATTTTGGCAATCGATGCCAATGGGGGAGGAGTTTCAGAGAGTTTTGTGGAGAAGTCTTATGAGTTTTCTCCTTGCTTTGGTTGTGGTCCTAAGCATTTGCATCTCATTCTCCTGCATCATTGGTTGTTGCATTGCATTGTGATGCATAATTCCTTATATAAACTCTCTTGAAAGTGATTGTCATCAATTACCAAAATGGGGGAGATTGAAAGGACATGCGGTGCCCCCATGTGTAGTTTTGGTAATGGATGACATTCTCTATGGACTAATGGTTGCATCGAGTTATATTTGAAGGATTTTTCCATAGGCATTTCTTGAAGTCCATGTGTTGGTTTCAAGGAGTTTATGGGTTGACCAAGGTGCTATTAAGGAATTATCCAAAGATTGGTCATGTGAGTGTTGAGCTTATTGCAAGCATGTCTTGAAGAAGAAGATTGTGTGATCATTCATATTTACCTTCAAGACATCATCCAAATGAAGAGAGTTGGAAAGATTCAAGGTTGATCAAGACTAAGTCAAGAGTGAATCAAGTTGATCAACTCACAAAGGTGGTCCAACTTGAGGGAGTCAAGATCGTCATCATCAAGCTCAAGTGGACCATGTGCAAGGCAAAGGTTTTCCCTTGATAGGTTTTCTATTTTACCGGTCTCATGGTGGTAGTTGGGAGACCGGGTTATAGGATCGATAGCCGTACAATCAAGGGGGGCTCTCAAGTGAGTAGCTTGATCGTATCGTTCGTCGAGAGCTCAAACCATTGCATCCTTGCGTCATGTTTCTTGGTTCTTATTTGGTTATCTTTGTGAGTCTTAGAGCTTATGGTCATCTTGATGACAAGCTTGAGTTCATCGAAAACGGAGTTTGCATGCGTCTTCTATGATGTTTTCGGTGTTGGAGGTTTTACCGGTCTTCTCCGAGGAAGGTTCTCGCCATTTTATTTTGGGCCTTTTCTCATTTGCTTATTATTGGTACTTCTTTCAAGATTGTGTTAGCCCTTGTCGCTAGCTTTCCAACAAACTTGGTTTCGTTTAATTCGGAGTCCGTTTGCAAAAGTTGTGGCTATTTTGGTAAAGGCTGCAGCGGTACTACCGCGACTAGAGCGGATGTAATTTTTTACTACCACTCCAGTGCGGTACTACCGCTGCTCCTGAGCGGTAGTACCGCTCCAGAGCAGTACTACCGTGGCTCCTAAGCGGTAGTACCGCCCCGGACCAAAATCTCGTGTTTTCTCTCTCGTTTGGGCTGTTTTGACCGTGCTAAGCGGTACTACCGCTCCTCCAAGCGGTAGTACCGCTTGTGCACGACCTGAGCACATAACGGTTGGATTCGGGAGGTCCTATAAAAGGGGGTCTTCTTCCCCAATGAACCTAATCCTTTGAGCTCGTGTTCTTCCCCCATTGTTGACCTTCTTCGAGCTTGCTAACTCTCAATCCCTCCATGGATTCTTGCTAGATTTTGAGGGAAAAGAGAGAGGAGATCTAGATCCACATTTCCACCAATCACCTTCTCCTCTATGTGAGGGGAACCCCTTGGATCTTGATCTTGGAGTTCTTGGTGTTCTCCTTCTTGTTCTTCTTCTCATTTTCCTCCCTAGCATTAGTTGCTTCGGTGGGATTTGAGAGAGAAGGACTTGGGCACTCCGTGTGCCCTTGCCATTGCATTTGGTGCATCGGTTTGAGTTCTCCACGGTGATACGTGGAAGCGAAGTTTGAGAAGCTTATTACTCTTGGGTGCTTGGTGCCCTTGAGCTTGTTCCTCTTGGGTGCATGGGCGCCCTAGATGGTTGGTGGTGTTCGGAGCTTAATCATTGTGGTGTAAAGCTCCGGGCAAGCGTCGGGGTCTTCAATTAGGTTGTGGAGATCTCCCCGAGCATCTTGACGGGTTCCGGTGACCGCCCCCAAGGGTTGCCAAAGTGTACGGGTTCGGTGACCGCCCCCAAGGGTTAGCATTTGTACGGGTTCGGTGACCGCCCTCAAGGGTCCCTTAGTGGAATCACAGCATCTTGCATTGTGTGAGGGCGTGAGGAGATTACGGTGGCCCTAGTGGCTTCTTGGGGAGCATTGTGCCTCCACACCGCTCCAAACGGAGATTAGCATCCGCAAGGGTGTGAACTTCGGGATACATCGTCGTCTCCGCGTGCCTCGGTTATCTCTTACCCGAGCCCTTTACTTATGCACTTTACTTTGTGATAGCCATATTGTTCTTTGTCATATATCTTGCTATCACATAGTTGCTTATCTTGCTTAGCATAAGTTGTTGGTGCACATAGGTGAACCTAGTTGTTTTAGGTTTTGTGCTTGACAAATTAACCGTTAGGTTTATTCCGCATTTGTTCAAGCCTAAACCGTAATTATTTTAAAGTGCCTATTCACCCCCCCCCCCTCTAGGCGACATCCTCGATCTTTCACCAAGCTTGGGACAAACATTAATTTCAGCAAATATATTATCAAATATTTCATCCTTATCAAACATAGCTTCCCCAAGCTTGGGTCCTTTCATATCATAAGCATAATCACTTTCATCATTAAAAATATGGATAGCACCAATAGTATAGCAATTACCATCATCACAATGAGTAGTAGGAGCAACATCATTTGGGAGGGATACCTTTCTACCTTTGTTGCTCCTTCTTTTCTTTTTCTTCTTCACATTATGTGTGGGTTCAACCTTCCTCTTTGAGCTCCTTATAGATGAGATTGGCTGAATAGAAAGATCCTCCTCGTTACCTGATTCATCATAAGAAATAATAGGAGGATATTGGGAAGTCTCTTCCCTTTCATTAGTATTCTCGTCATCTCCTATTTGCTTTCTTTTCTTTAGGTAATTGGCAATATAAGGATTTTCAATGCAATTCTCCGCACAAAACAAATAAATCTTTTCTAGATCAATACCAAGAAAATGCATAAGATTAAATTCTGGAATAGGCTTAGTTAAACGTTTCAACTCTTCACAACCCAAAAGCAACCTAAGTTCATTGTAATGAGAAAGGGAGATCAAATCATCACAATTTTTGGACACGATCCGATCATGAAACAATTTGCATTGGAGATGTAAATGATCTTGTTTATTGCAAAATTCACAACGGGAAAGATATCTTAAATTCTCCGCACTCTTATCTAGTCTTTCTTGCAACTTCTTAGTTTCTAAATACTTATGCCTCTTGCAATATATATCTTCTCTATTTGGTGTGTTCATGCAAACATGTACTCCACAAAAGTTGACATCCTCATAAGATATTTTCATCATGACTAGAGCAATCATCATTAGTACTAAGGATATTCAAGGAGTTTATACTAACAACATTGCAATCATGCTCATCATTCAAAGATTTAGTACCAAGCATTTTAAAGCATTCTTCTTCTAGCACTTGAGCACAATTTTCTTTTCCATCATACTCACGAAAGATATTAAAAAGGTGAAGCGTGTGAGACAAACTTAACTCCATTTTTTTGTAGTTTTGTTTTATAAACTAAACTAGTGATAAAACAAGAAACAAAAAGATTCTATTGCAAGATCTAAAGATATACCTTCAAGCACTTACCTACCCGGCAACGGCGCCAAAAAAGAGCTTGATGTCTACTACACAACCTTCTTCTTGTAGACGTTGTTGGGCCTGCAAGTGCACAGGTTTGTAGGACAGTAGCAAATTTCCCTGGAGTGGATGACCTAAGGTTTATCAATCCATAGGAGGCGTAGAATGAAGATGGTCTCTCTCAAACAACCCTGCAACCAAATAACAAAGAGTCTCTTTTGTCCCCAGCACACCCAATACAATGGTAAATTGTATAGGTGCACTAGTTCGGCGAAGAGATGGTGATACAAGTGCAATATGGATGGTAGATATAGGTTTTTGTAATCTGAAAATATAAAAACAGCAAGGTAAATAATGATAAAAGTGAGCGTAAACAGTATTGCAATGATAGGAAACAAGGCCTAGGGTTCATACTTTCACTAGTGAAAGTTCTCTCAACAATAATAACATAGATAGATCATATAACAATCCATCAACATGCAACAAAGAGTCACTCCAAAGCCACTAATAGCGGAGAACAAACATAGAGATTATGGTAGGGTACGAAACCACCTCAAAGTTATTCTTTCGGATCAATCTATTCAAGAGTTCGTACTAGAATAACACCTTAAGACACAAATCAACCAAAACCCTAATGTCACCTAGATACTCCATTGTCACTTCAAGTATCCGTGGGTATGATTATATGATATGCATCACAAAATGTCATATTCATCCAACCAACACAAAGTACTTCAAAGAGTGCCCCAAAGTTTCTACCGGAGAGTCAAGAAAACGTGTGCCAACCCCTATGCATAGGTTCATGGGCGGAACCGGCAAGTTGGTCACCAAAACATACATCAAGAGGTACGTGATATCCCATTGTCACCACATATAAACACGACAAGACATACATCAAGTGTTCTCATAAAAGACTCAATCCGACAAGATAACTTCAAAGGGGAAACTCAATTCATCACAAGAGAGTAGAGGGGGAGAAACATCATAAGATCCAACTACAATAGCAAAGCTCGGGATACATCAAGATCGTGCCATAGAGGGAACACGAGAGAGAGAAAGATCAAACACATAGCTACTGGTACATACCCTCAGCCCCGAGGGTGAACTGCTCCCTCCTCGTCATGGAGAGCGCCGGGATGATGAAGATGGCCACCGGTGATGGGTTCCCTCCAAACAGGTGCGGAACGGACTCGAGAGGTTTTGGTGGCTCTGAGAGGCTTGCGGGCGGAACTCCCGATCTATCTTGATATTCAATGGTTTTAGGGTACGTAGGCTTATATAGGCGAAAGTAGTCGGTCGGGAGGTGCTCGAGGGGTCCACGAGATAGGGGGGCGCGCCCTGTAGGGGGGGTGCCCCCTTTTCCTGGGCTCCTCGAGGGACTTCTAACTTGATCTCCAAGCCTCCAGGATGATATTCTTCCAAAAAATCACGATGCCGAAGGTTTCATTCCGTTTGGACTCCGTTTGATATTCCTTTTCTTCGAAATACTGAAATAGGCAATAAAACAGCAATATGGGTTGGGCCTCCGGTTAGAAGGTTAGTCCCAAAAATGATATAAATGTGTAAAATAAAGCCCGTAAACATCCAAAAAGGGGTAATATAATAGCATGGAACAATTTAAAATTATAGATACGTTGGAGACGTATCATTAGTCACGAGGTGATGTATTACAGAACGAGTAAAGAGACTTGCTGGTAACGATGTTGAACTAGGTATGAAGATACCGACGATCGAATCTCGGGCAAGTAACATACCAAAGGACAAGGGGAATTACCTATGTTGTCATAGTGGTTCGACCGATAAAGATCTTCGTAGAATATTTAGGAGCCAATATGGGCATCCAGGTTCCTCTATTGGTTATTAAGCAGAGATGTGTCTCGCTCATGTCTACATAGTTCTCGAACCCGTAGGGTCCGCATGCTTAACGTTCGTTGACGATATAGTGTTATATGAGTTATATGATTTGGTGACCGAATGTTGTTTGGAGTCCCAGATGAGATCACAGACATGACGAGAAGTCTCGAAATGGTCGAGAGGTAAAGATTCATATATAGGACGATGGTTATTGGACACCAGAAGTGTTTCAGGTGGTACCGAGTACTTTTCGGGTCACCGGAAGAGGTTTCTGGCAGCCCCATTAGGTTATTGGGCCTTATGGGCCAAAAGGGGAAGAGCACACCAGCCCACAAGGGGCTGGTGCGCCCCTCTACCCCCTGCCCACGCACAAAGGAGGGAGGGAAGGTAAGGGGAGGCGCCCTAAGGCAGCCATCTCCCTTTCCTTTCCCCCTCATGTTCAAATAAGGAAAAGGGGTCACGGCTAGGCAGGTGCCCTAGGGCAGCCGCCGGCCACTTGGGGTGCCCTAGGGGAGGGGCGCCACAACAGCCCACAACATTGCCTTAGCCGTGTGCGGTGCCCCCATCCACCATTTACTCCCTCGGTCATATTTCCGTAGTGCTTAGGCGAAGCCCTCCGGAGATCACATCACCATCACCGTCACCACACCGTCGTGCTGTCGGAACTCGTCTACTACCTCACTGTCTTGCTGGATCAAGAAGGCGGAGGACGTCACCGAGCTGAACGTGTGCAGAAGCGGAGGTGCCGTACGTTCGGTACTAGATCGGTTGGAGCGCAAAGAAAGTTTGACTACATCAACCACGTTGTGAAACGCTTCCGCTTACGGTCTACAAGGGTACGTAGACACACTCTCCCCCTCGTTGCTATGCATCTCCACGGATAGATCTTGCGTGTGCATAGAAATTTTTTTATTTTCCATGCAACGTTTAAACAAAACTCCCCCAGAATTGTTGATAGTTGGACGGCACCCGTTGTTTCAGACAAGCCGTGGAGTGTGATTGTTGGTGGAGGGGGAGTAAAATCTTTACCTTTCTGTTTGGGAACCTCCTATAATATTAGCCTTTGTTTGGCAAGCTGTTGTAAGTTTTCGATGAAATCTTTAGTACTCTGTATGCCAAATTTAATGATGTGTTCATTCCAAAAAAATTAAAATGGGTAAAACCCGAGAAGTTTTGTATTTTTATATTATGAACCTTCGATTCTCAAATTTAAATTCTTCTACATTGAATGGGTAGCTACAACAATAAATTTGGATCAGCCTTTCTACTCCCCTGCACCTAGGTTGAGCAGGTATATCTAGTATGGAAGATATTGGGAACTCTTGGTTGTTATGTTGACAATGAAAGCATACCTCTCAAAATTATTTTCATCTCTATTTAAAAGCTTCGAGCTCTGGCACCTCTGCAAATCACTGCTTCCCTCTGCAAAGGGCCTATCTTTTACTTTTATGGAAGAGTCAGTAGTATTCCTTCTCATTCCAACTTACTCTTTAGTTGGCAAGCATCATGTGATGGGGAAAGATCTAAGCATATTTATTATTGTTGACAATCTATTATATACACAGAAGTCAAATAAGCCATCACGTTAGTCCACATATATTAAATTATCTTGACCGTAAATTTTAGAGATTAATGGTTGAGATTTAAAGATATAGCGTTACATATAAATATATCGCATCCAAACACTTTGACACGTAACGTGTCATATACTAATAGTCCAATGCGTTATAAGAAAAAAAAAGAGGCTAACTTACGTTTGTGTTACACAAGTACACATATGGGAACAATCCTAAAAAAAGTACATACATGGGAACAAAAAAAAGGTTCGGCAGCCTGCTAGGTAAGAGTCCACTTGGGCAAAAAGGAAAGAGTCCGGCCACCCCAAGGATCGGGTCCCAGGAGAATACGTGTGCTGATTAATTCCTAAAAAACAGAATTAATTTGCAGGCGCCGGCAAACTAATCAGTCCGGACTTTCTCCTTATGTGTTGTAATAAAACAGTTTAGACTCAGCTTAGTAATCCACGTTTGATATAACAGTCTTTCTGTGCGCATTTTGAAAATATACATATTTGTATATACATATCAAATACAGTGGGGCAAAGAGATTAGAAAAATAGTTTCGATTATAATGGTTGAGATCTAAAGGTTTGAACGTTACACACAATGTTTGAAAGGTGCCGTTGTACCTAACCTGTCACGTTTAGAGTATAAAAAATGACGTGTTAAGTACAAATAGGTAGCCAAGCGGCAACGGAAAAAAGGCATTCAATCCGACTCAACATACACTAGGTAAACATGTAATTAGAAATTCCATATATCCACATAGATTAAATTAGCCATTTTTTCTTATATTAACGGCTCAGATTTAAACACTAACTTGGAAGGGAAATTGCAACGTTAAATATAAATAGGTAAACAAATAGTTAGACTGTCACGTACAAATATTTTTGAGATAATAATACTAACTTGGAAGGAACGGTTCAGACTCGACAAGAAAAAAAGTTATTTGGAAGGAGTAAATGGGAGGTAAATCAGCTTGCATCAGCGTACGTACGTGCATAGGACTCCAAAACTGAGACTAAGACAGATGGATGTAGCGTGAGAAAACTAGACGGGAAGCACTAGGTCATATATTAGTATGGACCAGCTTAGGACGTCAGCGAGAATTTTGAATAATTTTAAGTCCTATTATTTGGTTCTTCATTATACCAGCTACTAGATTCGTAGTAGCTAGGCTATAACCGAGGATTTTTGGTTTTAGGGCTCCATGGAACTCAACTTTTTGAAAATTCCAGCATCAATCTTTTAAGTTTCCAAAATACTGAAAATAAATATACATAAGTACTTATACATGTTTACTAGACGCGTGTAAAATTTTCATTACAGAATATGTTTTAATGTGATCTACATAGAAAAAACAAAATCATGTTCTTTTATAGTGCTACAATTACATGATTTTGTTATCTTTATGTCGCATATAAATTTTTTGCCCCACGAAACATTACAAACAAGTAGTATACATCCACAGGTATGTGTGTATCTTTCCCTACTAATAAAGCAGCTAACGCTTCTGGTCGTCCGTCATTGGTATTTTTTACATAAAAGTCCCTTTGTTTCTAGGAATTCAACCCGCACTCCCGTCATAAGTCAGCCCCAAACCGGTACAAAGGACACAAAAAAAAACAGCGCCCCGCACGACCTTGCCTCCTCGATCCCATCTTCACCTCCATCCCACCGCCTCCTGCCCCGCGCCGTCCGCCCGACACCACGTCAACCGGGAGCGCGTCCCTCCCTAGACGGCGGCGATGATGGAGGGCGCCGCCCAGCTTCTGACCGACGGATTCGCTAGCTCCTCGCTCCTCGGGGCCAGCCCCTCCCCCGTGCCGGATCGCGCATCGGCTTGGGGCCCCTTGGGCGTGCCGCCGGTGCGGGAGTCCTGCGCGGCCGTGCGGGCTGGGAACCGAGCAGTGACGTTAAACAGGGAGCGAGAGCGGCCTCACCCACCCACATCAGCGGCGCAAAAAAACAAGATTCCGACGAAGAAGCGGCGACCGGCGAGAGAGCGATCGAGGAAGGATGTCGTCTGCGCGGCCGGCGGTCCTGCTGGTCGCGGCCGTGTGGGTGCTCCTGTCGGCCGACGGCGTGCCGGCCGACGGCCCGGCGTGCCTGTGCACGGGCCCGCAGTGTGTGCCACCCTGCCCTGTCCCGGGGACGCCGCTGCCGACGACGTCGCCCAGGCAGTTCCCCTTCTGCCCGGAGCGGCTGCAGCCGACCGGGCCCTTCCCGTGGGAGCAGCAGCCGCCGGCGGCGCCCAGGACGCAGGGTTCCTTGCGGCGGCAGTGGCGAGCCCGGCAGGACGACGGCCGTGACGGTGGCCGCCGCGTGCTCTGCTTTCTTGCTGCTCCTGCAGCAGCGACTCTCTCTGGCTGGCTCGCCCACCTCTGTAGACCAGTAGATTCAGGTCAGGCTGCAGGGTGGTCAGAAGATGCTCAACTTATATATAGGCCTTCGATTCAGTTCATATATGTAGGCCATGGATGGATGAACAATCTAAAAATTTGGTTCCTCCTCCTTTTTCACTCTGTTCTTGCGAGAATTGGCAAGTTTTTGATTCATTGCAACTGAATGCTGGGGCACTGCCAGATCTGATATACTAACACACATGGAGTATTAGTACCATTTGGATCTGTGTATGATTGGTGCTTTATGAGATGTTGAGATGCATGGTCTGGAACGTGCATATATTCTTTCTTGACCTAGATTAGAAGCAGTTGGGCCACGGTGAGAGCCTCGATTCGCTCCCTCGCCGCCGCCGCCCCATCTACCATTATTGGCCTAGATTAGAATTTGTCCTTGCTGATTCGCCGTTGCCTGATTTCTTATGTTTCTCTCTTGTTGATGCAAACTTGCTCTGCTTGACTCTGTTTTGGCCTCAAGGCGCTGGCCTTTTGTGTCGTAGGTTTTGAAAGCATGTAGTATGTTGCTTGATTCATATGATCATGGAGTACCTTTTCGTGCTGATGTTGGCTTCTGATGTTTTGCTGTTGTACTTATGCTACCAGAGATAATGCGGGGGTCCTCCTTGCTTAAGCACCAGCATGGTGGGGACTTTCAGAGGTTGCCGCCGATGGCGAGTCCAAACCAGATGCATCATCTTCCGCCGCCCCCAATGCCTAATTTCTGTGGAAATGGTTTTGGCCCGTGGAACCACGGTGCGCATCCAGAGGTAATTAAGTTAGTTATCTGACATGAGGGTGGCATGTTCACTCATCCATCATATCTGATCGCATCCGCTGGTAATTAATCTTCAAAAGAACAGAGAATGATACACAAGATCCTCTCTTGGTGGTTTGAAGGTTGCATCCTACTTTCTGCATCTTAATTGCATACTTGTGTATCATTCCATTTAATGATAGTATGGACGCGATAAGTTGCATCCTCTCCATCACATTTGATCGCATGGTATTTAATGATAGTATATGTTCATTCCTTATGTTTTCTGGTAATTAAACCGGCAGTCCCTTTTTAAGTGCTTATCTCGGAAAGCATTTCGTTTTTGCCCAAACAATCCTTCCTTACTCGGCTAATCAGAGATAAGGTTTCGTGTTTTTTGCAGGGGGCACCTGCGTTGAAGCCACAGACCACGGCAGCGCAGGCTTGCAGGGGGCGGCGGCCATGGCGGGGAGGCGGCGTTGCACTCGAGCGCTGCATCAGGCGGCGGCAGCAAGGCAGGAGACAGCGTCGGAGAATGCATCAAATGTTTGATGAATTGCTTGAAGAAAATGCATCGGGTCCTTTCTTGCATGCTTCAAGTCTTCAACCAGGTAAAATAAATCCTGGTATTGTTTTTCTTCTTGCATTACTTATCTAATCTCCCAACAGATTTGGTGGGTTGGTGTGGTTGTTAGTCTTAGTTTTAACCGTGGCTATGAAATTTTGTTGAGAAGTAGGCAAACATAGAAGTTGTTGTTTGTTGAATGAATTTGCAAATGTATCTCTTTTATTCCTAAAACAGTTAGTCAGCAAGATCTTTCGCACTGGTGTGATACTATTATTTCTACCCAAGCTCTAATATTTTTAGTACCAAGAAAAATTGATGCATCTGAAGTATGACACATCTCTCTATTATGAAACTGTGGTTGTATTGTTTGTCATCTGAAAACCACACTCAAGTATACATTAAGGGACATGATGCCCAGAAAGTAATCACTAGGCATGGATATCACTCTTGACCTACATAGTACAACATTGCATAATTTTCTGGTTTTCTGAAGGTACAATTCAGTATTATTTTTTATCATACAAAGATAGAAGAAAGACCACAAGAGCTGATTTTGTGCACCTTGCTGCGTAGGCACCCACTTGATTAAGATATTCGAAGTGTGAGCTTTTAGAATTTCAAAATAACAAGTCAGATTCTCATTATCAACCTGTGTTCACATTCTAATTTTTTCTGACTCTTATCAGATTGTATTTGAGAATAATTTGATGAACCACCATGTCGCCCTTCAATACATTTCTAGAGCTGAAATTTCAGGGCATCAAGAAGTAATTAACTATGCTTCAAGTAAGGAAGTTATTTGGTATAACTTTTTTGAGGACTAACGCCCTGTTCTGAATCTCTCCCGTCCGCTCCACTCAGCGGAGCTCCAGGAGCTCGGTTTGAGCTGCTCCGTGGAAATAAGCTGCAGTTTCCTCCGCTCCGGGAGCGCAGTCCAGGGAGCGGAGAGGAACCGAACAGGCCCTGAATTACTAGATTAATGTTTTGAAGTTATTGAGCTGCAGATATGGCATGTGCGTACACGAAGACCTGGTGCATCAAAGCTCGGTGAGGACACACCTCTCTTACAGGACAGGTTTGTCTACAATCCGAACTTCAATTTCCACAATAAAACGCATGTTTTTATTTATCATGGTTTCTTCTCTTACATAACCAAACATTTTGCAGATGTTGTGGTAAAGCTGCTGTCTTGTGACCATGAGGTCACGGGTTCAAGTCTTGGAAACAGCCTCTTGCAGAAATGTAGGGAAAGGCTGCGTACAATAGACCCAAAGTGGTCGGACCCTTCCCCGGACCCTGCGCAAGCGGGAGCTACATGCACCGGGTTGCCCTTTTTTTTCCAACGCCATTAAATCCCAGTCTTATCTAATTTGAAATGGATCCAGCGTGTGTGATGTATGCTCCCCTCAGTTTTCGGAGGAACATGGTGCTATTTGGTGCTTTTAGTTGCGGAAAAAATGTCATTAGTCAGGCACTTTCTAAGGTGGTCACCTGACTGCTCTGTTGTCGAAATCCTTTGTCTATAGTATTTTCTTTGTACCATCTCTATGCCGTCTATTGAGTTTGAAAATATCTGCGGTACTCCAATTTTGAAGCTCTGGTTTATGTGGGATGTGGGGAAAGAGGAAATGAGATGTCTGATGTTCTCATATATGGATTTCCCCAATTGACAGTGACATTAACTGACATGATGTGAACGGTGCAGCCGCTTAAATTCCATGGAAAGCTCACCATGGTCGGCTTTCTTACTCCAGATGGGTGGGAGGAACAGGGAGGAAGAGGAGCCGCCCAAGGTCTCATCGTGTGGCGGTGGAAGCGCTATTCTTCCTGCCCTCGTCCTCTGAGAATGACGGGGACAAGGGAGGCTGCTTGCCGTTGTCCTAATAGAGGAGAAGAAGAATGGGGAACAGGAAGTGCGTGTCGGTCAAGTATTTCAATGGGCCAAGCCCAAAAAATAGTGCAAAATAATTTACAAATGAAATCTAATATTCCAAAAAATGTTCGTCACCATAATAATGATTCCATTCTAAAAAATATCCTTGAATTGTTTTTAAAAAACACCTCAAAACAAAGAAATATTCATTTTTTTCTGAATAACAAAAAATAAAGTTGATTGAAAGACTATTTCATACACAACTACTCTCCCATCGGGTGAAATGAAAGTGTGGAGTTGAAATAGGTCATGACAAACATTATTAGGGTATGTCCAGATTTCATGGTCCAAAAAGAAATACTTGATGTAACCTTATTTTTGACGTTTTTGCAGAAAATGGATTCAAAACGTGTTTCATAATTGCATGAGGAGCAAGTTATATTTAATATTTCGCCCGGTGCAACGCACGGGCATTTTTACTAGTTATTAAAAAAAATGAAACCTAAACTTTTGATTCTTGATTTTTTCCAAATTTGAAGCTGCATGGAGATCAAGCTTCATTACCTACTTCCGCTCAGCTGCACATAAGGGCGTGCATGCGTTTGTGAGATATATGCGTTTTTGTGGGGTTTATGCATATTTTGAATTTTCTAGATGGAATATATATCATGCAGGTGTGTAAGATTACTTGGCTATGAAGTAACTATGTATTTTTCACATAAGCATCAAATGCATTGGACTTTTTGTTATAAAATCCTTTTGATTAAGAATGAATGGTTATATAGTGTTCAGATAGAATTTAGTAGAACATCTAATGGCTATAATGAAAATGATTTCCTCTTTTTTTTTCCTTTTTGTGATATTTTCTAGCATATGTTTTTTTTCACTGTCTACCTTTCAAATATAAAGCGACGGTTACTTGGATTTAGCTGGTCAGGCTACACAAATAATTAGAGTGAGAGGATATTGTAACGAGCATTTAGAATCATGCAGGGAAGGTCGACATCCAGGATATTGTGTTATTTAGAAACAAAATTGCACTTCAAACTATGATGAGGCATATGGAGGAATATAAAAATATCTATGCATTTAATTATTGATGAAATGGCTTGGCGTGGTAGGAAGCTAAGATCAGTGCCATTATTCACTTTTTGTCACACTGGCGCCGATGACTGTAACAACAATAATACATTTACCAAAAATATTTCACCTGTAGTTTGATCATGTTTTCTCAGGACACACATTCGAACTAAAATATTTTTTTATTTTAAATGATTTATCAAGGGAGACTGGCAAACAACAGTGGAAGAGAGAAATATGAAGATTGGTATGGAATTATATGGCTTTACATAGTAGGGTGCCGTTTTTTTTATCACAGACCAATTCCAAAATAATATAGTTAAAAACAGAATTCCCAAATATTATCTCTTTCCCGTATATGCACATTTTGGACTTTTTAATATAGCTTAACTACCATGGACAAATACTGGTGGAGATTTGTTTTGTTAACATAAACAATTAGTTAATGGCACGATCAAATCATGTGGAAGCATATATATGGATATGTGGACATATGACATTGTGCTAATAGATAATGATGGAACAAATAACAATGTATGGTTGCAAGTGATCAATGTTCTCATTTCCCCAGTCAAAATTCTAAAAGAATATTGGGTGCAAAGGTAAATGAACATGGATGAAAATGTGAAACCGTGAAATCTAGAGATAGTACCAAAGCCAATAGTTTGGCATGGTGGGACACATGCCTCGGTTCTTTTGATATTTCATTGCAGGACAACCATATCATTAACAACAACTGTATAGAAAATGTACCAAGTTTAATCATGTTTTATAATAGTATACATTTGAGATATAATTTGTTTATATAAATACATCTATAGGAACAGATCAAATGAATGAACATATGTAGAGAAAAACATGCAAAATGAATTAAGTTGTAAAGAAAGTCTAGCCGCGCAAATGCGCGGGTCACCCAGCTAGTTATCTATATGATAAGTAAGTTGGGAGGCGAAACATTAAACCCCTAACTTTCTCTGTGTTCGAGCGATGCTATTTGTTCTAAAAATATGCTTTGAGTGGTAGCAATCATGGAAGACTATATGATAGTTGAGTATGTGGGATTTGCTAAATCAAAGCTCTTACATAGACCCTTCCAGAAAATAAGATGAATTGCAATTTTTTGATGACTGAGAACATAGTTTGCTAGTTTTCAAGAAAGTTTATGGTCTATGCTTTAACATGTGAATAGCTTGTTACTTGATCATGAGAAGTTTTATGAGATGAACTATTGTTACGACATATAATGATGCTAGGAAAGGTGATTGAAATTATCATTGATCAAACTTGTGCACCTGCAAGCATTCACACTTCATAAATTATTTCTTTTATCATTTACCTACTCAAGGACAAGCAGGAATTAAGCTTGGGGATGCTGATATGTCTCCAACGTATCTATAATTTATGAAGTATTCATGCTATTATATTATCTGTTTTGGATGTTTATGGGCTTTATTATACACTTTTATATTATTTTTGGGACTAACCTATTAACCAGGGGCCCAGCCCAAATTGTTGTTTTCTTGCCTATTTCAGTGTTTCGAAGAAAAGGAATATCAAACAGAGTCCAAACGGAATGAAACATTCGGGAGAGTTATTTTTGGAATTGAAGCAATCCAGGAGACTTGAAGTAGATGTCAGGGAAGCTTCTAGGTGCCCACGAGGCAAGGAGGCGCGCCCTACCCCCTGGGCGCGCCCCCTGAAGGAAATATGCCCTAAAGGCAATAATAAAGTTATTATTTATTTCCTTATATCATGATAAATGTTTATTATTCATGCTAGAATTGTATTAAGCGGAAACATGATACATGTGTGAATAAATAGGCAAACAGAGTGTCGCTAGTATGCCTCTACTTGACTAGCTCGTTGATCAAGGATGGCTCCTAGCCATAGACATGAGTTGTCATTTGATTAACGGGATCACATTATTTGGAGAATGATGTGATTGACTTGACCCATTCCGTTAACTTAGCACTTGATCATTTAGTATGTTGCTATTGCTTTCTTCATGACTTATACATGTTCCTATGACTATGAGATTATGCAACTCCCGTTTACCGGAGGAACACTTTGTGTGCTACCAAACGCCACAACGTAACTGGGTGATTATAAAGGTACTCTACAGGTGTCTCCGAAGGTACTTGTTGGGTTGGCGTATTTCGAGATTAGGATCTGTCACTCCGATTTTCGGAGAGGTATCTCTGGGCCCTCTCGGTAATGCACATCACTATAAGCCTTGCAAGCAATGTGACTAATGAGTTAGTTGCGGGATGATGCATTACGGAACGAGTAAAGAGACTTGCCGATAACGAGATTGAACTAGGTATTGAGATGCCGACGATCGAATCTCGGGTAAGTAACATACCGATGACAAAGGGAACAACGTATGTTGTTATGCAGTTTGACCGATAAAGATCTTCGTAGAATATGTAGGATCCAATATGAGCATCCAGGTTCCGCTATTGGTTATTGACCGAAGACATGTCTTGGTCATGTCTACATAGTTCTCGAAACCGTAGGGTCCGCACGCTTAAAGTTTGATGACAGTTATATTATGAGTTTTTTTGTTTTGATGTAAAGAAGGTAGTTCGGAGTCCCGGATGAGATCGGGGACATGACGAGGAGTCTCGAAATGGTTGAGACGTAAAGATCGATATATTGGACGACTATATTCGGACATCGGAAAGGTTCCGAGTGATTCGGGTATTTTTTGGAGTACCGGAGAGTTACGGGAATTCGCCGGGGAGTATATGGGCCTTAATGGGCTTTAGGGTAAAGAGAGAGGAGAGGCTGGGCGCCCCCAAGGCCTAGTCCGAATTGGACTAGGGGGAGGGGCTGCGCCCCCTCCTTCCTTCTCTTCTCTCTCCCCTTTCCTTGACTCCTACTCCTACTACTTGGAAGGGGGGAATCCTACTCCCGGTGGGAGTGGGACTCCTCCTAGGGCACGCCATAGAGAGGGTCGGCCCTCCCCCTCCTCCACTCCTTTATATATGGGGAGAGGGGCACCCCTTGGAGATACAACAATTGATCCCTTGGATCTCTTAGCCGTGTGCGGTGCCCCCCTTCCACCATAATCCACCTTGATAATATCGTAGCGGTGCTTAGGCAAAGCCCTGCGTTGGTAGAACATCATCATCGTCACCACGCCGTCATGTTGACGGAACTCTCCCTCAAAGCTCGGCTGGATCGGAATTTAGGGACGTCATCGAGCTGAAAGTGTGCTGAACTCGGAGGTACCGTGCGTTCGGTACTTGATCGGTCGGATCGTGAAGAAGTACGACTACTTAAACCGCGTTGTGCTAACGCTTCCGCTTTCGGTCTATGAGGGTACGTGGACAACACTCTCCCCTCTCGTTGCTATGCATCACCATGATCTTGCGTGTGCGTAGGAATTTTTTTGAAATTACTACGTTCCCCAACAGTGGTATCAGAGCCAGGTTTTATGCGTGGATGTTATATGCACGAGTAGAATACAAGTGAGTTGTGGGCGATACAAGTCATACTGCTTACCAGCATTTCATACTTTGGTTCGCAGGTATTGTTGGATGAAGCTACCCGGACCGACATTACGCGTACGCTTACGCGAGACTGGTTCTACCGACGTGCTTTGCACACAGGTGGCTGGAGGGTGTCAGTTTCTCCAACTTTAGTTGAACCGAGTGTGGCTACGCCCGGCCCTTGAGAAGGTTAAAACAACACTAACTTGACGAATTATCGTTGTGGTTTTGATGCGTAGGTAAGAACGGTTCTTGCTCAGCCCGTAGCGGCCACGTAAAATTTGCAACAACAAAGTAGAGGACGTCTAACTTGTTTTTGCAGGGCATGTTCTGATGTGATTTGGTCAAGACGTGATGTTATATTTTATTGTATGAAATGATCATGTTTTGTAACCGAGTTATCGGCAACTGGCAGGAGCCATATGGTTGTCGCTTTATTGTATGCAATGCAATCGCCCAGTAATTGCTTTACTTTATCAATAAGCTATAGCGATAGTCGTAGAAGCAATAGTTGGCGAGACAACAACGATGCTACGATGGAGATCAAGGTGTCGCGCCGGTGACGATGGTGATCATGAAGGTGCTTCGGAGATGGAGATCACAAGCACAAGATGATGATGGCCATATCATATCACTTATATTGATTGCATGTGATGTTTATCTTTTATGCATCTTATCTTGCTTTGATTGACGGTAGCATTATAAGATGATCTCTCACTAAATTTCAAGATAAAAAGTGTTCTCCCTGAGTATGCACCGTTGCCAAAGTTCGTCGTGCCCAGACACCACATGATGGTCAGGTGTGATAAGCTCTACGTCCATCTACAACAGGTGCAAGCCAGTTTTGCACACGCAGAATACTTAGGTTAAACTTGACGAGCCTAGCATATGCAGATATGGCCTTGGAACACTGAGACTGAAAGGTCGAGCGTGAATCATATAGTAGATATGATCAACATAGTGATGTTCACCATTGAAAACTACTCCATTTCACATGATGATCGGTTATGGTTTAGTAGATTTGGATCGCGTGATCACTTAGATGATTAGAGAGATGTCTATCTAAGTGGGAGTTCTTAAGTAATATGATTAACTGAACTTAAATTCATCATGAACTTAGTCCTGGTAGTATTTTGCAAATTATGTTGTAGATCAATAGCTCGCATTGTTGCTTTCATATGTTTATTTTGATATGTTCCTAGAGAAAACTGTGTTGAAAGATGTTAGTAGCAATGATGCGGATTGGATCCGTAATCTGAGGATTGTCCTCATTCCTGCACAGAATAATTATGTCCTTGATGCACCGCTAGGTGACGGACCTATTGCAGGAGCAGATGCAGGCGTTATGAACGTTTGTCTAGCTCAATATGATGACTACTTAATAGTTTAGTGCACCATGCTTAACAGCTTAGAATCGGGACTTCAAAGATGTTTTGAACGTCATGGACCAAATGAGATGTTCCAGGATTTGAAGTTAATATTTCAAAAAAATACCCGAGTTGAGAGATATGAAGTCTCCAAAAAGTTTTATAGCTAAAATATGGAGGAGAATTGCTCAACTAGTGAGCATGTGCTCAGGTTGTCTGGGTACTACAATCGCTTGAATCAAGTGGGAGTTAATCTTCCAGATAAGATAGTGATTGACAGAGTTCTCTAGTCACCATCACCAAGTTACTAGAACTTCGTGTTGAACTATAGTATGCGAGGGATGACGAAAACGATTCCCAAGCTCTTCATGATGTTGAAATCGACGAAGGTAGAAATCAAGAAAGAGCATCAAGTGTTGATGATTGACAAGACCACTAGTTTCAAGAAAAGGGCAAAGGGAAAGAAAGGGAACTTCAAGTAGAATGGCAAGCAAGTTGTCACTCCCATGAAGAAGCCCAAAGCTGGAGCAAAGCCTGAAACTGAGTGCTTCTACTTCAAAGGAAATGGTCACTGGAAGTGGAAATATCCTGAATATTTGGTGGATAAGTAGGATGGCAAAGTGAACAAGGGTATATTTGATATACAGGTTATTGATGTGTACCATACTAGTGTTTATAGTAGCCCCTGAGTATTTGATACTTGTTCGGTTGCTAAAAATTAGTAATTCGAAACAGGCGTTACAGAATAAACAGAGACTAGTTGAGGGTGAAGTGACGATGAGTGTTGGAAGTAGTTCCAAGATTGATATGATCATCATTGCACACTCCCTATACTTTCGAGATTAGTGTTAAACCTAAATAAATGTTATTTGGCGTTTGTGTTGAGCATGAATATGATTTGATCATGTTTATTGCAATACGGTTATTCATTTAAAGTCAGAGAATAATTGATGTTCTGTTTACATGAATAAAACCTTCAATGGCCATACACCCAATGAAAATAGTTTGTTGGATCTCGATCGTACACATATTCATAATATTGATGCCAAAAGATACAAAGTTGATAATGATAGTGCAACTTATTTGTGGCACTGCCATTTGGGTCATATCGGTGTAAAGCGCATGAAGAAACTCCATAAAGATGGATTTTCGGAATCACTTGGTTATGAATCATTTGATGCTTGCGAACCATGTCTTTTGGGCAAGATGTATAAACTCCATTCTCCGGAACAATGGAACGAGCTGCTGACTTGTTGGAAATAATACATACCGATGTATGCGATCCAATGAGTGTTGATGCTCGTTGCGAGTATCGTTATTTTCTGACCTTCACAAATGATTTGAGCAGATATGAGTATATCTACTTAATGAAGCACAAGTCTGAAACATTTGAAAAGTTCAAAGAATTTCAGAGTGAAGTGGAGAATCATCGTAACAAGAAAATAAAGTTTCTACAATATGATCGTAGAGGAGAATATTTGAGTTACGAGTTTGGCCTTTATTTAAAAACAATTTGGAATAGTTTCACAGCTCACGCCACATGGAACACCTCAGCGTAATGGTGTGTCCGAATGTCGTAACCGCACTTTATTGGATATGGTGCGATATATGATGTATTTACCGATTTACCACTATTATTTCGGGGTTACGCATTAGAAACAGCTGTATTCACTTTAAATAGGGCACCATCAGAATCCGTTGAGACGACGCCTTATGAACTGTGGTTTGGCAAGAAACCAAAGTTGTCGTTTCTTGAAGGTTGGGGCTGCGATGCTTATGTGAAAAAATTTCAACCTGATAAGCTCGAACCTAAATCAGAGAAATGTGTCTTCATAGGATACCCAAAGGAGATAGTTTGGTGCACCTTCTATCACAGATCCGAAGGCAAGATATTCTTTGCTTAGAATGGATCCTTTCTAGAGAAGGAGTTTCTCTCGAAAGAAGTGAGTGGGAGGAAAGTAGAACTTGATGAGGTAACTGTACCTGCTCCCTTATTGGAAAGTAGTTCATCACAGAAATCTGTTCCTGTGACTACTGCACCAATTAGTGAGGAAATTAATGATGATGATCATGAAACTTCAGATCAAGTTGTTACTGAACCTCGTAGGTCAACCAGAGTGAGATCCGCACCAGAGTGGTATGATAATCCTGTTCTGGATGTTATGTTAATAGACCATGACGAACCTACGAACTATGAAGAAGCGATGGTGAGCCCAGATTCCGCAAATGGCTTGAGGCCATGAAATCTGAGATGAGATCCATGTATGAGAACAAAGTATGGACTTTGATTGACTTGCCCAATGATCGGCGAGCCATTGATATTAAATGGATTTTCAAGAGGAAGACGGACGCCGATAGTAGTGTTACTATCTACAAAGCTAGAATTGTCGCAAAAGATTTTCGACAAGTTCATGGTGTTGACTACGATGAGAGTTTCTCACTCGTGTCTATGCTTAAGTCTGTCCGAATCATGTTAGCAATTGCCACATTTTATAAAAATCTGGCAAATGGATAAAGAAAACTTCATTCCTTAATGGATTTATTAAAGAAGAGTTGTATATGATGCAACCAGAAGGTTTTGTCAATCCTAAAGGTGCTAACAAAATATGCAAGCTCCAGCGATCCATCTATGGACTGGTGCAAGCATCTCGGAGTTGGAATATATGCTTTGATAAGTTGATCAAGGATATAGTTTTATACAGACTTGCGGTGAAGCCTGTATTTACAAGAAAGTGATTGGGAGCACTACAGCATTTCTGATAAGTATATATGAATGACATATTGTTGATCGAAAATAATGTAGAATTATTCTGCAAAGCATAAAGGAGTGTTTGAAAGGAGTTTTTCAAAGAAAGACCTCGGTGAAGCTGCTTACATATTGAGCTTCAAGATCTATAGAGATAGATCAAGACGCTTGATAAGTTTTTCAATGAGTACATACCTTGACAAGATTTTGAAGTAGTTCAAAATGGAACAGTCAAAGAAAGAGTTCTTGCCTGTGTTACAAGGTGTGAAATTGAGTAAGACTCAAAGCCCGACCACGGCAGAAGATAGAAAGAGAATGAAAGTCATTCCTTATGCCTTGGCCATAGGTTCTATGAAGTATGCCATGCTGTGTACCAGTTCTATTGTAAACCCTACACTGATTTTGGCAAGGGAGTACAATAGTGATCTAGGAGTAGATCACTGGACAGCGGTCAAAATTATCCTTAATGGAATAAGAATATGTTTCTCGATTATGGAGGTGACAAAAGGTTCGTCGTAAAGGGTTACGTCAATGCAAGTTTTTGACACTGATCCAGATGACTCTAAGTCTCAATCTGGATACATATTGAAAGTGGGAGCTATTAGCTAGAGTAGCTCCGTGCAGAGCATTGTAGACATAGAATTTGCAAAATACTTACGGATCTGAATGTGACAGACCCATTGACTAAAATTATCTCACAAGCAAAACATGATCACACCTAAGTACTCTTTGGGTGTTAATCACATAGCGATGTGAGACTCTAGTAAACCCTTTGGGTGTTGGTCACATATCGATGTGAACTATGGGTGTTAACCACATAAAGATGTGAACTATTGATGTTAAATCACATGGAGATGTGAATTAGATTATTGACTCTAGTGCAGTGGGAGACTGAAGGAAATATGCCCTAGAGGCAATAATAAAGTTATTATTTATTTCCTTATATCATGATAAATGTTTATTATTCATGCTAGAATTGTATTAACCGGAAACATGATACATGTGTGAATACATAGACAAACAGAGTGTCACTAGTATGCCTCTACTTGACTAGCTCGTTGATCAAAGATGATTATGTTTCCTAGCCGTAGACATGAGTTTTCATTTGATTAACGAGATCACATCATTAGGAGACTGGTGTGATTGACTTGACCCATTCCGTTAGCTTAGCACTTGATCGTTTAGTATGTTGCTATTGCTTTCTTCATGACTTATACATGTTCCTATGACTGTGAGATTATGAAACTCCCGTTTACCGGAGGAACACTTTGTGTGATACCAAACGTCGCAACATAACTGGGTGATTATAAAGGTACTCTACAGGTGTCTCCAAAGGTACTTGTTGGGTTGGCGTATTTCGAGATTAGGATTTGTCACTCCGATTGTCGGAGAGGTATCTCTGGGCCCTCTCAGTAATGCACATCACTATAAGCCTTGCAAGCAATGTGACTAATGAGTTAGTTGCGGGATGATCCATTACGGAACGAGTAAAGAGACTTGACGGTAACGAGATTGAACTAGGTATTGAGATACCGACGATCGAATCTCGGGTAAGTAACATACCGATGACAAAGGGAACAACGTATGTTGTTATGCGGTTTGACCGATAAAGATCTTCGTAGAATATGTAGAAGCCAATATGAGCATCCAGGTTCCGCTATTGGTTATTGACCGGAGATGTGTCTCGGTCATGTCTACATAGTTCTCGAAATCATAGGGTCCGCACGCTTAAAGTTCGATGGCAGTTATATTATGAGTTTATGTGTTTTGATGTACCAAAGGTAGTTCAGATTCCCGGATGAGATCGGGGACAAGACGAGGAGTCTTGAAATGGCCGAGACGTAAAGATCGATATATTGGACGACTATATTCGGACATCAGAAAGGTTCCGAGTGATTCGGGTATTTTTCGGTGTACCGGAGAGTTGCGGGAATTCGCCGGGGAGTATATGAGCCTTATTGAGCTTTAGGGGAAAGAGAGAGGAGAGGCTGGTCGCCCCCCAAGGCCTAGTCCGAATTTGACTAGGGGGAGGGGCTGCGCCCCCTCCTTCCTTCTCTTCTCTCTCTCCTTTTCTTGACTCCTACTCCTACTACTTGGAAGGGGGGGGGGGAATCCTACTCCCGGTGGGAGTAGGACTCCTCCTAGGGCGCTCCATAGAGAGGTCCAGCCCTCCCCCTCCTCCACTCCTTTATATATGGGGAGGGGGCACCCCTTGGAGATACAACAATTGATCCGTTGGATCTCTTAGCCGTGTGTGGTGCCCCCCTCCACCATAATCCACCTTGATAATATCGTAGCGGTGCTTAGGCGAAGCCCTGCGTCGGTAGAACATCATCATCGTCACCACGCCATCGTGCTGACGGAACTCTCCCTCAAAGCTCGGCTGGATCGGAGTTCGAGGGACTTCATCGATCCAAACATGTGCTGAACCCGGAGTGATAGAGGCGGGGTGTCCCGATCTTTCGATGAGATGATAACTATCGATTTGGTGAAGATGACTTTGACGATCCGACTACAAACGTGCATGACGTTGCGCCTTAGCAATCGCTAAACCAATCTCCTGAGGTTACTGACGATGCCGGAAGCACGATCAACCTGACCACGAAGGTCTATTCCTGCAAGCAATCGAAGAACAAGCAAGAATATGATAAAAACAATCTGAATATTGCGAGTATGTATGAAGTATTGATAAAGGTGGGGATCCGTAAGCGGTCTTGGTCTGGTCGTTGGACACAAACGAAGTACACGAAGTTGCAATGGCTAACTTTTAACTAAACAAATCCCCCAAGCAAAAAGCTACTAGATGGATCTACTTATATAGGAGCAAGGGGTGGCGGCCAAGGAGGTGGGAGAACGTCCCAAGGCAGCCTAAAACTAACCCTAGGTCGTACAAGGCTCATGGGCCCAAGTGGAGGTGACGTAACACCTTTGGACTTGTAGTTTGACTCGGATTCTGCTGCAGCGTCAGATTGTTTCGTCCACAACTCAACGCTCCGGACGGATTTTAAGGTGATTCCAACTGTGCTGGAACGAGCATGAAATCTACTTTCCAGCAAAAAAAGAATCACCCAATTCGGAGTCCGTATGAAAAAGTTGTTGACGTTTTGAGTCAGGTATGTCTGTGTAGTCCGAATCTGAATCCAGAACGTGAGAGACTTGGACTCTATCTTCTCTTGGCCCAAAAGTGACGTGAGAAGACTTTTTGAACAGCACCTAAACTTCTCATTTTCCCTTATCTTCATATGTGGATTGTACAAATGTCCCATACACCTGCAATTAGACAAAACACAAAAGTATGTGAAGTATTTTTGTTCGGATAACATAAATATATTATTGAATAGTTTGCACTAGAAATCACCGACAAATATGCATGTATGCAATATTTTGGTCTTATCCAAGGTATTCATGTCCTCATCATCCTCCCTTCTTGAAAACAAAGCCGTCCTCGGCGTTGCTTAATCTGAAATGTGGCTAACAAAAGAGACAAGGTGTACATGTTGTATATGTATCGTCATCCATTTTACTTCCCTTAATTTTTGCATATATGACACGTGAATAGATGAGTAACTTGCATAGTTCATAAAATCTAAAACCAACAAATTAGCACAAGAACTAGAAGGCATGAAAATATTGCAACTCAGTTTGCACATATAAGTGAAGCTCTTATTTATTTCAAAAGTTTGACAATGTTCATCATTAAACCATCCCAACATTGGTGAATAAACCTTATTTGAATCAAATTTACATGCTACAACATGCTTAGATAAGCAAACATGCAATGAGTCATTCGACGAGAATCATCACCAAGATTAGAGGTCATATCAAAATGATTAAACATTGATTCTTTTGCATCAACAGTTAATTCAATGGGTGCACTCAAAATTGTTGGTATTTCAGTTGTTTGATCACATGACGCATTCATGACAGTTTCAAGATTCTCTAAAATAGGTGATGTGCTCAAATCACCAGGTAACTCAACACATGATGCATTCAAGTTAACTACGGATGCATCATTCTCATGTAAAGTTATATCATCAATACCTTTACTGTTACCTTGTCGCAAAGACGTAGCTGATGTAGGTACAGACGTAGACAATGCACCATGCTCTTGAGATGATGCCACGCTCACAATCCGAGGTGGGGCTGCTCTAACGGTGGAGGAACCAACCGGCGGTGGTGAACATGAACTGGAATAGTAGTTGTTGTAGTCACCCAATGCATCCTCCTGTATCTGTCTCTCAAAGGTACAAGCACGAACATACATACCAGTAAGGCAACGAGGAATATACTGAAATCTTTCCTGAATATCATGGTTCAAACCACCAAAAAATCTATTCATTGTATCATCCTTAGATTCTTCTATGTCACAATGATGCATATAAGATTTGAACTCTTTGTAGTAAGCATGAACAGTGTTGTTGCCTTGTTTAAATTGTTCAAATTTGCGAAGCAATTCACGGCGATAATAAGGAGGGAAAAACTGTTTTCTCATTACATCTTTCAAATCTTTCCAAGTTGTGGGTTGGTTATCAATGTTTTTCTTACAATGCACACTCCACCAAACAGAAGCAAAACCAGTAAATGCTCTAGTGACAGCTCGTACTCGCTCAAGTTCAGAAAAAACATGGTGACTAAAAACTTGTTCTACTTCAAGCTCCCAAGCTAGATAAATAGCAGGATTAAATCTACCCTCAAATGACGGTAAAGAGATAACCTGACCATGTGGTTGTGTGTGTTGTCCCAACTCTCGTGATGGTGAAGATGTGTCCGTCGTCCAAGAACTTCTATCTCTGGAACCTGTCATGATTAGTATAAACAAGAAACAAAATTCCAGAATAATGTTCCTATGAACTACTAGGATGTGGTTTTAAAGTGCTCACAGTAAAGCAAATATCAATATCTTACAAGTTCTTACCATGCGGCAGGTGATGACAGGCAACCAGCGATGTCAAATAACTCCGAAGATTGTGTAAAGCGATTGCCAGGGAAACGTACGTATACACGGTGTAGAAATATGTGGAGCTGGGTTGGCTATATATGGTAGCAAAAGATTAGCAATAATCAATTCAGAGATGCAATGTTGAATAAACGCTCAACGACGGTACTGTGCTGGTCCTAGGCTAGACCGGACTAGAGACGCGAGCCTAGAACACTAATGAGGTCACGGCGTAGCACAACTAGCATCAATGAAGGATACTAAGTAGCTCTTGACAGCAAGATATAAGTGAAGATCACAACGGTAGTGAAGATAATGATGAAAAACAACTACCAAGCAGGATATACAACAACTCTCTCTTCAACTTTCCTCTTGAAAAGTTTGAGCCAATTTTATGATAAATTCTTTCAAAGAATGCTACTAACTCAAGCTTTCCAATGCGAAAAGAATCACTCAATTCCGAGTTGATATGAGGAGTCAAAGAATTCTAAAACTGGCCTGAAATATTGGAACAAGCTGTGTTCACGAACTTCGGAGGGCAAAAAGACCTATTTAGAAGCCGATTTTGAGGTGTCAAATATTGAACAAGCTTCTGCAACTATTTAGATGCGCCTCGTCGCTAGCTTCAATTTGAGTACTCACGGAGCCAAAACGGACTTCGTATGAGGAAGATACACCTGTTTTACTGAACAGTACACAAAACAGATTCCAATCCGAATTCAGGTACGAGATTGATTTTAGATAGCTCCGATTTTTTTTCCTTCTCTCTTTTTTTTTCCTCACGCTTTTTTTTTTCTTCTCTCTCTTTTTCTTTTTTTTTCTTATTTTTCTCTCCTTTTTTTTTCTCTCTTTTTTTCTCCCTCTTTCCAAGACAAACTAGATAAGATGCAGATTGGATCTGGCGAAGATGTGAATGACCTCAACTATGATTATGACAATGAACAGCGCGTAGCACGTGGTGGAAATTAATAGATGGGATGGTGGACAACGGAAGGCATAATGATGCAGCGGCGGCGTGACTAATGTGAACATAACTCGAAACTCTAAAGGAACTAGACACTAAGACCAGCAACTCAACACGACGATGCAACCGATAATTCAATAATGCAACCAATGAAAAGAAAATTGGAAAGGCTCAGAGTGGCTTGGACAAAGGGTGAATAGATCTAACTATTTTTTGTGGCTTTTTCTTGGACAATAGGTAAGAAAATAAATCTAATCTAGGGAAAACTGGAAATTCTCACCGAGCAACCTGAAAACTGATACCACTTGATAGAGGCGGGGTGTCCCGACCTTTCGATGAGATGATAACTATCGATTTGGTGAAGATGACTTTGACGATCCGACTACAAACGTGCATGACGTTGCGCCTTAGCAATCGCTAAACCAATCTCCTGAGATTACTGACGATGCCGGAAGCACGATCAACCTGACCACGAAGGTCTATTCCTGCAAGCAATCGAAGAACAAGCAAGAATATGATAAAAACAATCTGAATATTGCGAGTATGTATGAAGTATTGATAAAGGTGGGGATCCGTAAGCGGTCTTGGTCTGGTCGTTGGACACAAACGAAGTACGAAGTTGCAATGGCTAACTTTTAACTAAACAAATCCCCAAGCAAAAAGCTACTAGATGGATCTACTTATATAGGAGCAAGGGTGGCGGCCAAGGAGGTGGGAGAACGTCCCAAGGCAGCCTAAAACTAACCCTAGGTCGTACAAGGCTCATGGGCCCAAGTGGAGGTGACGTAACACCTTTGGACTTGTAGTTTGACTCGGATTCTGCTGCAGCGTCAGATTGTTTCGTCCACAACTCAACGCTCCGGACGGATTTTAAGGTGATTCCAACTGTGCTGGAACGAGCATGAAATCTACTTTCCAGCAAAAAAAGAATCACCCAATTCGGAGTCCGTATGAAAAAGTTGTTGACGTTTTGAGTCAGGTATGTCTGTGTAGTCCGAATCTGAATCCAGAACGTGAGAGACTTGGACTCTATCTTCTCTTGGCCCAAAAGTGACGTGAGAAGACTTTTTGAACAGCACCTAAACTTCTCATTTTCCCTTATCTTCATATGTGGATTGTACAAATGTCCCATACACCTGCAATTAGACAAAACACAAAAGTATGTGAAGTATTTTTGTTCTGGATAACATAAATATATTATTGAATAGTTTGCACTAGAAATCACCTGACAAATATGCATGTATGCAATATTTTTGGTCTTATCCAAGGTAGTCATGTCCTCATCACGGAGGTGCCGTGCGTTCGGTACTTGATCGGTCGGATCGTGAAGAAGTACGACTACATCAACCGCATTGTGCTAACGCTTCCCCTTTCGGTCTACGAGGGTACGTGGACAACACTCTCCCCTCTTGTTGCTATGCATCACCATGATCTTGCGTGTGCGTAGGATTTTTTTTGAAATTACTACGTTCCCCGACACCCCCCATCCTCGTGGGCCCCTCGTGGCTCCCCTGACCGACTTCTTTCGCCTATATATATCGATATACCCTAAAAACATCGGGGAGCATCATAGATCGGGAGTTTCGCCGCCGCAAGCCTCTGTAGCCACCAAAAACCTCTCGGGAGCCCGTTCCGGCACCCTCCAGGAGGGGGAATCCATCACCGGTGGCCATCTTCATCATCCCGACACTCTCCATGACGAGGAGGGAGGAGTTCACCTTCGGGGCTGAGGGTATGTACCAGTAGCTATGTGTTTGATCTCTCTCTCTCTCTCTCTCTCTCTCTCTCTCTCTCTCGTGTTCTTGAGGTTATACGATCTTGATGTATCGCGAGCTTTGCTACTATAGTTGGATCTTATGATGTTTCTACCCCTCTACTCTCTTGTGATGAATTGAGTTTTCCCCTTGAAGTTGTCTTGTTGGATTGAGTCTTTAAGGATTTGAGAACACTTGATGTATGTCTTGTCGTGCTTATCTGTGTTGACAATGGGATATTCACGTGATCTATTTGATGTATGTTTTGGTGATCAACTTGCGGGTTCAATGAACTTATGCATAGGGGTTGGCACACGTTTTTGTCTTGACTCCCCGGTAGAAACTTTGGGGCACTCTTTGAAGTACTTTGTGTTGGTTGAATAGATGAATCTGAGATTGTGTGATGCATATCATATAATCATGCCCACGGATACTTGAGGTGACATTGGAGTATCTAGGTGACATTAGGGTTTTGGTTGATTTGTGCCTTAAGGTGTTATTCTAGTACGAACTCTATGATAGATCGAATGGAAAGAATAGCTTCGTGTTATTTTACTACGGACTCTTGAATAGATCGATCAGAAAGAATAACTTTGAGGTGGTTTCGTACCCTACAATAATCTCTTTGTTTGTTCTCCGCTATTAGTGATTTTGGAGTGACTCTTTGTTGCATGTTGAGGGATAGTTATATGATCCAGTTATGTTATTATTGTTGAGAGAACTTGCACTAGTGAAAGTATGAACCCTAGGCCTTGTTTCCTAGCATTGCAATACCGTTTGTGCTCACTTTTATCATTAGTTAACTTGTTGTTTCATAATTTCATATTACAAAAACCTATATCTACCATCCATATTGCACTTATATCACCATCTCTTCGCCGAACTAGTGCACCTATACAATTTACCATTAATTGTATTGGGTGTGTTGGGGACACAAGAGACTCTTTGTTATTTGGTTGCAGGGTTGTTTGAGAGAGACCATCTTCATCCTACACCTCCTACGGATTGATAAACTTTAGGTCATCCACTTGAGGAAATTTGCTACTGTCATACAAACCTCTGCACTTGGAGGCCCAACAACGTTTACAAGGAGAAGGTTGCGTAGTAGACATCAGAGTGTTAATCACATGGCGATGCGAACTAGATTATTGACTCTAGTAAAATCTTTGGGTGTCAATCACATGGCGATGTGAACTATGGGTACTAATCACATGGTGATGTGAACTAGATTATTGACTCTAGTAACTCGTCACATGGCGATGTGAACTATGGGTATTAATCACATGCCGATGTGAACTATATTATTGACTCTAGTACAAGTGGGAGACTGAAGGAAATATGCCCTAGAGGCAATAATAAAGTTGTTATTTTATATTTACTTATTCATGATAAATGTTTATTATTCATGCTAGAATTGTATTAATCAAAAACTTAAATACATGTGTGAATACAAAAACAAATACCGTATCCCTAATATGCCTCTACTAGACTAGCTCATTAATCAAAGATGGTTAAAGTTTCCTAACCCATGGACATGTGTTGTCATTTTATAACAGGATCACATCATTAGAAGAATGATGTGATGGACAAGTGACCCATCCGTTAGCTTAGCATAATGACCATTTAGTTTTATTGCTATTGCTTTCTTCATGTCAAATACATATTCTTTCGACTATGAGTTTATGCCACTTCCGGATACCGGAGGAATACCTTGTGTTCTACAAAACGTCACAACGTAACTGAGTGATCATAAAGATGCTCTACAGGTATCTCCGAAGGTGTTTGTTGAGTTGGCAGAGATCGAGATTAGGATTTGTCACTCCGAGTACCGAGTGAGGTATCTCTGGGCCCTCTCAGTAATACACATCATAAGCTTGCATGCAAATGACTAAGGAGTTAGTCACAAGGTGATGTATTACGAAACGAGTAAAGAGACTTGCTGGTAACAAGATTGAACTAGGTATGAAGATACCGACGATCGAATTTCGGGCAAGTAACATACCGATGTACAAAGAGAATTACGTATGTTGTCATAGTAGTTCAACTGATAAAGATCTTCTTAGAATATGTAGGAGCCAATATGGGCATCCAGGTTCTGCTATTGGTTTTTGACCAGAGAGGTGTCTTGGTGTCGGAGTAAATGACCACGGGTAGCCTAGCCGACTCCCCTTGGTTCTTCAAAAAATAATGGGCCAATCAAACCTTCGAGCACCCAAGACGCGGGGCCGCCTTCCCCCAGGCGGCTACCCCATCAGCCGACTACCGGAAGGCGGCCCGGCCCTAGAATCCTCCTAAACAAAGCCGTAGGAGGGACGACTCCAGAAAGCCGGCCACAACATGGCCGACTCCAAGAAAGCCGGCCACAGCATGACCAACTCCAAGAAGCCGGGCCCCAACAGACGGCCCAGATCGTGCCCTCAAAGTTTGCACCAAGGTAATGGCGATAGGACGGGGCGTGGCAATAGTGAAATGTGCCGCCCCCGAATCCCGAAATACACATGGCTACAGTATGCCGTACGGGGCAGCCACGACCCGTCCGGCGTGGCACTGTTGCCATGCTGATCATGACATTACCCACGACAGGCTGTCAGTACGGCCCGCAGATGGCGGGCCCCTTCAGTTAGAGAGACACCCTAAGGCGGTCACGCTTCCCCTAGTCGGCCAGGGACGTAGCCGGCTCTCCCCAGCCGGCTCGCTTCGTCCCTCGAAGAATGCGCCCCATTAAGGAGACAAGACGAGGTAAGACTACAGTGAGTGCCCACAAGACGGCGGCACTGTAGCCACGCTTACCTCGACAAAGCCCTCATCATCAAGGGTGAGGCAACAGTAACCAGCCCCCGACAAGACCCCCAAGCGGTGGGACCTACCTGTCTACCAGGAGGCCGGCAGCCGGCGGGACCCACCAGTCAGCGGGCCCCAGTAGTCGGCGGAGAAGCCGGCGAACGTAGACGCTGACGGCTGGGCCCACACCCAGCCGGATTACCATTGTACCCCTGGGGGGTAGGCCTGTATAACCCCCCCAGGGCACCCATGCAAAGGGTTGGACTTTGATAGTTTTAGACACAACTTTGAGAGGAAAGGAGAGCTAGCCTTGCCCCTTCTTCCTCCTCTCATCAAACAGCTCAAGGAGCCTCTTGTAGATACTTGTTGATCTAGTGATCTTGCGGAGACCCCGCAGAGCAGGACTAGGGGTGTTATCTCCACGGAGAGCCCCGAACCTGGGTAAGATTCGCCGGCGTGCATGTCTTCGCCTCATCCCGTTTCCATGCACCGACGATGTCTTATTGGCTCCCACAATGATAAGCCACCCGTTGGCATATGTCACACCTACCACCCGACACTTCTCTTCGACTGTAACAGGTACAACTACTTTCACTTCAACAGGAGGATTATATTTAAACCACTTCTCTTTAGGGAGATCAACGTGAGTATCAAAAGTTTCACAAAAAGTAGCTACTATCTCATAGTAAAGTCCATACTTAGAGCTAAATCCACGGAAAGCATCGGTATCCATAAAAGATTTAACACAATCGAACTTAGGTGTCATACCTGACTCCTTACCATCGTCGGAACCCCAATCTTCAGAGTTGCGTTTAATTCTTTCCAATAAGTCCCATTTGAAATCAATAGTCTTCATCCTATAGGAACCCGCACGGGAAGTATCGAGCAAGTTGCGATTATCAAGAGAGGCCGCCGGCTTCGGGGCCACGGGCAGAGGAGACGTAGGGGGTCAACGCGCGCTGGGGGCGGCGACGGGAGCAGCGTCTTGTGGGCGTGGAAGCGAAGTTGCCGCGTGACGGGCGCGTCTGTTGGGGCGTTGCCGGGCGGCGGCGCGACGGAAGCCGGCCGCGGCACCGAGGAGGAGAAGGCCACGGGGCGGTGCAGACGCAGGAGACAGGGCCGGCCGTCGCGGCGACATACGGGAGTGGAGGTGCCCGGGGCAGAGGAGGCCCTGGACGCCCGCCGAGCGCTCGAATGCAGGGAGGAGTAGGAGGGCGATGGCGGGCGTGGTGGCTGGAGCGGAGCGGATGCGAGTGGAGACGGCCGCGCACACGCGTGGGCGGAGTAGGGTGGAGGCAAGCGGGCCGGCAGCATGACCACGCCGGCGGAGAAGAGCACAGGCGCGCTACTAGTCTGGCCATAGTCTGGAACGAGTATCTGAGACATCTACGACTTGTGTCTGAGGCATATATGATGATTATCTGGCCATTGCACGGGAAGTGTCTAACTTGGATGTGCAAGTGTATTGTATGGGCTAGTGCATGGCTATAGTATGACCATACTTTGACTTGCATCTAGCTAGCTCGCAAAGATGGCATGTGGAGAAGCTAATGCGCATTCTGGCCGGAGCAAGGCGTAGCACGGAGGGGAGCAAACGCGAGCGGCGCGTGGATGGCCACTGCCAACCGAAACGAGGCCCCGCGCACGGCACGCGCGCGGACGGACGGTCGGCGTTGCGGTGGTCGTGAAGAAGGCAAGGCCGATGGCGAGGACGCGCCGTCCCGCGCGGCCGCTCTGTGGGCGGGTCAAAGTCGAGCCCCCGAGCGCTACCAGAGAGACGGCGCGACGTCGCGGCGGTGAAGACGAAGATGGTCCCGCCCGGACAGCGAAACCAGCAGCAGCGCGGTAGCATAGTACCGTTCCACGGTGGTCGCCAACTATCGTGGTATTCTCACGGGGGCTTGCGAGTCTACAGATGCCACAAGGGCTTATTGTGAGGGTAAGACTGCTCCTGATAGGGCCGGGAGCGGGTATGCGAGTAGCACGCGGTGATTTACCCAGCTTCGGAGCTCTCCGGAGAAATAATACTCCTACTGCTGCATGTCTGAGTGTATCTATCTGGGGTGTACATCGGGCAGTACAAAGTGCTCCTGGAGTTGTATCTGGGATCAGTGTCAAGTGCATCTGATCTGGTATATGCATGCGTATGGCCGGCTCTAGTGGCCATGTATGGACATGGCTTGTGGCCGTGAGTGGCCTTGTGGCCAAATGAATGTGGCCGTGGGAGTCCATCCCCTGGATGGATGGATGTGTGCCTTTATATAGGCATGGCTAGCTTACAATCTAAGCTATGTGGTGGTATGGGAGCAAGGCATGGTGGGTGTCGTGCTTGTCCCCTGGGTCACTTCATAAATAGTGCCAGGGAACAAGTGACACTATACATGATGGCTGAGATGACACGTGAATAGTGCTCGGGTACGGTAGTCTCGTCGGTGTCTTGTCGGTGTCGGGTCGGGCTGCAGTCGGCAGCCGGCTGGTTGGCGCAGTTGGCAGCCGACTGGTTGGCGCAGTCGGCAGCAGGCAGCCGGTCAAGCAGGGAAGTCGGACGGGGAGCCGGCAGGAGCGGCCGGGTAGTCGGATTGAGGGGCTTTGCTAGCCTCGATGTCTTGAAATATCGTCTCACAGTCTTCGGGGTATCCGTGTCCAATTACTCCGACACTCGGTCATGTCTACACAGTTCTCGAACCCGTAAGATCCGCACGCTTAACGTTCGTTGACGATACAGTGTTATATGAGTTATATGATTTGATGACCGAATGTTGTTCAGAGTCCCGGATAAGATCACGAACATGAAGAGGAGTCTCAAAATGGCTGAGAGGTAAAGATTGATATATAGGACGATGATATTTGAACACTGGAAATGTTTCGGGTGGTACCGGGTACTTATCGGGTCACGAGAAGGGGTTCCGAGCAGCCCCGGTAGGTTATTGGGCCTTATGGGCCAAAAGGGAAAGAGCAAACCATCCCACAAGGTGCCTGTGCACCCCTCTACCCCCTACACGTGCACCAAAGGAGGGAGGGAAGGAAAGGGGAGGTGCCCTAAGGCAACCATCTCCCTTTCCTTTCCCCCTCATGTTCAAATAAGGAAAAGGGGGGCGCGTCTAGGCAGGTGCCCTAGGCAACCGCCGGCCACTTGGGGCACCCTAGGGGCTGCCTCTCCTCCCCCCACCCACATATATATATGAGGGACGGGGGCCACAAAAGCCCACAACATTGTCTTAGCCGTGTGCGGCGTCCTCATCCACCGTTTACTCCGTCGATCATATTTTCGTAGTGCTTAGGCGAAGCCCTGCGAAGATCACATCACCATAACCGTCACCACGCCGTCGTGCCTATCGGAACTCATGTACTACCTCGCCGGCTTGCTGGATCAAGAAGATGGAGGACGTCACCAAGCTGAACATGTGCAGAACATGGAGGTGTCGTGCGTTCGGTACTAGATCGGTTGGAGCGCGAAGAAAGTTCGACTACGTCAACGGCGTTGTGAAACGCTTCCGCATATGGTCTACGAGGGTACATAGACACACTCTCCCCCTCGTTTCTATGCATCTCCATGGATAGATCTTGTGTGTGCGTAGAATTGTTTTTGTTTTCCATGCAACGTTTCCCATCACATGATGCTTGCCAACTTGAGAATAATTGAGGTTGAAATGGAAAGTAATACTATTGACTTTTGCATAAAAGTAAATACTGAAAAAATAGACCCTTCGCAGAGGAAGCAGAGGTTGTCATGCGCTTTTAATTTTTGGATGTCCAAGCTCTTAATGCAAAGGAACATTACGTTACAGAATGTCTAAGCTCCCACGAAATGAAGCGTTGTCAGCGTTCTAGGCTATTTTTACGTGCTGGACCCCACGTGTTAGCCGGTTCGAACAATGATCTCTCTAGGATGGGCTTGGCCTTGGACGATATGTCAAAGTTCGTTTGTGTACGACTTTTGTGCCTTCGTGTCGGTTTCGCGGCCAGCACGCGTGAAAAGAGAATGAAAAGGTGGTTTGGGAAGCGAGGCAACCATGGTGATGTGGTGATACGGGCTCTGTTCCCTGACATGCTGCAGGGAGGACGCCCATGGGTAGAGCTCCACAATTTTGCTGCATAGGCGTTCACGGGCAGACGCACCTCCATCCCCATCGAATCTCCAGCCCCATCGAATCACCCCTCTCGTGTCTCCATCTCCAGCCCCATCGAATCACCGCACCACTCCCCTGACGCGAGGAGCACGCCGTCCCTTCCACGGGATTCACACACCTGTCTCTACGGGGGCGCTCGAGAAGACGCACCTCGCCGATGTCGAGGCCACCACGACAGGGGCCTCCTGCGGGTGTTGCGAGGAGGAGGGGGATCTCCTGGCGGAGCTTGGCAACGGGAAGGAGTCGGGGGGAGATCTCACGGAGCCGGTGGTTCTGAGTCCACACTTAATCGTCGTTCACTGGACCTGCAGGTTAGGCGACAGTACCAAGTATGTCTTCTTGGGCTCTTACGTTTAGTTTATATGAGGAAGGAACTAATTTTAGTGCATGTTGTTATTCATCTAAGAATTATTCCTGTTGAAAATATGAGCAAATTAATACGAGATTTAATCCAAATAAACAGAAGATAAATCATGACTACAGTAGCAGAGATTGAACTAATCATGCGAACTAGCATAGCAGATGAACAGATCACATCTAGGGCACATACTAGAAACATGAATTCTACCACGATCTCGAACAGAAAGATAGAATCACGTCACGGTGCAGCGGGAGCAGCACCGCCGGCGCTGACATTGTCGCCCATGTCGCCGAGGATGAGGTTGCCGAGGTCGGGGAAGAAGTCGCTGCGTTTGCGAAGTCGTCGCTGCCAGCCATCCGCGAAAAGCTCCCAAAAACCTGATCGCCTCTCCCATACAGATCACGAGAGGCGGGTTCCGAGGCTCGCCGTCCCTTCTCCCGTGCACGCCGAAAGGAGGGATGGAGAAGACTTGATCGGCGCGCAATGGATCGGAACGGTGGTGAGAAACCATCTGGCAGCCGCGGCTAGGGTAGACGCTCACCGACTATATAGTGCGGGCGGGTAAGTCGTGGGAGTAAACCCCACGTCCGAGTCGTCACGATCCAAAAGAATCGGAAACGGTTCAGTAATTAACGCGTCCGTTAATTATTAATTAATGACTCATTAATTTTTCCCGAGCAGCAAAAATATAGACAGCTCGGCTCAATCCCGCAACCCGCGGCGCGTCGTGACGAGGCGAGGCGTGGCGTGGCGAGGCGAGCGAGGAGGAGGAGCGCGCGTGTAGGTCTCCTCTTCTCATGCTCATACAAGTGGTAGGAGAGCTCACCTTATAAAGAGGTGCAACTCTCTCTCAACTTATGAGGTGGGACTAAACTTTAGCCTCACTCACTCCACTCACATGTGTGCATGAATGGGCCAAGAGAATTTCAGAAATTTAGTTGGGCTTTGGGCCAAAAGCCCACTAGCAAATTCCAACAATCCCCCACAAAGTCTCATTGGCACATTTCACCATTTGGTTCCAAAACATTGTTTATATACCGGTGCTTAGTGGAGACTGTGAAGTTGAACTTCCACTTAGAGATTTATTCTACACTAGATCACAACTTGAATAGTGGACTATGCCTTGAACTACAAGTTTTCAGTGAGACTAGTTTCAAACAAATTCTTGACTGCACTGGCTGCCGCAAGGCTTCCCCTGGTGGAGCGATACGTCGTACTCGTGGCCTTTCATGAATTTATTAGAGAGCACCCACTTCTCACAGATCGCGACGTTAACAAATAATTCATATAGGTGTGTTCCTCGGAGATGCTCTGCAGACAACATCTCTGCTTACTCAAATAAGCCACTTGGAACACATTAAGATAGATATCAACCTGCCATGCAGATCAGAGAGTATTGCATCTTCACGGAGTGGGATAATTAAAATAAGGATACTCTCCTCTCGGTGACCAACAACTTGTCTCCCACTTCTACTTCACGGGATCTCCGATCACATAGAGTGGGTTACCACTATGGACAATTCATGCGGTGGGTCTCAAACCCATCTCCATCGATGCATTATCTATCACATTACGTGATAGACCCTTTGTGAAGGGATCTGCCAAGTTTTTCGACGTTTGGATATAATCCAACGTAATAACTCAGGAGTTCCTCAGTTTCCTGACAGATTTTAATCTCCTCTTTACATGCCTTGAGGACTTCATATTGTCCTTAGAACTGTTTATCTTGACGATCACAGTTTGATTATCACAGTTCATCAGGATAGGGAGTATTGGTTTTTCAACCATAGGTAAGTCCATCAATAGCTCACGAAGCCACTCTGCTTCAACAGTGGCAGTGTCTAATGCTGTGAGTTCTACTTCCATAGTTGACCTCGTTAAGATGGTCTGCTTGCAAGACTTCCAGGAAACAGCGCCACCACTAAGTGTAAAAACATAACCACTTGTGGCTTTAATCTCATCAAGATCGATATCCAGATTCGAGTCACTATAACCCTCCAGTACCCTTGGATACCCGGTGTAGTGAATCCCATAGCTCGCAGTGCCCTTCAAGTAGCGCATAACTCTCTCAAGCGCACGCCAATGATCATCTCCCGGTTTTGACACAAACCGACTCAGCTTGCTCATAGCAAAAGAGATGTCAGGCCTCGTGGCACTCGCCAAATACATAAGCGAGCCAATAATCTGAGAATACCTCAGTTGATCTCTAGCAATCCGTCGATTCTTTTGAAGAAACACACTAGTATCATATGGAGTTGGAGAAGGCGTGCAGTCGCTATACCCAAAACGACTCAAAACCTTTTCCACATAGTGAGACTGAAGCAGTGTGATCCCACCATTCTCATCTCTCAACAGCTTGATGTTTAAGATAACATCAGCTACTCCTAGATCCTTCATCTCAAAACAGCGAGATAAGAAATCCTTAACCTCCTTGATTAAATCAAGTTTGGTTCCAAAGATCAATATGTCGTCGACATACGCATAAAGAATAACTCCTTCGCCCCACCATGGCGATAGTACACACACTTGTCACCATCATTTACTACAAAGCCGGCAGCAGTTAGTGTTCTTCGAACTTCTCATGCCACTCCTTAGGAGCTTGCTTAAGGCCATATAAAGACTTTAATAACTTGCACACCTTTCCTTCTTGACCAGGTACTACAAAACCATCCGGCTGATCCATGTAAATTTCCTCCTTCAACTCTCCATTGAGGAAAGCCGCCTTAACGCCCATTTGATGAACGAGAAGACCATGTGAGGCAGCCAATGATAGTAGCACCAATTGTGGTCGATCTAGCCACGGGTGAGTAAGTATCAAAGAAGTCTTCACCTTCTTTCTGGGTATAACCCTTAGCCACAAGTCGTGCCTTGTACTTTTCAATCGCACCATCGTGTCTAAGCTTCTTCTTGAACACCCACTTACATCCTCATGTGTTTGCACCCATAAGGACGGTCAGTGATCTCCCGTGTTCCATTAGCTAAGATGGAATCCATCTCGCCATTTAACAGCTTCCTTCCAAAGAGTCAAGATCCGGAGATGCATAGGCTTCAAATAGTCATGGGTGTGTCATCCACAAGGTACACAATGAAATCATCACCAAAGGACTTTGCAGTCCTCTATCTCTTACTCCTTACAGATTTTCATTGTCACCCTCAATAGGATTCTCAACGTGTTCCATCGCAATGGTGGGTTCAGAATTACAAAGTGAGTTCCTCACTAGATGGAATAGGTATCTCCTGATTTGATGAACTTGACATATCCTTCATAGGAAATATGTCCTCAAAGAAAGTTGCATCATTAGACTCCATAATCATACCAACATGCATGTCGGATACCTCAGATTTTATTATCAAAAATCTATAGCCAATTCTATGAAAAGCATAGCCCAGAAGAACACAATCCACGGTTTTTGGTCCAAGCTTGCGCTTCTTGGGAATTGGTATATTGATTTTCGCCAAACGACCCCAAGAACGTAGGTAAGAGAGTTTCAACCTTTTCCTTTCCCATTCCTCAAATGGAGTCATGGTCTTATGCTTTGTGGGAACTCGGTTTAGGACATGACACGCGGTCATTAGCGCCTCCCCCCACCATTCCTTGGAAAGACCCGATGTGTCTAACATGGCGTTAAGCAAATCAGCTAGAGTTTGGTTCTTTCTTTCGGCCACCCCATTAGACTGAGGTGAGTAGGGAGGCGTCCTCTCATGGATTATACCATGTTCCGCACAAAATAGATCAAATTCATTGGAAAAATACTCTCCACCACGATCGGACCTAAGCCGTTTAATTTTCGATCAAGTTGGTTCTCTGCCTCAGCTTTATAGTTTTTGAAGAAAGTTAAAGCCTCATCTTTTGATTTCAGAAGATACACATAAAAATATCTAGTGGAGTCATCAATCAACGTCATGAAATATCTCTTTCCACCTTTTGTCAACACACCATTCATCTCACAAAGATCGAAATGTATAAGCTCTAGTGGCGCTTAAGTCTCTTGCCTCTGCAGCCTTATGGGACTTGCGAGGTTGTTTAGCTTGCACACATACTTGGCACTTAGAGCCTTTGACAAGAGAGATTTTCGAATTAAATTCATATTGGCTAGCCGCGTCATGCAACCAAAGTTAATATGACAAAGTCGTGCATGACAAATATCTGACTCATTATTATGGCAAACATTATTAATAACTTTAGTGCAAATATCTGACAAAGATAGGCGGAACAAGCCTCCGCACTCATAGCCTTTTCCAACAAATTGTCCACACTTGGAAATTACAACTTTATTGGACTCAAAAACCAACTTAAAACCATCTCGACATAAACGGGAACCGCTAACGAGAATTTTATTGATGGACGGCACATGATGAACGTTCTTCAGACGCACGGTCTTCCCCGATGTAAACTTCAGATCGACCGTACCAACACCTCGAACGATGGCATGTGACCCGTTCCCCATCAGCACGGGAGAAGTCCCGTGGCTCGGTAAGAAGAAAACATGGAGGCGTCAAGACAAACATGTACATTGGCACCAGTGTCAATTAACCAATCGGGATTGAAATATCGAAAGGATGGTAGGAAAAATACTGCACTCGATTCCTTCATATCAAGATCACCGATCACAACATTAGCGGACTTGCCGCCCTTCTCATGTTCGCGCTCCTCAAAGAGGTTAGGACACTTCGGAGCCCAGTGATTAGGATCACCGCAGACATGGCAAAGTCCCTTCCCCTTCTTATGAGAATTCTTCTTGAAGTTGGTAGAATGTGATCGCTTGTTCTTTGTATCAAACTTGCCTTTTCCCTGAGTTTTGTTCTTGTTGTTTTTGAACTTATTGGGCTAGAAGTTCTTCTTCTGTACCATGTGGGCACTAGAAGCTCCCTCGGCAACTCGAGCACGTGTGTCTTTTGCTCTCGCCTTCTCTTCAACATCAAGAGTACCAATGAGATCCGCAGCGGAAAACTCCTGTCTCTTGTGTTTCAGGGAAGTAGCAAAATTGTTCCACGAAGGTGGAAGCTTGGCAATAATGCCTCCGGCCACAAATTTTTCCGGCAACACACACTTGAAGAGCTCAAGTTCTTTTTGAAGCGATCAGATCTCATGAGCCTGCTTGTACAACAGAGCGCCATCACCATCTTGTAGTCATAGAATTGCTGCATGACGTATAACTCGCATCGGCGTCCCGAGGCACCAAACTTGGCCTCGAAGCGCTGCCCACATGTCCTTGCCGTTGTCAAACGACATATACGAATCCACAATGGAATCATCAAGAACACCCGAAGAGCACCTTTAAAGAGAGTATCGATCTTCTCAAAAGCTTCCAAATGTCTTTGATTAAGATCGCCTCAGGCTTGCCCTTAGTGGCGCCATAGCAGCCCATGGTCCGAAACCAGAGATCGCTCTCGTCGCCACCTCTTATATTGCGCCTTAAAGGCAAAAGCGGCTTCAGATGTGCAGCAAAACCACTCGGAGTAAATTGCCTATAATCAGGTTTTTGGATTGTAGAAAATATGAGCAAATTACTACGAGATTTAATCCAAATAAACAGAAGATAAATCATGACTACAGTAGTAGAGATTGAACTAATCATGTGAACTAGCATAGCAAATGAACAGATCACATCTAGGGCACATACTAGAAACATGAATTCTACCACGATCTCGAACAGGAAAGATAGAATCACGTACGGTGCAGCGGGAGCAGCACCGCCGGGCGTTGACGTTGTCGCCCATGTCGCCGAGGATGAGGTTGCCGAGGTCGGGAAGAAGTCGTCGTCATGGTCGTCGTCGCTGCCAGCGATCGCGCGAAAAGCGCCCCAAAACCTGATCGCCTCTCCCGTGCAGACAGATCACGAGAGGCGGGTTCCGGAGGCCTTCGTCCCTTCTCCCGTGCACGCCGAAGGAGGGATGGAGAAGACTTGATCGGCGGCGCAATGGATGGAACGGTGGTGAGAAACCATACGGCGGCCGCGGCTAGGGTAGACGTCTGCCTGACTATATAGTGCGGGCCGGGTAGGTCGTGGGAGTAAACCCCACGTCCGAGTCGTCACGATCCAAAAGAATCGGAAACGGTTCAGTAATTAACGCGTCCGTTAATTATTAATTAATGACTCATTAATTTTTCCCGAGCAGCAAAAATATAGACAACGTGCATAGCTCTGTCCTCGGCTCGGCTCAATCCCGCAACCCGCGCGCGTCGTGATGAGGCGTGGCGTGGCGAGGCGAGCGAGGAGGAGGAGCGCGCGTGTAGGTCTCCTCTTCTCATGCTCATACAAGTGGTAGGAGAGCTCACCTTATAAAGAGGTGCATGAAGGAAATATGCCCTAGAGGCAATAATAAAGTCATTATTTATTTTCTTATTTCATGATAAATGTTTATTATTCATGCTAGAATTGTATTAACCGGAAACATAATACATGTGTGAATACATAGACAAACATAGTGTCACTAGTATGCCTCTACTTGACTAGCTCGTTTATTAGATATGGTTATGTTTCCTAGCCATGGACAAAAGAGTTGTCATTTGATTAACGAGATCACATCATTAGGAGAATGATGTGATTGACTTGACCCATTCCGTTAGCATAGCACTTGATCGTTTAGTATGTTGCTATTGCTTTGTTCATGACTTATACATGTTCCTGTAACTATGAGAGTATGCAACTCCCCTTTACCGGAGGAACACTTTGGGTACTACCAAACGTCACAACGTAACTGGGTGATTATAAAGGAGTACTATAGGTGTCTCCGAAGGTACATGTTGAGTTGGCGTATTTCGAGATTAGGTTTTGTCACTCCGATTGTCGGAGAGGTATCTCTGGGCCCTCTCGGTAATGCACATCATTATAAGCCTTGCAAGCAATGTGACCAATGAGTTGGTTATGGGATGATGCATTACAAAACGAGTAAAGAGACTTGCCGGTGACGAGATTGAACTAGGTATTGGATACCGACGATCGAATCTCGGGCAAGTAACATACCGATGACAAAGGGAACAACGTATGTTGTTATGCAGTTTGACCGATAAAGATCTTCGTAGAATATGTAGGAGCCAATATGGGCATCCAGGTCCCGCTATTGGTTATTGACCGAGAATAGTTCTAGGTCATGTCTACATAGTTCTCGAACCCGTAGGGTCTGCACGCTTAAGGTTTCGATGTGCTTATATTATGAGTTTATGAGTTTTGATGTACCAAGGAGTTCGGAGTCCCGGATGAGATCGGGGACATGACGAGGAGTCTCGAAATGGTCAAGACGTAAAGATCGATATATTGGACGACTATATTCGAGTTCAAAAGGTTCCGAGTGATTCGGTATTTTTCGAGTACCGAGAGTTACGGAATTCGCCGGGAGAAGTATTGGGCCTTATTGGGCCTCGGGAAAGAGAGAGGGCTGCACAGGGCAGGCAGCTTCCCCATGGCCTAGTCCGAATTGACTAGGGGAGGCCGCACCCCTCCTTCCTTCCCTTCTCTCTTCCCTTCCTTGTCTCCTACTCCTAATACATGGAAGGACTCCTAGTTGGACTAGGAAAGAAGGAATCCTACTCCCGGTGGGAGTAGGACTCCTTGGCGCCCCTCCTCCTAGGGCCGGCCTCCTCCTCCTTGCTCCTTTATATACGGGGTAGGGGCACCCCATGGACACACAAGTTGATCTACGGATCGTTCCTTAGCCGTGTGCGGTGCCCCTCCACCATATTCCACCTCGGTCATATCGTCGCGGAGTTTAGGCGAAGCCCTGCGCCGGTAGAACATCATCATCGCCACCACGCCGTCTTGGTCGATTTAACTCATCTCCGGAGCTCGGCTGGATCGGAGGCCGGAGATCGTCTTCGAGCTAAACGTGTGCTGAACTCGGAGGCTCCGTACGTTCGGTGCTTGGATCGGTCGGATCGTGAAGACGTACGACTACATCAACCGCATTGTGCTAACGCTTCCGCTTACGGTCTACGAGGGTACGTGGACGAACACTCTCCCCTCTCGTTGCTATGTCATCATCATGATCTTGCGTGTGCGTAGGAATTTTTTTGAAATTACTACGTTCCCCAATAGTGCAACTCTCTCTCAACTTGAGGTGGGACTAAACTTTAGCCTCACTCACTCCACTCACATGTGTGCATGAATGGGCCAAGAGAATTTCAGAAATTTAGTTGGGCTTTGGGCCAAAAGCCCACTAGCAAATTCCAACAATTCCAACGACTAAAAATATGACAAACGTGTACTATGGTCTGATGAAGGTTCAGAGGACAAAGTCTCGATGTTGCAGCCAAACAAAGCCTGATAAAACTTGCAGCCAACAAGTTGCTTTGATAAATATGTACACATCTCGTTTAGGCATAATAATTTCTTCCTCCACACGAGAACCAGACATAAGACGTATCGCTCGCGTCGCTCCCTGGGGGGCGGCTCAGGCGACCTAGCCGCCGCCGCCCCCGCTCCCCTTTACTCCCTCGATCCACCCGCCACCACCGAAGGAGGCCGACAGGCAAAGCCCACTCGGCGGACGGCGGTGGCGGGGCACCCTCGTCGCGCGCCGCAAGTCCTCGGCCCTGGACGAAGGCCTGCATCCGGCGGCGGCTGCGTCTGCGGCGGCGGGCAAGCGGGCGGCGGCCCCTGGCTCGGCGGCTGCTTGTTTCCTCCTCTCCTCGCCGGAGAGTGGGGTGGCGCCGAGGCTGGCCATCATCGATCCGTGCGGCGCGCATCTGGTGGCGTGCGGCGTGCCTGTGGGTTCGGCCGTGAGGACGGCGAGCCGTAGGCGTGCCAGATCTGGAGGTATTGCCCCTCTCCCTTCCATGCATCCCTTCCCAGTCCCCGGTTCGATTTGGATCTTGCCGGATCCACCTCCGGTGTGTTCTGATGGAGCAGATCGGTGTCCGGGGGAAACCTTGGCTGCCTTAGGCTGACCGGCAGCGGCGACGCTGATTTTTGGCGCCGCTTTCCTCCTTGGGGGCGTTGTTGAGGGCACCATCTCTCCTCTCCAACCCATGTCCGGGTGAAAGCCCAAGATCCGATGCGGATCGGGCGTCGGCGGCGCCCTGTGCACCGTAACCTTCCTGGAGGCGACGCCAAGGACATTGGGATCGGATGGAAGGGTCTGCAGGTGAGGGGTGGGGGTGTGCTGCCTCCCTTCGGTGGAGCGGTGTTTCGTTCTACATATTTCTTGGCGGCGGCTCTTGGCGGCATGGAGCAGCGGAGCCTTGGCGTCAGATGTGTGGTGACGGACACGCGCAGGAGGTCGACGCTGTCTGGCGTCGTGGTGGCGTCGGCGGCAGCGAGACCGGGCAAGGCCGTTACAACAGTACAGCTCTGAAGATGGATATGTGGTAGGTGGTTGTGGCGGCCTCATACCCGGCGGGCGGCCTGGTTGAGGAGCACGCCGGACTGGTGGGTGCCCATACCCGACAAAGCGCCCGTGTTGGGACCTCGGTCTTAGATGTTAGGTTTGGCTGCGAGGTCTGTTTGGTATTAGGCCCAGACCATCAGCGCCCCTTCATCAGTTAGATAGGAGTAGCGACAGAGGTTGCGAAGATGGTGGCTTTGGTCTTACTGTTGTACGACTTTGTAAGGTTTTGTGCTAATAATTAATAAAGTGGCCGTATGCATCGACCAGATGCAGAGGCCGGGGGTATTCCTCCTTTTTGAAAAAAAAATATGTACACTTCTACAAAATGCAGTAGCAACAGGTGTTTAAACATACAACATGTATTTTTTCAGCCTTAAATAAATTTGTATTAGCTTTTTCTTTTCGTTCATTTTCAAGGTTCAAGAAAACAAACATGGCAAATCTGGCCTCTAACAGGGTCTCTGTTGTTGTCTTCCTTGATCAGAATCTGCTTCTCCATTATACATCCTCAACTAACAATCCAGTTTGCTGCTGAGAGTTCATGTAGTATGGTTTCTAACCCAGATTACCGAGTTATTTGTGGTGCTTTTGAAAATCAGATTCATGGTCCTTGACAACAGTTCTTCTAATTCATGATGTTCAGGTAAGCAACAAGCAACTTGGCTGTAACATATAATTGACTGTGAGCAAGTAGACAACCTCTGCACGACTGCACTACTGATGTTTACCTTCTTCTGTAGTCCAAACATCTTCTGGCTAGGAACTTAATCACATGTATCACAATGGCTTCTGGCACCACTCCTGAATTCGGGAGATGCATCCTCCATTGGACAAATCAATAATAATCAATATGCTTTGACCACACCTACTGCCGGTGCTCCACAATTCATTCTTTTTGCTTTCTCATTATTCAGTCTCTAGAGGCAATATGGATGGATCAAGTAGTTAGATGACACCCATGTAGTAGCGGATTAGATGTGTTTGGTGTATTTGTGCAAGCATGGGAACGTTTCACTGTTGTTGAAGGCTCTATTTGGCGAGTAGATGAAGGTGCTTCCGCGCAGAGAGAGAGAGAGAGAGAGAGAGAGAGAGAGAGAGAGAGAGAGAGAGATGCTTCATATATCAATAGTACATATATTTGTGCAATCCATGTTTACAACAAATAACGCCTTATGCTTAAAGTTTTGATAATAACTATACAATGTTCTGTACATGTTTAACACTAATTTTACCTAATTTTGGATTAGTGAAAAGTCTGTTGCCCAAGCGTACGAACAAGATTTTTTGACGACATGCTTTCATAAGACACTAGGAATGTGCTTTTACTAAAAATTTTATCAGTCACAATGTGTCTTGCTTATAAGCAATAAACGAACATTAGTTTTTTATATTTTTTCTTCTGTGGTTGTTGTTGTCTCCCTTTAGCAGTGTAATCTTGCAATTTAATTATACTTTTTATTAATCAATTTAATAAACACTTTTTGCATTGCACATACATAATTACTAGTGTCCAATCAAAAGATAGGAATCAACCCCATCAAAGCAAACAACGCAAAATACGCCGCCAAACTAACATCTATTTCTTATGAAAAAACATGGGTAATAAATGATTAGAAAAGAAATGCACAACAAACAAGATAGTGAAAAGTGGCGCAGCAAAAGCGCACGTCACCTTCTAGTATTTTCACCAAGTCTTACAAATATTGAGTATCACATGGATAATAGAAACCGAAATAAACTGCAAAAATATATGTATTGTAGATCAATTTGCCAACTCAAATTCTAAGACGTCGTGTATTTGCGAGCGGGAGAGGGTCCATCTATCCTTGACAAGTCCCTCTGTGGTTGCTACGAGACACCAAGCACACAAGCAGAAGACCAGCACCAGCAGCCACAGAAGCGGCATGCCGAGGCAGAAACTCCCGACCATTATCCGCCGCTCGAGACTGGAGCAGGCCATGACAGCGACCCCGAACGCCAGGAAAGGGTAGATCATTCCGTGCTTGTATCGCGCCCTCAGGTACCGCTCCGTGGCGCTCGCCCTAAGATCGTCTGGCGCATCGTCCCAGTAGGCGTCCATGAGCATGTGCTTCCACCGCGTGATCTCTCTCCTGGATCGCTCGTCGAGCTCCGGCCAGTCGTTTAGCCCGAGCTTCCGCAGGGAGCGGTAGGCCTTGACGAGCGGAGCGAGATCTGCGGCTAGCACGGGGTAGTTGTGGTGGCGCGTCTTGCGGATGTAGCGGCGCTTCGCCATGGAGTAGATGCTGGAGCGGTCGACGATGAGTAGGCTCGGCCGGCTGGTGCCGCGGAAGCCGGCGAATCCTTGTCGCTCGCGGACCCCAAACCAGTACTCCAGCACGGTGCTCTCCGGCTCCATGGCTGGCCTGGACTATTTTATGTTGTTCTGGCTAGATTCTACGTAACTTGCACGTACTCCTACGTAGGTAGCGCGCGTGCACGTATATATAGATAGAAAACTTTTCAGGGCAGTTCGACTTCGACAACGATTCATTTTTCTCCGACTCCGAACGCGCGCGCGATCCAGTCGATCGGTCGGTTGTGACATGACAACGCGCAGCGGCGGACCCTGTTCCGGTGTCCACGTATGCACTATACAATGTCTAAAAAAACGTATACACTATACAAGGGGTGATGACAAGCAATAATATACATGAAAGTAATACACCCAACAATTTAAAATATTCGACAGTAAAAATTCTTACCAAAAATGATTTCTTCTAGAGTTTGAGATGAACTCCCTGTAATTAATGGTTGCTAAATCTTGGTCATGTATCAAGGCATTATTTTGTTTCTGAGATGGAGCATCATCTGGTTCATGTGGCATTATCATCTTCTGCCGATGTCTTCATCTTTCTAAATAACCTTTCAATGAACTCCCCTGGTATTTCACCGGTAATTATGTTATCACAAGTGCACAAGGAGTTACTCCCTCCATTTTTATATATAAGGTCACTATGAAATATATATTTTGCATCTATACAAGGCCACCAACGGTAATCGAGGCAAAATTAATGATATTTTTTCGTACTAACAACCTGTTTAATACTTGCATGCATGCAGTCATAATGACAGTCAGCTACTTCCTCCACTCGGTTTCTTTGCATGCATGCAGAGTATTAATGATCTTAGTAAACAAGAAGAAAAGTTGATTTGTAAAGCAGGCCTTAAATTTTATATTGGTATCTGTAATCCGAGTTTGTGGCCTTGTATACAAAAATGGAGGAAGTACATTATTTGTGTTTCAAGAAGCGGGAATAAAAATAATCAGTAAAGCATATCGATCAAACTGTATGGCTACAAAGTTAAACTCCGCAAAAAAAAGCATATTTGACATTGTGTCGTATTGTCGTCGCGCAGTCTACAAATTATTCAAATAGATGTGAACCAGTAGGAAAAGTTATCCAATCAAAGCAATCCAATTCCCAATTTGCAATACCTTGATTTTAAAACCCTAACCATTCAATTCAATTTAGACCTAAAAAACTAGACAAAACTATGATAACTACTCCCTCCGTCCAAAATTTTTATCTTAGATTTGTCTAGATACGGATGTATCAAGTCACGACAAGAATTTTGGGACGGAGGGAGTACGTGTTTAGAGTGAGATTGACGGCCGTACCTATTTGCTTCGATTATTTGTAGTATATGCAATGGATCAGGGCCGGAGCGTGCATCCGGCGGCTAGCGTCTGGGCACTGGCGGCAGGTTCTGACTTTCGGGGAATTTCCTATTTGCCGCTCGTTGCGTCAAACTGCCGGCGCTTCGCACAGGCGAGCGACCGAGCAGCGACGCAACGGGCCGGCCCGTTTAACCGTTCCAGCGCTCCTGGTTTTGGGAATCTTCCAGAGGTTTCCAGCTGGTTTTTTCCGGTTTTTGGAACCTTCTAGAAGGTTCCTGGATTGGTTTTTTATTTTTCTTTCTTTTTCTATTTCTTTTTTTTTCTTTTTTGTTTTTCAAGTTTATGTTTTCTTTTTCAAAAAAATGTTCGCATTTTTGGGAAAATGTTCACACTTTTACAAAAATGTTCAGAATTTGAAAACAATTCGTGTTTTCAAATTTTGTTCACAAATTCAAAAACAGTATGCATTTTCCAAAAATTGTTCGGAATTTTCAAAAAAATTGTGTGTTAACAAAATTGTTAAGAATGTTTTTTTCACACTTTTGACAACTTTTAAAAAAATGTTCGGGATTTCAAAAAAAATTTCAGTTTCAAAAATTGTTCGCAATTTTAAAAAAAGTTTAGTATATTCAATACTTTGTTCGGTTCTAAAAAAGATGTTCGGATTTTTTTGGTTCAGGTTTCAAAAACATTTCATTCTTTTCAAAAAATGTACAAAATTTTGTTTGTGTTTCCAAAATTTGTTCGGAGTTTCAAATTTTGTTCGTGATGTTCAAAAAATGTTGACATTTCCAAATTTGTTCATTTTATCAAAAAAAAAATGGGATTTCACATTTGTTCCCATTTTTCAAAAATTGTTCGTGTTTTTTAAAAATTTGTTTGTGTTTTCAAAAAATTGTTCGCAGATTCAATAAATGGTCAGCTTTTCAACTTTTTGTTCAGAAATTTCAAAAAATGTTTATGTTCTGAAAATTGTTCATGTATTCAAAAAATTTGTTTGGAGTTTCAAAATTTGTTCGTGTTGTTTCACAATTGTTCAAACTTTGAAACATTACTTACCTTAAAATTGTTCATAATTTTCAAGATTTGTTTGAATAAATAAAAAAGTGTTGTGTTTTGTCACTATTGTTATTCTTAGATATTAGCGCTGTAAATCGGACAATTGGAAACTTGGAATCATTAGCACGCATGGAAGCTGAATTAAGCAATGCATAGCTTTTTCAATTTCTTTTGTTCACATATTCAGAAAATGTTTCTGTCTCCGTTTTTCTTCTTCAGGAATTCAAGAAATGTTGATACTTTTTCAAAATATGCATTAAAAAACGTTCAACGCAGTAACTAATTCAGATTCGCTACAATAGCTAATTTTCTACTGTACTGGTTCCAGGTCGCTGCAGGATACCGTTTCTGTTTTACATTTATGACTAGTTCTTTAAGTTGTGCACTGCTTTATTTGATAGCAGCAGTTGTTAGTTGGAGTGGCTACTAGTGCGTGCTGGTACGCAGCTAGTCTCAGGTTCGATTCCTGGGTCATGCGTGTTTCATTCTTCTCTTGTATTTTTGCATCCTGCGGTAGAACTCCATGGGCCGGCCCAGTCGGGTCCCTCTCTGTGCGGCACGCCGCCAATTTGCCGCAAAGCGCGGCGTATAGGAGGTCCCGACTTTCGGAGCCCTTGAGCAGGCAAAGCGAACGCGCTCACACCGTATCGCTGTTGAGGAAAGAACAGCCGAACAGACGCACGATAGCTAAGCAGGCAGAGTGCCCGTTCCAAATTCCCAATGATACAATCAGTCCAAAGCAGCAGGATGGGCTGCTATTTCTAGATGGGCCGTGCTTGACGCCCGGTGTCCAGCTCAAGATTCTACCGGTGTCCAAGCCCAATATATCTTACCTATATATACGTGCGCACACATTTCAACCGGTGTCCTGTGACACCGGGTAGCCTAACGTGCGACGCACGGTCCGTCCAGGAAACAAACCAGCGACCCCGGCCGCAAAAAGAAGAACAAAGCCTGTCAATCAATCAAGTAAATGCGAACAAACCTGCAGTTGGATGGTTAGAGGGATAGTGGTATCCTCAGCCCCACCAGCGCTCAACCCGTGGTGTTCGCATCATTTTTGTATTTATTTCAGTATTTCCGGCGATGCGCTTTCAGTGGAGGAGACATTCCCGTCGACGACGACGCGCCTACGATGACTTAGTAAATCTTAAGATGATATGTGTCACCAGGGTGCGATCTACAGTCCTGCACCCATGATTCCTCTTGCCGACAACCTAGTTCTGCTACCTCTTCCAATGTTATTGCGCTCGGGGTGATCAAGGGGGTGGTCCTATGCGTCCCTCCATGCCCTTGGCGCTAGCGGGAAGGAGGACATATTTGGTTGGGAGGATCAACGACAATGGCTAGCTCGGGCTTGAGGAGCAAGGAGAGGGAAGGTGTGGTGAAGATGCTAGAGGAGATGAAACTCAAGGAGAAGGAGTGTTAGGCTGGTAGTGATCAGCCAGCGGACTCGGAGTGCCATCTTTGGCCCTCATGGGGAAGTTCTTGAACAGGAAAGTGTTGCACGTCAACACGGTCGCGGAGGCGTTGCGGCCTGCATGGGGAAATCCCAATGGACCGCTGTCCAATTCAGTTCGCGAGAACTTTTTTGTAGAAATCTTCAAAGGAAGGCGCGAGACTGATCGCATATGGGAAGGAGGACTATGGATGGTTGGGAAACATGATGTAGTCTTGATGATTTTTGAGTGCCAACCGTGCCTCGACGATCTCAAGTTTGAGAATATGCAAGTCTAGGAGAGGGTGATTAATATGCCTTTCAACCTAAGGTACCCAACCTGGCTAGAGAAAATTTCAGCTATGTTGGGCGCAGGGGCGGAGATAGGGGCGAGCAGGGGCTAGACCCCCCCCCCCCTCCCCCAATCACCGGAAGGGTTTCAGATGTTTTTGGAAATGTTCTGGTGCGAGGACACTTTGGTTGGGCTAAGGGTTAAAGCCCACGATGCTTTAGGTCAGTGCACAAAGAAGTTGTATGGAATGCAGGGGCTAGACACCAGCGTTCATGGCATCTACCCCTGGGTTAGACGCTGGAGCCCGTGGCGTCTACGTAAACGCCGGGAACTGTGGCGTTTAGCCCTGCAGTCCGAGGAGGATTCTTCCTTGCGTTCTAAACCGATTTCGGAAGGCCCTCTCTCCAAGTGACGACCCTAGGGCTCAACATATAAATAGAGGAGTAGGGCTAGCCCCTATAACACACCACGATTCATCAAGTCGTGTGCCGACACCCCCTCTCCCTCTAGTTCATCCTCTCCTCTAATCCGTTGTGCTTGGTGAAGGCCTGCGGAAATAGTTTCACCAGAACCGTCACCACTGAAGGAAATATGCCCTAGAGGCAATAATAAAGTTGTTATTTATATTTCCTTATATCATGATAAATGTTTATTATTCATGCTAGAATTGTATTAACCGGAAACTTAGTACATGTGTGAATACATAGACAAACAGAGTGTCACTAGTATGCCTCTACTTGACTAGCTCGTTGAACCAAAGATGGTTAAGTTTCCTAGCCATAGACATGAGTTGTCATTTGATTAACGGGATCACATCATTAGAGAATGATGTGATCGACTTGACCCATTCCGTTAGCTTAGCACTTGGACGTTTTAGTTTACTGCTATTGCTTTGTTCGTGACTTATACATGTTTTATGACTATGATATTATGCAACTCCCGATTACCAGAGGAACACTTTGTGTGCTACCAAACATCATAACGTAATTGGGTGATTATAAAGGTGCTCTACAGGTGTCTCCGATGGTACTTGTTGAGTTGGCATAGATCGAGATTAGGATTTGTCACTCCGATTGTCAGAGAGGTATCTCTGGGCCCTCTCGGTAATGCACATCACTACAAGCCTTGCAAGCAATATGACTAATGTGTTAGTTGCGGGATGATGCATTACGGAATGAGTAAAGAGACTTGCCGGTAATGAGATTGAGCTAGGTATTGAGATATTGATGATCGAATCTCGGGCAAGTAACATACCAATGACAAAGGGAATAACGTGTGTTGTTATGCGGATTGACCGATAAAGATCTTCGTAGAATATGTAGGAGCCAATATGAGCATCCAGGTTCCACTATTGGTTATTGACCGGAGACGTGTCTCGGTCATGTCTACATAGTTCTCAAACCCGTAGGGTCCGCACGCTTAACGTTCGGTGACGATCGGTAATACGAGTTTATGTGCTTTGATGTACCGAAGGTAGTTCGGAGTCCCGGATATGATCATGGACATGATGAGGAGTCTTGAAATGGTCGAGACACAAAGATCGATATATTGGATGACTATGTTTGGACTTTGGAAGGGTTCCGGACAAGTTCGGACAAATACCGGAGTACCGGGGGTTACCGCAACCCCCCGGGGAGTGTAATGGGCCTATTGGGCCTTAGTGGAGAAGAGGAGGGGCGGCCAGGGTAGGCCGCGCGCCCCCTTCCCCCTCTAGTCCAAATTGGACAAGGAGGGGGAGTGGCGTCCCCCTTTCCTTTCCCCTCTCTCCTCCTTCCCTCTCTCCTACTCCTACTCTTGGAAGGGTGGGAGTAGGACTCACCTTGGGGCGCGCATTGGAGGGTCGGCCCTCCCCCTCCTTCACTCCTTTATATACGGAGGAGGGGGGCACCCCATAGACACAAGTTGATCATTGTTCTTTAGTCGTGTGCGGTGCACCCCTCCACCATAATCCACCTCGGTCATATCGTAGCGGTGCTTAGGCGAAGCCCTGCGTCGGTAGCTTCATCAACACCGTCATCACACCGTCGTGCTGATGGAACTCTCCCTCGAAGGTCTACTGGACCATGAGTTCGTGGGACATCACCGAGTTGAACATGCGCAGATCGCGGAGGTGCCGTACGTTCGGTACTAGGATCGGTCGATCGTGAAGACGTACGACTACATGAACCGCGTTGTCATAACACTTCCGCTTACGGTCTACGAGGATACGTGGACGATACTCTTCCCTCTCATTGCTATGCATCACCATGATCTTACGTGTGCGTAGGAATTTTTTTGAAATTACTATGTTCCTCAACAGCGGTATCAGAGCCAGGTTTATGCATAGATGTTATATGCACGAGTAGAACACAAGTGAGTTGTGGGCGATACTAGTAATACTGCTTACCAGCTTGTCATACTTTGATTCGGCGGTATTGTTGTATGAAGCGGCCCGGACCGACATTACGTGTACACTTATGCGAGACTGGTTCTACCGACGTGCTTCGCGCACAGATGGCTGGCAGGTGTCAGTTTCTCCAACTTTAGTTGAATCGAGTGTGGCTATGCCCAGTCCTTGTGAAGGTTAAAACAGCACATACTTGACGAAATATAGTTGTGGTTTTGATGCGTAGGTAAGAACGGTTCTTGCTTAGCCCGTAGCAGCCACGTAAAACTTGCAACAACAAAGTAGAATACGTCTAACTTACTTTTGCAGGGCATGTTGTGATGTGATATGGTCAAGACATGATGCTATATTTTATTGTATGAGATGATCATGTTTTGTAACAAAGTTATCGGCAACTGGTAGGAGCCATATGGTTGTCTCTTTATTGTATGCAATGCAATCGCCCTGTAATTGCTTTACTTTATCACTAAGAAGTAGCAATAGTCGTAGTAGCAATAGTTGGCGAGACGACAACGATGCTCGATAAAGATCAAGGTGTCAAGCCGGTAACGATGGTGATCATGACAGTGCTTTGGAGATGGAGATCAAAGGCACAAGATGATGATGGCCATATCATATCACTTATATTGATTGCATGTGATGTTTATCCTTTATGCATCTTATTCTGCTTTGATTGACGGTAGCATTATAAGATGATCTCTCACTAAATTTCAAGGTATAAGTGTTCTCCCTGAGTATGCACCATTGCCAAAGTTCATCATGCTGAGTCACCACGTGATGATCGGGTGTGATAAGCTCTACGTTCAAATACAACAGGTGCAATCCAATTTTGCACACGCAGAAATACTCGGGTTAAACTTAACGGGCCTAGCATATGCAGATATGGCCTCGGAACACTAAGACCGAAAGGTTGAGCGTGAATTATATAGTAGATATGATCAACATGGTGATGTTCACCATTGAAAACTTCTCCATTTCACATGATGATCAGACATGGTTTAGTTGATTTGGATCACGTGATCACTTAGATGATTAGAGGGATGTCTATCTAAGTGGGAGTTCTTAAGTAATATGATTAATTGAACTTTAATTTATCATGAACTTATGTCATAGATTAATAGCTCGTGTTATAGCTTCCCTGTGTTTTTTATATCTTCCTAGAGAAAACTAAGTTGAAAGATGTTAGTAGAAAAGATGCGGACTAGGTTCGTGATCTGAGGTGTATCCTCATTGCTGCACAGAAGAATTATGTCCTTAATGCACCGCTAGGTGACAAACCTATTGCAAGAGCAGATGCAGATGTTATGAACGTTTGGCTAGATCAATATCATGACTACTTGATAGTTTAGTGCACCATGCTTTACGGCTTAGAATCGGGACTTCAAAGACGTTTTGAACATCATGGATCATATGAGATGTTCCAAGAGTTGAAGTTAATATTTCAAGCAAATACCCGAGATGAGAGATATGAAGTCTCCAACAAGTTCTATAGCTAAAAGATGGAGGAGAATAGCTCAAGCAGTGAGCATGTGCTCAGATTGTCTGAGTACTACAATCACTTGAATCAAGTGGGAGTTAATCTTCCAGATAAGATAGTGATTGACTAAGTTCTCAAGTCACCATCACCAAGTTACTGCAACTTCATTAGGAACTATTGTATGCAAGGGATGACGAAAATGATTGCCGAGCTCTTCGTGATGCTGAAATCAACGAAGGTAGAAATCAAGAAAGAGCATCAAGTGTTGATGATTGACAAGACCACTAGTTTCGAACAAAGGGCAAAGGGAAAGAAAGGGAACTTCAAGTAGAATGGCAAGCAAGTTGTTACTCCCGGGAAGAAACCCAAAGCTGGACCAAAGCCTGAAACTGAGTGATTCTATTGCAAAGGAAATGGTCACTGGAAGCGGAAATACCCTGAATATTTGGTGGATAAGAAGGATGGCAAAGTGAACAAGGGTATATTTGATATACATGTTATTAATGTGTACCTTACTAGTGTTTATAGTAGCCCCTGGGTATTTGATACTTGTTCGGTTGCTAAGATTAGTAACTCGAAACAGGAGTTACAGAATAAACAGAAACTAGTTGAGGGTGAAGTAACGATGTGTGTTGGAAGTGGTTCCAAGATTGATATGATCATCGTCGCACACTCCCTATACTTTCGAGATTAGTGTTGAACCTAAATAAATGTTATTTGGTGTTTGCGTTGAGCATGAATAAAGATTTGATCATGTTTACTGCAATACATTTATTCATTTAAAGTCAGAGAATAATTGTTGTTCTGTTTACATGAATAAAAACCTACGATGGTCATACACCCAATAAAAATAGTTTGTTGGATCTCGATCGTAGTGATACACATATTCATAATATTGATACCAAAAGATGCAAAGTTAATAATGATAGTGCAACTTATTTGTGGCACTCCTGTCGGTGTCAAAACCAGTGGATCTCGGGTAGGGGGTCCCGAACTGTGCGTCTAAGGCTAATGGTAACCGGAGGCGGGGACACAATGTTTACCCAGGTTCGGTCCCTCTCTATGGAGGTAATACCCTACTTCCTGCTTTATTGATCTTGATGATATGAGTATTACAAGAGTTGATCTACCACGAGATCGTAGAGGCTAACCCTAGAAGCTAGCCTATGATTATGATTGTTGTTGTCCTACGGACTAAACCCTCCGGTTTATGTAGACACTAGAGGGGGCTAGGGTTAGGCAGAGTCGGTTACAGAGAAGGGAATCTACATATCCGAATTGCCAAGCTTGCCTTCCACGCAAAGGAGAGTCCCACCCGGACACGGGACGAAGTCTTCAATCTTGTATCTTCGTAGTCCAACAGTCCGGCACAAGCATATAGTCCGCTGTCGAGGACCCCTAATCCAGACTCCTCAAGAGCTCTGAACCAGGCTTCAATGACGATGAGTCCGGCACGCAGATTGTCTTCGGCATTGCAAGGCAGGTTCTTCTCCAAATTCTCCAGAGTGCCTGTTGTAACGAGCTGTGTCCGGCTTCCCATTAATGTTGCACTCATCGGCTTCCGTACCTTAATAATGGTAGTCTCCACGTGTCGAGTGAATGCGAGAAGTCGAGGCATTTTTACACTTGCCACCCTGACCATGTAAGTAAATCGTCTATTAAACAGACAGGGATCCTCAGATCCAAATCACGCCATCTTCCCCAAGCGAGGATTCATTAGAGCGCGCCCGAAAAAACCATACCATCATGGCCGGCCACCGCAGCTCCTCCTCTCGCTCCCATAGCGCTAAGCCAGGTGATTGGGAGAAGTGTACCATATCCCACGGCCAATTGGTGGAGTTGCAGACCCAGGGGTTTCTCCCACCTGCATATCTTCTCCCCGTCCGAGCCGGATTAGCCACTTATGGCGGCGGGGAGCAAGCGGAGAGTTTCCCCAACCCATCCAGGGGGGAGCGAGTATGCCTTGTCCCTTACTTGCTGAGGGGCACCGAATTTCCAATCCATCCGTTCCTCCGCGGGCTCCTGGAGTATTATGGCCTCCAGCTGCACAACTTCACTCCTGCCTCCATCCTGCACATCGCAGGTTATGTTGCCTTTTGTGAGCAATTTCTGGGCTGCGAAGCTCATTTCGAGCTATGGAAAAGGCTGTTCTGCCTCGTCCCTCGCAATCAGGAGGGATCAATATACCAAGTGGGCGGAGCCGAGATATGGCGCATCGCCGGGACCCGATACCTGTCCGGCACTCCGAAGAAGACATCCGAAAATTGGCCTTCCGAGTGGTTTTACATAGAGGACGTCTCCCTTCCTGACCCTATCCGGATGGGTCTTCCCGAGTTCACAAATGCCCCATTGAAGAAACGCCGAAGCCGGCGTCCCCGGAGCCCCAAGGAGGAAGATAACAGAGAGGTCCTCCAACTGATGGGTAGGATAAAGACGCTTGCCAAATCTGGATTGACAATAATCGAGGTTATGTCAATATGCATAATGCTGGGGGTGCAGCCACTCCAGTATCGAGGGCATCCCATGTGGCACTTCAATGGAGAAGACGATGCCACCCGCTGCGGTCGGAAAGGTCCGGACTCCGCCACCGCTCTGGCTCAAATATTGTCCGATTTGTATAAAGGAGAAGAAGAGGAGTTCATCCGCATTAATCCAGGGGATGCATTTTCCATGTACAACCCCCCTAGTCCGGTGAGTTGCTATCTTACTCAACTCTATTCATTCCCCTAAGTCTTTCATCACAAATATTTACCTTGCTAGTCTATAACAGGAACTGCGAAAAGCTGTGAGGGAGATCCACAGCCCGCGTCCACAGCCAGAGGACCACAACTGGGCCCTCGACCCCGGTCTTTAAGAAGCTCCGGACATATTTGTGGAGCTCGTTGACAGGATGTTTTACCAGGCAAGCTGCGATGGCGCCTTGGTGGCCATCATTGCCGACTATCCCGGCCTACTCCCCGTATCATATGTAAGTAAAACAGGAGTCCTAACTTCCGAAAAGGATCCCCTTTTTACGCCTGACCCACCGCACATGTATTGCGCTTTATAGGAAAGGCCATCGGGGCGGCGCGTCGAACCCGCAGTGACTCACCAACAAGGGGCGCTCAAGCCGGGTAGGCTTAAAAGGAAGGCGATCAGGACCGAGCCGCCATCGAAGAGGTATGATTTAAAACATACACCACGATTGTCATCTTTAAAATATAACAATGTCCGCCACATCCTTGCAGAAAATGTATCCGCCGGATTGTGTCCGGAGATCCTGCCGACCACGCCTCTACCAGCCGGACTCCAGAACCGGCCTCAAGGGTGGAGGCCAACATGGGGACAACACCGGACAGTCCTCCTATAGAGGATGCGGATAGAATATCCGCTACAAATTCCGAGGTAGAGAGCACTATGAACCATCGACATCAGCGGGCCGCACTCCACGACCCAAATTTGTCCGAAGAGGCGTTCGATGCCTTCAACTCGGGAGACGCGTACATCTGAGCTGCTCAAAATGGGCTTGCTAGAGCCACAGACCAGTACTTAAAAGATATACGGGTAAGCAAAATCTGATAATTATGTATATCAGTAGCCCCTGAGACTTGAAACAGTTGGTACAACTAATTTAAGGATCATTGTATGAATAGGTTCTTACAGAGAAGAATACCCATTTGTCTCAAGAGCTGGAGGCGTGTAAAGCCAGCTAAGGCCCGCAGTTGCCGGAATGGAGGAATCCAAGAAGGACTCATTTGGTAATATTTGTCTCGATCGATAAAAAACGTAATTACGTGTACCAGTTGTTATTCGGCATGTTTGCAGATCTGACAATAGATTCAGCAGGTAATCCCGGAGTGAATCCGGAGATCCTACAAGAGGATGAACAACAAGCTGAATGACAACTAGAGGCTGGCGAGCGTGTACTTACACGGGTCCGGCGAGAGGAAAACGATCTCCGGGATGCCAATACCCGGCTGGGCATTGAATTAAAAGATGTTCGGGCCCAGCTTGCGGACTCCGTGAAGGAGAATAAGAGGCTTCAACATGACATTTTCAGTATGTGCTCAAACGAACCTTTATATAGTTCGGTGAAGAAACAGGCTAATAGAGTTATGTCTACAGGTATATTGACTGGTCGTCCTGAAGAGGAGATGCCATGATCTTCACGCGATCTTCTACAAGAGCTTTCACAACTGCACGAACAAGTTTAGCAGGTGATGCAGGGTATTGCCAAGGCCTTGTGGCCATCCGACTCCCTGCCTGGAAGCATGGGGGAGCTTGTATAGCTGCTCAAGGGAGCGCGGCGGTGCTTCCAATTATGGAAGATATCGACCTGCCGACAAGGTGCGAGGGAAGCTTGGGTCATGGTAAAAACACGGTACACCAAGGTTGATCCGAATCACATGGCCCTGGTCGGACCTGTAGGGTCAGATGGGAAAGAGATTCCCGTTATTCTGGTATATGACCAGGTAGGATTAGCCGCAAAGTATTCTCAACAGGATTGTAGGCTAGACAGCCTGTTGGATGGCATAGAAGAAGAAGTGTGTGGGTCTAAGTGACTGTGTACTTCGATTGACATATTTTGTCCCTAGCCGGATTGTAAATCATTTGTCATGGCGGACCTTTTCGCTTCGACCTCCGGACCCGATAGTCCGGAGTGTTTCCAAATACCCTCTCAGTTATGCAAACCGAGGTACGCGTGGAAACCAGGCGTAGGGGTCATAAGTGCTTGAACAGATAAGTACCCAACTAGCTATGTTATATTACATGGATAGTAAGAAACATCTTCCAGGGAGAATAGTTCCGTTAAGGGTTCCTTTCCCTGGGTACGCATGCATTAATGTGCATGTCCGAACTGCAAACAGAGACGCAGTATATTAAACATCTGGGGGTTTGTATTGTAAGAGGTAAGAAACATCTTTAGTTCGCCGACCGAATATTCCCTTAAGAACACTAGCTTTCGACTTCACCCAGTCTGAGGTACACGTCCGGCGGACCCGGCAGTAACAATCGCAGAGGTGCTCCCCTTATGCCCTAGCCGAACTAACGGGAACGTAGGGCATAAACACAGGAGCCAGGCAACCCAGCTTGGCAAAAACTTAAGTCATATCGATGCATATAATGGTGAAGAAAAGGTACATATGGAAAAGTTACACATATGCAGTGGGCATGAAGCCCGGAAGATAATTATACTAAGCTTCTGTATAAGAAGCCCCCAGGTATAGTGAGCGCGCATACTTAAGGATTTAGCGCCTCAAGAGTGTGTAGTCGAGTCACACTTAAAGCTTCAGAGCCATAAAAGGAAAGAGAGAGGATATACATATAAATAATAATAAAAAAAAGGTGGAGGGAAGGGGACGAACACAAAGTTTGGCGCTAGGCGTAGAATCTTCGGAGTCTGGCCGCGTTCCATGGTTTCGGCTCGAGTCGATTATCTGATGCATCACGCAGGTGGTACGCTCCTCCAGTGAGAACTTTATCAATGATGAAGGGACTCTCCCACTTGGGTTTGAGCTTGTCCTTTTTCTTCTCTGGTAGGCATAGAACGAGTTCGCCAACGTTATAAGTTTTGGCCCGTACTTCTCTGCTTTGATACCTGCGAGCCTGTTCCTGATAGAATGCGGCATGGGCTTTTGCGACGTTGCGCTCCTCCTCCAGGGCATCTAGACTGTCCTGCCGATCAAGCTCGGCTTCTCTCTCTTCGTACATGCGCACTTGAGGTGAGTCATGAATGATGTCACAGGGAAATACCGCCTCTGCGCCGTACACCATGAAGAATGGTGTGTATCTGGTAGTGCGATTTGGCGTGGTCCGCAGCCCCCATAGTACAGAGTCGAGCTCCTCGACCCTGTGCGTGTCTGATTCCCTCAAGGATCGTACTAGTCTGGGTTTGATGCCGCTCATAATAAGATCATTTGCTCGTTTGACTTGACCGTTTGTTTGTGGGTGATAGACGGAGGCATAATCGAGCTTAATGCCCATGTTGCCGCACCAAGTTTTCACCTCGTCGGCTGTGAAGTTGGAGTCATTATCGGTGATGATGTTGTGGGGGATACCGTAACGGTGTACAACCCCTGATATGCAGTCTATCACTGGTCCGGATTTAGCCATTTTGATTGGTTTAGCCTCTATCCATTTGGTGAATTTATCCACTGTCACGCCCAAGATGCGACCCTATCCTAAAGGAACTCGAAGGTCCCACCAAGGATAGAAGCGCATCTTGAAGACGCTTTTGCAAGGTGGATATCATTACATCAACATTACATAATAGTGGGGATACATCCAATACATACAATGTCACATGAATACACAATACAACATAAAAGAACAACATCCGACTATGGATGAATCATAAACAGAAACTCAAACGACATCCACCCTGCTAGCCCAGGCTGCCAACCTGGAACGTATCCCCTGATCGAAGAAGTAGAAGAAGAAACTCAATGCAAGCAAGCATCGCTCTCGTGTCATGGAGCATCAAACGACCTCCAAATGGCACGAAACTTGACAGGCGGTCTACCGGTGATATACCAAGGCCGCTTGACAAACCTCGGGCCATTCCGAGAAAGTTTAATACCCACACACGAAAAGAGGCAAAAGGGGAACGCCGGAGGACATAGGAGTGCCGGATTGCAAAACGGACAATGGGGAAAATGCTCGGATGCATGAGACGAACACGTATGCAAGATGAAATGCACATGATGACATGATATGAAATGCAAATGATGATATGGGAAAGTGCAACACGCAAGCAAATGACATGGCAACGACGTGAATAACTGGCAAACACCTGGCGCATCGAATCCGGGGCGTTACAACACTCCTCCACTAACAAGAGATCTCGTCCCGAGATCTTAGGACCGAGACGGAAGGGAAAAGGGATGAGGTGAAACAAGAACTAAAGAGAAGAATCAAAGAATCGAGAGCACTCGAGAAAAAGATAGGAACGACGAGAAAGCCGAGAATCGAAAGCTCACAGAATAAGATGGACTATGAAACCACTCTGGGTAGAACGAGATAAGAAACGAATAAGACTGAAAGGATTTAGACAACACTCCGGCTGAACATGGAAGGAATAGAACATGAGCTAGAGAGGATGGAATGATACTTGATGAACTCTTGAAGAATGAATTAAATCATGACGATCCACCGTGAAGAACTCCGGTAACAAAAGGATGATGAGATAGAATGAAGGATGAAAAAGAAATAAGATAAAATCTCACGATGAATTAGATGGAGGTTACGACGAGATGGCCGAGGAAAATGAACTCCGGAAAAGCAAAGATGAAACACTTGAAACTTGAATTTATTCATCAAGAACAAACTCTAAAAGAAAGGATTACTCACTTGGATGAAATAAGAATAAGATTTATCGTATGCTTATCCTTCATCAAATTAAATTGATGACAAGCAATGGATTTTGCATACTACTTATTCTTCTTGAAAAAGGATTGAGAAGGGATAGCACAAAACTTGAGAAGGTCTTCATGAACCACCGGTAGGATACGAAAGAACGAATGAATTAAAAATGATAAACAAGGAAAAAGAATCTGAAAGAACCACCGTTAGAATTCGGAAATGACTGATGAAAGAGGATGTATCACCGGGAAGAATTAGAAGAACAAATATGCTAGAGGGGATTTAGATGCAAAAGAACAAAGAGATCATGAGCTGATTAAGGAACACTTGAACGAAGCGCCGGGATAATTGGATAACGGTAACTGGAATGATGGCCTCCGGTGAAAAGAAATGGAAAACAACTCCTGACATACTCCGGATGGGTGAAAAGAATTTGGACGACTGGAAAACAATTTGATAGGATAACATCGAGCTAGCATCGCGAATCTCCGGGAGAACGGACAAGATTTAAGAGAAATCTTCTTCTTTGGTCTTTAAATGACGACGAGAAAACACCATCAAAATTACTGAGATACTCCGGGAGAATGAAAAGCAGAGAGGTTGAGCCAACAATGAAAAGAATTTGAAAGCGATCTTGGAGAAGGCAAGTGACTGATGAAATCCATTCTTACGTCACACTTGAAAAGAATTGAGAATACCTCCGGGAGAATTAGAAGAGTCAGGTAAGATCCTGGGAGAAGACCTGTGGGTTAGGGCCCACTAAAAGAAAACACCGTAGAAAAGGATTGTTGCACAGATAGATGATGCACCGGAACAATTGAAATATTTGAATGAGGTGAGAACCTCGAATTAATTCAAACACAGACAAATCTCCTGAGATATCTTGAACACTCTGGAAGGATAATATGGTGAGAGACGAATGAGTAAGGAGAACACTTGATCCAAGGAAAAGAATATGATCAACCCGAAAAACTTGAATTGAATCCACCGGAAAAGAAAGGGGTGAAGAGTGACGAACGAGACGAGAATTCACCGGTTGAAATAATTGAGGGAAGAATGAAGAGACTCCACACGAATGAAATTGATGGTCGAAAGAGACTCAGACTCCGGAAAGAAAAAGGGTGGGAGGGCGGGAAAAAACACAGGCAACTGGAAGGGGAAAACCGATGAATAGCTTGAAGAGAAAACACCAGTAGAAATCATTGAGGAAAGAAAGCAAAGACTTCGCACGAGTAGGATGGATACTCGACTACGGACTCCGGATTCGAGAATAAGAAGGGAGGGCGGGTGGGAAAAGAAAACAACTGAGGATTGAACTTGGCAAAGAAGAAGAGGCTCGAGTCAACATGACGAGAAATGCACCGGATAAAAGAGGATGGATAACTCACAAAACTAACCACGTGATCCTAAAGAAAAATTTTGAAGGGAAGAGGAGTAGTTCAAAACACCTACGTCAAGATTCCTCACCAGAGCGACGAAGGGGCAGAGGAGTAAAAAGAATTCCTACTCTCCGATATAACTAGACACCAAAAAAGTTTTCTTCTAGACTCAACAACGGCCAAACTACACGATCAATCAAGGGGGGCTCCTAGGGTCGGTCGAGGCTCTATTACCAACTTGTCACGCCCAAGATGCAACCCTATCCTAAAGGAACTCGAAGGTCCCACCAAGGATAGAAGCGCATCTTGAAGACGCTTTTGCAAGGTGGATATCATTACATCAACATTACATAATAGTGGGGATACATCCGATACATACAATGTCACATGAATACACAATACAACATACAAGAACAACATCCGACTATGGATGAATCATAAACAGAAACTCAAACGACATCCACCCTGCTAGGCCAGGCTGCCGACCTAGAACGTATCCCCTGATCGAAGAAGAAGAAGAAGAAACTCAATGCAAGCAAGTATCGCTCTCGTGTCATGGACATCGCATAACCTGTACCTGCAACTGTTGTTGTAGTAATCTGTGAGCCACGAGGACTCAGCAATCCCATTACCATGGGTATCAAGACTAGCAAAGCTTAATGGGACAGGAAGGGGTAAAGTGGTGAGGTTGCAGCAGCGACTAAGCAAGTATGGTGGCTAACATACGCAAATGAGAGCGAGAAGAGAAACAAGCGGAACGGTCGTGAAGCTAGCAATGATCAAGAGGTGATCCTGAACACCTACTTACGTCAAACATAACACAGAAACCGTGTTCACTTCCCGGACTTCGCCGAGAAGAGACCATCACGGCTACATACGCGGTTGATGCGTTTTAATTCGGATCTGGTGTCAAGTTATCTACAACCGGACATTAACAAATTCCCATCTGCCACATAACCGCGGCACGGCTCTCGAAAGTTTAAACCCTGCAGGGTGTCCCAACTTAGCCCATGACAAGCTCGCGATCAACGAAGGAATAGACCTTCTCCCAGAAGACCGATCAGTCTCGAAATCCCGGTTTACAAGACATTTCGACAATGGTAAAACAAGACCAGCAAAGCCGCCCGATGCGCCGACAATCCCGATAGGAGCTGCACATATCTCGCTCGTGGCAACACCGGATAACCTAAGCGCACAGTACCGACGTAACCCAAGTTGCTAAGGGATTGTCCCAAGACGGTGCTCTAGTTTGGACCAACACTTAGACAAGCATTGGCCCGGGGCTATAATAAAGATGACCTCGAGAGAGCGACTCCCAAGGGAAAAGTAGGTGGTGGTGAGGCAAATGGTAAAACCAAGGTTGGGCCTTGCTTGACAAGTTTTATTCAAAGCGAACTGTCAGGGGGGTCCCATAAATCACTCGACCGCGTTAGGAACGCAAAAATCCGGGAACATAACACCGTATGACGGAAACTAGGGCGGCAAGAGTGGAACAAAACACCGCATAAGGCCGATCCTTCCACCCTTTACCAAGTATATAGATGCATTAATAATATAAGAGATATTGTGATATCCCAACCAAAATCCTGTCCACCATGGAGAAATCTTCAACTTCACCTGCAACTAGCAACGCTATAAGAGGGGCTGAGCAAAAGCGGTAACATAGCCAAACAACGGTTTGCATAGGAAAGGTGTCAAAGGTTAGAGGTTCACGGCAATATGGGATGGCTTGATAAACAGATAATAGGTAGCGCATCATAGCGATAGAACGAAGCAACTAGCATAGCAATGATAGTAGTGAGATCCATGGTAGCGGTCATCTTGCCTGAAATCCCGCTAGGAAGAAGAACGAGTCCATGAAGAAGATGAAGCCACGAAGACGAACCACACGTAGACGAACGCATCCTCACGATCGCAACGAAAATCGAGAAGATGCACACAACATAGTAAACACACCACACATGAGCAAGGCATGATGCACAACAAGCATGATGCATGACAAAGCTACATGAAGCTACTCATGGCAAGAGATGCTGCAAACAAGAACAACACATCAAGGCAAGTTTAAATGAGGCCGGAAACAACATATAACAACTCCAGTAAGTCCTCATATGCAAATTTCGAAATTGGTCCAGATCTGAATAAATCTTATGTTCGAGTTGTTAAACAGCAAGTTAAGATGCACCAAGATGATCTACACGAAATTCTAGTCAAGTTACATATAAAGTTCATTAGATTCGGAGCTACGGCCTAGAAGAGATGAGCAAAACAAGTTAAACATGGCATTGATGCAAAATGCACCCAAACATCAAGCAAAGACCTCAAAACATGGATGCAACATGAGAATATGAAGCTACATGCAAAATCAAGCAAGTTTCATATAGAGCACACTCAAAACGGAGCAACGGTGCAACACACACACACACACTATACAAGTCATAGCAACAATCTGTCCATAACAGCAACTAGGCATCTTACAAGCATCAAAAAAATATGTTACAGCACCCCAACGTAATAACAAAAGGCATGGGCATGAAGTACAGGTAAAGCATAACAAAACATGAACACTGAGCTAACTCCAGAAACAAGTAGAACATGCTCCAAATGACATGGGAAGATTGCAAATAATAACAGTTTCAAACTTTAGCAGAAATAACACCAGGTTGCAATGTTTAGAGCTATCAAACAGCATGTTACAGGAACTTATCATGGCAAGTTATATTACAGATTCAAACATGGCAGAAACAACAATAAGTAGGCATGTTGGTGAGCTTGAACCACTCATTACAGAGAAATACATGGCATGGCAAGGCAACCAACAGTAAGAAGGCATGTTTATGAAGCTATGCATGGCAAGAGCAAGTTCATAGGGTGCATGGAACACTAACAAAACACATGGGAACTAGTGAACTTAATGTTAACAGGCTGACAGCAACATTATCAAGCAACTTTGAAGCAAGATTACAACAATCTACAGAAACCTATAAATGCAACCAGGGGCATGTATGGATAGAGCATGACTTGTAGATCAAAACATGTTTATAGAGCATCTCCAGATTAAGCATAGAATGATTAGTAGAAGCATGTTTACATAGCAACAAAATATAACAGAATCTGTCAGGAAAACAGCAACAGCAACTACCCTCCTTAACAAGCACGATTCACTCATCACAAGTCATTGCATGACAAGATAAGCATAGCATCATCAAGAAGACATGTTTGTGTAACAAACCAAGTCAATAACACGTCCATAGCATGCAAGGATCAACTATAGCAAGCTTGGCCAAATTGAATAACAAGTACACAATCTGCCATGAAACATTTTGAAGCAAAAGTAGAGCACCAAAATGACATGCTAGACTGCTCCATAATTGCGAACAAGGGCATGAATGGATAGACAATAACCACATGTTCAAAACACCCTTACTAAAGTATCTCTAAATATGCATGGATCTCTCTGTAGCATCAAGTTTACATGGCATCAAAATAACAGCAGAATAGGGACTATAATCAGCAATATCACGAAGCCTAGTTTGCATGCTTGTGCTAGTCACCACATTGATCACCAAAATACATGGCATAAACCCCTGGAAAGATGGCATGGCATAGATCAAAACACATGTAGACATCAACCTCATAGGATGCACACATCAATCATGGCAAAAATGACAAAAGAGCAAGTTATAACAGTTTCAGCAGATTACATCAACATGCACTCTTCGAACAGCATTTCGGGCATCAAGATGAGCTCAAATAAAAATGATGCAATGGAATGAAATGAATTACTCGTCGAGGCGAACAATTTGACATATTACACACACAAAACGGAGCTACGGATGCAGAGATGTGACGCAATGAACATGCAACGATAATGTAAGGGATTCGGGGACTTAGAGAGAATCGGGGAAGGGGAAAAAAGTCAACCTCGCGGGTCTCCAGATCCGATCGGGCTCGGGGCTCGCCGGAGAAGAAGAGGGCCGCGATGGCCGGAGCAGAGGTCGCCGGGCGGGGCCGGGGCGGCGCCGGCCAGTCGCCGGAGCGGGAGACGCGCGGGCACGGAGGCAGCGCCGCCGGGCGGCGACGGGCGAGAGGAGGCGGCGGCTCGCCGCTGGGGAGCTAGCGGCGCGACGGGAGGCGGCGGCGGAGGCCAGCGACGCGATCCGTGGCGGCGGGCGGCGCGGCGCACCGGCGGTCGGGTTCCGCGCCGAGGCGGGCGCGTGCCGAGCGTGGCGGAGGTCGGACTCGGCGGCGGGCGCGATCGGGCGGCGGCGGTCGCCGACGCCGAGCGGCGGGTCGGCGGCGGTGGCGCTGGTTCACCCGGCCCAGATGGGCTCGGCGGGCGCGGATGGGCTCGCAGGCCGGGCGGCGGCGCGCGTGGGAGGCGGCGGCGGCGGGCGACGGTCGCCTCGAGATTGGCCGAGGGGGCGGCGGCGGACGCGTCCGGCTCTGTTCGGACGTGTCCGGCGGCGCGGAGAGGAGCGGGGCTAGGGTTAGGGTGGAAATGATCGGGGATTTCGGGGAGGAAGACATATTTATAGGTAGAGGGAGCTAGGAGAGTCCAAATGAGGAGCGGTTTTCGGCCACGCGTGATCGAATGACCAAGAGCATGGAGGGGAGTTTGCTGGGTTTTGGGCCACTTTAGAAGGGGTGTTGGGCTGCAAACAAAAGAGGCCTTTACGGTTACCGGTTAACTGCTGAGTATCAACGACCTCCAAATGGCACGAAACTTGACAGCGGTTCACCGGTGATATACCAAGGCCGCTTGACAAACCTCGGGCCATTCCGAGAAAGTTTAATACCCACACACGAAAAGAGGCAAAAGGGGAACGCCGGAGGACATAGGAGTGCCGGATTGCAAAACGGACAACAGGGAAAATGCTCGGATGCATGAGACGAACACGTATGCAAGATGAAATGCACATGATGACATGATATGAAATGCAAATGATGACATGGCAAAGTGCAACACGCAAGCAAATGACATGGCAACGACGCGAATAACTGGCAGATACCTGGCGCATCGAATCCGAGGCGTTACATCCACCATGACCAACAAGTATTTTTTCTTATGGCTTCCTCCTTTAAGGGGTCCAACCATATCAAGACCCCAGACCGCAAAGGGCCAAGTTATGGGGATTGTTTGGAGAGCGCTAGGTGGCATATGGCTTTGGTTGGTGAAGAGCTGGCAACCGGCACAATGTTGGACTAGATCCTGTGCGTCTGCTCGGGCTATCGGCCAATAGAAACCTGTACGGAAGGCCTTGCTTACAAGGGCCCGAGCTGCGGCGTGGTGGCCGCTGAGTCCAGCATGAATTTCGGCCAAGAGCTGCCGCCCTTCCTCTTCGGAGATGCATCTTTGGAGTACTCCGGTAGCGCTCTTCTTATAAAGCTCTCCCTCGTGGACCTTGTAGGCTTTAAGCGCCGCACCATGCAACGTGCCTCATTTTGGTCCTTGGGGAGTTCTTGCCTATTTAGGTAGGCTAAGAAGGGTTCGGTCCAGGGGGCGATGACAGCCATGATTACATGGGCCGAAGGTGTTATTTCGGTGGCGGAGCCTCCGATTATGTCAGTGTGTTCGGGATCTGGGGTTGTGGTCGGATCCGGACTAGTATTGCCGGTCTCCCCCTGCCACACCACGGATGGCTTGAACAGCCTTTCCAAGAAGATGTTAGGTGGGACGGGATCGCGCTTAGCGATGATGCGGGCAAGGATATCTACAGCTTGATTGTTTTCTCGGACCACATCATGAAATTCGAGCCCCTCGAACCGAACTGACATCTTGAGGACGTCATTGTGGTAAGCCGCCATTTTCGGGTCCTTGGCGTCGAAGTCTCCATTTATTTGAGATATTGCGAGGTTCGAATCCCCACGCACCTCTAGGCTTGGATGCCCATGGAGACTGCCATCCGAAGACCGTGCAACTGAGCCTCGTATTCGGCTGCATTGTTGGAGTCTGTGTATAGTATTTGGAGTACATATTGGACTGTATCTCCGGTGGGGGATGTCAGGACAACGCCTGTTCCCAGACCAGCCAGCACCTTAGAGCCGTCAAAGTGCATGATCCAATTGGAGTATGCGCCATACTCTTTAGGGAGTTTGGCTTCTGTCCATTCGGCGACGAAGTCAGCCAGTACTTGTGACTTAATGGCTCGCCGTGGTTTATATATGATGTCGAATGGGAGGAGCTCGATGGCCCACTTAGCAATCCAGCCCATGGTATCGCGGTTGTTTATTATATCGTTGAGTGGTACTTCGGAGGCCACCATGATTGAACACTCTTGAAAGTAGTGTCGTAGTTTCCGGGATGCCATGAAGACCGCCTATGCTATCTTTTGATAATGTGGGTACCGTGACTTGCATGGTGTGAGGACAGTGGATACGTAGTATACCAGCTTTTGAAGCGGGAACTTATGTCCGTCTTCCACTCGTTCGATGACGAGCGCTGCGCTTACCACCTGGTGTGTTGCAGCTATATATAAAAGCATGGGTTCGCGAATGTTCGGTGCAGCCAGGATTGGCTTGCTGGCCAAGAGGGCCTTTATTTCTTCCAGTCCGGCCGTAGCCGCATCCGTCCACTCGAAGTGTTCGGTGCTGTCGGCGTTTTGGGAACGGGGTCCCCAGACTTGCCTGCCTGCAGCCTGCGGCGTGGCTCAAGTGGTGGCCCAGTACGACCCATCTTCATCACCACAAGATTCAAGACCCTCACGAGGAGCCAAGCCTCGCGGGGCGGACGACACTAGGCTTCCTCAGGAACGGCCTCGCCAGGAAGGCTCGCGAGGAGGTGGAGAGATCAAGGCAGGGTACCTCGCGAGGTTCTCGTGATGCAAGCCATGACGATCGAGACCAGGCGGGCGCCAGGCGGGCGTCGGCCTGCGTAGTGTCCTTGTTACCTCTTTGGTGCAAAGGGGGCAAGCACAGACGTGGAGTACCGAGGCTTCAGGCAAAGGTTACCATTTCAGTGCAACGAGACCAAGACCAGTAGAGCGGCAGGACGGAGGTCACCGTGGAGCCCAAGACGGCGTCATCGCCAGTGCCTTTGGCAGTCGAAGACCAACTTTAGTCAGGATAACTTGTACTAGATGTTCCCCTTCGAAATGGCCGTTGTTGGTGCCCTTCCCGCTCAATATTTGGGAAGAGGACCAGGGCCTCTATAAATAGGACTAGCCACCACAGAGGGAGGAGAGGAGACAGTCCAGATACTCAGTAGAGAGGGAGGCGATTGAACTTACACAAGCAGTTCATCGCACTAGCTCAAGAACACCTCTCGCGAGGCTGTTCTTCCCTGTACTGTTCATCATCAGCCCCTGAGGCAATCCACCACACCACACACTGGAGTAGGGTATTACACCACAACGGTGGCCTGAACCAGTATAAATCTCGTGTCCCATGTGTTGTTCATCGTTTTAGCTTAGATCCTCTCGAGACAATCGGACGTAGATCGGTAGGGGAAAGATCTTCATGTGCACCCCAGAGTTCGAACCTTAAGGGTCTGCCGGAACCCCACATCCGAAATTTGGCGCGCCAAGTAGGGGTGCGCCGGAATCTTTCTTCCGCTGTTTCGAGTCGATCTTCCGTCGTGTCCATGGCAGATGCTCGCCGGGCTCGCGCCGAGCGTCGGGCTGCTCTCGCCGCCCGCGTAACCCAGACAGCGCCCGTCGGCAGGTTCCCCCGTCGTTCCCCGTCGCCTGCCGCCAACGCCGCCACCGGCCTGGCAGGGAACGAGCAGCAGGCCTCGTCTCTGCATCCTTCCGTGCGGTGGGAAGGCCGCACCGCCACCCCGTCGCTGATTCCAGCCAGTTCTTCGTCCCCCACCCGTCGCGGCCCCACGGACGCACACGCTGCGTTGCTCCCAGCGCGTGAGCTCCTGTACTACCGTCCCGTCGGTGACCTCTACAAGGAGTGGCTTGCTTGCATCACCGAGCTCGTCAGCGCCGCAGGGGGCTCCTCTACACCGTCCCTCTCGCTGCCTCGTCCTCCGTCGTGCGGAGGAGGCGCAAATCAGGAGGTGCCTCCACCACCTCCTCCCCAAGAAGGCGCCCTGGCTCCAAGGCGCGCGGCCCCAGGGCGAGACCCACCGCGTCCAGCGCTAGCGTGACAAGAAAGGAGCTGCCAAGAAATCCCTCATCCCCAAGAAGGCGCACGCGTGCTCCCGGCACCGGAGCGCCACGACCGCATCCCTGCGCCAGCACATCAAGACCCCGCATTGCTCCAGGCAGCGGCGCGCGGGAATCTCCAGGAGCAAGCCCCGCATCAGTAGAGAGCTCCGGTGGCCACCGGAGGCTGCCGCGCCTTCACCGCCGAGCTGCATGGTGTCGCCTGGCCAGGCAAGTTCAAACCTGACCTGCCTCCTCGCTACAATGGCATTGCAGACCCTGCGGAGTTCCTACAGCTCTACGAGCTGGGGATCGAAGTCGCCAACAGGGACGAAAAGGTCATGGTGAACTAGTTTCCCATGGCACTCAAGGCGGACGCCGCACTGCTCTCGAACCTGCCTCCCGGCACGATCTCCTCCTGGGATGAGATGCGCACTCGCTTCATCGCCAACTTCCAGGGCACTCGCGACCGTCCACCATCTGTGGATGACCTGCACCGCGTCAAGCAGCAGCCCGGAGAGACCTTGCAGAAGTACATCCAGCGCTTCAACAACGCTCGCCTCAAGATTCCCAGGGTGACCGAGGAGGCCATCATCTCTGCGTTCTCTGATGGCGTTCGTGACGTCAAGATGAAGGAGGAGCTGGCGATCCATGAAGATCTGTGCACGTCTCTTGAGCTGTTCAACCTGGCGACCAAGTGCGCAAGGGCTGAGGAGGGACGCCTCTCCCTTCTCGAGCTCCCAGCAGCAAACCCAGAAGAGAAGAAAGCCAAGGCCAAAGATGTGAAGCGCAAGGGAGCAGCCGTGCTCGCAGCAGAGCCAGAGGCAAAGCGCGGCATGGATCAGCCGGAGTCGTCCAAGGGCAGCCGGTACTGTGTGTAACACGATCTCCACACCCATAACACCAACGAATGCCAAGAACTCAGGGCCATGCGAGAAGGCCTGTCGGTCGACGCCTCGAGCGCAACGATCGGGGCTACGAACGAGGTGGGGCAAGAGGTGGAGGATGATGGGACGACCGTGGCCCTCGCCAAGGGTGGCCTGACCGGCCTCGCGAGGACCGCTGGCAGGACCAGCCTCGCGAGGGAGCTTGAAGGGATCAGCCTCATGAGGATCGCCCGCAAGGCAACGCAAGACTTCCACCTCTGCCGCCACCACCAAGAAGGAATGACGACCATCATCTGGACGAGGGGGCTGGGGGCTTCCAGGAACCGCGCGCGATCGCTTGCATCTTGGGCGACGCTCAGGCCCCAGCCTCTCAGCGCATCTTCAAGCAGTTTGCTCGCGAGGTGAATGTAGTACTTCCGAAGCTTGAGGCCACGCGCCATCTCAGGTGGTCTGCGTGCGCCATCACATTCAGCTCAGCAGATCAGCTCAAGTGTGCGGCAACGGCCGGTGTCCTCCCGATGCTCTGCTCCCCAGTCATCAGCAATGTGCAAGTTACCAGGACCCTCATCAACGGCGGAGCAGGACTCAACATCCTGTCTGTTGAGACGTTCAACAATCTTCAAGTGCCATATGATCAGCTTCAACCAACCAAGCCTTTATCAGGAGTCACTGATGGTTCCACTGTCCCGACAGGGCAGGTCCGCCTCCCTGTCACTTTTGGACAGCGCAACAACTACCGCACCGAGCTCATTGACTTCGACGTCGCCCACATTCGCCTGCCATACAATGCCATCCTCGGGTACCCAGCCCTGGCTAAGTTCATGGCAGTGACTCACCATGGTTACAACGTCCTCAAGATATCAGGAAGTGGCGGGGTCATCACGGTCCCATGTGAAGAAAAGGATGCGGTGTGCTCCCTCGAGCGCGCCTTCCAAGCCGCGTCAATCGAGGACCCAGACAGCAAGAATGGAAACCTCCTGAAGCAGCTCCCAAGAAGAAGAAGACATCACCTGGTTCAAGGCCTCAGGAGGCAGGCTCCTCTGGAGGCGCCACATCCGGACCCGCACCCATCCAAGGGGCGCCACCCTCTGTCGCATTGGAAGGCGCGCCCGGTGCCCTCCTCGGGCAAGGCTCGGGGGTTCTCTCCTGGGGAGCCACTGACTTTGCCAAGATCACGAGGGAGGCGCTTGGGCACCACTTGGAGGCGTGCTTCACGGCATGTTTCCCTCTGGAAGGCGTAAAGCAAGGAGGGCCCAACCCTCAGGAGTTCATCATCAAGGTCGCTCAGGAGTTACAGGAATCAAGAATCATGCGCGGCAACCGCCGCCTGCCTAGCATAGCTCCCCATCCAGGCGAGGATGGCGGGTTGCGCGTCTGCATCGACTACCCAAGGCTCAATCGAGTCGCATCTCAGGAGTGCTTCTGGCCTTCACGCGTGGGGAGTTGCGCGGGTCCACCGCACAGCTACGTTCCCATGCCCTTCGGCATGCCGAACGCGCCTGCAGCCCACCAGCGCCTGATGAGAAGCATTCTGGAAGCTCAGGTGGCCAAGCATAGCGCATTCCTAGATGATATGGAGATGGACCTCGTCGATCCACCCGGACCTCGCGAGCCTCCCTAGGCTCGGAGCCCCCAAGGGCTCGTGAGGATTGGCTTCTTCACCTCGCATCGGCAGCTACTCCAACACTCGCTCTGCAATGGTATCAGGTGACTTCTTAAGTTTCGTTTCAGCTGGGAGAGCCCTCAGGGCTGCATCATTCCCAGGTCGCGTGGGTCTGTCCCCGCGGCATGTATCCGTTTGGCTTTTGTCTTCAGCTTACCTTGTTGGGGGCGCCCCTCGGGCTGCATCATCCCCAAGCTGCTCGGACCAGACCCAGTGGCATTTGCTTTTCTCTGCATCTACCTAAGTTGATCTACTTCTTCATTCTTAACCTGCTTGAGATAATCGCCCGCTCGATTGACACCTACCTTTGGAGCCGCTCGCTCTGACACGGCGCTTGCACATGGGTCCGTCCCGGCAACGTCGACAAATCGGAGTGGTCGAGCTCTGGCCGCAGCAGCCCCGCAAATGCGCTACCTCACCAGGCCCTCAGTGCCTCAATCACTCCCTCGGAGCGACCAATGGCTGGCTGGCAACCGTAATGGCAGACCTTGTTTTCCCTCGTGTTGGTGTACAGGATCCATGCAAGGAGTAGCGTGGGAGGCATCGTGAGCTCCCTCTCCCTCTCTCCCGCACGATCCGCTCACGCGTTAAAAGGGGGGCACCTGAGCATCGCAACTCACGGGCTCTTACTGGCTCTCCGGCCCTCACACCCTGGCCTTGACCCACGTCATTGCAACCTGTCATACCAGCGGCGGCTGAGCTCGCTCGAGGGCCAGGACCTGAGGATGTAGAGCATGAAGGAAAGTGTGGGGAAGAGGGGATAAGCTCACGAGGACCTGACCCAGCAACTCCCTAGCTGCCGGTGCGCAGGCCTGGCACCTCACCGAAGAACTACTCCAAACTCATGAGATAAGTCATGCCTCAGCAAAAGCTAAATCAACGCGACACTAAGCCCACGCCTAGTGCAGCTCTGTCACGGCGACATTGCCTTCCTTTCTCTCTCAGCGGAGGCTGCTTGAGCGCTAAAGGGTCCTGAGAATCGCGACTCAGGGGCTCTTACTGGACCTCGGGCCGCTCACCTCCTGACCTTGACCACGGCATCGCGACCTAACATACCAGCGACGGCTGAAGCCTGCCTGGGGACCAGGACCTGTCAGCGTAGAGCACCAAGCCCTCGTGAGGAAGGAAAGGGGGAGCCGAGCCGGGACAGGACGCGCATCTCGAATCGATTCATAATAAGGATATCATATTCACAAAAGACATGGTAGGTGCCTTACATACCCCCGTGGGGTGTTACTTCGATTCCTCACAGGGAACAAAAGGTGCTAATCCTAAGGAACACTAACTACGCGCACCTCCGGAGGAGACGCAATCATCAACAGTGGGCCGTCAGGCGTCGGCGCCAACTGCTACGTCCTGAGCTTGCGTTGGTTTTGCTCGAAGAGGAGAGGGTGATGCAGCAATAGTAGCGTAAGTATTTCCCTCAGTTTTTGAGAACCAAGGTATCAATCCAGTAGGAGGCTCCTCAAAAGTCCCATGCACCTACACAAACAAACAAAGAACTCGCAACCAATGCAATAAAGGGGTTGTCAATCCCTTCAAGGCCACTTGCGAAAGTGAGATCTAATAAAGATAGTATGATAAGATAAATATATTTTTTGGTATTTAAGAATATAAATGCAAAAGGTAAAGATGCAAATAAAAGTAGCTTGGAAGCAAATATGATAAGAGATAGACCTGGGGGCCATAGATTTCACCAGTGGCTTCTCTCAAAATAGCATAAGTATTACGGTGGGTGAACAAATTACTGTCAAGCAATTGATTGAAAAGCGAATAATTATGAGATTATCTAGGAATGATCATGTATATAGGGATCACGTCCGCAACAAGTAGACCGACTCCTGCCTGCATCTACTACTATTACTCCAGACATCGACCGACTCCTGCCTACATCTAGAGTATTAAGTTCATAAGAACAGAGTAACGCCTTAAGCAAGATGACATGATGTAGAGGGATAAACTCAAGCAATATGATATAAACCCCATCTTGTTATCCTCGATGGAAACAATACAATACGTGCCTTGCAACCCTTTCTGTCACTAGGTAAGGACACCGCAAGATTGAACCCAAAGCTAAGCACTTCTCCCATGGCAAGAAAGGTCAATCTAGTAGGCCAAACCAAACTGATAATTCAAAGAGACGTGCAAAGATAACTCAATCATACATAAAAGAATTCAAAGAATATTCAAATATTATTCATAGATAAACTTGATCATAAACCCTAATTCATCGGATCTCGACAAACAAACCGCAAAAAGAGTTTACATCGAATAGATCTCCACAAGAGAGGGGGAGAACATTGTATTGAGATCCAAAAAGAGAGAAGAAGCCATCTAGCTAATGACTATGGACCCGTAGGTCTGTGGTAAACTACTCACAACTCATTGGAGGGGCAAGGGTGTTGATGTAGAAGCCATCAATGGTCGATTCCCTCTCCGGCAGAGTGCCGGCGAAGGCTCCAAGATGAGATCTCGCAGATACAGAAGGTTACGGTGGTGGAAATTGTGTTTCGTCTGCCCCCTGGATGTTTTCGGGGTACGTAGGCTTATATAGGAGGAAGAAGTATGTCGGTGGACGCCTGAGGGGCCCACGAGACAGTGGGCGCGTCGTATGGGGGGGGCGCCCTCTCTCGTGGAAGCTTCGGCTGCTTCTTGACTTGCACTCCAAGTCCTTTGGATCACGTTCGTTCCAAAAATCACGCTCCCGAAGGTTTCATTTCGTTTGGACTCCGTTTGATATTCCTTTTCTTCGAAATACTGAAATAGGCAAAAAACAGCAATATGGGCTGGGCCTCCGGTTAGTAGGTTAGTCCCAAAAATGATATAAACGTGTAAAATAAAGCCCATAAACATCCAAAAGGGGTAATATAATAGCATGGAACAATAAAAAATTATAGATACATTGGAGACGTATCAAGCATCCCCAAGCTTAATTCCTGCTCATCCTCAAGTAGGTAAATGATAAAAAGAGAATTTTTGATGTGGAATGCTACCTAGCATAATTCTCAATGTAATTTTCTTTATTGTGGCATGAATGTTCAGATCCAAATGATTCAAAATAAAAGTTCATATTGATAAAAGAAATAGTAACACTTCAAGCATACTAATCAAAGTAATCATGTCTTCTCAAAATAACATGGCAAAAGAAAGTTCATCCCTACAAAATCATATAGTTAGGCTATGCTTCATTTTCGTCACACAAAGATGTTCCAAACTTCTATACCCCCGATAACAAGCCAAGGAATTGTTTCATACTTAAACAATATCAAACTTTTTCAACCTTCACGCAATACATGAGCGTGAGCCATGGATATAGCACTATGGGTGGAATAGAATATGATGATGGGGATTGTGTGGAGAACACAAAAAAAGAGAAAGTCTCACATTGACGAGGATAATCAATGGGCTATGGAGATGGCCATCAATTGGTGTCAACATGAGGAGTAGGGATTGCCATGCAACGGATGCACTAGAGCTATAAATGAATGCTCAACAAAAGAAAACTAGTGGGTGTGCATCCAACTTGCTTGCTCACGAAGACCTAGGGCATTTGAGGAAGCCCATCGTAGGAATATACAAGCCAGGTTCTATAATGAAAAATTCCCACTAGTATGAAAAAGACAACTTATGAGACTCACTATATGAAGAACAAGGTGCTACTTTGAAGCACAAGTGTGGAAAAAGAGATAGTAACATTGCCCTATTTATTTATTTTCTTTTTTTCTTTTTTTCTTTTTTTGGGCCTTTCCTTTTTTTTGGCCTTTCTTTTTTTTCTTTGGGCAATTCTCTAATAATGATGATCATCACACTTCTATTGATTACAACATATGAATTACAACTCGAAACTAGAACAAGATATGACTCTATATGAATGCCTCCGACGGTGTACCGGGATGGTGCAATGAATCAAGAGTGACATGTATGAAAAATAATGCATGGTGGCTTTGCCACAAATACGATTTCAACTACATGATCATGCAATGGCAATATGACAAAAGTAAAGTATGTCATGATGATGAACGGAACGGTGGAAAGTTGCATGGCAATATATCTCGGAATGGCTATGGAAATGCCATAATAGGTAGGTATGGTGGCTGTTTTGAGGAAGATATAAGGAGGTTTATGTGTTATAGAGCGTATCGTATCACAGGGTTTGGATGCACCGGCGAAGTTTGGACCAACTCTCAAGGTGAGAAAGGGCAATGCGGTACCGAAGAGGCTAGCAATGGCAGAAAGGTAAAAGTGCGTATAATCCATGGACTCAACATTAATCAAAAGAACTCATATACTTATTGCAGAAATTTAGAAGTCATCAAAAATCAAGTACTACGCGCGTGCTCCTAGGGGGATAGATTGGTAGAAAAAGACCATCGCTCGTCCCCACCGCCACTCATAAGGATGCACAAGCCAGGTACACTTCATGTTTCAAATTTGTTACACAACTAACCATACGTGCATGCTACGAGACTCGCTAAATTCAACACAAGCATTCTTTGAATTCATAATCACCCAACCAGCATGACTTTAATATCACTACCTCCATATCTCAAAACAATTATCAAGTATGAAATTGATCATAGCATCCATGTCACTTCCTATGATAGTTTTTATTATACCCAACTTGGATGCCTACCATTCTAGGACCAATTTTATAACCATAGCAAATACCACGCTGTTCTAAAAGACTCTCAAAATAATATAAGTGAAGCATTAGAGACTAGCAATTTCTACAAAAATAAGTCACCACCATGCTCTAAAAGATATAAGTGAAGCACTAGAGCAAAAACTATCAAGCTCAAAAGATATAAGTGAAGCACATAGCAAATTCTAACCAAATAGGCTTCTCCCAAAAGGTGTGTACAGCAAGGATGATTGTGGTAAACTAAAAAGCAAAGACTAATATAATACACGACGCTCCAAGCAAAACACATCCCATGTGGCGAATAAAAATATAGCTCCAAGTCAAGTTACCAATGAACAAAGACGAAAGAGGGGATGCCTTCCTGGGGCATCCCCAAGCTTAGGCTTTTGGCTATCCTTGAATATCTTGGGGTGCCTTGGGCATCCCCAAGCTTAGGCTCTTGCCACTCCTTATTCCATAGTCCATAAAAGCTTTACCCAAAACTTGAAAACTTCACAACACAAAACTCAACAGGAAATCTTATAAGCTCCGTTAGTGAAAGAGAACAAAACCACCACATAAGGTACTGTAATGAACTCAATCTTTATTTATTTTGATGTCAAACCTACTGTAATCCAACTTCTCTATGGTTTATAAATTTATTTACTAGCCATAGATGCATCGAAATAAGCAAACAACACACGAAAAACAGAATCTGTCAAAAACAGAACAGTCTGTAGCAATCTGTAACTAACGCAAACTTCTGGAACTCTAAAAATCCTATAAAAATAGGAAGACCTGGACAATTTGTTTATTGATCAGCAGCAAAAACAATCAACACAAAAGCACGTTTCTGTGATTTAACAAAATTATATTCGTGCGCGCAAAGTTTCTGTTTTTTAGCAGAATCAAATCAACTATCATCATAGGTTATCCTATAGGTTCTACTTGGCACAAACACTAATTAAAAGATAAAAACACATCTAAACAGAAGTTAGATGCAACATTTATTAATAAACAGGAGCAAAAACAAAAAACATAAAGAAAATTGGGTTGCCTCCCAACTAGCGCTATCGTTTAACGCCCCTAGCTAGGCATAAAAGCAAAGATAGATCTAAGTAGTGCTATCTTTAATTTCAGTTTTTTAGCGTAGTCATGCTTGAATCCGGGAGGTTCTTTCCGCTTCCCTTCATACTTGGAAATTTTTAGATCTAAGGAATCCAACCGCTTATTGCAAAGAGTAATCAACATATTCATGCGGTGAAGATTTCCGCTAACACTTTTAAGAGGCTCAAGAGACTTTTGTAATATTTTTGTTACTTCGCAAATCTTTCCAAACACTTGCGTTTATTCTTGGGTAGGATGCGATCCTCCCTTTTGAGGTAGTGTTCCCACTATTCCCTCTATAATTTCATGCACAATACTAGGATCAATTTCAATAAAATTTCCCTTGGCAATGCAATCCAAGAGTTGTCTATGCGTCATATTTAACCCAACATAAAAATTGCGAAGAAGAATTCTAAAGTTCACCTCTAGGGTGCATTTGCGATAAGGTTCCATCATCCTATACCAAACATCTTTTAAGTTTTCTCCTTGCCTTTGCTTCAAGTGAAGAACTTCAAACTCGGAAGACATAGGAGCGGATAAGGAACTAGACATAATGACAAGCAAACAAAAGGGAAGCGAAAGAGAGAGAGAGAGAGAGAGAGAGAGAGAGAGAGATTGGGAAAGAGAGGGCAAATAAAACGGCAAGGGTGAAGTGGGGGAGAGGAAAACGAGAGGCAAATGGCAAATAATGTAAATGCGAGGGAGATGGGTTTGTGATGGGTACTTGGTATGTCTTGACTTGAGCGAAGACCTCCCGAACGGCGCCAAAATCCTTCTTGCTACGCCTTGAGCTTATGTTGGTTTTCCTCAAGAGGAGAGGGTGATGCAGCAATAGTAGCGTAAGTATTTCCCTCGGTTTTGAGAACCAAGGTATCAATCCAAAGAGGAGGCTCCTCAAAAGTCCCACGCACCTACACAAACAAACAAAGAACTCGCAACCAACGCAATAAAGGGGTTGTCAGTCCCTTCACGACCACTTGCGAAAGTGAGATCTAATAAAGATTGTATGATAAGATAAATATTTTTTTTGGTATTTTATAATATAAATGCAAGAAGTAAAGATGCAAATAAAAGTAGATTGGAAGCAAATATGATAAGATATAGACCCGGGGGCCATAGGTTTCACTAGTGGCTTCTCTCAAGATAGCATAAGTATTACGGTGGGTGAACAAATTACTGTCGAGCAATTTATAGAAAAGTAAATAATTATGAGATTATCTAGGCATGATCATGTATATAGGCATCACGTCCGCAACAAGTAGACCGACTCCTACCTGCATCTACTACTATTACTCCACACCTCGACCGACTCCTGCCTGCATCTAGAGTATTAAGTTTGTAAGAACAGAGTAACGCCTTAAGCAAGATGACATGATGTAGAGGGATAAACTCAAGCAATATGATATAAACCCCATCTTGTTATCCTCGATGGCAACAATACAATCGTGCCTTGCAACCCTTTCATCACTTTGGTAAGGACACTACAAGATTGAACCCAAAGCTAAGCACTTCTCCCATGGCAAGAAAGATCAATCTAGTAGGCCAAACCAAACTGATAATTCGAAGAGACTTGCAAAGATAACTCAATCATACATAAAAGAATTCAGAGAAGATTAAAATATTATTCATAGATAAACTTGATCATAAACCCACAATTCATCGGATCTCTACAAACACACCGCAAAAAGAGTTTACATCGAATAGATCTCCCAAGAGAGGGGGAGAACATTGTATTAAGATCCAAAAAGAGAGAAGAAGCCATCTAGCTAATAACTATGGACCTGTAGGTCTATAGTAAACTACTCACAACTCATCGGAGGGGCAAGGGTGTTGATATAGAAGCCCTCCGTGGTCGATTCCCTCTCTGGCAGAGTGCCGGCGAAGGCTCCAAGATGAGATCTCACGCATACAGAAGGTTACGGTGGTGGAAATTGTGTCTTGTCTGTCCCCTGGATGTTTTTGGGGTACGTAGGCTTATATAGGAGGAAGAAGTACGTCGGTGGACGCCCGAGGGGCCCACGAGATAGGGGGCGCGCCCTATAGAAGCGCGCCTCCTCTCGTGGAAGCTTCGCTGCTTCTTGACTTGCACTCCAAGTCCTCTCGGATCACGTTAGTTCCAAAAATCACGCCCCGAAGGTTTCATTCCATTTGGACTCCGTTTGATATTCCTTTTCTTCGAAATACTGAAATAGGCAAAAAAACAGCAATATGGGCTAGGCCTCCGGTTAGTAGGTTAGTCCCAAAAATGATATAAATGTGTAAAATAAAGCTCATAAACATCCAAAAGGGGTAATATAATAGCACGGAACAATCAAAAATTATAGATACGTTGGAGACGTATCACCAACCCCATCCAGATCAGTGGCGTCGGCGGCCTGATGCACCCACCCTGCTCCAAGTGCGACGTGAGCTCGGGGGCTCATAGCTATCGTCGGTTGTCTCCGGGGTCACGTTAAGCTCGGGGGAGTCGCTGGATTCTCCAGCTCCTTCGTTTCTGCCTAAGGAGCTGATGGGGAAGCAATTGGCGGGCCTGGCCCTTGCCGTGTCGATGCCCCGGCCACTTTCCTTGGGGCAGCACTCCAGCCAGCGTCCTTCCGCGTCGAAGACTTTGAAAAACATCAAGGAGGCGTCATCGTATTCAAGATGAATTACGAGGGCACCCCCTGTCCGACAGACTCGGGCGATCTCGCCCCAGCCCCGAGTCATGAAGACCTTGCCCGGAGCGATGACCGTGACCTCCGCTTCGGTCGCAAGGGTGTTGCAGCCAGAGCTCCAGAGACCCGCTCGGTGGAATATCGAAGGCGAAGGAGGGAGGAAGGCGAATCCAAGAACAAGGAGGCATAGCGGCGTGGAGAATAAGCTCGCGAGAAGAACTCTCGGCATGGACTCCAGGGGTGACGACGCGTACCGCCGTGACTCGCCGGCGTCGCCTGCGGCGCCGGCGATGTCGCTCGGCGCATTCTTCTCCAGGGCCCTCGATTCGGGCGTACAAGGGCAGCGGAAACCCAGGCAGCGGCTGCTCGTACCAGGGCCCCGATGACCCCTGCCAAGCGACCATGTCGCGGCGGCCGGGGATAGGCCGCTTCTTCGGCGGAAGCGGGTCAGGACCCTCTCGGGGGTCCTTTCCCTTCTCTTTGGCTGAAAAATGGCGGATCGGCGCCATTGGCGAAGGAGAAGCAAGGGCAAGGAAGAAGAAGAAGGAGTGAAGCCGAAGGGGATGTGATGACCCACAAGTGTAGGGGATCTATCGTAGTCCTTTCGATAAGTAAGAGTGTCGAACCCAACGAGGAGCAGAAGGAAATAATAAGCGGTTTTCGGTAAGGTTTTCTCTACAAGCACTGAAATAATAGGTAATAGATAGTTTTGTGATAAGATAAATAGTAATGAGTAACAAGTAAATAAAGTAAATAAAGTGCAGCAAGGTGGCCCAATCCTTTATGTAGCAAAGGATAAGCCTGGACATTTTCTAATAATGAGAAAGAAGCTCCCGAGGACACATGGGAATTATCGTCAAGCTAGTTTTCATCATGTTCATATGATTCGCGTTTGGTACTTTGAGAATTTGATATGTGGGTGGACCGGTGCTTGGGTACTGCCCTTACTTGGACAAGCATCCCACTTATGATTAACCCTTATTGCAAGCATCCGCAACTACAAAAGAAGTATTAAGGTAATCCTAACCACAACATTAAACATATGGATCCATATCAGCCCCTAACGAAGCAACGCATAAACTAGGGTTTAAGCTTCTGTCACTCTAGCAACCCATCATCTACTTACTACTTCCCCATGCCTTCCTCTAGGCCCAAATAATGGTGAAGTTTCATGTAGTCGACGTTCACATAACACCACTAGAGGAAAAGACCACATACATCTTATCAAAATATCGAACGAATACCAAATTCACATGACTACTAATAGCAAGACTTCACCCATGTCCTCAGGAACAAACGTAACTACTCACAAAGCATATTCATGTTCATAATCAGAGGAGTAATAATATGCATAAAGGATCTGAACATATGATCTTCCACCAAGTAAACAATTAGCATCAACTACAAGGAGTAATAAACACTACTAGCAACCCACAGGTACCAATTTGTGGTTTTGATACAAGATTGGATACAAGAGATGAACTAGGGTTTTGAGGGGAGATGGTGCTGGTGAAGATGTTGATGGAGATTGACCCCCTCCTGATGAGAGGATCGTTGGTGATGACGTTGGTGATTATTTCCCCCTCCCAGAGGGAAGTGTCCCCGGCAGGTCAGCTCCGCCAGAGCCCTAGATTGATTCCGCCAAGGTTCCGCCTCGTGGCGGCGGAGTTTCGTCCCGTAAGCTTGCCCACGATTTTTTCTAGGGTAAAAGCTCTAATATAGCAGAAGATGGACGCCGGAGGCCCACTAGGGGCCCAGGAGATAGGGGGTCGCGCCCTATGGGGGGGCGCGCCCTCCTGTCTCCTGGACAGGGTGTGGGCCCCCTGTCCTATTTCTTTCGCTCATAAATTCTTATTAAATCCAAAAAGTTGTTTTGTGGAGTTTCAGGACTGTTGGAGTTGTGTAGAATAGGTTCCCAACGTTTGCTCCTTTTCCAGCCAGAATTCCAGCTGCCGGCATCCCCCCTCTTCATGGTAAACCTTGTAAAATAAGAGAGAATAGCCATAAGTATTGTGATATAATGTGTAATAACAGCCCCTAATGAAATAAATATTGATATAAAAGCATGATGCAAAATGGACGTATCAAGTCCCCCAAGCCTAGACCTCGCTTGTCCTCAAGCGGAAGCCGAAATCGAAAAATATGTCCACATGTTTAGAGATAGAGGTGTCGATAAAAATAAAATACAGACATGAGGGCATCATGATCATTCTAATAACAGCAACATAAATAGATGTTTGTCATATGATTTCCTATGCTCAAGTAACAAGCAATTCACAATGTCAAGTATGGTTTAAAAACTTCATTGGGAACTAACAAACTATAATATCAGTCATTGAAGCAATTGCAATTTATCGTAACATCAGAAAGAGTCAATAATAGAGCTTTTCAGCAAGCTCACATACTCAACTATCTCGTAGTCTCCTATAATTGCTAACACTCACGCAATACTTGTGGTTATAGAGTTTCAGCCGGACACTGAGAAAGATAGGGGCTTATTGTGTTGCCTCCCAACGTATTCACCTTTAGGTGATGTCAACAATAATAGCCCATGCTAACTTACATCCAATTGGATATATATATATATATATCATGATCTTTCAAACACAAAGAGCTTGCCAAAGGATAAAATGAAAAAGGGAAAGGTGAGGATCACCTTGACTCAAGCATAAAGTAAAAACATAAAGTAGAAGATAGGCCCTTCGCAGAGGGAAGCAGCGGTTGTCATGTGCGTTTAGGGTTGATGCACAAAATCTTAATGCAAAAGAACGTCACTTTATATTGCCCCTTGTATGTGGACCTTTATTATGCAGTCCGTCGCTTTTATTACTTCCACAACAAGATCATACAAAGCTTATTTTCTCTGCACTAATAAGTCATACATATTTAGATAGCAATTTTTATTGCTTGCAACATGACAACTTACTTGAAGGATCTTACTCAATCCATAGGTAGGTATGGTGGACTCTCATGGCAAAACTAGGTTTAAGGATATTTGGAAGCACAAGTAGTATCTCTACTTGGTGCAAGGAATTTGGCTACTATGAGGGGGAAAGGCAAGCTCAACATGTTTGGAAGGTCAATGACAATATACTTTAACTAAGATGTCGGAAAACATAAACTATTACGTTGTCTTCCTTGTCCAACGTCAACTCTTTTAGCATACTTAATGAGTGCTCCCAATTATAAAAGGTGTCCAAGATAATATATTTATATGTGAACCTCTCTTTCCTTATCACTTCCTATTAATTGCAACGATGACCAAAACTATGTTCATCAACTCTCAACAATTTTTATGCCTCATACTTTCTATATGTGAAGTTATCACTATCCATAAGATCAATATGAACTCTTTTATTCTTTCTACTTTCTCAAGACCATAGCAACATAGCAAAACCCTTGACTCAACACTAATCTTTATTATAGATAGCTCACGGACTCGACTACAAAAAGAGATCACAATGCAAAACTCAAAACTACTTGATATCAAAACTTCAAACTACTAGATCAATATAATACTAAAAAGAATCGAACTAAATAAAACGGTAAAGATAGGAGTGTGATGGTGATACGATACCGGGGCACCTCCCCCATGCTTGGCAGTTGCCAAGGGGAGTGCCCATACCCATATGATTATGTCCTCGGAGGTGGTGAAGTAGGAGTTGTTGATGATGTAGGCTTGTCATCCGTCTTCCAAGGCATAGGCTCTCCATCATAGAAGGATGATCGAGACTCCGGGATCCTTAAATCTGCAGCCAAACTCATCCTCTTGAATCTATATTCATACTCACAGTTCTGGTTTTGCAGGCCATAGATCTGGGCTTGGAGGTGCTCGATTTTCTCTTGAAGCTTGAAGATGGTATCCCCAATGACTTTGGCATCCATCATGTGGTTGTTGGTGAACTCCGTAATCATCATATGGTAGGCGTTGAGTCCACGCTCCACCATCCCTTGGCACTTGAAAACTTCTACTCCACGGCTTCGAGCTTTGTCTCCACGCTTCCGGTACGCCTTGGTCCCTCCACATCGCGGATGTCAGCACCCCCTCACACATCTCAATGGTTTGAGGGTGTTGCAACACCTCCGCGAGATAGGGGTTGATAACCCTCTCGAAAAACTTATCCTTGGGAGCGCTTGGAGACGACATGATGCTCTAGACCTGAAACAGAAATAGCTCAAAACGAAAACAGAGGATATTCGCGTGATACAGTGGTCAAAACCTTCGGGAGTATATATAATGAATTTTTACCGACCAAAATATGTAATATGCAGAAAACGGAGTCCGAGAGGCACACGAGGTTCCCATGAGACAGGGGGCGCCCAGTAGGGGGGGGGGGCGCCCTCCACTCTCGTGGGGTCCTCGTGTCCCTTTCGGACTACTTCTTTCTTCCTAAAATTCTTAAATATTCCAAAACTGATAAAAATTGCCATTGGAGTCGGTTTACTTACCATACCACATACCTATTCCTTTTCGGAGTCTCGAACATTCTGGAAGGTGTCCCTTATGTATTCCTCAGGGGTTACGGTTTCAATAATATTAGTTTCAACATTGATAGGATTACTTGAAATATAATGTTTAATTCTTTGACCGTTTACCACCCTTGGGCTTGTGCCTTCAAAGTTGTTGATTTTTATGGCACCAGAACGATAGACCTCCTCGATAACGTAAGGACCTTCCCGTTTTGCGAGAAGTTTTCCTGCAAAAAATCTTAAACGAGAGTTGAATAATAACACATAATCTCCTACGTTAAACTCACGCTTTTGTATCCTCTTATCATGCCAGCGTTTAACTTTTTCTTTGAATAATTTGGCATTATCATAGGCTTGGGTTCTCCATTCATCAAGTGAGCTAATATCAAACAACCTCTTCTCACCGGCAAGTTTGAAGTCATAGTTGAGCTCATTAATAGCCCTATGTTCAAGTTCAAGAAGTAAATGACACGCTTCCATAAACCATCTTATATGGAGACATACCCATAGGATTTTTGTATGTAGTTCTATAGGCCCATAATGCATCATCAAGTTTTTTGGACCAATTCTTTCTAGATCTATTCACAGTCTTTTGCAAAACTAATTTGAGCTCTCTATTGCTCAACTCTACTTGACCACTAGACTGCGGATGATAAGGAGATGCGATTCTATGATTGACATCATATTTAGCAAGCATCTTATGGAAAGCACCATGAATAAAATGTGAACCACCATCAGTCATAAGACATGTGGGACTCCAAACCTCGAAAAAATAACTTCTTTAAGCATTTTAATAGAAGTGTTATGATCAGCCCTACTAGTTGGAATAGATTCTACCCACTTAGTAACGTAATCAACAGCAACTAAAATATATGTATAACCATTAGAGGCAGGAAAAGGTCCCATATAATCAAAGCCCCAAACATCAAACGGTTCAATAACAAGAGAATAATTCATAGGCATTTCCTGACGTCTACTAATGTTACCTACTCTTTGGCATTCATCACAAGATAAGACAAACTTACGAGCATCTTTGAAGAGAGTAGGCCAATAGAAACCAGATTGTACTACCTTGTGTGCAGTTCTATCTCCAGCGTGGTGCCCTCCATAAGATTCAGAGTGACACATGCGTAGGATCTGTTCCTGTTCATGCTCAGGCACACAATGTCTAATAACACCATCTACTCCTTTATAAAGGTGTGGGTCATCCCAGAAGTAATGTCTTAAATCATAAAAGAACTTTTTCTTTTGCTGGTATGTGAAACTAGGAGGTATAAATTTAGCAACAATGTAATTAGCATAATCAGCATACCAAGGAGCAGTACGAGAAGCATTAATGACTGCTAATTGTTCATCGGGAAAGCTATCATCAATAGGCAGTGGGTCATCAAGAACATTCTCTAACCTAGACAAGTTATCTACAACAGGGTTCTCGGCTCCCTTTCTATAAATAATATGTAAATCAAATTCTTTGAGCAGGAGAACCCATATAATGAGTCTAGGCTTAGCATCTTTCTTTTCCATAAGATATTTAATAGCAGCATGATCAATTTTAATAGTAACTTTGGAATCAACAATATAAGGTCTAAACTTATCACATGCGAACACAACTGCTAAGAATTCTTTTTCAGTAGTAGCATAATTTCTCTAGGCAGTATCAAGAGTCTTACTAGCATACTGGATAACATTCAATTTCTTATCGACTCTTTGCCCTAGAACAGCACCTACAGCATAATCACTAGCATCGCACATAATTTCAAAAGGTAAATTCCAATCAGGTGGCTGAACAATAGGTGCAGTGATCAAAGCTTTCTTAAGTATTTCAAATGCTTCTACAAAATCATCATCAAAGACAAAAGGAATATCTTTTTGCAATAAATTAGTCAGAGGCCTAGAGTTTTTAGAAAGGTCCTTAATGAACCTCCTATAAAAACCGGCATGACCAAGGAAACTTCTTATACCTTTTATGTCCTTGGGACATGGCATCTTTTCAATAGCATCAACTTTGGCTTTGTCAACTTCAATACCTCTCTCCTAGATCTTATGCCCCAAGACAATGCCTTCATTAACCATAAAGTGACACTTTTCCAAATTCAGGACGAGACTAGTGTCTTCGCATCTCTGCAAAACTCGATCAAGGTTGCTCAAACAATCATCAAAAGAGGATCCATAAACGGAAAAGTCATCCATGAATACCTCACAAATGTTTTCACAAAAATCAGAGAATATAGCCATCATGCATCTTTGAAAGGTAGCAGGTGCATTACATAAACCAAAAGGCATACGTGAAGTACCAAAAGGGCAAGTAAAAGTAGTTTTAGATTGATCCTTCGCTGACACAGGTATTTGAGAGAAACCAGAATAACCATCTAGAAAGCAGAAATGTGTGTGTTTGGATAGTCTTTCTAGCATTTGATCAATGGAAGGTAAAGGGTAATGATATTTTTTAGTAGCTTTATTTAACTTACGGAAATCAATTACCATCCTATAACCTGTAATAATTCTTTGTGGGGTCAATTCATCTTTATCATTAGGAACAACGGTAATACCTCCCTTTTTAGGAACACAATGGATAGGACTTACCCATTCACTATCAGCAACGGGATAAATAATACCTGCCTCAAGGAGCTTTAGTATCTCCTTTCTTACCACTTCTTTCATGTTGGGATTTAGTCGTCTTCGAGGATCTCTAACTGGTTTGGCATCTTTTTCCACTGTAATTTTGTGTTGGCATAATGTGGGACTAATGCCCTTGAGATCATCCAGAGTATATCCAATAGCTACTCGGTGCTTCTTCAGAATTTTCAATAATCTTTCTTCTTCTTTCTCTGAAAGGTTAGCAGTAATAATAACAGGATATATTTCCTTTTCATCAAGATAAGCATACTTAAGATTATCAGGTAATGGTTTGAGTTCAAACACGGGATCACCCTTGGGTGGAGGGGGATCCCCAAGAATTTCAACGGGAAGGTTATGTTTCAGCATAGGTTCCTGTTTAAGGAACACTTCATCTATTTCCTTTCTTTCCTTCATAAACATATCGTTCTCATGGTCTAGCAAATATTGTTCTAACGGATTAGTAGGAGGCACAGCAATGGAAGCAAGACCAATAATTTCATCCTTACTAGGTGGTTCCCTATCACGAGGTTGTCTACGAAACTTAGCAAAATTAAACTCATGAGACATACCATCTATGCCAATGGTGACAGTATCTTTTTCACAATCAATCTTAGCACTAGCTGTATTCAAGAAGGGTCTACCAAAAATAATGGGACAAAAATCATCTTGTGGGGAACCAAGAACAAGAAAATTAGCAGGGTATTTAACTTTCCCACACAAGACTTCGACATCTCTAACAATCCCAAAGGGTTTAATGGTATCCCTATTAGCAAGCTTAATAGTAACATCAATGTCTTCTAATTCAATGGGTGCAATGTCATGCATAATTTCTAGATATAAGGTATAAGGTATTGCATTAGCACTGGCACCCATATCACATAAGCCATGATAACAATGATATCCTATTTTAACAGAAATAACAGGCATGCCTATGATAGGTCTATGTGTCTTAGTATTTGGTCAAGCAATATTAGCACTCTCACCACAAAAATAAATAACATGCCCATCTAAATCGTCATCCAAGAGATCTTTAACCATAGCAATACTAGGTTCAACATTAATTTGCTCAGGAGGTGTATAAGTCCTAGTATTACTCTTACGAACAACAGTCGAAGCTTTAGCATGATCCTTTATCCTAACAGGAAAGGGAGGTTTCTCAACATAAGTAGTAGGAACAATAGGATCACTATAGGTGACAGTCTTTTCTTCAACTGTAATAGGTGCAACTACTTTCACTTCAACAGGAGGATTATATTTAAAACACTTCTCTTTAGGGAGATCAACATGAGTAGCAAAAGATTCACAGAAAGAAGCTACTATCTCAGAGTCAAGCCCATACTTAGCGCTAAATCCACGAAAAGCATCGGTATCCATAAAAGATTTAACACAATCGAACTTAGGTGTCATACCTGACTCCTTACCATCGTCGGAACCCCAATCTTCAGAGTTGCGTTTAATTCTTTCAAATAAGTCCCATTTGAAATCAATAGTCTTCAGCATATAAGAACCAGCACAAGAAGTATCGAGCAGGTTGCGATTATCAAGAGAAAGCCGAGCATAAAAGTTCTGAATAATCATTTCCCGAGAGAGCTCATAATTGGGGCATGAATATAACATGGACATAAGCCTACCCCAAGCTTGAGCGATGCTTTCTCCTTCGCGAGGCCAGAAATTGTATATGTAATTATGATCACGATGAACAAGATGCATAGGATAGAACTTCTGGTGAAATTCCAACTTCAATCGCTTATAATTCCAAGTATCATCACATAGCTTATACCATGTCAATGCATCTCCCTTCAAAGATAAAGGGAATACCTTCCTTTGGACAACATCATCGGGAATACCTGCAAGCTTAAATAATACACAAACTTCATCCACAAAGATAAGGTGTAAATCGGGATGCAATGTTCCATCTCCTGCAAATGGATTAGCTAGAAGTTTCTCTATCATACCCGAAGGAATCTCAAAGTAAATATTTTCATAAAGTTCAGTAGGTTGAGGAGCAACTCTTTGCTCTTCTGGTCGGGGTGAAGATACCCCGAACAAGCCCCTCAAAGGATTAGTTTCCATAGTGACAACTAACAGAAAATTTCAGCACACTATATAAATGTTTCCTTACCAAGTTCCACTCACCAAAAGAGCTACACTCCCCGGCAACGGCGCTAGAAAAGAATCTTGATGACCCACAAGTGTAGGGGATCTATCGTAGTCCTTTCGATAAGTAAGAGTGTCGAACCCAACGAGGAGCAGAAGGAAATAAAAAGCGGTTTTTGGTAAGGTTTTCTCTGCAAGCACTGAAATAATAGGTAATAGATAGTTTTGTGATAAGATAAATAGTAACGAGTAACAAGTAAATAAGGTAAATAAAGTGCAGCAAGGTGGCCCAATCCTTTATGAAGCAAAGGATAAGCCTGGACAATTTCTAATAATGAGAAAGAAGCTCCCGAGGACACATGGGAATTGTCGTCAAGCTAGTTTTCATCATGTTCATATGATTCGCGTTCGGTACTTTGATAATTTGATATGTGGGTGGACCTGAGCTTGGGTACTGCCCTTACTTGGACAAGCATCCCACTTATGATTAACCCCTATTGCAAGCATCCGCAACTACAAAAGAAGTATTAAGGACAGGTTGGAGAAAGCGGTAGGCGTAAGCGAGGCGATTGGCCTTCGCCTAGTGCCTAGGCGGTGCCTAAGCGCCCTAGGCGCGGCCTAGGCGGTAATATAGTTTTTACTCGTAGTGTATTTGTGATTTATGGGTGTTGATATTAGTTTAGGGCATATAAATAAGTTAATTACCATAGACTACCATTGGAATATAACCCGTTTGGCATACTAATGCAGTACATAGGTAATTCCTTGCTTGCCCTGCCTAGACCTCCATTTATGCCCTAGGCGAGGCGTTTGGCCATTGCCTAGCGCCTAGGCGTGCCTAAGCGCCTCCTAGGCACTGCCTTTTGCAACAGAGTTAAGGTAAACCTAACCACAACATTAAACATATGAATCCATATCATCCCCTAACGAAGCAACGCATAAACTAGGGTTTAAGCTTCTGTCACTCTGGCAACCCATCATCTACTTATTACTTCCCCATGCCTTCCTCTAGGCCCAAATAATGGTGAAGTGTCATGTAGTCGACGTTCACATAACACCACTAGAGGAAAAGACAACATACATCTCATCAAAATATCGAACGAATACCAAATTCACATGACTACTAATAGCAAGACTTCACCCATGTCCTTAGGAACAAACGTAACTACTCACAAAGCATATTCATGTTCATAATCAGAGGAGTAATAATATACATAAATGATCTGAACATATGATCTTCCACCAAGTAAACCAATTAGCATCAACTACAAGGAGTAATCAACACTACTAGCAACCCACCGGTACCAATTTGTGGTTTTGATACAAGATTGGATACAAGAGATGAACTAGGGTTTTGAGAGGAGATGGTGCTGGTGAAGATGTTGATGGAGATTGACCCCCTCCCGATGAGAGGATCGTTGGTGATGACGTTGGTGATGATTTCCCCCTCCCGGAGGGAAGTGTCCCCGGCAGAACAGCTCCGCCAGAGCCCTAGATTGATTCCGCCAAGGTTCCGCCTCGTGGCGGCGGAGTTTCGTCCCGTAAGCTTGCCCATGATTTTTTCCAGGGTGAAAGCTCTAAATAGTAGAAGATGGACACCGGAGGCCCACCAGGGGGCCCAGGAGATAGGGGCGCGCCCGGTGAGGCGCCCCCACTCTCTGGGCAGGTGTGGGCCCCCTGGTGTATTTCTTTTTCTTAATAATTCTTATAAATTCCAAAAACATGTTTCGTGGAGTTTCAGGATTTTTAGAGCAGTGCAGAATAGGTTTCCAATGTTTGCTCCTTTTCCAGCCAGAATTCCAGCTGTCGGCATTCCCCCTCTTCATGGTAAACCTTGTAAAATAAGAGAGAATAGCCATAAGTATTGAGATATAATGTGTAATAATAGCCCATAATGCAATAAATATTGATATAAAAGCATCATGCAAAATGGACGTATTAGGATGGACTATGGGGGCTCTCGCTCATCCGTACTTATAGTTCGGAGGAGGCCAACCGTCGGCCACCACGATCTCAGGTAATCATGACCCATTTTTGCATGCAGGGACTTATCAAGTCGAGCAGTTGCCGAGGCAGCATGGGGAAGCGGAGACGCCCACGTCCAATCAATCGCCACGCGGTGCCCAAGGCCGCATGCTGATGGGGCCCGCGGCGCTCCGCACTTGCCCCTTCGCTTCTCCGCTAAGCCAAGTCCGAGCGCGCCTTGGGCCCTGGGGTTACTGTGGGCGTTCTGGGAATGGGGGTCCCCAGACTTGCCTGCCTGCGGTCTGCGGCGTGGCTCAAGTGGTGGCCCAGTACGGCCGATCTTCATCCGCATAAGATTCAAGACCCTCGCGAGGAGCCAAGCCTCGCGGGGCGGACGACACAAGGCTTCTTCAGGAACGGCCTTGCAAGGAAGGCTCGTGAGGAGGCGGAGAGATCAAGGCAGGGTACCTCGTGAGGTGCTCGTGACGCATGCCATGACGATCAAGACCAGGCAGGAGCCGGCCTACGCAGTGCCCTTGTTTCCTCTTTGGTGCAAAGGGGGCAGGCACAAACGTGGAGTACCGAGTCTTCAGGCAAAGGTTACCATTTTAGTGCAACGAGACCAAGACCAGCAGAGCGGCAGGACGGAGGTCACCGTGGAGCCCAAGACGGCGTCATTGCCAGTGCCTTTGGCAGCCGAAGACCAACTTTAGTCAGGCTTGTACTAGATCTTCCCCTTCGAAATGGTCGTTGTTGGCGCCCTTCCCGCTCAATATTTGGGAAGAGGACCAGGGCCTCTATAAATAGGACTAGCCACCACAGAGGGAGGAGAGGAGACAGACCAGATACTCAGTAGAGAGGGAGGCGATTGAACTCACCCAAGCAGTTCATCGCACCAGCTCAAGAACACCTCTCGCGAGGCTGTTCTTCCTTGTACTGTTCATCATCAGCCCCTGAGGCAATCCACCACACCACACACTAGAGTAGGGTATTACACCACAACGGTGGCCCGAACCAGTATAAATCTCGTGTCCCTTGTGTTGTTCATCGTTTTAGCTTAGATCCTCTCGAGACAATCAGACGTAGATCGGTAGGGGAAAGATCTTCGTGCGCACCCCAGAGTTTGAACCTTAAGGGTCTGCCGGAACCCTACATCCGACAGGTGCGTCGTAGAAGGCGATAAAGAGGTAGTGCCTTTTCTCCCAGTCGGGAGATAAAGTGGCTTAAGGCAGCCACGCATCCAGTTAATTTCTGGATTTGCTCGAGGTCTGTTGGGGTGGCCAACTATGACAAAGCTCAAATTTTAGTTGGGTTTGCTTCAATTCCTCTATTGGAGACGATGAAGCCCAGGAGCTTTCCGGCAGGAACGCCGAAAACGCATTTTTCCGGATTAAGCTTGATGTCATATGTTCGGAGGTTGTCGAACGTGAGCCTCAGGTCGTCTATTAAAGATTCGACGTGTCTGGTCTTCATGACCACATCGTCCACGTATGCCTCAACTGTTTTGCCGATTTTTTTTCTAGGCATGCCTAAATCATGCGTTGGTAGGTTGCACCGGCGTTTTTGAGCCCGAAAGGCATGGTGTTGAAATAGAAAGGGTCGTATGGAGTGATGAATGCCGTTGCGGCTTGATCGGACTCCGCCATCTTGATTTGATGGTATCCGGAGTATGCATCGAGGAAGCACAATGAGTCGTGTCCTACGATAGCGTCGATGATTTGATTGATGTGGGGGATAGGGAAGGGATCCTTGGGGCAAGCCTTATTGAGGTCCTTGAAATCAACACATAGGCGCCAGGATTTATCCTTCTTTGGTACCATCACCAGGTTTGCTAGCCAGTCCGGGTGTTTTATTTCTCTGATGAATCCGGCTTTGAGTAACTTGGCTAGCTCCTCTCCCATGGCTTGTCGTTTAGGTTCTGAAATGCGCCGTAGAGTCTGCTTGACCGGCTTGTATCCCTTCAATATGTTTAGGCTATGCTCGGCCAGCCTGCGTGGGATTCTTGGCATGTCTGAAGGCGAAGATGTCCCAATTCTCGCGTAAGAACGCCCGCAGTGCAGCGTCTATTGTGTGGTTCAGTTGTGCCCCGATTGATGCTGTTTTTGTAGAGTCCATTGGGTGGACTTGGAATTTGACTATTTCGTCTCCTGGTTTGAAAGAGGTGGACATGGATCATTTGTCGAGTATCACATCGTCCCTGTCCACTATGGAGCACAGCGCAGTTAGTTCTTCGGCCGCAAGGGCTTCGGATAATGCCTCAAGGGCCAGGGCGGCGGTTTTGTTTTTGGCGCGGAGTGCTACATCTGGATCTCTAGCTAGAGTGATGATTCCGTTGGGCCCTGGCATCTTGAGCTTCATGTACCCGTAGTGGGGTATGGCTTGGAAGCTCACGAATGTGTCCCGCCCTAAAAGGGCGTGGTATCCACTGCTGAACGGGGCCACTTGGAATGTTATCTCTTCGGACCTGTAATTCTCCGGCGTGCCGAATACCACATCGAGTGTGATTTTTACCGCACATTGTGCCTCCCGACTCTGGATAATTCCTCCGAAGGACGTGCTGCTTCACTCAATGCGGCTCTTGTTTATTTCCATTTTGTTGAGAGTTTCCTCGTGGATGAGGTTTAATCTGCTGCCACTGTCCATGAGAACTTTAGTAAGCCAAAAGCCGTCCACAATTGGACAAGGACCAAAGCGGCTGGTGCTCGGACTGTTTGGAATTGAGGTTCGTCACTGGCATTGAAGGTTATGGCCGTGTCGTTCCATGGATTTATTGCTGCAACGTGGCAGACTTCGGCGAGGCCGCGGAGTGCTCTCTTGCGCCTGTTATTTGAGGAGAAAGTCTCGAAGACTGTCAACACTGTATTATTGTTTTCTGCGGGATGATGCTCTGCGGTATTGTTAATGAGGAGATCCTCGCCGCTCTTGGCCACCTGCCAAAGTATCCAACATGCTCTAAGGCTGTGAGTTGGTATGGTATCCGGTGTGGTGTGAATTTTGCATGGCCCATTGAGCCATCCCTCCAATAAGGCTCCACGCCCTGTAGTGGGATTTGGTTTCTTTGTAATTGGATCAGGTGACTTGCGAGAGTGCACCCTTTTAGTTGGGATGATGGGTTTAGTGAGAGCCGGAGGATCCCAGAATTTTGCATGGGTTTTCCAGGCGCTTTCCATCACACAGTTCTTTTGTACTATGGCCGCCAAGTCAGCAAAGTGTGATATGTCACGGCGACTTATGGCTTTGAGGATTCCCTTGTCTGTGCAATTTTTGCAAAAGAATGAGATTGCATCTTCCTCGCGACAATCCTTGACCTTGCTCATTATAAGGAGGAATCTGGCCCAAAAGTGGTGTACTATCTCTTGGGATTGTTGTCTAATGTGGGAAAGATCGCTTGTATCTGGGTGGGTGGGTGGATTTAAGTCCGAACCCTGACCCAATCTGAGACCCAGGGGCAGAGGAACTTCCGAACTTGGCAGTTCGGGTTCCGGGATGTTGCCCAATTTTTCTGGCCCGCTGTCCGATTCTAAGTTTGGAGTTTGGGTCATGTCCTCCCGCAAACGGGTATCCGGCTTGGAGAGCTTGGGAATCCATACATAGTTTGTCCTCAAAATAGAGGAAGAATTGCTGCATTGCTCCTCCACCACCGCTATCTGATGGGTGACCGACGGAGAGTTAATCTCTCTTTGATCGGGTTTAAGCCCAATCCGATCATAGTCCATAGCGACTCCCAAGGTGGCAATGCGATCCAAGAGCTTGTTCAAGGACGAGAGTTCCATTGGATCCATCTGCTCGGTGTATTCCGAGCTGGCGTGGAGGCTGTTTTTGATGACCCGAGAAGTCATCGTCGGCACGGCGGCCGAACGGGCGATCATGACGAAGCCGCCAAGTCGGAGGGTTTGTCCTAAAGACAGGACTCCCCCATAGGTGATGTTGTCCTCGATAAAAAGGCAAGCCATCAAACCTTTTTTCGACGTCACAGTGGAACTCTCAATGAAAGCACCAATGTCGGTGTCAAAACCGGCGGATCTCGGGTAGGGGGTGCCGAACTGTGTGTCTAAGGCTAATGGTAACAAGAGGCGGGGGACACATTGTTTACCCAGGTTCGGGCCCTCTCTATGGAGGTAATACCCTACTTCCTGCTTGATTGATCTTGATGATATGAGTATTACAAGAGTTGATCTACCACAAGATCGTAGAGGCTAACCCTAGAAGCTAGACTATGATTGTGATTGTTGTTGTCCTACGGACTAAACCCTTCGGTTTATATAGACACCGGAGGGGGCTAGGGTTACACAGAGTAGGTTACAGAAAAGGGAATCTACATATCCAAATTGCCAAGCTTGCCTTCCACGCAAAGGAGAGTCCCACCCGGACACAGGACGAAGTCTTCAATCTTGTATCTTCATAGTCCAACAGTCCAGCATAAGCATATAGTCCAGCTGTCCGAGGACCCCCTAATCCAAGACTCCCTCAACTGCCGTTTAGGTCATATTGGTGTAAAGCGCATGAAGAAACTCCATGCTGATGGGCTTTTGGAATCACTTGATTATGAATCATTTGATGCTTGCGAACCATGCCTCATGGGCAAGATGACTAAAAACTCCGTTCTCCGAAACTATGGAGAGGGCTACTGACTTATTGGAAATAATACATACCGATGTATGCAACCCGATGAGTGTTAAGGCTCGCGGTGGGTATCGTTATTTTCTGATCTTCATAGATGATTTGAGCAAATATGGTTATATCTACTTAATGAAACACAAATCTGAAATAGTTGGAAAGTTCAAAGAATTTCAGAGTGAACTGGAGAATCATCGTAACAAGAAAATAAAGTTTTTACAATCTGATCGTAGAGGAGAATATTTGAGTTACTAGTTTGGCTTTTGATGTCTACTACACAACCTTATTTTTGTAGACGTTGTTGGGCCTGCAAGTGCACAGGTTTGTAGGACAGTAGCAAATTTCCCTCAAGTGGATGACCTAAGGTTTATCAATCCGTGGGAGGCGTAGGATGAAGATGGTCTCTCTCAAGCAACCCTGCAACCAAATAACAAAGAGTCTCTTCTGTCCCCAACACACCCAATACAATGGTAAATTGTATAGGTGCACTAGTTCGGCGAAGAGATGGTGATACAAGTGCAAAATAGAAAGTAGATAAAGGTTTTTGTAATCTGAAATAATAAAAACAGCAAGGTAACAAGTGTTAAAAGTGAGCATAAACGGTATTGCAATGATAGGAAACAAGGCCTAGGGTTCATACTTTCACTAGTGCAAGTTCTCTCAACAATAATAACATAGATAGATCATATAATAAGCTCTCAACATGCAACAAAGAGTCACTCCAAAGCCACTAATAGCGGAGAAAAAACGTAGAGATTATGGTAGGGTACAAAACCACCTCAAAGTTATTCTTTCGGATCAATCTATAAAAGAGTTCGTACTAGAATAACACCTTAAGATACAAATCAACCAAAACCCTAATGTCACCTAGATACTCCATTGTCACTTCAAGTATCCGTGGGCATGATTATACGATATGCATCACACAATCTCAGATTCATCCAACCAACATAAAAGTACTTCAAAGAGTGCCCCAAAGTTTCTACCGGGGAGTCAAGAACGTGTGCCAACCCATATGCATAGGTTCATGGGCGGAACCCGCAAGTTGGTCACCAAAACATACATCAAGAGGCACATGATATCCCAGTGTCACCACAGATAAACACGGCAAGAAATACATCAAGTGTTCTCATAAAAGACTCAGTCTGATAAGATAACTTCAAAGGGGAAACTCAATTCATCACAAGAGAGTAGAGGGGGAGAAACATCATAAGATCCAACTACAATAGCCAAGCTCGGGATACATCAAGATCGTGCCATAGAGGGAACACGAGAGAGAACACGAGAGAGAGAGATCAAACACATAGCTACTGGTACATACCCTCAGCCCCGAGGGTGAACTACTCCCTACTTGTCATGGAGAGCGCCGGGATGATGAAGATGGCCACCGGTGATGGATTCCCCCTCCGGCAGGGTGCCGGAACGGACTCCCGAGAGATTTTTGGTGGCTACAGAGGCTTGTGGCGGCGAAACTCCCGATCTATCTTGATTTTTGATGGTTTTAGGGTACGTAGGTATATATAGGCGAAAGAAGTCGGTCGGGAGGTGCTCGAGGGGCCCAGGAGACAGGGGGCCACGCCCTGTAGGGGGGGGGGGGCGACCCCCTATCTCCTGGGCACCTCGGGGATCTTCTGACTTGATCTCCAAGCCTCCTGGATGATAATCTTCAAAAAAATCACATTGCTGAATGTTTCAATCAGTTTGGACTCCGTTTGATATTCCTTTTCTTCGAAATACTAAAACAGGCAATAAAACAGCAATATGGGCTGGGCCTCCGGTTAATAGGTTAGTCCCAAAAGTAATATAAAAGTGTATAATAAAGCCCATAATCATTCAAAACACATAGTAATATAGCATGAATGCTTCATAAATTATAGATACGTTGGAGACGTATCAGCTTTCATTTAAAAACAATGTGGAATAGTTTCACATCTCACGCCACATGGAACACCACAGTGTAATGGTGTGTCCGAATGTCGTAACCGCACTTTTTTAGATATGGTGCGATCTATGATGTATCTTACCGATTTACCACTATTGTTTTGGGGTTATGCATTAGAGACAATTGCATTCACTTTAAATAGGGCACCATCAAAATCCGTTGAGACGATGCCTTATGAACTGTGGTTTGGCAAGAAACCAAAGTTGTCGTTTCTTATAATTTGGGGCTGCGATTCTTATGTGAAAAAGCTTCAACCTGATAAGCTCGAACCAAAATCGGAGAAGTGCGTCTTCATAGGATACCCAAAGGAAACTGTTGGGTACACCTTCTATCACAGATCCGAAGGCAAAATCTTTGTTGCTAAGTGTGGATCCTTTCTAGAGAAGGAGTTTCTCTCAAAAGAAGTGAGTGGGAGGAAAGTAGAACTTGATGAGGTAGTTGTACCTTCTCCCTTATTGGAAAGTAGTTCATCACAGAAATTAGTTCCCGTGATTCCTACACCAATTAGTGAGGAAGCTAATGATGATGATCATGAAGCTTCAGATCAAGTTACTATCGAACCTAGTAGGTATTCTAGAGTAAGATCCACACCAGAGTGGTACGGTAATCCTGTTTTGGAAGTCATGTTACTAGACCAAGATGAACCTACGAACTTATGAGGAAGCGATGATGAGCCCACATTCCGCGAAATGGCTTGAGGCCATGAAATCTAAGATGGGATCCATGTATGAGAACAAAGTGTGGACTTTGGTTGACTTGCCCGATGATCGGCAAGCCATAGAAAATAAATGGATCTTTTAAGAGGAAGACGGACGCTGATAGTAGTGTTACTATCTACAAAGCTAGACTTGTCAAAAAAGGTTTTTGACAAAGTTCAAGGTGTTGACTACGATGAGATTTTCTCACTCGTAGCAATTCTTAAGTCTGTACAAATCATGTTAGCAAATTGTCACATTTTATGAAATCTGGCAAATGGATGTCAAAACTACATTCCTTAATGGATTTCTTAAATAAGAGTTGTATATGATGCAACTAGAAGGTTTTGTCAACCCTAAAGGTGCTAACAAAATGTGCAAGCTCCAGCGATCCATCTATGGACTGGTGCAAGCATATCGGAGTTGGAATATACGCTTTGATGAGTTGATCAAAGCATATAGTTTTATACAGACTTGCGGTGAAGCCTGTATTTACAAGAAAGTGAGTGGGATCACTACAACATTTCTGGTAAGTATATGTGAATGACATATTGTTGATCGAGAATAATGTAGAATTTTTCTGGAAAGCATAAAGGAGTATTTCAAAAGAGTTTTTCAAAGAAAGACCTCAGTGAAGCTGCTTACATATTAAGCATCAAGATCTATAGAGATAGATCAAGGCGCTTGATAAGTTTTTTCAATGAGTACATACCTTGACAAGATTTTGAAGTAGTTCAAAATGGAATAGTCAAAGAAAGAGTTCTTGCATGTGTTACAAGGTGTGAAATTGAGTAAGACTCAAAGCCCGACCATGGCAGAAGATAGAATGAGAATGAAAGTCATTCCCTATGCCTCAGCCATAGGTTCTATAAAGTATGCCATGCTGTGTACCAGATCTATTGTATACCCTACACTGAGTTTGGCAAGGGAGTACAATAGTGATCTAGGAGTAGATCACTGGACAACGGTCAAAATTATCCTAAGTAAGGACCAAGGAAATGTTTCTCGGTGATGGGGGTGATAAAGAGTTCGTCGTAAAGAGTTACATCGATGCTAGATTTTACACCGATCCAGGTGACTCTAAGTCTCAATCTGGATACATATTGAAAGTGGGAGCAATTAGCTAGAGTAGCACCGTGCAGAGCATTGTAGATATAAAATATTTGCAAAATACATACGGCTCTGAATGTGACAGACCCGTTGACTAAACTTCTCTCACAAGAGATCACACCTTAGTACTCTTTGGGTGTTAATCACATAGCGATGTGAACTAGATTATTGACTCTAGTAAACCCCTCGGGTGTTGATCACATGACGATGTGAACTATGGGTGTTAATCACATACAGATATGCGAATATTGGTGTTAAATCACATGGTGATGTGAACTAGATTATTGACTCTACTGCAACTGGGAGACTCAAGGAAATATGCCCTAGAGGCAATAATAAAGTTGTTATTTATATTTCCTTATATCATGATAAATGTTTATTATTCATGCTGGAATTGTATTAACCGGAAACTTAGTACATGTGTGAATACATAGACAAACAGAGTGTCACTAGTATGCCTCTACTTGACAAGCTCGTTGAATCAAATATGGTTAAGTTTCCTAGCCATAGACACGAGTTGTCATTTGATTAACGGGATCACATCATTAAAGAATGATGTGATTGACTTGACCCATTCCGTTAGCTTAGCACTTGATCATTTTAGTTTACTGCTATTGCTATCTTCATGACTTATACATGTTCCTATGACTATGAGGTTATGCAACTCCCGATTACCAGAGGAACACTTTGTGTGCTACCAAACATCACAATGTAACTGGGTGATTATAAAGGTGCTCTACAGGTGTCTCTGATGGTACTAGTTGAGTTGGCATAGATCGAGATTAGGATTTGTCACTCCGATTGTCGGAGAGGCATCTCTGGGCCCTCTCAGTAATGCACATCACTATAAGCCTTGCAAGCAATGTGAATAATGTGTTAGTTGCAGGATGATGCATTACAGAATGAGTAAAGAGACTTGCCGGTAACGAGATTGAGCTAGGTATTGAGATACCGATGATCGAATATCAGGCAAGTAACATACCGATAACAAAGGGAACAACGTATGTTGTTATGCGGTTTGACCAATAAAGATCTTCGTAGAATATGTAGGAGCCAATATGAGCATCCAGGTTCCGCTATTGGTTCTTGATCGGAGAAGTGTCTCGGTCATGTCTACATAGTTCTCGAACCCGTAGGGTCCGCACGCTTAACGTTTGGTGACGATCGGTAATATGAGTTTATGTGTTTTGATGTACCGAAAGTAGTTCGGAGTCCCGGATATGATCACGGACATGACGAGGAGTCTCGAAATGGTTGAGACACAAAGATCGATATATTGGATGACTATGTTTGGACTTCAGAAGGGTTCCGGGCAAGTTCGGAGAACATACCAGAGTACCGGGGGTTACCGGAACCCCCCGGGGAGTGTAATGGTCCTATTGGGCCTTAATGGAGAAGAGGAAGGGCGGCCAGGGTAGGCCGCACGCCCCCTCCCCCCTCTAGTCCGAATTGGACAAGGAGGGGGGCGGCGCCCCCCTTTCCTTTCCCCTCTCTCCTCCTTCCCTCTCTCCTACTCCTACTCTTGGAAGGGTTGGAGTCCTACTCCCGGTGGGAGTAGGACTCCCCTTGGGGCGCGCATAGGAGGGACGGCCCCTCCCCCTCGACCACTCCTTTATTTATGGAGGAGGGGGCACCCCATAGACACAAGTTGATCATTGATCTTTAGCCGTGTGCGGTGCCCCCCTCCACCATAATCCACCTCGGTCATATCGTAGCGGTGCTTAGGCAAAGCCCTGCGTCGGTAGCTTCATCAACACCGTCATCACACCGTCGTGTTGACGGAACTCTCTCTCGAAGCTCTACTGGATCGTGAGGTCGTGGGACGTCATCGAGCTGAACGTGTGCAGATCGCGGAGGTGTCGTACGTTCGGTACTAGGATCGGTCGATCGTGAGGACGTATGACTACATCAACCGCGTTGTCATAACGCTTCCGCTTACGGTCTACGAGGGTACGTGGACGACACTCTCCCCTCTCATTGCTATGCGTCACCATGATCTTACGTGTGCGTAGGAAATTTTTTGAAATTACTACGTTCCCCAACAACCATGCCGTCATGCTGCCGGAACTCATCTACTACTTTGCCCCTCTTGCTGGATCGAGATGGCGAGGACATTATCGAGCTGAACGTGTGCTGAACACGAAGGTGCCGTGTGTTCAGTGCTTGATCGAAACGTATCATGAAGGTGTACGACTGCATCAACCGCGTTGATTAACGCTTCCGCTTAGCGATCTACAAGGATATATAGATGCTCTCCCCCTCTCACAGCTATGCATCTCCATGGATAGATCTTGCATGTGCGTAGAATTTTTGTTTTGTTTTCCATGCAACGTTCCCCAACACTAGCTACTAGCTATGGACCCGTAGGTCTATGGTAAACTACTCACACATCATTGGAAGGACATCAAGGTTGACGTAGAAGCGCTCAGTGGTCGAATCGCCCTCTGGCTGAGTACCGGAAAAGGTCCCCAGATGGGATCCCACGACGACAGAAACTTGCGATAGCAAAAAAGTATTTTGGGTGTGACCTCTGGTCTACGGGGAATATTTGGGTATTTATAAAAGAAGAAGTAGGGTTAGAAGAGTCATAGGGGGCCCACAAGCTTGCAGGCCCCCCGCCCCCCCCCATATATAGGGCGCGCCCTGTGAGCTTGTCATGCACTCGTGGCTCTTCTGGCCTCCTCCCTAAGTTCCAGGGTGTCTTGTGGTCCAAGAAAAATCATCAAAAAGTTTCGTTCTGTTTGGACTCCATTTGGTATTGATTTTCTGTAAAGACAAAAACAAGAAAAAAAACAACAACTGGCACTGGGCACTAGGTTAATAGGTTAGTCCCCAAAAATGATATAAAATAGTATAATAATGCATATAAAACATCCAAGGTTGATAATATAATAGCATGGAACAATAAAAAATTATAGATGCGTTGGAGACGTATCATCGGTCTTACCATTTGCGGTGCCGAGAAGGGAGACGTGGTTGGGCGTCACAGGGGATAGCGTTCGAACTGGTGGTAGGAGGATGGGTGGTGCCGACGAGGTTGGCTCATCCTTCGCCGGCAGGGGTGTCGGGACGATGTGGTCCGCTCCTGCCTCACTGCTTCCCCGTCCTACTAACAGACGGTCTCGGTCGGCTTTCGTCTTGACAGCTGCCCATCTCCGTCTATGGTTGGGGCATGTCGGTCGGGCTTGGCCTCGACCCATGGTTGGCCTCTTGGACGTCTGGACTCTAGGCAGGCGGCCTGGTGGTGGGAGCAGCGCTGCTCGTGGGTTGAGGCCGCGACTCAGGTGTGGGCTAGTCTCCATGGCCGTGTGGGCGGCATGGCTGGTGGTGCTTGTCACTCGGTGGCTGTGATGCGGCTCTGTCCTCGGGACCGATCGCAACATGTTCGGGGCGGAGTATACTTCCTAGGTGAAAACCTTGCCTAGCATGCCCAGGCCGACGGAGGCGGCGTCCTTGAATGTCGTGATCCTCTTGAAGGCTCTGTTGTGCCTGCTTTGTTTCTTTCAAGGTGCCCCGAATGAAAATCTTGATCCTTCAGATCGGGTGGTGGCGGCACTCCAGCGGCGTATCCTTCTTGAAGGTACTGCCCTGGGGCTCATGGATCAACGGCTTGCAGCTTAGTCTCTTCTCGGTGGCTTGTCCCCAGTTGAGTGCTCCCTCGACCTCCCAGTGAGGCCTAACGTGTATCTGTTGTGTACTTGGTGTTGTCTTGGATGTGTTGGTTGTTTCTTTGCACGTATGTATCTTGCCTTGGTTGTGTGTGTTTGGTGTGTGGTGGTGTGTTGTTTCTCTAGTTGTAAGTTTGTCCGTGCTTTATATATAAAGTAGGGCGAAAGCCTTTTTTCAAAATGTGGTCAGGAATCTTCCAGATGGTTGCTAAAACCGGTCGTCACTTCTCCCAGCTGTTCGGCGCTCGCTTCGCTCCGGTTAGTAATGGGTCGGGCCATGTTCCAACGCTAGTGGGCGATTAATTAGTTCTACTCTCACAATGATCGATAGACAGCATTAGGGATATCTCACCTACTGCAAACTGGATGTAGCCTCTCCGCTTCAACTCCATAAGTGGCTCGGTCATTCTAACAAGTTTCGAGTTAGCGTGCTCGCTCGCTCGATCAATGTATGTTTTTTCTTATTGTTGTCTACTAGTTGTTTACCATCACAGTGGAGTTTAACTTCAGTTCATTTATTTTCACTTCATTAGCTGGTAATTCCCAAAATCTATAAAAGCCGAGATGTAGCTAGGTTTTATGCTATGTTGGAATTCCCTTTTAGTCCAAATGGTTAGAACATGGTACTTACTCTTATATACAAGTATGCCCGATTTGGCCTGTACTGCCTATGCTTGTTGATTTTCTCACAAATTGGCATCCGATCGCTTAATAGAGCGGCTAGGACTGGATAGGGGAGGTGGAACATGTGAGTGGGAATCTTTCGTATAAACATATTTTTTTCGACCTCGTCGTCTCACCTCAAGCGCGCAAGGTAGATTTGTGGTATGAGTCAAAACCAAAGGGCGTAGGAATAGTAAGTCGTGCAAAACGTTCGCGCCTTCACGTGACCGCAATCTAATTGTTCCTGGCGCATGGTCGTCGCACCTGACAGGCGGCAGCACGTCGCAGGAAAATTCCTATTGAAGCACCCCTATTTGCCAATCGTGGAAGTCTTATAGACCCATCATATCGCTCCTAGCGACTGCTACAATTCACTTTATTTACGCAGCTCCGCATGGACAAGCGAGCGCGAGAAGAATTAGCGGAGAGCATGCACGCCATTTTTTTCTCCTTTCATATTTTTATTTTCGTTCAGTTTAATTTTAGTTTGAAAAAATAATAAGATAAAAAAAGTTATGAATTCAAAAAAATTCATGAATTCAAAAGACCTTCAGGAATTCACAAAAATAAGATGAAACTAAAAAATAATCGTGACTTTAAAAATTGTTCAACAATTCGAGAAAATATCTGCAAATTTAAAAAGTCTGGGATTAAAAAATGATTGCAAATTCAATATAGTTTCACAAATTAAATAAACATGAATTTGAAATATGTTCATGAATTTAAAAATTGTTTGCGTATTCAAAACCATTCATGGATGTGAAAATTGTTGTGAATACGATAAAATTCATGAATTCCGAACAAAATTTCAAAAAAGCAAACAGTTTTTGAAAAATGTGAACAAATTTTGGACTTCACGAACATTATTTTTGAATTTTGAAAAATGATTTATTTTTTAATTTTGAAAAATGTATATATTTTTTAATGGCTAACTATTTTTGAAATTCCTAGCATTTTTTTACAAATGTGAACATTTATTCGAATCCACAATATTTTTTGAAAACCCAAACAGTTTATGAAATTCCAGATAATTATTGGAGTTTTGTACAATTTTGAAATTTAGGAATTTAAATAATAAGAGGGAAAATATAGAAAAACAAGGAAGATAAGAAAAGAGAAGAAGAAATAAAAAACCCAAAAAAGCATTCAAAGAAATGAAAATGGTTGAGTAACCTTCCTAATGCGGTCGGGAACTTAAAGTATATAAGTATTGATATTTTTCCATCATTTTTGTACACTTTCATTGTCCTTTCCCTTTAACACAAAGTTCATAAAAATTACTACAACATGCGTATATTACCGAGCATTCATGATTTTCATCTGAAAAAGTAAACAACCGCTAAGGGCGTGTATATTTTATAGACTTATACCGCTAGGAAACGAGAATCCAATCAAGGCATAGAGTTTAAGAGATTCACGAATGTCTTCATCCACCCCGGGGCTGCAGGGCTGATCTTCCTGGCCGATTGATTGTTCAGACTATGTCGTTGTGTTGTCATTCTCCACCAATATTACTGCACCTTCCTAGTACATGTGAAATACTCCATTCATGTCTGCGTATGATGAGGTGACATGGATAATTCCATGGGAATCCGGCGCAGTCACATCCAGTGTCAGATGTAGCCGCTCCATGTTGCCCACTACTCACAAAGGGATCATGTCGACAAGTTGTTGGTTCCGTTCATGCAAGCAAGTTAAATATCATTTACAGTCAAAGGGGTAGACGGGCAGTGAAGAGGATATTTGTCCGACTAGCATACCCATGCAATCGAGTAGTAGTAGGAGCTCCATCCCGTCAATGTGGCAATCATCGACGAATGTACCCAAATGCAGCCAGGAACCCTCCAAAAGGTTGTTATAACCAGTCGTCTCTCCTAACGGTATGTCGCTCGTTTCGTTGCAGTTACTAATGGGCCGACCTGTCTTCCAACGCTAGTGGGCAATTAGCTTAACACTCAAAACCAGCTATACCTAGCATTTGGGATATCTCGTCTACTACAAAACAGATATAGCCTCTCGCCTTCAACGCCGCAAGTGGGTCGGCCATTCTAACAGGTTTATAAGATCCACCACATGCTCGTAGCGGCTGCTATAGTTAGCGGAGAGCATGCATGTTTTTGTTTTTTCTCATTTCATATTTTTATTTTCGTTCAATTTAATTTTAATGTGAAAAATAATAAGACCAAAAGATTGTGAATTCAAAAAATGTTCATGAATTCAAAAAAGCCTCAAGATTTTAGAAAAAGAAGATGAAATTAACTTTTTTATGAATATAAAAATTGATTAGGAATTTTAAGAAATATTAGCAAATTTAAAAATGTATGGGAATTCAAAAATGTTGCAAATTCAAAAAATGTGCACGAATTAAAAAGAACTTCATGAATTAGAAAATATGTCCATGACTATAAAAAAATTGTGTAGTAAAAAACGTTCATGGATGTGAAAAATGTTTGTGAATTCAAAAAAGAACATGAATTCCAAACAAATATCGGAAAAGGCAAACAATTTTGAAAAATTTGAACAACTTTTAAACTTATGAGCATTATTTTAAATTTTGAAAATGTTTCAATTTTTAGCATTTCTTAAATAATGTTTTTTAAATTGTATACTTTTTTTAGATTGCTAACAGTTTTTACAATTGTGACCACTTATTGGAATACACAAATTTTTTGAGAAAAACCAAACAATTTATGGAATTTTAGATAATTATTGATGTTTTGTAATTTTTTTAAATTTAGGAATTTAAAACAATAAGAGGAAAATAAAGAATAACAAAGAAGAAACAAAAAACAGAGAAAAAACATTAAAAGAAAAAAACTGGATGGTTCCTAAAACTTGTCATCACCTCTTCCAGCGGTTCGGCGATCGCCTCGCTCTGGTAACTGATGGGCCAGGCCATTTTCTAATGCTAGTGGGCAATTAACTTTACGTTCACAACGAGCGATACATAGCATTAGCAATATCTCGCCTACTGCAAAACGGATATAACATGCCACCTTAAGCATGACAAGTGGGGTACTCATTCATTATTACAAGTTTCTAGTTAGCGTGCTCGCTCGCTCGGTCAATGTATGTTGTTTTTTCTTTCTTGTTGTTGTTTTCTGGTTGTATATCATTACTATGTGTGTTTAACTACAGTTCATTTACTTTCACTTTGTTAGCTGGTAATTACCAAAGCCTATGTAAGCCGGGATGTGGCTAGGTTTACGCTATGTTTGAATTCCCCTTTAGCGTAAATGCTAGGAACATGATACTTTCACCGGTCATTTTTAGTCTGCATATAAGTTATGTCCATGTATCTCTACTTTGACCAAACTTATAGGAAAAAAGTATCAACATTCACAATGCCTAATCAATATCCTTAGATACATTATGAAATGCAGGTTTATAGTATACATATTTCGTATTCTAAATATTGATATTTCATATTCTAAATATTGGTATTCTAAATGGAGTATAAATTTTGTCAGGCGTTGTAAAGTTTGACTTGACACAAATCTAAATACACAGAGTAAAAAGGATCGGAGGGAGTACCTACTTATAATACGCCTGATTTGGCCTCGTACTGCCTACATTTTTGTTTTCCTCACAAATTGGCATCCGATCATTTGATAGAGCGGCTAGAACTTGATAGGCGAGGTGAGACGTGTGGTGGGAATCTTTCATATCAGGCATATTTTTTCGACCTAGTCGTCTCGCTCCAGTCGTGCAAGGTAGATTCGTGGTATGAGTCAAGACTAAACGGTGTGAGAAAAATAAGTCATCATAATGTCGATCGACCGAGAGCAAAATGTTCGCGCCTTCACGTGGCAGCGCGACCGGGATCCTCAATCCAAGCTTTCCCGTCGCATGGTCGTCGGACCTGACAGCCGGCGGCACGTTGCACAAGAAAATTCTTATCGGGCAAGTGCTCGATCAACCGGTGTTGCATTTGAAATCTATCTAGAGGGCAAGAGACGCATATATCTTGAATTCTCTGGCATGAAAAGGCCAGAGCCCGGATATAGAAGGAGAGTGAACATTACAGTGAAGAAGTCAGTTAAATCAAAGAAATGAAGCATATTGGTCTTTCTACTAAGAAAAAGAAATGAAGCATAATCTGAGTCAACTACAAAGAAATTGCATACGAGGGAGGTATTGATCCCAGGACCTTCTTCCACTATACAGGGATATGTAGAGTACACTGTTTTGACCAGTTTCTTCACCCTAAAGATTAACTACAAGACTATTTTCTTTACCCAAAAAACTAAACTACAAGCTACACATGAAGCTTGATCAACTGTAACCGAAGAACACTCTGCTGTCGGAGGCATCCTCTTGCCGGCCAAGCCCGACTCCAGTCATGGATATGTAACCGAAGAACATTCTCCAGTGTAGCAAATCTTCTAGGCCTCTTTCCCGGCCGTCTGCAAGAAAATCAACATGAAACAAAGAATAAGATTAGTAACGAAATACCGTAAACTAACAAGCGTGCAGTTGCTATTCGATCGAGGCGGACGCCGCGGGTTAAGCAGCAGCTAGCTAGCGTTGGCGGTGAGCGGAGCAAGCAAAGGCACCGCCGCGCGCACTGTGAGCGTCGAGCGCGGCGCATCAAGTTGCCGTCGCTGCCGCTCTTGTCGGCCCACCGTCGAAAACCTGCGCCGGTGTGCCCGAACGCCGCAGCAACGCCGAGGTGGCCGGGCGTTCTTGTTCTTGGACGAGCCCTTCCCGGCCATCCCCGTGAAGCTCTAGAATGTTCGGGACGAGGAAGCAAACGGAAGGATTCTTGGCTGGCAGCGGCGCGGCATAGCAAATCCGGCCGCGATCCGCCCTCCGCTCGTCCGCGACCTCCATTTTCCTACCCTGGCCGCGCGTTCTTGGGTTCTTGGACTTCTTTCAACGCAACAGGACGGAAGAGGAGGAAGAAGGAAGGAGGGGCGTACCAGGACAGGAGACCGGAGCTGTCGATCAGCGCGCCGGTGAAGAGTAGTGCCTCTGGGCCGCGACGAAGAGAAAGAGGAGGGCGGTGGCGCCCGCGGCCAAGACGAAGACGAGGAAGAGGCGGCGAACTCCCCACCCACGGCCACCTGCTGCGGCATGTCCGCGTCCCGGTCGGCGTCGCCTGCGACTTCGGTGAGGGGACTGCACGGCTGCGCCCACGTCCTGCTCGATGTCCTCCTCGTGGATCCTGTTGGACTCGGTGGTGGTGGCGGTGGCGGCGCCGACGTGCTCCCCGTCGACATCCTCGACAGAGAGCGGATCGAACTTGTTGCGGATACCCGAGGGCATGAACCTCACATTCTCCCGTCCTACCGCCGGCCTGTTCTTCGCATTCGGGGCGGTCAGATCACCGGTGGGTGGAACAACGTACGCGGGCGCGGCCATGGATGCTGCGCCTGCGCGATGGTGAGAAGGATAGCGAGAAACAGAGAGAAGAAGGGGAGGAGAGGAGCGATGCTATATAGCGCCCGCTGCGCTCGGGTGGCTCACACGCGCCTCTGCTGGGCCAGCCCAAGTAGCGCAATTTTTTTCTTTTCTCGTTTGGATATTTTTTCTTTTTGTATTTAACCTTTTTCAATAATCTCTTCTCTGGGCTTTTAAGTACAATAAACTAGTCATATTTTCTACAGATGCATGGACACATTTTTATACAATGTTTTGCACATAATCTATTTGTGTTACTAATTTATATACAATTAATTTCAGAATAAGGCTAAAAATGATTCATGTGTTGTACAAGATTTCGCACATACAATTATTTCACAGATTTTTTTGGTGCACCATTTATACTTAAGGCAAAATTATTTTTTTACATATTTTTATGTATTTATACTAGACAAAATATAGAGTTTTTTTTTGCCACATTGCAGTTCTAAAATTTTGACAACCTGCAAAAGTTAAAAGTTCATATGTTGTTTCATGCGTGAGAACGAAAAAGAGAAACTTTCATCAAGAAATAAAATTAGTTGGCTAGCACATATAAGTTCTCGACGCAATGATGGACGGTGGATTATAGATTCTATTGGGATAACATTTTCCCTTTTCGTGGTTAAGTCGTCAGGTTGTGTCTTGTGTTTGCCAGTATGGTTGTGGAGTAATGGCTCCATGAAGACATATAGGCTCTATTACGCTCAGGTCGCTCACACGCGCCTCTGCTGGGCTAGCCCAAGCAGCGCAGTTTTTTTTTCTTTTTCTTGTTTGGATATTTTCTCTTTTTGTATTTCACCTTTTTTCAATAATCTTTTCTCTGAGTCTTTAGGTAAAATAAACTAGTCATCTTTTCTAGAGATGCATGAACACAGTTTTATAAAATGTTTTGCACATAAACTAGTATACAATTAATTTTAGAATAAGGCTAAAAATTGATCAAAATGACTTACCAAAGGCTTAGGTCTAGTTTGGCATACTGAGAAACAGATGTTCCTTTCTGCTTTATTTCAGAAATCATATACTGAAATAAGTGATAGTGTGCTTCTGTGTAGTTCCAAATTTTGACTGAATTGCAGAAATTTAATGCCTATTATGTTTGTGGTGACGAAATGTGCCAAATTGCCACACCATACTCTAAGCTTAGCTATTTAGAAACAAAGATAAAAATGCCTTCTATCTACGAGTAAAATCTGAAAAGACTGCAATATTATTCTCAGAAAGAATAAAGAAGTATATTTTATTGGTGACTGGGCCATTCCTTTCTAAAATTCCTTTCATGTTAATTGCTGAGTTATTTATTTCCATGGATGGCATTATAGTAGTTAAAGAAGTTTAGCATGCACTGTGTGATGCAATGTTTACAACATATTACTATATATCATGATGTACCCCATCATCATGTATGTTCTAGAAAAAACAGTTTCTTAAAATCCCCAGCTCCCGGCTTCTTTCTGTTACTGTCCTAGATACTGTCATGTGTTATCTACTTAAGGCTTGCTTAGAAATGTAATTGTAGGCTTAATTTGATACTGGGATTACTAATTGATTAATTGGTATTCTATCTAGCATCGACGGTATGCTCTATTTCCACTACTTATGGTAGTTCTAGGGCATTACTTAATACTCCCTCTGTAAACAAATATAAGAGCATTTAGATCGAGTGATCTAAATGCTCTTATATTTGTTTACAGAGGGAATACTTGATAGCATGATTCATTCTCCCGTTTAGTGACTAACTGCTCCCTGGTCGTTTCAACCAATGGTTGGATCCTATAGACTGAATCTATGGCCTGTTTAGGTTGCATGTCATGAATAAGTGTTCTATTGTGGTCTAGTTCTTCTCTAAGAGTATATATTGTTCTTCTCCTTCAGAGTCGAGACACCGCTGCCAAGACCAAGCCTGCTTCCTTCACACGTGTTCTACTTGCTTTACAGGTGAGCACCATTTTCCATCTTAGTCGATCCAAACCACCCCACCCATTTGCTTGTAGTCATGCTATTTATGATGCTTATATTACTATTTATGATGAAATTGATGATAATTCCATGATTGTTCATCTGAGTCTGAGCACCTCCAGTTCTAATGGCTCTTATGCTCCCAAGAATATTTGTTATCTTGTCTGCCATGTGCTTTGTTGTTACTGTTCTGTTGTGCGCACAAAAGTTCACACTAAAATGGTAATCCCTTCGTCCCATAATAGCATAGAAGACAAGATTTGTTAGTCCTATGTTCTGTTATTGCTATTTCTTGAAGAAATATGAGAGGAGAATCATGTATTTAATTAGAGTATGGCTGTACTACAAGTTCTACTCGTCTATGTTTCCATTTTTTGTGACATAGCCAATGATTTGTTCATAGACAAGATGTGTTGTTGCTTTGTATCATGTTCTCAGTCTAAGGACATGCAAGTTATGGTTTTAAGTTGGGAAACTCGTTGTCTTGATGGTTTTATATGCTAGTACATCTGGGTGTCTCGCGAGTACTTGTGTGGAACTAATAAAAAGGAGCCTTTTGTCCTGATTCCAGTAGTAACCATGCTATGCTTTTGCTATTTTTTAGACGACTCTGAATGGGATCCAGAACGTAGCTTTTGTTTTGGAAATTCTGGTTTGGTCAATATTATGAATTCTTAAACTGTTGTGGAGTAGCTGGCTGGTATTATATGCTCACCAAGTGTATGAGTGGTGCACCCTGAACATAGCTTTTATTTCTTAAACTATTGTGGAGCAGCTTCCAGTAGATGCTCAATTTGTACAAGGAGACAATGAGCAGGTTAAACTTGTTTTTGCTACCCTGTGGATATCCTACTTGTTGGAAGAAAATGAAAGATGTACGCTGTAGGGCGCCTTTCCATTTGCTGCAGATACTTGATGTTTTTGAACAAGTTGCGTTGTGGAGCTTAGGTGATGAAGGGTAATGGTCCATGTTTAGCATTTGTGAAAGACCAGAGGATGGATGGATGCTGGGAGGGTTTCAAATTGATTTTCTTCGAAAGATGCGGAGCAAAATGACAATCTATTTGCATCACTGTTGTGTAAATGTAGTTAGTTCAAGCATCGCTTGTAATGTGGTGAGCTTGTAATCACATCCTTTTATTTTTGTGTACTGTAGTTGGGAACCTTTCGTATTTTCATAGAGTGGGCATCAATCAATGAAAATATATGCTATTTTTTATGTAAAGAAGAAAACTGGTACTGAAGCTGCTGATTGAATTTGTTGTTTGGAGGTGTGGAATTTGTAGTCCCTCATTGTTTATTATGTATGTCTGTTGAACTAGCTGAAGGATGCTTCCTTCGTGTCATGCTGTTAAACTTCACAAAATCTAGTTTGGTGGAAAGTTGTTTCACTATAATCTATTCCCTCTATAAAGAAATATAAAAGTGTTTAGATCACCATTCACTAGAATCTACTCCCTATGTAAAGAAATATAAGAGCGTTCAGGTCACTACGTTATATAAGAGCGTTTAGATCACTAATGTAGTGATCTAAACACTCTTATATTTCTTTACAGATGGAGTAGTGAAATACTGGAAATTTGTTGGAATGAGTTATTCTAGTCAGGTATGTATGAAAGTTTGCTTTGTTTTAATTAGTTGACGATATGCATGCCACCATCTATTCTAGTCAAATCTGCTGAAAAGAAACTTGATCTTGATCCAGTGAAACAAGTGGGAAATCTGCTGGAATGAATTTATTCTAGTCAAATCAAATCTACTAGAGTATGAAAGAAAGAAAGAAACTTGAGTCTATATGATCCTAATCAGACGAAACAAACATGTTCATCTACCAACAAAAGTAAGTAACCTGATGCAAATTCCTCGGAGAAAAAAAGTAACTTGATGCTGTACAAGCATCAGGTGGTCAAGTCCAGACATTGATCATGTGCAACCTGATAATACGTACCATTCCCTTTGGATGAACATTGGGCCTGCCACTCCCAATCTCCAATGGACTCCAAGAAATATGGCATTCAATAAATAGATGGACACATGACGCTGAGAAGTAAGTCTAATCTGGAGAACAATATGCGTATCATCAGAGAAACGATGGCTATTCTCGAGTTGCCGCGTGAACATGCCATGATCCTTCCTGCTCATGGATGGCGTCTGATGTCTACTACACAACCTTCTTCTTGTAGACGTTGTTGGGCCTCCAAGTGCAGAGGTTTGTAGGACAGTAGCAAATTTCCCTCAAGTGGATGACCTAAATTTTATCAATCCGTGGGAGGCGTAGGATGAAGATGGTCTCTCTCAAGCAACCCTGCAACCAAAGAAAAAAGAGTCTCTTGTGTCCCCAACACACCCAATACAATGGTAAATTGTATAGGTCCTGTCGGGGTATACCCCGCGGTATGAACCGGCCGGAAGTACGACCCGGCCAGACTTGGCGGCTCACTGGTGACCTGCCCTGACTTGGCAACTCACTAAGTGACCCGCTCGGATCTCTCCACTCACTGATGATCCGGCCGAGCTAGGTGACTCACTGATGACCCGGCAGGCGGGTTAGAGGAGCGACAAGACCCAGAGGCCCAGAAGGCTCAAGGCCCAGAAGGCCGGCTCATGTTATGGTGGGCTGGCTTAAGAGGAAAGCATAAAGGAATATTTCCTTACAAAGAAAGCAAGACTAGGACTCCACTTGTAATAGAATAGTCCTAGTCCTATTAGGACTAGTCATGTAAGCCGCTCCTTCAACTTATATAAGGAGGGGCAAGGCACCCCAAGAGGGACAAGTTTTTCACGAGTTAGACAAGTTAGGGTTAGACAGACAAGTCTATAGCTCTCGAGATAGAGCATCCTTGTAATCGTGATCATCATCATCAATATCAATGAAGCAGGATGTAGGATTTTACCCCCACCATGAGGGGCCGAACTTGGGTAAAACCTCACGTCTCTTGTCGCACTCAACCCCTCTCAAGCTACCACATAGATGCGTTGGCCTCACGACTATGTCCTCACACTAGGACATCTGCCGTGACAATTCCACGACAGGTGCACTAGTTTGGCGAAGAGATGGTGATACAAGTGCAATATGGATGGTAGATATAGGTTTTTGTAATCTGAAAATATAAAAACAGCAAGGTAACAAGTGATAAAAGTGAGCGCAAACGGTATTTCAATGGTAGGAAACAAGGCCTAGGGTTCATACTTTCACTAGTGCAAGTTCTCTCAACAATAATAACATAATTGGATCATATAACTATCCCTCAACATGCAACAAAGAGTCACTCCAAAGTCACTAATAGCAGAGAACAAATGAAGAGATTATTGTAGGGTACGAAACCACCTCAAAGTTATTCGTCCGATCAATCCATTGGGCTAGCCCTAGAGTTCGTAGTAAAATAACACCTTAAGACACACATCAACCAAAACCCTAATGTCACCTAGATACTCCAATGTCACCTGAAGTATCTGTGGGTTTGATTATATGACATGCATCACACAATCTCAGATTCATCTATTCAACCAACACAAAGAACTTGAAAGAGTGCCCCAAAGTTTCTACCGGAGATTCAAGACGAAAACGTGTGCCAACCCCTATGCATAAGTTCACAAGGGCACTGAACCCGCAAGTTGATCACCAAAACATATATCAAGTAGATCACGTGATATCCCATTGTCACCACAGATAAGCACATGCAAGACATACATCAAGTGTTTTCAAATCCTTAAAGACTCAATCTGATAAGATAACTTCAAAGGGAAAACTCAATCCATTACAAGAGAGTAGAGGGGGAGAAACATCATAAGATCCAACTATAATAGCAAAGCTTGTGATAGATCAAGATCGTGCCAAATCAAGAACACGAGAGAGAGAGAGAGAGAGAGAGAGAGAGAGAGAGAGAGAGAGATCAAACACATAGCTACTGGTCCATACCCTCAGCCCCGAGGGTGAACTACTCCCTCCTCATGGTGGAGAGCGCCGGGATGATGAAGATGGCCACCGGTGATGGATCCCCCCTCCGGCAGGGTGCCGGAACGGGCTCCCAAGAGGTTTTTGGTGGCTACAGAGGCTTGCGGCGATGGAACTCCCGATCTAGGTTATTTTCTGGGGGGTTCTGTATTTATAGGATTTTGGTGGCGGTCCCAAGTCAGGGGGGTCTCCGAGTCGTCCACGAGATAGGAGGCACACCCAGGGGGTAGGGCGCGCCCTCCACCCTCGTGGACGGCCCGGGACTCTTTTGGCCCAACTCTTTTACTCCAGGGGCTTCTTTTGGTCCATAAAAATCATCAAAAATCGGCACGTCAATTGGACTCGTTTGGTATTCCTTTTGTGTAAAATTCAAAAACAAGGAAAAAAACAGAAACTAGCACTGGGCTCTAGGTTAATAGGTTAGTCCCAAAAATCATATAAAATAGCATATAAATGCATATAAAACATCCAATATGGATAATATAATAGCATGGAACAATAAAAAATTATAGATACGTTGGAGACGTATCAAGCATCCCCAAGCTTAATTCCTGCTCGTCCTCGAGTAGGTAAATGATAAAAACAGAATTTTTAATGTAGAATGCTACCTAACATATTTATGAATGTAATCTTCTTTATTGTGGCAAGAATATTCAGACCCATAAGAATGAAAACAAAAGGTTAATATTGACATAAAAACGATAATACTTCAAGCATACTAACAAAGCAATCATGTCTTCTCAAAATAACATGGCCAAAGAAAGCTATCCCTACAAAATCATATAGTCTGGCTATGCTCTATCTTCATCACATAAAATATTTAAATCATGCACAACCCCGGTTTCAGCCAAGCAATTGTTTCATACTTTAGTATTTCTAACTTTTTCAACTTTCACGCAATACATGAGCGTGAGCCATGGACATAGCACTATAGGTGGAATAGAATGGTGGTTGTGGAGAAGACAAAAAGGAGAAGATAGTCTCACATCAACTAGGTGTATCAACGGGCTATGGAGATGCCCATCAATAGATATCAATGTGAGTGAGTAGGGATTTCCATGCAACGTATGCACTAGAGCTATAAGTGTATTAAAGCTCAACAAAAGAAACTAAGTGGGTGTGCATCTAACTTGCTTTCTCACGAAGACCTAGGGCACTTTTGAAGAAGCCCATCATTGGAATATACAAGCCAAGTTCTATACGAAAAATTCCCACTAGTATATGAAAGTGACAACATATGAGACTCTCTATCATGAAGATCATGGTGCTACTCTGAAGCACAAGTTTGGTAAAAGGATAGTAGCATTGCCCCTTCTCTCTTTTTCTCTCATTATTATTATTATTATTATTATTATTATTATTATTATTATTATTATTATTTTGTTTTTGTTTTTTGGGCCTTCTCTTTTTTTATGGCCTCTTTTTTATGTTATTTTATTTTATTTTTTGTCCGGAGTCTCATCTCGACTTGTGGGGGAATCATAGTCTCCATCATCCTTTCCTCACTAGGACAATGCTCTAATAATGAAGATCATCACACTTTTATTTACTTACAACTCAAGAATTACAACTCAGTGCTTAGAAAAAATATGACTCTATGTGAATGCCTCCGGCGGTATACCAGGATGTGAAATGATTCAAGAGTGATATGTATGAAAGAATTATGAACGGTGGCTTTGCCACAAATATGATGTTAACTACATGATCATGCAAAGCAATATGACAATGATGAAGCGTGTCATAATAAACGGAACGGTGGAAAGTTGCATGGCAATATATCTCGAAATGGCTAAGGAAATGCCATAATGGGTAGGTATGTTGGCTGTTTTTAGGAAGGTAAATGGTGGGTGTATGGTACCGGTGAAAGTTGCACGGCACAAGAGAGAGGCTAGCAATGGTGGAAGGGTGAGAGTGCGTATAATCCATGGACTCAACATTAGTCATAAAGAACTCACATACTTATTGCAAAAATATACAAGTCATCAAAACAAAGTATTACATGCGTGCTCCTAGGAGAAGGGTTGTTAGGAGTTAACCATCGCGCGATCCCGACATCCACTCATAAGGAATACAATCAATAAATAAATCATGCTCCAACTTCATCACATAACGGTTCACCATACATGCATGCTACGGGAATCACAAACTTTAACACAAGTATCTCTCAAATTCACAACTACTCCACTAGCATGACTCTAATATCATCATCTCCATATCTCAAAACAATCATAAAGAATCAAACTTCTCATAGTTTTCATTGCACTTTATATGAAAGTTTTTATTATATCCCTCTTGGATGCCTATAATATTAGGACTAGCTTTATAACCCAAGAAAATTACCATGTTGTTCTAAAAGACTCTCAAAATAATATAAGTGAAGCATCAGAGTTCATCTATTTCTTCAAAATAAAACCACCGTCGTGCTCTAAAAGTTATAAGTGAAGCACTAGAGCAAACGACAAACTACTCCAAAAGATATAAGTGAAGATTAATGAGTAGTCAAATAATTATGTAACTATGTGGAGACTCTCTAACATTTAAGAATTTAAGATCTTGGTATATTATTCAAACAGCAAGCAAAACAAAATAAAACAAAATGATGCTCCAAGCAAAACACATATCATGTGGTGAATAAAAATATAGCTCCCAGTAAAGTTACCGATGAACGAAGACGAAAGAGGGGATGCCATCCGGGGCATCCCCAAGCTTAGGCTCTTGGTTGTCCTTGAATATTACCTTGGGATGCCTTGGGCATCCCCAAGCTTAGGCTCTTGCCACTCCTTATTCCATAGTCCATCGAATCTTCACCCAAAACTTGAAAACTTCACAACACAAAACTCAACAGAAAACTCGTAAGCTCCATTAGTATAAGAAAATAAAATCACCACTTAGGTACTGTTGTGAACTCATTCTTTATTTATATTGGTGTAATATCTACTGTATTCCAACTTCTCTATGGTTCATTCCTTCCAATATTACTCATAGATTCATCAAAATAAGCAAACAACACATAGAAAACAGAATCTATCAAAAACATAATAGTCTGTAGTAATCTGTAACTCTCGAATACTTCTGTAACTCCAAAAATTCTGAAATAAATTGGTGAACGTGAGGAATTTGTCTATTAATCTTCTGCAAAAAGAATCAACTGAAAAGCACTCTTATGTAAAACATGACAGCTAATCTCGTGAGCGCAAAGTTTCTGTTTTTTACAGCAAGATCACATTAACTTTCACCCAAGTATTCCCAAACGTTCTACTTGGCACTTTATTGAACAAAAGCTATTAAACATGATTACTACAGTAAATTAATCATCTGAACACACAAAAACATTAAGGGTAAATTGGGTTGTCTCCCAACAAGCGCTTTTCCTTAATGCCTTTTTAGCTAGGCATGATGATTTCAATGATGCTCACATAAAAGATAAGAATTGAAACATAAAGAGAGCATCATGAAGAATATGACTAGCACATTTAAGTCTAACCCACTTCCTATGCATAGGGATTTTGTAAGCAAACAACTTATGGGAACAAGAATCAACTAGCATAGGAAGGAAAAACAAGCATAACTTCAAGATTTTAAGCACATAGAGAGGAAACTTGATATTATTGCAACTCCTACAAGCATATATTCCTCCCTCATAATAGTTTTCAGTAGCATCATGAATGGATTCAACAATATAACCATCACATAAGGCATTTGAGGGAGTCCTGGACTAGGGGGTGTCCTGATAGCCAAACTATCATCTTTGGCCGGACTCCAAGACTATGAAGATACAAGATTGAAGGCTCCGTCCCGTGTCCGGATGGGACTTTCCTTGTCGTGGAAGGCAAGCTTGGAGATACGGATATGTAGATCTCCTACCATTGTAACCGACTCTGTGTAACCCTAGCCCTCTCCGGTGTCTATATAAACCGGAGGGTTTTAGTCCGTAGGACGAACAACAATCATACCATAGGCTAGCTTCTAGGGTTTAGCCTCCTTGATCTCGTGGTGGATCTACTCTTGTAATACCCATATCATCAATATTAATCAAGCAGGAGTAGGGTTTTACCTCCATCGAGAGGGCCCGAACCTGTAAAAACATCGTGTCCCTTGTCTCATGTTACCATCCGCCTAGACGCACAGTTCGGGACCCCCTACCCGAGATCCGCCGGTTTTGACACCGACATTGGTGCTTTCATTGAGAGTTCCTCTGTGCTGTCGCCATCAGGAAGGATGCCTCGTCCTGTCTTTAAAGACGGCACCATTGCTAAAGGAGCTTTGTCCATCGGCCAAACTATCCGACTAGGCGGTTTTCTTATGACCGCCTGTTCGGCCGCCGCGCCGACGATGACTTCTCGGGTCATCAAAAGCGATCTTCACGTCAACTCGGAACTCGCCGAGCAGCTAGATCCGATGGAGCTCTCCTCCTTAAACGAGCTCTTGGATCGCATCGCCGCCCTGGGAGTCGCTACAGACTACGATCAGATTGGGCCTAAAACCGATCTGAGAGAGATCAACTCTCCCCAGGCTACCCACCACGTTGCTGTGGTGGAGGAACAACACGGCGACTCTTCTTCTATATTAAGGACAAGCTATGTCCGGATTCCCGACCCCTCCATGCCGGATTCCCGCGGAGGGACGGACGTCGATCAAGTCCTGAACCTAAAGTCAGGCAGCAGGCTGGATTCATTGGACAATATCCAAAAACCCAAGCTTCCAAGTTCGGAAACTTTTCGGCCTTTGAGTCTTAGATTGGACGGCATTCCGAATTTAATTCCATCCGCCCACCCAAACATAAGCGATCTATCCCGAATCCGGCAAGAGCCCGCTGAAACAGTACACCATTACTGGGCCAGATTCCTCCTGGTTATGGACAGGATAAAGGACTGCCGCGAGGAAGACGCAATCTTACTCTTCTGCAATAACTGCACGGACAAGGGAATCCTAAACGCCATAAGCCGTCGCGAAATTACACGCTTTGCCGACTTGGCGTCCATAGTACAAAAGTACTGTGCGATGGAGAGCGCCTGGAAAGCCGAAACCAACTTTAGGGATAATCCGGCTCCGAATACAACCCTAGTCTGAAATAAAAGGGTGCATCATCGTCAGGCACCTGGGTTAAATACCAAAAAGCAAAAAAAAACCTAAAGGGCACGGAACCGTACTGGAGGGATGGCTCAGTGGACCCTGCAAAATTTATAGTACAAAGGGCGCCACTCCAACTCATAGCCTTCGAGCATGTTGGATACTACGGCAGGTTGCCAAAAGTGGTGAAGAGCTTCTAGCTCTAGAGAACCAGCCCAGCAATACCAGTACGGTATTAACAGTCTTCGAGACTTTCGCATCAAATAATATGCGGAAACGAACACTCCGCAGCCTTGCCGAAGTCTACCAAGTAGAAACAATAAATCCATGGAGTGACACGGCTATTACCTTCAACGCTAGTGACGAACCTAAATTCCGAACAGCCCAAGCACCAGCCGCATTGGTCCTCAGCCCAATAGTGGACGGCTTTCGCCTTACTAAGGTACTCATGGACGGCAGCAGCGGATTAAACCTCATTTACGAGGAAACCCTTCAAAAAATGGAAATAGACTGGAGCCACATTAAGCGAAGCAGCACAACCTTTAGAGGAATAATCCCTAGTCGGGAAGCATGCTGCACAGGAAAAATCACATTGGATGTGGTGTTCGGTTCGCCGGACAATTACAGGTCCGAGGAGGTCACGTTCCAAGTGGCCCCGTTCAGCAGCGGATATCACTCTTTATTAGGACGAGAGACATTCATAATTTTTCAAGCTATACCCCATTACGGGTACATGAAGCTAAAAATGCCCGGGCCCAATGGAATCATCACTCTTGCCAGTGATCCGGACATAGCACTCCGCGCCAAAAATAAGACAGCCGCACTAGCCCTCGAGGCACTATCCGAAGCCCTAGCGGCCGAGGAACTCACCGCGCTACGCTCCACGGTGAACAAGGACGATGTGATACTCGATAAGAGATCCAAGTCCACCTCTTTTAAACCAGTGGACGAAATAGTCAAATTCCATGTCCATCCAATGGACCCTACAAAGACGGCCTTCATTGGGGCACAGTTAAACCCTGATGTCGACGCCGCACTATGAGAATTCCTACGCGAAAATTGGGACATCTTTGCCTGGCACCCCTTAGACATGCCAGGAATCCCACACCGGCTGGCCAAGCACAACCGGAGTCCTTCAAAGGTGTATCTCCGAAGAGGAAGGGCGAAATCTTCTGGCTGAAATTCATGCCGGACTCGTTGGGCACCACACCGCAGCCCGGGCCCTTGTAGGCAAGGCCTTCCATACAGGATTTTATTGGTCGACGGCCCGGGCAGATGCACAGGACTTAGTCCAACGATGCGTCGGTTGCCAGCTCTTTGCTAATCAAAGCCACATGCCACCCACCGCCCTCAAAACTATACCCATCACCTGGCCGTTCGCGGTCTGGGGGCTTGACATCGTTGGACCGCTTAAAGGAGGAACCCACAAGCAAAAATACCTATTGGTCATGATGGATAAATTCACCAAATGGATAGAGGCCAAGCCAGTTAAGGCGGCCGAATCCGGACCCATGATAGACTTCATATCGGGGGTAGTACACCGTTACGGCGTTCCCCATAGCATCATCACTGATAACGGCACGAACTTCACAGCCGACGAGGTTAAACTCTGGTGCAAAAACATGGGCATCAAGCTCGACTATGCTTCAGTCTATCACCCTCAAACTAACGGTCAAGTGGAGCGAGCAAATGGTCTAATCATGAGCGGCATCAAACCCAGACTAGTGCGGTCCCTCAAGGAATCTAACACGCACTGGATAGAGGAGCTCGGCTCCGTACTCTGGGGGCTGCGGACCATGCCGAATCGCACGACCGGATTCACACCATTTTTTATGGTATACGGCGCAGAGGCAGTTTTGCCCTGCGACATAATTCATGACTCACCACGCATGTGCATGTACGAAGAAAGAGAAGCCGAGCTGGATCGGCAGGACAGTTTGGACGCATTAGAGGAGGAGCGCGACGTGGCAAAAGCTCGTTCCGCATTCTATCAACAGCAGGCTCGAAGATATCAAAGCAGAGAAGTACGGGCCAAAACTTACAATGTTGGCAAACTAGTTCTACGCCTGCCGGACAAGAAAAAGGACAAACTCAAGCCCAAATGGGAAGGTCCCTTCATCATCGACCAAATCCTGACCAGCGGAGCGTACCGTCTGCGAAACGCATCGGATAACCGACTCGAGCCAAACCCATGGAATGCAGCCCGTCTCCGAAGATTCTACGCCTAGCGTCGGACTCTGAGTTCGTCTCCTTCCCCCGTCCATATTTTATACTTTAACTGTCTTTTACTAGCAAAAGAGCCTGTGCGTTGCAACGGGAAAGAAAACATAACACACGCTTTTAACCCAACAACCATCACTCAAGACCACAATAGGTCCATCTCCTTTATTTTTGCGAGGCATCATATTTGTGTTGCCGCTTATCCTCTTTCTCACCCTCACCGGCGATGGCCTCGGTGTTCACACAAAAAAACGTGTTTGAATATGGTTAATCCTAAGGCGTCTCTCTCTCCCTCTCTCCTCCCTCTCCCTCCCTCTCTCTCTCTCCCTCACTTTCTCTGACTCTTGCGATGAGAAATCTGTTGTTTCCCCTGCAACATTTTTCACACGTATGCATGTGTAGTTATCGATGTTTTCTTTACCCTATATTGTTATAGTAGGGTGTTTATTTGCAATCCGGATCGCCGCCGGTACGAAAGGAAAACGGATCTTACGCTATAAATTATAAGTTTGCTCCCAAAACAATATTTTAAAAATATTTAACAGGTAAAATTAACATCATATTTAGATTTCACATATTTTTTTAAGAAAATTTCATATATAATATGTTAGAATCGAAGTTACGATTTAAAAGATACAGATAATTTAGAAAATCATTTGTTTGACTTAAATATATTTCAAAATAATATTTAAAAATATTTAATAGGTAAAAGTAATCTCATATTCATATTCTACATATTTTTCTAATCAAATTTCATATATAACATGTTCAAATCAGAGTTACGGTTTAAAAGATATGGATGATTTAAAAAAAACATTGTTTGACTTAAATATGATCGGCGGATGAATTATCTAAAACATCAGGGGGTTTCAAAAAAAATGTAAAATAAGAGTTCGTGTGTGACTTAAATCCGGACCGCGGGTTGATTGCAAGTAAACACAAGGAATTTTGTGTAAAATATAAAAAAACGATTCGTTTTAACTTAAAACAGGACTGTGGGTTGAATTCTCTAAAATAGAGGGACTTTTCTGAAAAATGCCATGACGGACGAAAAAAATCCAATATGCTTTATTATTAGGTAAAGATTTCTCTCCTTCTCCCCCCTTTTTTTTCTCACAAGCATTTGGAGGCTCGCCTGCGTATTGTTCGCACACACTTGACGTGCTACTCGCACTCATTATACCCGGGGGCTTCTTTAACAGAAGCTTATTTATACGGGCTTTATGCCCAACACATGTGTCACACTTCCGCATGTACCTTTTATTTACCATTATATGCATCGATATGACTTAAGTTTTGGCCAAGCTGGGTTGCCTGGCTCCTATGCTTACCCCTACGTTCCCGATTGTTCGGCTAGGAGGTAAAGGGAGCACCTCTGCGATTGTCACTGTCGGGTCAGCCGGATGTGTACCTCAGACTGGGTGAAGCCGAAAGCTAGCGTTCTTAAGGGAATATTCGGTCGGTGAACTAAAAGATGATTTCTTACCTATTTATTTATCTGCCCCCAGATGCTTTCCTACTTTTTTTGCAGTCCGGACATGCACTTTAGGGCATGCCTCCCAGGGAAAGGAACCCCTAACGGAACTATTCTCCCTGGAAGATATTTCTTACTAACCATGTAATATAACATAACTAGTTGAGCACTTGTCTGATAAAGCACTAATGACCCCTACGCTTGGTCTCCACGCATGCTCCGGTTTTTTATATAACCGCGAGGGTATTCGGACACACTCCGGACTGTCGGGTCCCGAGGTTGAAGCGAAAAGGTCCGCTACGACAAACGATCTACAATCTGACTAAAAGACATTCTACATGTCATTTTAAATTACATAGTCAAACTAACTGATTGTATTCCTCTTCGATACCATCTAATAGACTGTCTAGTTTACATTCCCGCTGGGAATACTTTGCGGCCAACTCTACTTGGCCATACACTAAGCTCACATGGATCTCCTTCCCATCAGGCCCCACAGGTCCGACCTCGGCCATGTGGTTTGGGTCAGCCTTCGCATACCGCGTCTTCACCATGGCCCAGGCCTCCCTGGCGCCTTGACGGCAGGCCGATATCTTCCATAGATGGAAGCGCTGCCGTGCTCCCTGAAGCTTCTCCGCAAGCTCTCCAAGACCTTCGGGTAGGGACATGGATGGCCACAAGGCCTGGGCGACTCCGCTCATCACCTGCCGAACTCGTTCGTGCAGTTGCAGCAGCTCGGGAAGTAGGTCACCCGTTGAACCAGGCATTTCCTCCGCAGGACGACCTGTGAGCATACCTACAGACATATTTCTGTTAATCGACTTCCTCGCCGAACTCTTCTTTTCAAAAGTTCTCTCAAGCACTTACTATAAATGCCGCGACGAAGCCGCCGATTCTCCTTCACGGAGTCAGATAGCTGGGCCCGAACATCTTTTAGTTCCTCGCCCAGCTGGGTGTTGGCATCTTGGAGGTTATTTTTCTCTTGTCGCACCCTTGTAAGCACCTTCTCGCCGGCCTTTAGCTGGCGTAGTAGCTGTTGCTTGTCCGGATCTAGTCCGGCGCCATCTGCAATATTATCGTCAGACTTATACACATGCCGCACTTCACAAACTACTTATCTTTCGAAGTATATATTACCGGAGGGGGTCTCTGTGGCTCCCCCTATGGCGGCTAGTGCGACCTCAAGTTGGGCCTTGCACTCTTGAAGCTCTTGGGATAGGTGGGTATTCTTTTCCGTCAGGTCCTGCATAACAAATGATCCTTAAATCAGTTATTCTAACTATTTTAAGTCTCGGGGGCTACTGGCATATACAACTATCAAAATTCCTCACCCGTATGTCTTTCACATACTGCTCCGTAGCTCTGGCTAGACCATCTTGAGCGGCACGGAGATGCGCATCTCCTGAATTAAAGGCGTTCAATGCCTCTTGGGAGAAACATGCGTCACGAAGGATTGTCCGGCGACGCCTGTGATTCATGGCACTCTCCACCTCAGATCTGGTGGCGGACAACCTGTCGGCATCCTCCGTTGGAGGAGCGTCCGACGCACGCATTGTGTTCGCCCCCCCTCCAAACCTGGCGTTGGAGCCTGGCTGGCGGAGGCTCGATTGGCAACCTCTCCGGACACAGTCCGACGAGCGCTCTTTCTCCTGAAAAAATCACGAGCGTTAGTATGCCTTCCAGGAATCTTTCCTTGAAACAAGGTGGCGCGCCATACCATTGCGGCGATGTCTCGATCCACACTGCACTTCTTTTCCGCCTGCTGGGCCGAGCTGCCCCTTGTTGGCCAGCCGCCGCGGGCTCGGCTTCCCGCCTCAAAGGCACCTCCTGTGGAACACCATTGGTATGCGGTGATCAGAAATAAGCACGGATGGGCCATGGTATCGGGACTTCGGTCACAGTTACCTAGGAAGCTGGAAATATTCCGGGGTAGTCGGCCGTTATGGCGACCAAAGCATTGTCGATGCTAAGTTGGTGGAACACCCTGTCGATCAGCTCCACCTTTATGTCCGGATCCTCCTCAGAGGCCGGATCGAGGGACCATTCCGGATCCTCGGGTTGTGGAGGCGGGCTGTGTACATCCTCTACAGCCCGGCGCAGTTCCTGCGTCAAAATCACAAAATAAGATACTTAACCATGGGAATGTGGATCGGATAGGCAAAAAGAAATGTCCGCTTACCCAGCTTCGAGGATTGTTCATAGAAAACCCGTTCAGTGGATTGACACGGAGAAAATCCTCCTTTTCCCCTTTGTACAGGGCTGACAAGATCTTCACCAGATCAGCGACCGATCCCGGCCCCTTACGGCCATGACGGGTGGCATCATCCTCCCCGTTGAAATCCCACATGGGTTGGCCCCTATACTGGAGCGGTTGCACCCCCCGCATAATGCATGTGGCCATGACCCCAATCATGGTCAATCCGGAATGAGCCAATAATCTTGTTCGGCCCATCAGGTACTGGACGTCCCTGTCATTCTTCCGTTGAGGGATCCATGGACGTCAACTTAGGCGTTTCTTCAGAGGAGCATTACTGAACTCCGAGAGGCCGATCCGAACTAGATTCGATGGCGGGGCGTCTACTATATAAAACCATTCCGAAGGCCAGTCTCCGGACACCTTCTTCGGGGTTCCGGATAGATATCCGGTCCCGGCGATGCGCCATAGCTCGGCTCCGCCCACTTGATATATCGACCCCTCATGAGAACGGGGTACGAGGTAGAATAATCTCTTCCACAACGCTAAATGAGCCTCGACGCCCAGGAACAGCTCGCAAAGGGCCACGAAGCCCGCGATGTGCAGAATGGAGGCAGGCGTAAGGTGGTGCAGCTGGAGGCCGTAGAACTGCAGGAGCCCCCGGAGAAACGGATGTATCGCAAATCCGAGTCCTCTTATTAGATAAGTGTCAAAGCATACCTGCTCTCCTTTGGAGGGATTGGGGACGCTCTCCGCCTGCTTTCCGCCCTTGTAGGTGGCGAGTCCGGCTCGAACCGGAACCATAAAGGCTGGGGGAAGAAATCCCTCGGTTTGGAGCGTCACTAACTCACTATGCGGGACTGAGCATCTCCCCCAATCTCCTGGCTGAGGGCTGGAGCACGAGAGGAGGAGCCGCGTCGACTGTCCATGATGGAATGGATTTTTGTCAAAGGCGCTCCGGTGAGTGCTCGCGGAGGGAGGATGGTGTGATCCGGATCTAGATCCTCGTCTCCTTTTATAGGCAGCTCATTTGCGCGGCTAGGGGGGTAAGTGTAAAAATACCCTGGCTTTTCGCATTCGTTTGACACGTGGAAGATAGCCATTATTGGGCGTGGAAGCCAAGGAGCGCAACATTTACAAGAAGCCAGACACTATTCAACACAGGATTTGGAGAAGAACCCGCCTTGCAATGCCGAAGACAATCAACACCCCGGATTCATCATCATTGAAGCCTGGTTCGGGGGCTACTGAGGGAGTCCTGGACTAGGGGGTGTCCGGATAGCCGAACTATCATCTTGGCCGGACTCCAAGACTATGAAGATACAAGATTGAAGACTCCGTCCCGTGTCCGGATGGGACTTTCCTTGGCGTGGAAGGCAAGCTTGGCGATACAGATATGTAGATCTCCTACCATTGTAACCGACTCTATGTAACCCTAGCCCTCTCCGGTGTCTATATAAACCGGAGGGTTTTAGTCCGTAGGACGAACAACAATCATACCATAGGCTAGCTTCTAGGGTTTAGCCTCCTTGATCTCGTGGTAGATCTACTCTTGTACTACCCATATCATCAATATGAATCAAGCAGGAGTAGGGTTGTACCTCCACCGAGAGGACCCGAACCTGGGTAAAAACATCGTGTCCCTTGTCTCCTGTTACCATCCGCCTAGACGCACAGTTCGGGACCCCCTACCCGAGATCCGCCGGTTTTGACACCGACAACATTCTTTTCATGATCCCCAAGCATGTAAATTTTATTACTCTCCACATAAGCAAATTTATTCTCATCAATAGTAGTGGGAGCAAATCAACAAAATAACCATCATGTGATACTTTATTCACATAATCAATTTGAGCATCAAAATCATGATGGAAAGTTTCATGGATATCATTAATCTTTATAGTATACATGTCATCACAATAATCATCATAGGTAAGAGGCATGCTTTCATCATAGTAAATTTTCTCATCAAAACTTGGGGGACTAAAAATATCATCTTCCTCAAACATAGCATCCCCAAGCTTCTGGCTTTGCATATCATTAGCATCATGGATATTTAAAGAATTCATACTAACAACATTGCAACCATGCTCGTCATTCAAAGATTTAGTGCCAAACATTTTAATGCATTCTTCTTCTAGCACTTGAGCACAATTTTCCTTTCCATCATTCTCACGAAAGACATTAAAAAGATGAAGCATATGAGGCACCCTCTGTAACAGCCAGATTTTTGGCCCTTTGTTTTTCTTTTGTTTTTCCATGGTTTTTGGCTGAGTTTTCTTTTTCCATGGCTTTGTGGTCTGGAAATTGAAGAAGATGCCCTCTGAGGGAGTCCTAGACTAGGGGGTGTCCGGATAGCCGAACTATCATCATTGGCCGGACTCCAAGACTATGAAGATACAAGATTGAAGACTTCGTCCCGTGTCTGGATGGGACTTTCCTTGGCGTGGAAGGCAAGCTTGGCAATACGGATATGTAGATCTCCTACCATTGTAACTGACTCTGTGTAACCCTAGCCCTCTCCGGTGTCTATATAAACCGGAGGGTTTTAGTCCGTAGGGAAAAAACAATCATACCATAGGCTAGCTTCTAGGGTTTAGCCTCCTTGATCTCATGGTAGATCTACTCTTGTACTACCCATATCATCAATATTAATCAAGAAGGAGTAGGGTTTTACCTCCATCGAGAGGGCCCGAACCTGGATAAAAACATCGTGTCCCTTGTCTCCTGTGACCATCCGCCTAGACGCACAGTTCGGGACCCCCTACCCGAGATCCGCCGGTTTTGACACCGACATTGGTGCTTGCATTGAGAGTTCCTCTGTGTCGTCACCTATAGGCCCGATGGCTCCTTCGATCATCAACAACAACACGGTCCAGGGTGAGACTTTTCTCCCCGGACAGATCTTCATATTCGGCGGCTTCGCACTGCGGGCCAATTCGCTTGGACATCTGGAGCAGATCGAAAGCTACGCCCCTGGCCATCAAGTCAGATTTGGAAGTTTGAACTGCACGTCCGACATCCGCGGAGACTTGATCTTCGACGGATTCGAGCCACAGCCGAGCATGCCGCACTGTCACGATGGGCATGATTTAGCCCTGCTATCAGACAGTGCTCGGAGCCGACGCCGCCAATCGAGGATGGGTGGCTAGACACCACCTTGGGGGCTGCTACCTCTACAGCGATAGAGCTGAATACCGACCCTATCCCTTATGAAGCTCGTGACTCCAAGGTGCCGGACTCCTCTCCGGACCCCGAACCTTCCGCGCCCCTGCCAATCGAATCCGGTTGGGCGCCGATCATGGAGTTCACCGCTGCGGACATCTTTCAGCACTCGCCTTTCGGCGACATCTTGAATTCGCTAAAGTGTCTCTCATTATCAGGAGAACCCTAGCCGGATTATGGTCAGAACGGTTGGGATGCGGACGACGAAGAAATTCAAAGCCCACCCACCACCCACTTCGTAGCCACTGTCGATGACTTAACCGACATGCTAGACTTCGACTCCAAAGATATCGCCGGTATGGACGACGATGCTGGTGACGACCAAGAACCAGCACCCACAGGGCACTGGAAAGCCACCTCAACTCATGATGTATATATGGTGGATACACCTAAAGGAAGCGATAACGAGGAACACGGGACGCTGCAAAGATTAATTCCCTCGAAAAACAGCCGAAACGGCGACGCAAGCGCCGTCAAAAGTCCCGCCTCGACAACGACAGCACCCATATAGACCCAGTGTCACATCCCCAGTTCAGGCCTTGCTTGTCGTTGCTTTATCATCCATGCATCATGTTTAAATTTTATGAAACTTGAAATGGGGATTGCCTAAACCCTAGCATCAAAGGAATTCACTAGGTTCAACTAAAATATTTTCAGTGATTTCCAAATGGCTTTAAAAAATGTTCATCATTTACGGAAAATGCTAGAACCATAACCAGAGGTGTTGCACATTTTTCCATGACATATTGGGCTCAATTAAATCATACTCTATTTGCATTTGGGCATTTAAATGCTATAAAATATTCCAAATGCCCAAATAATTCTGAAAATAAGTGTAGGCTGTTGGAAATAATCTAAATAGAGCCTCTGATTATTTTCAGGATTTTTAAAGATGCCTAAGTATTTTTAATAATGCCACAAACTTGCAGAAATAATAGAAAAACAGAACAAAAATTAAAACAGAGAGTTTTACAGGCGCCACCTGCTGGCCCAGCTCTGTCTTTGGCAGCCCATCCGGCGGCCCAGCCCAGCCCGCCAATCATCGCCTACCTCCAAGAGGCGAGGAGGGACACCGCGACGTGCCCGAGCTCGCCACGCAGCTCCCTGGCCGCCTGCCTCGCTTGGACAGCGCGGCGACGCCTCGAACCCACCCCTCGGCGCCGCCCCGACCCCGCCGACACCCCATTCTCCCCCCTTGCTCTCTCCCTCGTCCTCCCCCGCTTTGGCCGACGCGCTCGTCGCCGCCGTTCGCCATAGCCGTAGCCGCAGCCAACCTCGAGCCTCTCCGACGTGTCCACGAGCATCGCCACGCATCCCTCGTCCTCTCTGTCTAGCCACGCATCGCCAGAGGCCCTGCATCGACGCCGTCTTCTTCATCTTCGTCGCCGGCCACCGGAGATCCCTCTCGCCGCCCCGCTCGCTCCGACGCTTGCCCGGCCCCGCCGTCTGCACCGGCCAACTCTCCGTGAGCTCCTCTTCCTTCTCCCCCTAGCCATGTCGCTCGAGCTGCCCCCTAACCCCGTTGGCCATCACGACCGAGAGCTCGCTCGCCCGGCCATGTCGCCGCCGTGGCCAAGTCCATCGGAGCTCAAATCGAGCACGCCATCGCGCCAGCGGCGTCTGCACGGGCCGTAGCAACCACCATTGCTCTTTTCGTGCCTGCTCGCAACGCCGGAACGACCGACGTCGAACTCCGGCCGCCGTGGGCGTGCTTGCCGCCGCCGTCTCCGCCACCCAGGCCCGCCACCACCACCACTAGATGCACGGGAGCAAGGGCTCTCCAGCGAGCCCAAGCACGGCCTCGCCTGTGTTCTCAGAAGGCGTGTTCCGACGGCCGCCACTGCTCGGGCCTCGCCGGCGACTCGGCGCGGCGGATTGCCCTGCCGACCAGGATTTGACCCCGGTCGCCGCGTGTGGGCCCAGCCCTGTTTAATTATCATTAGTTTAGTTAGCGCTAATTAACTCGCTAACCCACCGACTCGACATGTGGGCCCACCTGCTTGACATTTTAGTTAGTGTTAGCTTAGGGCTAATTAACTCCGTTAATTAATCGAGACAACGACGATGGGCCCCACTGGTCAGGTTTGACCTGGCCGACCCTGTTGACCTCTTTGAGGTCAAGATGACCTAGTCTTGACGCAATAAATCATTTTCGTTTTAAAATAAATCAGAAATTCCGAAATTGTGCAAACTTCTAAAATTCATATAAAATCAACCGTAGCTCCAAATCAAACAAATTATATATGAAAAATTATCAGAAAAATTCAAGGAATCCATCTGTACCATTTTCATGCATGTTTGAACAATGTTTGTCCTCTGTTTTGGACAAAACAAATAAAGGGCATTTAAATAATCATATATGGAGTTTGAATTTGAATCATGTATTCAAACCAACTTCATTTAACTTGCTGCTAGTTGCATTAGCTCAATCAACAGCATATTGCCATGACATTATCATGCATCATGTTGTTGCATTGCATTGATTGTGTTCCTCTTTATTTGCCGGTAACTGTCCCCTCTCGATAGACGTGGTTTCGACGATGAGTTCGATGACACCGATGAAGAACTATATTATCTTCAGAAGTGCCAGGCAAGCAAAACCCCCTTGTTCATTCCGATACAATCTTACTCTCTCGCTCCTGCTCTCTTTTACTGCATTAGGACAACAATGATTCATCTCATACTTGCTGCGGTAGCTGAACCCCTTTATCCTTTGCATGACTGTCATTCCACAAGAATAGATGAAACCCACTAGCATGAGTAGGAGTTGTTTGAGCCCTGTTGTGCCTACTCATACATGCTTGTTTGTCATGCCTGCTCTCGCTTAGAGTTGAGTCGGTCCGATTCATCGAGGATGAATCGAGGTGTGTGAACATGTCCCATCGTGTGTGAGCTAAGTGTGTGAACACGATTTGGTAAAGGTAGCGGTGAGAGGCCATGTAGGAGTACATGGGGGTTGTCTCATTGCAGCCGTCCTCGAGAACTGAGTTCGTGTTTGTGATCCATGATTCAGCTACTACCACGCATTGGGCCCAAACCAATGGACCCTCTCGGCTTCTTAATCACCCTTGTCCTCTGTCCGGGAGTTGCAAGTAGTTTCGTGTTTGTAGTATGTTTGGAGGCCGTCGCAAAGGTCTTGACCGTAGGGGTGGGCTGTGATGCGGTAGGCACGTGGCGGTAAACCGGCGCCTGCTTGGTGTCACGGAACCTGTTCACATCGTTTGGGGCTGTGAGCGAAACTTGCCGAACTCCTCATAGATGGAACCCAAATAGGCGATAAACCCGACTAGGGACTTGAGTGTTTAGGTAGGCCGTGGCCGACACCCACGTTGGGCTTCCGCTTGAAGGTTGCCGAGTACATGTCGTAAACGGCGGTAAGTGGTGAGAGCGTGTGAAGAAGTACACCCTGCGCAGGTTAACATCATCTATTCAATAGCCGTGTCCGCGTAAAGGACTTCGGGTTGCCTATAACAGTTCATAGACAAGTGAAAGTGGATACTCTAAAATACGCAAGATAAGTGTGAGTGCTATGGATGGCGTTCTCGTGGGGAGACGGAGCGGATCCATAGTGGTGTATTGATATGGTGAATATGTGGACTCGTAGCGCCACCTCAAAAGAGTTACATTGCAATGAGTTCAGATAGCCATCGAGTCAAAGCTGGCTTGCTGCAGCTTAAACCCCACCATCCCTTTATTGATAATGATGCATATGTAGTTAGTTCGATGTAAGTCTTGCTGGGTACATTTGTACTCACGTTTGCCTATTTTATGTTTTTGCAGAGACTTCAGTCTCGCTAGTAGTTCCACGTGGACTTGACGCTTAGCTTGTTACCTCAGCTACGATCTTGTGCCCTCGGCAGATCTCGTAGACAACGGGCTTCTCAGCCTTTTTCATTTATAGATGTCTGTACTCAGACATATTAGCTTCCGCTTGTGTTTGATTTGTATGCTCCGAATGTTGGGTCGTGAGACCCATGTTTGTAATATCTCGCTCCTCGGAACCTATTGAATAAATACTTGAGTCGTAGAGTCATGTTGTGATGCCATGTTGTATTTGCACATATCGAGCATATTGTGTGTATGTTATTGAAATGCTTGGTATGTGTGGGATCGACTATCTAGTTGTTTATCTTTAGTAGCCTCTCTTACGGAAATGTCTCCTAGTGTTTCCACCGAGCCATGGTAGCTTGCTACTGCTCCGGACGCTTAGGCTGGCCGGCATGTGTCCTTCTTCGCTCTCGTATCATCCCTTCGGGAAATGTCACGCGTTAGTACCGAGTCCTGTTAGCCCGCTACAGCCCGGTTTATCGAGTCTGCTAGCCCAGTGCTACAGCCCGAACTTATTCGCTGATGACCGACACGCTCGATCTTTGGGTCATGGATGCTGTCCTCGTAAGTCTGCGCCACTTTGGGTTTACGACTAGTCATGTCAGCCCGGGCTCCTTATCATATGGATGCTAGCGACACTATCATATACGTGTGCCAAAAGGCGCAAACGGTCCCGGGCAAAGGTAAGGCGACACCCGTGGGAATACCGTGCGTGAGGCCGCAAAGTGATATGAGGTGTTACAGGCTAGATCGATATGACATTGAGTCGGGGTCCTGACAGCTTTGGTATCAGAGCTTGACTGCCTGTAGGATTACCAAGCCAAACTGGTCGAAGTTGATTCTAGAAATGCTTTAGTTATATGTAGGGGAATTGATGGTGGGATGGAACGTAAGCCTCTTTTTACTCCTTATACCTCATGGCCTTCTGATCTGAGTCAACCTCTTCTCTTCTACGGGGATTAAGAACTAGGCCTTCTCATCTATCCATCAGGATGACGTGTTACTAATCCATAGACCTATAGAATTGTTAGTTTCAAATCTCAGTTCAATTTTTACTACTTCCATATGTTCATAGCTGGTCTCAGAACCTTGACATTGTGATATTAAGTGGTTGTGCCACCATTGTTGTTGTATGTCTTCAAACTTTTGAGCATTTACAGCCGTTATGCTGTCCGAGTCATCCCAGGTTTCTAAATAGTCTGATGCATTTGCAAATTCTTTCCCTCTGGTTTTGATGTTCCTTTGGGCCAGGTTAATCACACTAATTGCTGAGTTGAGGTATTCTATTGCCTCGACATATATGTTGGAATTATTATTATGGCCGTAGGTGTCCTAGGGGATCATCTAGTAATTTAGCCATGATTTGTGTCCCAGTGTGATGACTCTGGCCTTTATTCTCGAAAGCATCCCGTGATGCTACTTAGTAGTAGGTATTCTAATCCTGGGTCCTTGAACCCGAGATTCACTCTACTTACTTCATGTTGATGGTGTTTGCTAGTTCCTTTAGGTTATTAGTAACCTTGTGATAGTCCTCGAGGTCCGTGGTATTTCCTTCCTCCAAATACTATGAACCGCTTATGGCAGAAGTTTGTTGGATCAAAAGATCACAACAGGTGTGCTCTTGATGAGTTATCCATTTTATATTGTGACTCTGCCAGTTCTACCTTTCCGCATGGATTATCCGGAAGAAATTTGTTGAACTTGGTTCGACATACTAATCTATGCATCCACAACTCGTAAAATCATATGTTCCTTTGAGTTGTTCTCTTTAGTTGTGTCCTCGACCTTCGCCTATCATTTGATAGTCAAGATTATGTGTGCATTCGCTCATCGGTGCCTATTATTCTTGTGGTCCGTCAAGCCATTCTATTCCAGAATGACTAGGAGAAACAAACTCCAGTACCTTGTCCATTTCTAGGATTGGGTCAAAGCAATTGTAATTCGCAGATCAAATTGCTAATCTAGCTTTTGCTCTGTTCTACCTTGGAGTATTACCATCTTGACATTAAGAATATCATGAGAATTGCACTACCTCTTATGAATTCTTGACGTAGTGATACTTCTCGCCATCATTATTCATTCCTCAGTTCCGTGTTGTTGCAACCGGAATACCGACAAGTGAATCGTGATGTGTGAAATCAATACCGCTAGCAACTCTGTTGCTTGGTAGTTAATGGACAATATTCTCATTCTTAGCGTGTTGATTACTGAATCGTCACCCTAAGGATGATCGTGCTACCTAGTCCTTATTTCCGGTGCACCCTTCGATCAATGAGTTAGGATTGTGCCAATCCCTCGCTCTTCTGGTCATATCGTCTTGCTCTGGGAAGCAAGATTGTTCTTGAGCTTAGTGACATATCGGTGGTTCGTGTTTCTCCGAATGTCCTCTCGGAGGTATCACCAGGATGTCACCTGACCGCTATGTTGAGCTCGTGATCAAGTTGGTTTCTTGTAACCACCCCTCTCCAAGGATCTCAGACGGATACCCACAGAGCTAGTTGGTCAAGCTAAACAACAACTTGGAGAGTTGGAAGATAAAAGCTTGTCTGACTTAGTTCATGTTAAAGGATATCTTGTGTGTGTATTGAAGAAAGATGGTATCTTCATCGACTGATCCTCGTGACCAGTTGTTGGAGCTATTGTCTTGCCAAAAAAACTTTGATTTGAGTGTGGGCTATTCTCAAATCAAATCAGAACCAACGATGTTCGTAATGTTGTCTTACTCGTGGATTTTCCTCGAGCATACACCATTATGTCTTTTGGGTCTGACCAATACTATCACCTTGTTCACATAGTTATGGAATTCCATCCCCATGGGAATCTGGATGAATTGTTGTTGAGCCCATCGACAACATCCTTACCCTCTCCATAATCTTGTTGAACATCAAGCTAGTATTGGAAACTTTCTAAAGCATTTGCTCATGCTAGCTCATGAAGCATATGTTCGGATGTAAGAAGTGACTTCCTCTAACTCACGGTACTTGGTGTAAGTTGCCGCCGTGATTTCGATAAAGTCAATGTTGCTTCCTTGGAACCATCCCAAGTTAGTCACACATGTGCCAAGTATACTATGGTTTGGTAGATTAATTACCTCCACTCCATATGCATTCTGTAGCACACCAAGCCACTGATTGATTTGTTCAAGGAGAAGAAGTTCCTTCTTAAGAGCAAGACTTATGCAAGGACTTCGATATCCTTGATGATGTTTCCCCTCCTGAACTCGGTAGTGTTTTATTATAAGACTACTACTTGGTCATGCTTGCCTAAGGCAGCGTGTCCACATGTTTGTAGCAGAAGCAGCTCGTGTTTTGGAGCTTGCTATCGTAGTTCATTTCCCGAGAATCACGCAACATCATCTCCTCGGTTTGTGTTGCAAACTTTCATTTTTCTTTCTAGACTCGATGAGTCTAGATTATTCTGACACCAACCAGATCTGAATCTCAGGCAGATATGATGGTTGGAACGTTTCCCAAGATTTATAATATTGGTCTCTCTGTAACCCGGTAAAATGGATGTCGTGGCCAACACACCCAGCCGGAAGACCTATTATTGTAGTATCTTGATTGAAGAAGTTGGCCACCTCCCCATAAGGACTTCGTAGGATTTATTCCCTATTTGTGTGCCTTATGATTTCTGTGCTCCCGACGTCCGACCTGTTACTTGATGTTCTAGATATCATACCATATCTATGAATGGGATACGCTGGTACATCAAGGAGAATATTAGAAGCGGAGTGCTAAATGTCTCTTGGTCGATCATCCAGATTTTGTCCCCTTGGTCTCGCTAAGGTGAAATCTGAGAAAGTGTTATCTTCCTTTGCATCTGCATTGTCCATCGCTATTCATCATGGTAGTATGTTGTGTTGTCAGCACCCTTGACCGGATGTTGGTAAAACCTTGATGAATATGGAAATGCTCAAGTTCTTGAGAGCACGCACAAGCACCAGGTGCTATCATAGCTACTAACTGGGATTGCTCTCAATTTTCTCGGTTATGCTATAACCATTCTAATGGTAGAATCACCCTCTACTATTGAGTTTCTCCCCAGTTACTAAAATCATCCCTTGTGTTGTTTTCAACAAGGTAATCCGCATCATCCATTCCGGCCCGAGAATGTCATTCCTTCGGACTCCTTCAAATGATCGATTGTGTATTGCCTTAGGCTGGTATAAAGAGTTTCAATGATCTCTGAATCAAATGTAATTCTTTTTGCCACTTAAGGGGATATTTCTACAAGTCACCTCTCCCAAGGTGCCCCGTTATGGGATCATAGTAATTGTTCCTCGCTACTCAAACCTCGTCAAATTATGTCTTCTCGTCCTTCCGAAGCATGTCTTGCCTCTCAGCTCGGAGATGTTTCTACGCCTCATTCTGTGAGTTGATCTTGTGATCCTTGAGATGATCCTAAGTTGCTCGAACCTCAAGAAGATCGATTCCTCCAAGATCCTTCCCTTCTTCTCATCGTCATGTTGGATGTAGTTCTCAAAGCAAGACGTCAAGATCAATTGGAGCACTGAATCAGCATCCTCGAGAAAGACAGTTGGATGGTGAAGATTGTAATAGCTTGTGTCCCTTTGTCTTCTTACCTCACGTTTTGAATCTCGGGACGAGATTCTTGTTTAGTGGGGGTGAGCTGTCACATCCCCAGTTCAGGCCTTGCTTGTCGTTGCTTTATCATCCATGCATCATGTTTAAATTTTATGAAACTTGAAATGGGGATTGCCTAAACCCTAGCATCAAAGGAATTCACTAGGTTCAACTAAAATATTTTCAGTGATTTCCAAATGGCTTTAAAAAAATGTTCATCATTTCTGGAAAAATGCTAGAACCATAACCAGAGGTGTTGCACATTTTTCCATGACATATTGGGCTCTGAATTAAATCATACTCTATTTGCATTTGGGCATTTAAATGCTATAAAATATTCCAAATGCCCAAATAATTCTGAAAATAAGTGTAGGCTGTTGGAAATAATCTAAATAGAGCCTCTGATTATTTTCAGGATTTTTAAAGATGCCTAAGTATTTTTAATAATGCCACAAACTTGCAGAAATAATAGAAAAACAGAACAAAAATTAAAACAGAGAGAGTTTTACCTGGCGCTCACCTGGCCTGGCCCAGCTCCTGTGCTGGCAGCCCATCTGGCCGGCCCAGCCCAGCGCCGCTGCCAGTCATCGCCTACCTCTGCCAGTAGGCAGAGGAGGGACACCGCGACGCGCCCGAGCTCGCCACGCAGCTCCCTGGCCGCCTGCCTCGCTTGGACAGCGCGGCGACGCCTCGAAGCCACCCCTCGGCGCCGCCCCGACCCCGCCGACACCCCATTCTCCCCTTGCTCTCTCCCTCGTCCTCCCGCTTTGGCCGACGCTCGTCGCCTCCGATTCGCCATAGCCGCAGCCGCAGCTAACCCCGAGCCTCTCCGACGTGTCCACGAGCATCGCCACGCATCCTCGCCCTCTCCGTTTAGCCACGACGCCAGAGGCCCTGCATCGACGCCGTCTTCTTCATCTTAAATGCCGCCACCGGAGATCCTCTCGCCGCCCGCTTCGCTCCGGCGCTTCCCGGCCCGCCATCTGCACCGCCAACTCTCCGTGAGCTCCTCTTCCTTCTCCCCTAGCCACGCCGCCGAGCTGCCCCTAACCCGTTAGCCATCACGACCGAGCTCGCTCCGCCCGGCCATGTCGCCGCCGTGGCCAAGTCCATCGAGCTCAAATCGAAACACGCCATCGCGCTCGGTAGCGTCTACCACGGGCCGTAGCAACCACCACGCTCTTTTCGTGCCTCGCAACGCCGGAACGACCGACGTCGAACTCCGCCGCCGCGGGCGTGCTTGCCGCCGTCGTCTCCGGCCACCCAGTGCCCGCCACCACCACCACTAGATGCGCGGGGCAAGGGCTCTCCAACGAGCCCAAGCACGCCTCGCCTGTGCTCAGAAGGCGTGTTTCGACGGCCGCCACTGCTCGGCCTCGCCCGGCGACTCGACGCCGGGGGATTGCCCCGATTGACCAGGATTTGACCCCCACAGGTTGTCGGCGTGTGGCCTGGCCTGTTTAATTATCATAGTTTAGTTAGCGCTAATTAACTCAGTTAACCCACTGACTCGCTGACATGTGGGCCCAGCCCTGCTGACATTTTAGTTAGTGTTAGCTTAGGGCTAATTAACTCCGTTAATTAACTGAGACACTGACGTATGGGCCCCACTGGTCAGGTTTGACCTGGCCGACCCTGTTGACCTGCTGAGGTCAGCATGACCTAGTGCTGACGCAATAAATCATTTTCTGGTTTTAAAATAAATCAGGAAATTCCAGAAATTGTTGCAAACTTCTAAAATTCATATAAAATCAACCGTAGCTCCAAATCAAACAAATTATATATGAAAAATTATCAGAAAAATTCAAGGAATCCATCTGTACCATTTTCATGCATGTTTGAACAATGTTTGTCCTCTGTTTTGGACAAAACAAATAAAGGGCATTTAAATAATCATATATGGAGTTTGAATTTGAATCATGTATTCAAACCAACTTCATTTAACTTGCTGCTAGTTGCATTAGCTCAATCAACAGCATATTGCCATGAAATTATCATGCATCTTGTTGTTGCATTGCATTGATTGTGTTCCTCTTTATTTGCCGGTAACTGTCCCCTCTCGATAGACGTGGTTTCGACGATGAGTTCGATGACACCGACGAAGAACTATATTATCTTCAGAAGTGCCAGGCAAGCAAAACCCCCTTGTTCATTCCGATACAATCTTAATCTCTCGCTCCTGCTCTCTTTTACTGCATTAGGACAACAACGATTCATCTGTTACTTGCTGCGGTAGCTGAACCCCTTTATCCTTTGCATGACCTGTCATTCCACAGTAAATAGATGAAACCCACTAGCATGAGTAGGAGTTGTTTGAGCCCTGTTGTGCCTACTCATACATGCTTGTTTGTCATGCCTGCTACTGCTTAGAGTTGAGTCGGTCTGATTCATCGAGGATGAATCAGAGGTGTGTGAACATGTCCTACTATGTGTGAGCTAAGTGTGTGAACACGATTTGGTAAAGGTAGCGGTGAGAGTCCATGTAGGAGTACATGGTGGGTTGTCTCATTGCAGCCGCCCTCGAGAACTGAGTTCTGTGTTTGTGATCCATGATTCAGCTACTACCACGCATTGGGCCCAAACCAATGGACCCTCTCGGCTTCTTAATCACCCTTGTCCTCTGTCCGGGGAGTTGCAAGTAGTTTCGTGTTTGTAGTATGTTTGGAGGCCGTCGCAGGGTTGACCGTAGGGGTGGGCTGTGATGCGGTAGGCACGTGGCCGGGTAAACCGGCGCCTGCTTGGTGTCACGGAACCCTGTTCACATCGTTTGGGGCTGTGAGCGAAACTTGGCCGAACTCCTCATAGATGGAACCCAAATAGGCGATAAACCTGGACTAGGGACTTCAGTGTTTAGGTAGGCCGTGGCCGACACCCACGCTGGGCTTCCGCTGAAGGTTGCCGAGTACATGTCGTAAACGCGGTAAGTGGTGAGAGCGTGTGTGAAGAAGTACACCCTGCAGGGTTAACATCATCTATTCAATAGCCGTGTCCGCGTAAAGGACTTCGGGTTGCCTATAACAGTTCATAGACAAGTGAAAGTGGATACTCTAAAATACGCAAGATAAGTGTGAGTGCTATGGATGGCGTTCTCGTGGGGAGACGGAGCGGATCCATAGTGGTGTATTGATATGGTGAATATGTGGACTCGTAGCGCCACCTCAAAAGAGTTACATTGCGATCGTAGTTCAGATAGCCATCGAGTCAAAGCTGGCTTGCTGCAGTTAAACCCCACCATCCCCTTTATTGATAATGATGCATATGTAGTTAGTTCTGATGTAAGTCTTGCTGGGTACATTTGTACTCACGTTTGCCTATTTTATGTTTTTGCAGAGAGACTTCAGTCTCGCTAGTAGTTCCACGTGGACTTCGACGCTTAGCTTGTTACCTCAGCTACGATCTTGTGCCCTCGGCAGATCTCGGTAGACAACAAAGCTTCTCAAATTTTTTCATTTATAGATGTCGTACTTTCGGACATATTAGCTTCGCTTGTGTTTGATTTGTATGTTCAATGTTGGGTCGTGAGACCCATGTTTGTAATATCTCGCTCCTCGGGCCTATTGAATAAATACTTGAGTCGTAGAGTCATGTTGTGATGCCATGTTGTATTTGCACATATCGAGCATATTGTGTGTATGTTATTGAAATGCTTGGTATGTGGGATCGACTATCTAGTTGTTTATCTTTAGTAGCCTCTCTTACGGAAATGTCTCCTAGTGTTTCCACCGAGCCATGGTAGCTTGCTACTACTCCGAACGCTTTAGGCTGGCGGCATGTGTCCTTCTTCGTTCTGTATACATCGCCGGGAAATGTCACGCGTTGAGTACCGGAGTCCTGTTAGCCCGCTACAGCCCGGTTTACCGGAGTCCTGCTAGCCCAGTGCTACAGCCCGGAACTTATTCGCTGATGACCGACACGTTCGATGCTGGGTCATGGATGCCTGTCCCTGTAAGTCTGCACCACTTTGGGTTTACGACTAGTCATGTCAGCCCGGGCTCCTTATCATATGGATGCTAGCGACACTATCATATACGTGTGCCAAAAGGCGCAAACGGTCCCGGGCAAAGGTAAGGCGACACCCGTGGGAATACCGTGCGTGAGGCCGCAAAGTGATATGAGGTGTTACAGGCTAGATCGATATGACATTGAGTCGTGGTCCTAACACCCAGCCATAGAGCAGGGCGAACCGGTGGACGACGAACATGCCCCCGAGCAACTGTCCGAACAGGATGAATTGGATAAGCAATCCAGCCCCGGCGAAGACAACAGTCCGGATGATCTCACGCCAGACACATCGTTGGAGCAGAAGAACCTCCACAAAAAGGTCGCCGCCATCGCATCGAAGTCTCAAGAAGCGTATGAAGCTCAAAACAGCGGAAGATGTACTCAGAATGAGATGGAGCAAAGTACTCAAGACCGCAGACAAATACGACGATAGTCGCCAAGCAAAAAGCTACCCGAAGCGCAAACTACTGCCCGAATTTGACGAGGAGGTCGTAGAGCCCCCACAATCAAAAAACAAAGAGGCCACATGGTCAGATGGACGACCACATGGCAAACAAAGAGCGGCAAGCGGTGCCGCACACAAGCCGGCACGTGACCCATATAAGGATCCTCGCAACGAGGACGGCCCGGTCAGGTCCATTTAGGGGTCAAGAAGCAAGCTCCAGAAAGCAAAACAACACGTCGAGTATTCAAAAATCACGGCACACCCAAATACAGGGGCGCCGCACACCCCCTATGTTTCACCGATGAGGTGCTGGATCTTGAATTTCCAGCGGGATTCAAGCCCGTAAACATAGAGGCATACGACGGAACAACAGACCCTAGAGTCTGGATTAAGGATTACATCCTGCACATACATATGGCTAGAGGAGATGACCTCCACGCCATAAAATACCTACCCCTCAAGCTCAAAGGGCCAGCCCGGCATTGGCTCAAAAGCCTCCCAGAAAATACCATTGGAAGTTGGTAATAGCTCGAGAATGCGTTTCGGGCAAATTTTCAGGGGACTTATGCCCGCCCTCCGGATGCAGACGATTTAAGTCACATAACCCAACAGCCCGGAGAGTCAGCCCGCAAATTCTGGAACAGGTTCCTCTCCAAAAAGAACCAAATAGTCGACTGTCCGGACGCCGAAGCCTTAGCTTCCTTCAAACATAACGTCCGAGACGAATGGCTCGCCAGACACCTCGGCCAGGAAAAGCCAAGAACAATGGCCGCTCTAACAAGCCTCATGACCCGCTTTTGCGCTGGACAGGATAGCTGGCTGGCAAGATGCAGCACCAGCGACCCAAGTACATCCGAGGTCAGGGATGGAAATGGGAAACCACAACGCAGAAAGGACCAGCGCCGAACTAAGGGAAACGACCCAAAGAGCACGGCAGTCAACGCTGGGTTCAAAAGCTCTCAGCAGAACAACAAAACACTACCTCTCAAGGACAACAGCGATGAGCTATCCAACCTAAACAAAATCTTGGACAAGATATGCCAAATCCACAGCACCTCCGGGAAGCCTGCAAACCATATCCACAGAGATTGTTGGGTCTTCAAACAGTCCGGCCGACTTAATGCCGAACACAAGGGGCTCGAAACACCAAGTGAGGACGATGACGAACTCCACAAGCAGAGCACCGGCAAACAAACAAATTTCCCACAAGAGGTCAAAACAGTAAACTCACTTCATGTGGCAACAGGCAAAAATAGAGCGGCGCCCACTAAAATACGCGCCGCACGGTCCACCCCAGCGGAGTCCCGACACTGGATGTCAAAATCAATCACTTTCGACCATCAGGATTACTCCGGAAGTATCCGGAACGCAGGATGGACTGCCCTGATATTAGATCCTATAATCGACGGACTACAATTTACACAAGTCCTAATGGACGGCGGCAAAGTGATCTAAACCTACTATATCGAGGATACAATCCGCAGAATGGGGATAGACCCAACTAAATACGCCATAGCAACACCTCCTTTAAAGGAGTGATGCCAGGCCCATATGCCCATTGTACGGGCTCTCTACCACTGGAAGTTGTGTTCGGCTCATCCGACAACTCCCGTCGCGAAAAGTTAGTCTTCCACATTGCCCCATTTAAAAGTAGCTATCAAGCTCTATTGGGACGCGAAGCTTTCGCCCACTTTAACGCAATACCGCATTATGCATCTCTTACACTTAAAATGCCCGGTCCACGCAGCATAATCTCATTAAAGGGAAACCTCGAGTGTTCCTCGAATACGGAAGAAAGTGAGACTGCCTTGACAGCCACACATTAATCCGGCTTTGCCGATCAAAGCACCCAAACAGGTCATTCAGACCACGGACACGGTTAGGCGAGTCCGGCACAAATAAACAAGGGGCTTACTAGCCGCGTACCCCCTTACAAGGGGCCGCACGCATGTACAATAAGAGACAATAAAGCTCAATTTCATTTGTTTTTCGAATTATACTCTGTTTATACATTTTTTGCATGATCATTTTTTTAAAAACTAAGTTCTTCTCTTTTACAGATGAACACTGTGCTACGCCCGTCCAGGATACGGCACAATGGAGACACAGGCGCAGACATGCAGTAGGAACCCGTTGCAAGGATTCTTTTCAGATTAAGACCCTACATAATCCTTTCTTACTGTCTCTTGTTGATACACATCCCCCGGTTTCTCACCATAACCGGGGAGGAAGGTGGCGTTTTGGCATCGGCCGCGCCAGAAATTTTTGCGCGTACCTGGACACTAGGGGCTTAGGGCATTGTTCTGCCCGTTTTCATAAAGAGCGAATACCTTAGGGAGTGTTCGGCGTCTCGAGTTAGGACTTATATGCATCAGCTCGAATCATGTCTTTGGTCAAATTTCGGTTTGCCCGCTCACGTGTTTTGCTGCCTTACGCCCGCTCTATCGGCTAACGCGCACCGGAGAACTATCGTGATTGTGCCCGGTTCGTCGGTAGTACCTCAATAGAGAAAGCCGAAAACTGGCTGTCATGATATAGTAAGAGACTGGTCAACCACTCGATCGACCACCGGAATGTTTAGAATTCCTCCGCTTTAACGAAGGACTGCTTTCGGTCGAGCACATATCGCCCGAAATCCAGAGAGCGCAGTGCCCATAGGGGCTATATAGTAGCCCCCACCATCGAACTCCTATGGCTAAGTGAAAGTGATAAAGCATTATAGTCCGGTTGCCTAGTTTGCTACGCTATCACCTCCTTCACAGGACCAAGACGTTGGATTACGTGTGAAAATGCGCTTTTTTTGCAAACACCCCCCCACCATGTGCGTGGGGGCTGAAGCCGAAGACTGCCATCTTTCAGGTTATATACACATATACGTTAACGACCGCACAGGAGGTATTTCAACACTTGAACGCACAAGTATAAAAAGCACTCATATTATATTTGAAACATGGTTTCAGAAATCATACATGTCATTTGAACATAACATCTTTCGAGCAGTGCGTCTCTATTAAACGAGCACCCTACAGGACTTCCTCAAAATAGTGCTTGGCTGGTAATCGGCTTCTGTCCGAATCCTGGGATGCAACGTCGGTGGCCTCCATCTCTGCCCAGTATGTCTTGACACGGGCGAGAGCCATCTGTGCACCCTCTATGCAAGCCGACCGCTTCATCGCCTCGATATGCGGCACAGCATCAAGGAACTGCTGCACCAAGCCAAAATAACTCTTCGGCTCGGGCATTTTCGGCCACAAATGAGCCATGACATCCTTCATGGCAAGTCCGGACAACCTATTCAGCTCAGCCCACTCGGCTAACCGATCGGTTAATGGAAGTGGACGCTCCGGACTATGGAATTGCGACCAAAATAGCTCTTCCATTCTGTGATCCTTTTGGCCTGGGAAGTGTGCGACTACGTCTGCGGCACTCGCCGCCAAATTCAGATAAGCATCCTCCGCACCCCACAACTGGCCCAACTGAGCATACTTCGGATCCGTGAACTTCCTACACAGCAGAAAGGGCTTTCCAGCCGCAATATCCTCGGCCTGACGTGGCTCCTCTTTTATAGCCCTCATCGCGGATCGAGCATCCTTGGCTTCGGCGGTGGCCTTCTTCATGTCCTCTTGCTCCGCTCGGCGTTCTCTTTCAAGAAACTCATAGCGGTTGGTAGCATCTTTCAGCTTCACGGACATTTCGGCCATTTCCTCCCTGCTTCGGCAGTGAGCAGCCTGTTCGTCTTTTAGCTCTTCGGCCGCCTTCAAGGCAGCCGCATTACTTTTTCTGGCTTGCTCCTTGGCTCGGGCAAGCTCTGCCCGAAGGTCCTCCATAGCAGCGGCACCATCTGCATTAAGCATACATGTAGTAAGGCACGGCGTCAAGCTCCCTTACCAGGTGTCCGCGGAGAAGCCACATACCTTGTGACTCATCAAGTCGCTTGTTGACCAGCGTGATGTCCGCATCCGCAACGTCAAGCTGCCGCTTCAGTTCGGCAAATCTATCAGTCCGGCTAGCCACCAAACGCTCCGCCCCTTGGATAGGAAGGGCGACATATTATAACTGAGATTATGATCCTCGACACACTGTCACCTTTAACAACGTACCGAGTCTCAGGGGATACTATCTATACAGGGTGCATTCTATATGCATAACTGTCAGGAGGTATATCATTTTCGTGTACCTCAAACCCCGTCAGTAAACTTTTGACGGCTTCATGCAACCCGCTCTCAGCGGATGAAATCCTTTCAATCACCGTACCCATTAATGTACGGTGATCTTCTGAGATAGACACCCACCCGAGCAGATCCTTCAGCTCCCCCGGCCGTACACCAGTTGGCACCGAACTTTCCGGCCCCGCCGGACTCGGGGAAGCCCTCTGCGACGACACCTCAGGGTCGTCCGCCCCGCCTGACGGTGCGGCAGATGGAGGCGTTTTGCTGTCCATCATCTCCGGACGAAGATCCCCCGAAGACGAGCTCTGCTGAGAAGGGCTGAGATCCGAACTACAAGGTAATAACTTCGTTTATCTTCAGAAATAAAAACAGGGATGTCCCTTATTACAAAACTCCCTTTTCTACTTACGACTCGCTAGAGGGCTGATTTCCTTGGGGAAATAGTGCGGCCAGGGCTCCTCCCGGCGCAGGACCCTCTGGTGAAGATTTCTTCCCCCGCTTTGAGGCCTTGGTCTCTGGATCTTCAGAAGCGGTCCTCTTCTCCCCTTGGAGGGAGGGATTCTCGATCCCCCCTTAAGAGCCTCCTTAGCGGAGGCAGTAGCTTTCCTGTTCCCCCCTTCGCCCTCTTCCGAAGGCTCAGCACCCAGCATCTTGGTTAACACCGGATCCGGCGTGGTCTCAGGGAGGGGGCCGGACATCTTATTAGCTTTGCTTTTGCTATCCATTCCTGTTCAAGGGACAACTCTTTAAAGGGAAAGTTTATGATAAATGTACGGATAGCATGTCTGGGCACAGGACTACTTACTTGAGTGTCCGGGTGATTGCAGCTCAGACCTGCATCCTCGGTCAAGTCCGGACACACCTCTTGTGATCCAAAGAACAGTTTATACATCTCCACGGGTGTCGCACCGATGAAGTGTTGGAGAGCTCGCGGTCCCTCCAGATTGAATTCCCACAGGCGGAGGGGGCGACGTTTGCAGGGCAGAAGGCGCCGAATAACCATGACCTGCGCCACTACAACTAGATTGATCTCCCTCTCTTGGAGGTCTCGAATATGGCCCTTCAATAATGTTACGTCCTTGGATGGCCCCCAGTCAAGCCCTTTGTTGACCCATGACGCCAGCCGTTGTGGAGGGTGTTGGGGAACGTTGCAGAAAATTAAAAATTTTCCTACGGTTTCACCAAGATCCATCTATGAGTTCATCTAAGCAACGAGTAACAGGAGAGAGTTTGCATCTACATACCACTTGTAGATCGCGTGCGGAAGCTTGCAAGGTGATGATGGAGTCGCATTACGACGTGATTCAATCACCGATGACCAAGTGCTGAACGGACAGCACCTCCGCGCTCAACACACGTGCGGTGCGGGTGACGCCTCCTCCATCTTGATCTAGCAAGGAGGAAGGAGAGGTTGAGGAAGACAGCTCCACCGGCAGCACGACGCGTGGTGATGGTGGAGAAGCAAGATCAAGCGAGGGGCTTCACGAGCACACAACGGAGGAGGAGAGGTGTTGGGAGGGAGGGCTGCGCCTTGGCTTGTGGTCCGGCTGCCTCCCTCACCCCTCTATTTATAGGGGAAGGGAGAAGGGGCGGCCCTCTAGATCCATCTAGAGGGGGCGGCGGCCAAGGGAGGGGGACTTGCCCCCAAGCAAGGGGCGCCTCTAGGGTTCCCCCTCAACCCTAGGCGCAAGGGCCCAAGGGAGGTGCGCCCAGCCCACCAGGCTGGCTAACTCCCCACGCAGCCCAAGTGGTCCCCCGGAGGGGTGGCCCCTCCCGTGGACCTCAAAACCCTTCCGTGGCCCCAGGTACAATACCGACGCCCCGAAACTTTCCAAAGTCCTTTTAACAACTTCCCATATATAAATCTTTACCTCCGGACCTTTCCGAACTCCTCGTGACGTCCGGATCTCATCCGGACTCAACAACATTCGGTAGTCACATACTAGTCTTCCTAATAACCCTAGCATCACCGAACCTTATGTGTAGACCCTACGGGTTCGGGAGACACGCAGACATGACCGAGACGACTCTCGGGCAATAACCAATAGCGGGTCTAGATACCCATGTTGGCTCCTACATGCTCCTCGATGATTTCATCGGTTGAACACGATGTCGAGGATTCGATCAAACCCTCGTATGCAATTCCTTTGTCAATCGGTGCGTTACTTGCCCGAGACTCGATCGTCGGTATCCCAATACCTTGTTCAGTCTCACATCGCAAGTCACTTTACTCGCACCGTAATGCATGATCCGTGGCCAACACCTTGGTCACCTTGAGCTCATTATGATGATGCATTACCGAGTGGGCCCAGAGATACCTCTCCGTCATACGGAGTGACAAATCCCGCCTCGATCCGTGTCAACCCAATGATACTTTCGGAGATACCTGTAATGCACCTTTATAGTCACCCGATTACGTTGTGATGTTTGATACACCCAAGGCACTCCTACGGTATCCGGAGTTACACGATTTCATGGTCAAGGAAGAGATACTTGACATTGGCAAAGCTCTAGCAAACGAACTACACGATCTTTTATGCTATGCTTAGGATTGGGTCTTGTCCATCACATCATTCTCCTAATGATGTGATCCGTTATCAACGACATCCAATGTCCATAGTCAGAAACCATGACTATCTGTTGATCACAACGAGCTAGTCAACTAGAGGCTCACTAGGGACATATTGGGGTCTAAGTATTCACACGTGTATTACGATTTCCGGATAATACAGTTATAGCATGAATAAAGACAGTTATCATGAACAATGAAATATAATAATACTTTTATTATTGCCTCTAGGGCATATTTCCAACAATCTCCCACTTGCACTAGAGTCAATAATCTAGTTACATTGTGATGAATCGAACACCCATAGAGTTCTGGTGTTGATCATGTTTTGCACGCGAGAGAGGTTTAGTCAACGGATCTGCGACATTCAGATCTGTGTGCACTTTGCAAATCTCTATGTCTCCATCTTGAACATTTTCACGGATGGAGTTGAAAAGACGCTTGATGTGCTCGGTCTTCTTGTGAAACCCGGCTCCTTGGCAAGGGCAATAGCTCCAGTGTTGTCACAGAAGAGTTTGATCGGCCCGACGCATTGGGTATGACTCCTAGGTCGGTGATGAACTCCTTCACCCAAATCGCTTCATCTCGCTGCCTCCGAGGCTGCCATGTACTCCGCTTCACACGTAGATCCCGCCACGACGCTCTGCTTGCAAAACCGCACCAGCTTCGCTCCACCATTCAACATATACACGTATCCGGTTTGTGACTTAGAGTCATCGGATCTGAGTCGAAGCTAAGCGTCGGCGTAACCCTTTACGACGAGCTCTTCGTCTCCTCCATAAACGAGAAACATGTCCTTCGTCCTTTTCAGGTACTTCAGGATATTCTTGACCGCTGTCCAGTGTTCCTTGCCGGGATTACTTTGGTATCTAGCTACCAAACTTACGACAAGGTTTACATCGGGTCTGGTACACAGCATGGCATACATTATAGATCCTATGGCTGAAGCATAGGGGATGACACTCATCTCTTCTTTATCTTTTGCCGTGGTCGGTGACTGAGCTGAGTTCAATCTCACACCTTGTAACATAGGCAAGAACCCCTTCTTGGACTGATCCATTTTGAACCTCTTCAAAATCTTATCAAGGTATGTGCTTTGTGAAAGACCTATGAGGCGTCTCGATCTATCTCTATAGATCTTGATGCCTATCATATAAGCAGCTTCACCAAGGTCCTTCATTGAAAAACACTTGTTCAAGTAGGCCTTAATGCTGTCCAGAAGTTTTGTATCATTTCCCATCAAGACTATGTCATCTACATATAATAGGAGAAATGCTACAGAGCTCCCACTCACTTTCTTGTAAACGGAGGCTTCTCCATAAGTCTGCATAAACCCAAACGCTTTGATCATCTCATCAAAGCGAATGTTCCAACTCCGAGATGCTTGCACCAGTCCATAAATGGATCGCTGGAGCTTGCATACTTTGTTAGCGTTCTTAGGATCGACAAAACCTTCCGGCTGCATCATGTACAGCTCTTCCTTAAGATGTCCGCTAAGGAATGCCGTTTTGACGTCCATCTGCCATATCTCATAATCATAGTATGCGGCAATTGCTAACATGATTCGGACGGACTTCAGCTTCGCTACGGAGAGAATGTCTCGTCAGAGTCAATCCCTTGAACTTGTCGATAACCCTTAGCGACAAGTCGAGCTTTATAGATGGTAACATTACCATCCGCGTCCGCCTTCTTCTTAAAAATCCATTTGTTTTCTATCGCCGCCGATCATCGGGCAAGTCTGTCAAAGTCCATACTTTGTTTTCATACATGGATTCTATCTCGGATTTCATGGCTTCAAGCCATTTGTTGGAATCCGGGCCCGCCATCACTTCTTCATAGTTCAAGGTTCACCGTTGTCTAACAACATGATTTCCGTGACGGGTTGCCGTACCACTCTGTGCGAACGTGTCCTTGTGGACCTCTGAACTTCAAGAGCAACTTGATCCGAAGTACCTTGATCATCATCATTGTTTTCCTCTTGGTTGGTGTGGGCATCACAGAACAGTTTCTGCTGCTGCACCACTTTCCCGCTCGAGAGGTAGTACTTCATCGAGTTCTACTTTCCTCCCACTTACTTCTTTCGAGAGAAACTCTTTTTCTAGAAAGCATCCGTTCTTGGCAACAAAGATCTTGCCTTTGGATCTTAAGTAGAAGGTACACCCGACAGTTTCCTTAGGGTATCCTATGAATACGCATTTTTCCGACTTGGGTTCAAGCTTTTCAGGTTGAAGTTTCTTGACATAAGCATCGCATCCCCAAACTTTTAGAAACGACAGCTTAGGTTTCTTCCCAAACCATAATTCATATGGTGTCGTCTCAACGGATTTAGACGGTGCCCTATTTAAAGTGAATGTATCTGTCTCTAGAGTGTATCCCCAAAATGATAGCGGTAAATCGGTAAGAGACATCATAGACCGCACCATATCCAATAGAGTGCGATTACGACGTTCGGACACACCGTTTCGCTGAGGTGTTCTAGGCGGCGTGAGTTGTGAAACGATTCCACATTTCCTTAAGTGTGTACCAAATTCGTGACTTAAGTATTCTCCTCCACGATCTGATCGTAGGAACTTTATCTTTCGGTCACGTTGATTCTCCACCTCACTCTGAAATTCCTTGAACTTTTCAAAGGTCTCAGACTTGTGTTTCATTAAGTAGACATACCCATATCTACTCAAGTCATCAGTGAGAGTGAGAACATAACGATATCCTCCGCGAGCCTCAATGCTCATTGGACCACACACATCGGTATGTATGATTTCCAACAAGTTGGTTGCTCGCTCCATTGTTCCGGAGAACGGAGTCTTGGTCATTTTGCCTAAGAGGCATGGTTCACATGTGTCAAACGATTCATAATCAAGAGACTCTAAAAGTCCATCAGCATGGAGCTTCTTCATGCGCTTGACACCAATGTGACCAAGGCGGCAGTGCCACAAGTATGTGGGACTATCGTTATCAACTTTACATCTTTTGGCATCCACACTATGAACATGTGTAATATTACGCTCGAGATTCATTAAGAATAAACCATTGACCATCGGAGCATGACCATAAAACATATCTCTCATATAAATCGAACAACCATTATTCTCGGACTTAAATGAGTAGCCATCTCGTATTAAACGAGATCCAGATACAATGTTCATGCTCAAACATGGCACTAAATAACAATTATTAAGGTTCAAAACTAATCCCGTGGGTAAATGTAGAGGCAGCGTGCGACGGCGATCACATCGACTGAACCATTCCCGACGCGCCGTCACCTTGTCCTTCGCCAGTCTCCGTTTATTCCGCAGCTCCTCTTGTGAGTTACAAATATGAGCAACAGCACCGGTATCAAATACCGTGGAGTTACTACGAGTCTTGGTAAGGTACACATCAATTACATGTATAACAAATATACCTTTGGTGTTGCCGGCCTTCTTATCCGCTAAGTATTTGGGGCAGTTCCACTTCGAAAGACCCTTCCCTTGCAATAAAAGCACTCGATCTCGGGCTTGGGTCCATTCTTTGACTTCTTCCCAAGAATCGGCTTACGGGCGCGGCAACATCTTTGCCGTCCTTCTTGAAGTTCTTCTTACCCTTGCCCTTCTTGAACTTAGTGGTCTTATTGACCATCGACACTTGATGTTCTTTCTTGATTTCAGCCTCTGCTGACTTGACATCGAGAACACTTCAGAATGGTCTTTACCATCCCCGCATGTTGTAGTTCATCACAAAGCTCTTGTAGCTTGGTGGGGCGATCGGAGGATTCTGTCAATGACCGCCTCATCAGGAGGTTAATGTTCATTTGGGTCATACGGTTGTGCAACCTGGACATCTTGAGGATGTGCTCACTTGTGTAACTGTTTTCCTCCATCTTACAAGCTGTAGAACTTGTCGAGACATCATATCTCTCGACCGAGCATGAGCTTGGAAAACTAGTTTCAGCTCTTGAACATCTCATATGCTCCGTGATGCTCAAAACGCTTTTGGAGCCCGGTTCTAAGCTGTAAAGCATGCCGCCTTGAACGAGGGAGTAATCATCAGCCGAGCTTGCCAATCGTTCATAACGTCTTGGTTCTCTGGGACGGGAGCGTCACCTAGCGGTCCTTCTAGGACATATTGCTTCCTGGCAGCTATGAGGATGATCCTCATGTTCCGGACCCAGTCCGTATAGTTGCTGCCATCATCTTTCAGCTTGGTTTTCTCTAGGAACGCGTTGAAGTTCATGTTGACATTAGCGTTGGCCATTGATCTACAAGACATATTTGCAAAGGTTTTAGACTAAGTTCATGATAATAAAGTTCTAATCAAATTATGAACTCCCACTTAGATTAGACATCCCTCTAGTCATCTAAGTGTTACACGATCCGAGTCGACTAGCCCGTGTCCAATCATCACGTGAGACGGACTAGTCATCGTCGGTGAACATCTTCATGTTGATCGTATCTTCCATACGACTCGTGTTCGACCTTTCGGTCTCCGTGTTCCGAGGCCATGTCTGTACATGCTAGGCTCGTCAAGTTAACCCTAAGTGTTTTCGCTGTGTAAAACTGTCTTACACCCGTTGTATGTGAACGTAAGAATCCATCACACCCGATCATCACGTGGTGCTTAGAAGCGACAAACTGTAGCAACAAAGGCACGCTTAGGGGAGAACACTTCTTGAAATTTTGTAAGGGATCATCTTATTTACTACCGTCGTCCTAAGTAAACAAGATGCATAAACATAATAAACATCACATGCAATTATATAGTTGTGACATGATATGGCCAATATCATAAAGCTCCATTGATCTCCATCTTCGGGGCTCCATGATCATCTTGTCACCGGCTTGACACCATGATATCCATCATCATGATCTCCATCATCGTGTCTTCATGAAGTTGTCACGCCAACGACTACTTCTACTTCTATGACTAACGCGTTTAGCAATGAAGTAAAGTAGTTTACATGGCGTTCTTCAATGACACGCAGGTCATACAAAAAATAAAGACAACTCCTATGGCTCCTGCCGGTTGTCATACTTATCGACATGCAAGTCGTGAATCCTATTACAAGAACATGATCTCATACATCACAATTCATCATTCATCACAACTTCTGGCCATATCACATCACATGATCAATCGCTGCAAAAACAAGTTAGACGTCCTCTAATTGTTGTTGCATCTTTTACGTGGCTACGATTGGGTTCTAGCAAGAACATTTTCTTACCTACGAATAACCACAACGTGATTTTGTCAACTTCTATTTACCCTTCATAAGGGCCCTGTTCATCGAATCCGCTCCAACTAAAGTGGGAGAGACAGACACCCGCCAGCCACCTTATGCAACTAGTGCATGTCAATTGGTGGAACCGGTCTCACGTAAGCGTACGTGTAAGGTTGGTCCGGGCCGCTTCATCCCACAATACCGTTGAAGCAAGAAAAGACTAGTAGAGGCAAGTAAGTTGACAAGATCCACGCCCACAACAAATTGTGTTCTACTCGTGCATTAGAGAACTACGCATAGACCTAGCTCATGATGCCACTTGTTGGGGAACGCTGCGAGAAAATTAAAATTTTCCTCGGTTTCACCAAGATCCATCTATGAGTTCATCTAAGCAACGAGTAACGGGAGAGAGTTTGCATCTACATACCACTTGTAGATCGCGTGCGGAAGCTTGCAAGGTGATGATGGAGTCGTACTCGACGTGATTCGAATCACCGATGACCAAGTGCTGAATGGACAGCACCTCCGCATTCAACACACGTACGGTACGGGTGACGTCTCCTCCGTCTTGATCCAGCAAGGAGGAAGGAGAGGTTGAGGAAGACAGCTCCACCAGCAGCACGACGGCGTGGTGATGGTGGAGAAGCAGTACTCCGACAGGGCTTCGCCGAGCACACAACAGAGGAGGAGAGGTGTTGGGGAGGGGAGGGCTGCGCCTTGTCTTGTGGTCCGGCTGCCCTCCCCTCACCCCTCTATTTATAGGGGGAAGGGAGAAGGGAGCCGGCCCCTCTAGATCCATCTAGAGGGGGGGCGGCGGCCAAGGGGAGGGGGGACTTGCCCCCCAAGCAAGGGGGGGCGCCCCCTCTAGGGTTCCCCCCTCAACCCTAGGCGCAAGGGCCCAAGGGAGGGGGTGTGCCCAGCCCACCAGGGGCTGGCTAACTCCCCACGCAGCCCAAGTGGCCCCCCGGGAGGGGTGGCCCCTCCCGGTGGACCTCCGGAACCCTTCCGGTGGCCCCAGACACACCTGCAGACGCCCCAAACTTTCCGTGTCCTTTTAACAACTTCCCATATATAAATCTTTACCTCCGACCTTTCGGAACTCCTCGTGACGTCCGGGATCTCATCCGGAATCCAAACAACATTCGGTAGTCACATACTAGTCTTCCTAATAACCCTAGCGCATCAGAACCTTAAGTGTAGACCCTACGGGTTCGGGAGACACGCAGACATGACCGAGACGACTCTCGGGAAATAACCAACAGTGGGGTCTGGATACCCATGTTGGCTCCCACATGCTCCTCGATGATTTCATCGGTTGAACCACGATGTTGAGGATTCGATCAAACCCTGTATGCAATTCCCTTTGTCAATCGGTACGTTACTTGCCCGAGACTCGATCGTCGGTATCCCAATACCTTGTTCAGTCTCGTTACCGGCATGTCACTTTACTCATACTGTAATGCATGATCCCGTGGCCAACACCTTGGTCACCTTGAGCTCATTATGATGATGCATTACCGAGTGGGCCCAAAGATACCTCTCCATCATACGGAGTGACAAATCCCAGTCTCGATCCGTGTCAACCCAACAGATACTTTCGGAGATACCTGTAATGCACCTTTATAGTCACCCAGTTACGTTGTGACATTTTATACACCCAAGGCACTCCTACAGTATCCGGGAGTTACACGATCTCATGGTCGAAGGAAGAGATACTTGACATTGGCAAAGCTCTAGCAAACGAACTACACGATCTTTTATGCTATGCTTAGGATTGGGTCTTGTCCATCACATCATTCTCCTAATGATGTGATCCGTTATCAACGACATCCAATGTCCATAGCGAGAAACCATGACTATCTGTTGATCACAACGAGCTAGTCAACTAGAGGCTCACTAGGGACATATTGGGGTCTAAGTATTCACACGTGTATTACGATTTCCGGATAATACAGTTATAGCATGAATAAAGACAATTATCATGAACAATGAAATATAATAATACTTTTATTATTGCCTCTAGGGCATATTTCCAACAGAGGGCTCGAGCGAAAGCCAGGTGGCGCCACCCATCTGGTGCCCCTGGGAGCGGTGATGTAGAACCACTCCTGTTGCCACAAACCAAGCTCCTCTTGAAAAAAGCCCTCGGGCCATGGAGCGTCTGCCCTCTTGCTTATAACTGCCCCTCCGCACTCTGCCTGCCGCCCCTCGATCATCTTCGGCTCCACGTTGAAGGTCTTGAGCCACAATCCAAAGTGAGGGGTAGTGTGGAGGAAGGCTTCGCATACAACAATGAACGATGAGATGTGGAGGATGGACTCTGGATCCAACTCATGGAATTCCTACCCATAATAAAACATGAGCCCCCTCACGAAGGGGTCCATCTGGAAGCCTAAACCTCGACGGAAGTGAGACACGAACACCAGGCTCGGGAGTGGGAATGACTTGCCCTTGGGCGGGTAGCCTATGCGAGATTTCGCCGGTTAGATACCTGGCGTCTCTCAGCTTTAGCACATCTTCTTTCGTGACGGAAGAAGGCATCCACCGGCCTTGTAGGTCGGAGCCGGACATTGTCGAAGGTCCAAAGCGCCTGAATCTAGGGCCTTGGGTGTTGGAACTCGGGGTGAGGGGCGGATTCGATTGAAGATTGAAGAAAAGGAATAGGCCTTGGTCTCATTATAAAGGGGTTGAATACCAAGAGCCGCCCCCGTAACCGTTTGGGACTCGCCTTCGATGGAGGGGGCATGCCAACGGGCGCGCTTGGGTTACCCATGTCCGTATTGATGAGAATCCCGGAATAAGGGGACACGATCTCTGCTTTGACAAGGCGTGCCAAGAAACCGCTTAAACGCTAAGCCTGAGGTGGAACAATAAAAACAATTCGAGTAAAGGCTTGGCCGTGGCGTGACGTCATGCCACGAAGTACGTCAGCAGATGGAACTTGTGTAAATATTATTCTTTCTACGGTGGTATGTGGAATTTATTTTGCAGAGCCGGACACTATCCTGGTTTTCAAAATCTTCTATGAATTATTCGGAGGAGGAACCCTCCTTGCAATGCCGAAGACCATATGCGCACCGGACTCATCATCATTGAAGCCTGGTTCAGGGGCTACTGAGGAGTCCTGGACTTGGGGGTCTCCGAGCCGAACTATCATCATTGGCCGGACTCCAAGACTATGAAGATACAAGATTGAAGACTTCGTTCCGTGTCCGGATGGGACTTTCCTTGGCGTGGAAGGCAAGCTTGGGAATACGGATATGTAGATCTCCTACCATTGTAACCGACTCTGTGTAACCCTAGCCCTCTCCGGTGTCTATATAAACCAGAGGGTTTTAGTCCGTAGGGAAAAAACAATCATACCATAGGCTAGCTTCTAGGGTTTAGCCTCCTTGATCTCGTGGTAGATCTACTCTTGTACTACCCATATCATCAATATTAATCAAGCAGGAGTAGGGTTTTACCTCCATCGAGAGGGCCCGAACCTGGGTAAAAACATCGTGTCCCTTGTCTCCTGTGACCATCCACCTAGACGCACAGTTCGGGACCCCCTACCCGAGATCCGTCGGTTTTGACACCGTCACCCTCTTTTTTGCTTCCAGGGTGGCTTGTCATCCCCTATCCAACCATAGACCCTGTCATTTTCATCCTAGCCCAAATCCCAATATTCTTTTTGTTGGGAATATTCCTTTTCTATTAAAGGAATAACTCAATTTGCCCTAGGTTGTGAAGCAACCTATATTTCCCTCACTCCTAAAATTCCAAAATAATTCTCATAAATTTTTTGGGTCATATATTCCTCAAATATGGCAAAACATTTCATTTGCCATGTTTAGAATCATGCTCAAATAATTCATTTCCTATTCTGTCCTAAATGGCACATTGTGAAGCAAGTGCTATTTTCCTTTGCCCAATTGACCTAGAACTCTTTGGACACCTTTTCCTGTCCATATCATTGCCACATGACAAAATGCAACCTCATTTTCCTAGCAAACATTTAATTATGATTTTCCAAAGTTTCTATTCAGAAAGAAACTTTGTGAAGGAGGTACAAGCTAGGCATATCCAAATGAGTTGCACTTTTGCGTGATCCTTCATATCATCATATCATAGCCATCCACCAAAGTACAGCTCATGTCCTGCCTGCATGTGAGCTCATCCTTAATTCTTGTATTCTGTCCAAAATATAAGTTTGTGAAGCAAGTGTATTTTATCTTGCTCCACTATGGTTGTAAATTTTTCTAGGCCTATATAACTTATCTCCACCCAATTTGGCTATATTTCATCTAGCCATTTCCCTCTAGAATTTCTGCAAGTTTTTGGTCAGTGGAAATGTTTGTGAAGGAAGTACCATTTTGGTTTCTCCAAATGGTGTGAAACATTTTTCAGCATCTTCATATGATCAAATAACTCTGCCTTGCCCAAGTTGAGCTCAAGTTGACACTCCTAGTGAGTGCTGCTTCCTCATTTCCAAATCAGGCCAATATGGCAATTTCTACAGCAAGTGCTATCTAAACTCCTCCTCTTGAGTTGAAACCTTGCCATACTGATCACCTTAGTGAGTGATCAACCCCAGTAAAAGCTCAGCCTTAATCTCCACACGTGTGAGCCACAGCAAACTCCAAACACCTTGTTGTTTCATTGTATCTTTGCTACATGTGGTCACCTCAGTAAGCACTATGCTTGGCTCTCTCTGCCTTGGCATCTATCTCTGCATCCCTTTGTCTCCTTGACATAACTTGGCCGACCATCGTGCACTGTGTGCACCAGTGCACGCGGTGACCACCGTTTTGGCATGTCACCCGCACGCTCTAGCGCCTCTGTCTCGTTCTCCCCGTTTGTGCACTCGTCCCCACGGAGCCTCGCCATGTCCAGCATGTTCCCCGCGTTGTCACCGTCCCTCTGGAGTGCTTTCCCCCTCCGTCTTTTTCCCTGATGAGTCGTCCCCATTGACGAACAGTGAGTGTCCGCGGGCGCACAGTGCCGACAAGGCTTTAATGGCGCCCTGGCTGCTTCTTCCCTGTGCCCCTCGACCTCATCTACCTCGTGAGCTTCTCCCTGTTGCTCCTCGTCGCCGTCCGTCGAACTCGCTGGCGTGCACACGCGTACGTGGACATGCACGAGCCACGGACATGCGTCCATGGCCACGCCCTCGACGCCGCGGCTATTTAAGCCCCTCCCCTCGCCTCCCGATCTCACCAACCTCCTCCCCACCCTCCTCTGGTCCCTCCTAGCCACTAGCCCGAGCTCGAAGAGCTCCCGTTACTCTCCTCTGCCACCATGGCCGCCGCCGGTGCCCGGCTAAATTAGCTCGAGCTGAGCCCTCTTGTAAGTGCATCTAGTGCCCCTTAGTGCTTTTGGTGTATTGAAGACTTATAGGTTAAGTGACTGATGCGTTTGTGAGTATACACAGGTCTATAAGTCTATGAGGAGTTTGATATTTACAGAGAAATTCGACCCTAAAATGAAGCTCTTCGATCAAGACTTTGATATTCGAAGACTTTACAAGACTTTGAAAGTGAAGAAATTGGTGTGACCTTGAAGACTTGGTATTCATTCGAGGAATATGAAGCGTGAAGACTTTTGTTTTCGTAGTTCCATTTTCTCTTTCTTGAGTCATAGGAAACACCGTACTGTTAAAGGGGGTCGAGGAAATACTAAGGAAAAATTTCCATGTGATGCTCAACTCAAAATCCTACACCTACCAATCCCTTCGAGTGAAGCCATTGGAAATCTCATATAGTTTAGTCAATTTCTTCAGTGACAGAGACGCAGTTCTTCTAGTCACTGAGGACTTTTCTCTGACTGAGGAATTAGGAATTCGCCAGTGCGAATTGCCTACACAGTGAGGAACATGTTAGCCCTGAGGAAGTTGAGAGTCAAATTTCCGACCGTTGTTGTGCTGCGCGCCGGCTGTCCAAAATATCTTATCCACCTAACGGTCATATCATTGAAGGGCATTTATGTCTTATCATGTCGGGCTACTCCCTAGGCTATAAATAGCCGCCCCCTACAACCACTAGCTGGTTGGCTGCTCCGAGAGAACTTGACACTTGTCATCTGAGAGCAACCCATCCTCCGAGGACTTTGAGCGAAAATCATCAAGTGAGGAAAATCCCAAAACCAAACCCCCACAAACCCAAAGTGATTGAGCATCATCAAGAAATTGATCTGCGTGGATCCGACGCTTGTTACCTTTGAAGAGTGTGCTTCTTCCGACGGTTAGGCGTCAAGGTCTAGAGCATCCAACAGGAATTGTGGATCGCCGAGTGACCAAGTCTGTGAAGGTTTGGAAGTCACCAAGACTTACCACGAGTGATTGGACGAGGCTGCGTGGTCTTAGTTCAAGGAGAATACGGTGAGGACTGGGTGTCCCGAGTTGCGGCTCGAGATCGGGTGTCCGGATCTGCGTGTCCTCGAGTTTAAATACTCGGCCGCTCCAACAGACGTACATAACCGAGATAGCAGTTGGAACTGGTTTACCAAATCATTGTCTTCACCAACTAACTGGTTCTATTTCCTCAAATCTTTCATTTGCTCATTCTTGTGTTGTATGTTGTTCATATCGTGCTTGAAGACTCGATCAAGACTTTCACAAATTCCTCGCTTCAATTTCTTGATATGTCCGTCTTCATCTTGTTATCCCGTGTTTACGCTTTACAGACTCTGTGCTAGTCTTCATTTCATCATGATGACTATGTTTGTATCTGTTATGTTTACTCGAGTACTTATTCATTGCAAGTAGTTCTTCGCCAAGGAATTTCCTCACCAGCAAATTCCTCGATGAAGAATTCATAAAAATTGCCTATTGACCCCCCTCTAGTCGATATAACGCACTTTCAATTGGTATCAGAGCAAGGTACTCCATTGTTCTGTGTGATTTTGGTTTAACTGCCTGGAGTTTTAGTTATGTCGACCGCAGGTATGAGGAAAGTGACATGCCCTATCTTTGACGGTCATGACTATCCCAAGTGGAAGGCCATGATGAGGAAGCGCCTCATGGCAAGGAACAGCGAGCTGTGGACCGTCACTGAGGTTGGTCTTACTGATCTATGCAAGATGGCAAATGCTGATGATATTCGCAAGTACACTCGACTTGACATCATAGCGAAGGATATCATCTGCTCCTGCCTATCCAGAGATCAATTCGGGCGAATTATGCATCTTGGCAATTCGAAGCTCATCTGGGACCGAATCTCTGATGTCTATGAAGGTCATCGAACTCACCATGATCCCTGGTTTGAGGACTTCAAGGAATCTCTCAAAACGATGACTTTCGAGCCAGAATCATCATCTTCTGCATCTTGTCTCATGGCAAACGGTGCTAAGGTAACCGAATGCTCCTCATCTGAGTCTTGTGATAATGAATCTGATAATGATGAATCTGACAATGATGAATCTGATGATGATATTGAATCCTGCTATACCAAACTTATTTGCATTGCCACTAAACAACAAACGGCTTTAGAACAAACTCAAGATATGCTAAAAAAAGTGATAATATGTTGCGCAAAGAAAAGGATCAGTCAAAAGCATTGGGTGAATGTCTTCAGAGAATTCACTCCAAGTTTGATGCCCTTCAAGATTAACTTAATACCCTCTTGACTGATCACGAGAAGCTTTCTCTTGAATCTCTTCAAAGAAAGGAAGATCTTGAAAAGATAAGAGTGTGTTATGAAGATCTTCAGAAGGAGCGCGATTCATTACTAGCTCAACAAATCAGCGCTTCTCAGGAAGAATTTGTTCCCCCATGCTTAAAGTGCATTAAACGTGAATCTGCTAATTCTTCACCTGAATGTTCAAATGCTTCAACTGTTTCAAATTCTTCATCTGCCTCTGCCATCACTAATTCCTCATCTGAGGACATTGCTAGCATCACTGACAATGCAGGGCTGAAGGAACTGTACATGACAGGCATGTACAAAAGCCTCAAAGGGCATCAGACACTTTGTGATGTGCTCAAAAAGCAGATCCTCAACAGAAAACCTAGGAAAGAGGGTATTGCCTTTGAGAGGAAACTCAATGCTGATGGAACATATTGGAAGCCTGAGCAGTATCCCAAAACCTCATGGGTTGCTGCAAAGGGACCTCCAGTTGATCCATATAACTTGTCTGGCTTTACATGTGAATCTCCTCATTCTTCGATGAGTCATTTGACTCAACTATAAACTGTTCAAAAATCGAAATGGTGAAGTATTTGCTAGATATGTTGGCACTAACTGCAGGAACGGTTCCCCTATGAAGAAAATCTGGGTTCCCAAAAGTTATGTTGAAAGTCTTCAGGTAAATTTCCTCCTGACACCACCTGTGAAGAATAGGAACCCCAGATTAAATTCTTCATATGGACCAAATTCTTCATATGGATCCAAATCCTCATATGGACCAAATTCTTCACATGGATCAAAGTCCTCATATGATTATAATCGTGCTAACAACTCTGTCTCGCAGGGTAGAGCTAAGGGTTATGAATATGTGCATTATTCTTCAAACCATTATGTTCATAAGTCCTCAAGGAATACTTCGCTTATTCATATGCTTACCCTAACCCCTCTTATGTGAAGCGAAATGGTTTGGCATCTTTGCCACCTTTCTCATATGGTGCTCGCAGAAATGATGAACTCTTTGCCACCCTCCGATGTGGGTGGTGAAGAAAAGAACTAATCTCTTCTGCGGGGTCAGTCTCGGGCGTGCTCTAACGTCTCAAGAATTTGTTTGGGACTGACGAAATTGCTCGAAAGGACGCAGTAAATCATGATGAAATGAACTTTCATTTCACACGTCCTCATATTGCTATATCATTTCTTCGCTTGATGAAATTCATCGATGAACTTGATATCATATTCTTCACCGATGAAGCATATGAGATTGTAAGTTACACTAATTCATCTGCAGGATGATCAACCCAAAACCACCGAATGGGTCCTCGATAGTGGATGTACAAATCACATGACCGGTGATAAGAATCTATTGATGGATGCTCCTTATCACCGCACCTCTGAAGCATATCATCTTTGGCCGACAAAGGCAAAAGTCGTATTGGGTCTTGGTAAGGTTGCTATCTCTAAGGATAAGCACATGGACAAAGTCATGCTTGTTGAGTCCTTAGGATACAATCTCATGTCGATCTCAATGCTTTGTGATCTTGATATGGTTGTTGTCTTTGGCAAATATCGCTGTGTTGTGATTATGGAAGCTGAAAATTCCAAAGTCTTCAAGGCTTTAGGAGAGGAGATCTGATATTGTTGATTTCTCTACAGACCACAACCAGCCGTATGTCTACTTGCAAAAGCTTCGAAGGCTGGCTATGGCATCGACGACTTGGTCATGCAGCATGAGGAATTTGAACACGCTTGCGAAGAAGAAGCATGTCATTGGCATTGAGAATGTCAAATTCCTCAAGGATCACTTATGCGGAGCATGTGAAGCTGGAAAAATGACCAAGGCCAAGCATCCAAATAAGACTATCATGACCACTACCCGTCCATTCAATTGCTTCACATGGACCTCTTCGACCTAATCATTACTCAGCAGTCACTAATGATGCATCTCTATATGGTTTTGTCATTGTTGATGATTATTCTCGATATACATGGGTACACATTGTTACTTACAAACATGAAGTGCGTGAAGTCTTCAAACGATTTTCCTCGAGGGCTTCAACCAACTTTGGTGTGAAGATCAAGCATATCGAAGTGACAATGGAACCGAGTTCAAGAATTCGGTCTTGATGCCTATCTTGATGAACTTGGTATTACTCATGAGTTATCTGCTCCCTATACTCCTCGGCAAAATGGCATCGTGGAGCGCAAGAACGTAAACTCTTGTTGAGATGGCTCGCACTATGCTTGATGAATACAAAACGCCTCGGCGTTTTTGGATTGATGCAATTGATACTTGCTTGCCACATCATCAACAGAGTATATCTTCACAAATTCTTCAAGAAGACTGCCTATGAACTCCTCAACGACAAGAAACCCAATGTGAGTTATTTCAAAGTCTTGATGCTAAATGTTGGATTAGGGATCCTCACCACAACTCTAAATTTGCACCAAAGCACATGAAGGTTTTATGCTTGGTTACGGAAGGACTCAGACACCTACTGAGTCTTCAACATTGTTCTTCACAAGATTGTTGACATCAGATGTGCGGTTCGATGAAACTAATGGCTCGCAAAGAGAGCACCTACCTTCGTGTTAGATGAACCAGCACCAAGATGCTATCAAGCTCAAGGCAACCGAGGATGTCATTCCGATCAAGGATCTCTCAAGAATTCATTCCTGTTCATGAAGAACGCCGAGTGATGCACCAAGAACATGATGAGGAAAATGGTGTCAAGAAAATGCTGATCAAAATCCTCGGCGACAACCAACTCATCCACGCGTTGCAAAAGAAGTGCAAGTGGAGAAGATCATCGATGACATTAGCGCCAGTCCTCTCACACGCTCAAAAGCATCACATTTATCTAACTTTTGTGGGCACTATGCTTTTGTCTCTATCACAGAGCCCACTAAGGTAGATGAAGTATTTCGAGCCGAGTGGATTCAGGCTATGCAAGAAGAATTACATCAGTTCGAGCTGAACAATGTCTAGGAATTGGTCAATCGCCCAGATCCTCGCAAGCATAATATCATTGGCACAAAGTGGATCTACCGCAACAAGCAAGATGAAAATGGCCTTGTGGTGAGGAATAAGGCACGACTAGTAGCTCAAGGCTACACACAGGTTGAAGGAATTGATTTCGATGAAACTTTTGCACCTGTTGCTAGACTTGAGGCTATTCGCATATTAATTGCTTACGCTAACCATCATGACATCATATTATATCAAATGGATGTGAAAAGTGCATTCCTCAATGGTAACCTTGAGGAAGAAGTATATGTTGCTCAACCCCCAGGTTTTGAAGATCCCAAGAATCCTGACAAAGTCTTCAGACTCAATAAGGCTCTCTATGGCCTCAAGCAAGCCCCTCGGGCGTGGTTTGATACATTGAAGGAATTCTTCGTGAAGAATGGCTTCACACCAGGTTCACTCGACCCTACTCTTTTACTAAATCATATGATGGTGAACTGTTTGTGTGCCAAATATATGTTGATGATATTATCTTTGGCTGTCTTGACCAACGTTATAGTGATGAATTTTCCTATATGATGAGTGAAGAATATCAAATGTCTATGATGGGAGAGTTGAAATTCTTCTTAGGTCTTCAAATTAAATCGTGCGAATGGCATATTCATATCTCAGAGAAATACCTCAAAGATGTACCGAGGAAATTCGCATGCAAGATTGTAAAGGCGTCAAAATTCCTATGCCCACAAATGGCCATCTATGCATCGATGAAAATGGTATTGACTTGATCACAAGGTATACCGCTCCATGATTGGTTCCTTATTGTACTTATGTGCATCTAGGCGGATATAATGCTTAGTGTTTGCATGTGTGCCCGATTTCAAGCTGCACCAAAGGAATCACACCATAAGGCTGTGAAGCATATTCTTCAATATCTAGCTCACACACCAACACTAGGATTATGGTACCCCAAGGGCTCGCTTTTGATCTCATTGGATATTTTGACTCGACTATGCTGGTGATTGTGTGGACCGCAAGTCAACATCGGCACTTGTCATTTCCTCGACGATCTTTGGTCTTGGTCCTCGAAGAAAGCAGAACTGCGTATCACTGTCTACTTCTGAAGCTGAATACATTGATGCTGGCTCATGCTGTGCTCAACTGCTTTGGATGAAGCAAACCCTCAACGACTATGGCATCAACGTGAAGAATGTGCCTCTCCTCTGCGACAATGAGAGTGCCATCAAGATTGCTCACAACCCAGTTCAGCACTCGAAGACAAAGCACATCCAGATTCGTCATCATTTTCTTCGTGATCATGTCTTGAAGGGCGACATCTCCATCGAGCATGTGAAGACTGAAGCACAGCTAGCTGATATCTTCACTAAGCCCTTGGACGAGAAGAGATTTAATTAGCAAGTTGCGGTGTGAGCTAAATATCTTAGAATCTTCGAACGTTCTTTGAAAAGGACACACATCCTAACCCTTATGCAGAATTGATGACTTAGATGTGCAACACATGAAGAAACGTTTTTCTTCAATCAATGAAGAATAACACTCTAAGTGTGAAGAAATTAATGAAGAATTTGATTCTCAGAACCCTACAACAATTGTACGTGGTGTCTGAAATCATCATTCTTATACGGTGGGTCACGCCACCACAAAAAGTTGAAAATCTTCAATTTGAGTTTTTCCTCATTTTTGAAATTCTTCAGTTTTTCAAATTCTTCAACTTATCAAAATCTTCACTGTTTCCGTCGTGTTTCTTCATTGGCTATATATATATATATGAGTTTATGTCCTCTACAACATTCACTTATGGCTATTTCTTCAAGTTGCTTTTTTGCTAAGTGAATGTGATCGGACCCTTCCCCCTCTATGCTATACTCAACCCAATCTATTCACAAATTCTTCATGTGCGTTCTGATTGAAACTCGTTCAAAGTCTTCACTGTGTCCTTGCCAGCTGAAGAAATTGCGAACGAAACTTTAAAACAAATCTTATCCAGATTTTCGGTTTTACCGCTCAAACCGTTCCGCATCCCACGATGCATTATTTTATTCACCCACGAACTTACATGATCTCATCTGCACAGTACATGGGTGACACATGTCGCGTGAAGAAGAAAGGGCAGGGGCATGTTCGTCCCAAAATCTTCGGGCGAACAGTTTTTACCGTGGCTATAAATACCCTCTCCCTTCCTTACTTCATTTACTCCGCTTTCGTCGCTGTCTCTCGCCGAGCTCTCCTCAAACCCTAAGCGCCGCCGCTTCTCCATCGCCGCCCGGTGAGGAAGAGCTTCATTGCCTCGACCTCGTCGCCGTCGTACTCACGCCCGCTGCAGAAATCTTCACTCCGCCGCCGCCCGTAGCTGTCTCTCTCGCCAAGTTAGGGCGTGGGAGATCTAACTTGACGAACTTCATCGCTGTTCATCTCTGTTAGTCGTGTTCTTCATTCGGGTAATTAAAAGTCACTTTTATTACTCGCTTTGATTCTCAAATTTTTGAAAATCTTCAAAGGTGTTTTATTATTCAAATCTTCACATATGAACACCTCACACCTTTGTATGCTCTTGATCCATCTCTAAGCACTCATTTCTTCAAGATTCCTCAATTGTGCGGATTTTCGATCTGTACAACTCTGGAACCTAAGACAAGAACGCTTAGTGAAATTCCTCAAGGCTCAACTGGTCAAATTCCTCAAAACTTGTCTTTTCGAAAAATCTTCTGAGAATGCATATGACCTCTTCAAATTCCTCGCACCTACACTCTGTTCACAGGTACTCATGCCCGCTGTTGAATCTCTAGGTTCTCATCAACTTAACTCATTTGCAGCGTTCCTCGAAGAAAAACTATATACTTCTTCAGAGTGTTCAATTGTTCAAATTCCTCATCTGAAGAAAATGGCTGAAGGAAAGAGACCGCAGAAAGGAGGAAAGAAACTGGAGGTCATGAATGCTTTCGAGATCCCTGATGAAATATACAAGGATTATTGCACACCTGATGAAGCCAAGTTTGGCAAAGAAAACAAGAATCAGCACAAAGTGCGCATTCAGAGGATTGAATGAAGATGGGCACGAGAATGGAGGGAATATCGATATGTTACTCCAAAGTACATGAAGAAATTCGCCTTAAATCCTCCATGCCCAAGAGCTCCATTGGCACTTGGCCAAGTCGCTGATCCCACTAGCATCAAAAGTGGTGAAGACTTTCTGAAGAATGGGCTAGGCGCCAAGCAAAATTGGCAAGACAAGCCAAGGAGGCAAGAGGAAATTCAATGAGGATTCTGCTGCTGCTTGCTGCCGGCTGAGACCTCGGTCAAGCCGAGGAAATCAATGCCAAGAAGCCTGCTCGCAAGCCAAGTGCTTCACCATCAGCGCCCTCACGGCCAAGTTCCTCGGCCAGCGCCCTCACGGCAAATTCCTCAGACTCTCGCTGCTCCACCAAAGTCCTCAAGAGCTCCTCCAAGTCCTCAACTCATGTGCATCCGCTACATGTCAAAGGACTCGGGGTTTCTCAATTGCTTCGTGTCTCAAATGTTCCTCACCGCACCAATGTCCTCATCAGCCCCACTCTGCTGAAGACAAAAGCAACAGCTGGACGCGGTCCTCGGCCAAGTCCAAGAAAGAAACAGGTTTCTTTCCAAGTGCCCTCTGATGACGAGGCTTCTGATGAAGAACTTGCAGAAATCATCAGAGACAGACAAGCAAAGGCCGCCAGAGCCAAAGGAACACCTGTGCCTCTGCTTCTAGATCCGAAGAAGATCCTCGACTATATTGACTTATGGCATAAGGATCCAAACACTCCAATGCCTGATCTGGCTCTGACTCCTGGTCAAAGTCATATGTTGACCCATTTCATCTCTCAAGAGAAATGGAAGTTTGAAAAGGCTCGTGAGATAAAGAGAGCACAAGCTAGAAAGGAGAAGCTTCTGAAGAAGAACGTTGTCAGACTGACACCTGAAGAACTTCTCAAGGCTCAATCTGAGATCCAAGCCCTCAGCAAAGATTTCGATGCATACAATGCTGATTGGCAAGGAGCCAAAGTGAGATTTGTCAATTTGATGAAGAAAATGACAACTGTTGCAGCCACATCGCAACAAGAAAATCCTCGAGTCAGACTCTGCTCAGCTTCTTGAAGAACATGCCAAGATCGTTGATGACTTTCAGCCTGCTGATGGGAATACAAGTTCCAGGGCTGATGACTCCATCCCAGCCGCTGAAGAAATTCCCAGGGCATCCACTAGTGGTGCGCCTGAAGAAACTAAAGAGATCAGGGCAACTGCACCTGTTGCGCCTGAAGAAAATGAACCATAGTCCTCAGCTCCTCCCGCGCCAACACCAACTCCAATTCTTCCTTCTGCTTATGAAGTGAAGAAGACCAAGGCTGCAGAGCGAGCTGCAGTGAAGAAAAGGAAGGCATCAGCTGCGTCAAATTCTTGACGCCAAGAAAATGAAGCCAATGACCAGCTCGCTTGAAAATCCTATTGATGCCATTCCGATTTCCTCCATGTCATCCAAGGAAATTGTTCCTTATGGAGAAGACTACAAGATCCCAAGCGGATCTGATGAAGAAAATCATTCATTGCTACCTCGAGCAGTTTGATGAAGAAATTGAAGTAGAAACATTCCCTTCAACGCCAACAAGTTTCTCACCTATGCCTCGGTTCACAACTGAAGAGGCTGGTGTTGAGGAAATTGAAAAAGAAGATGAAGATGTGGATATTGGATGCACTACACCAGTGATGAATGATGACTTTTGGGAAAGTGAGCATCCCAATACTCCTCTCTTCACTCCTATTCAACAAATTCCTCAGTCCCCGGCTACAACTGTTCAAATGGGCTCTGAAGAAACTCATCCCACATCGTCTGCTCATGAAGAAATTCCAGCCGCTAGTCTTTGAAGAACTCTTCTTCACTGATCCCCAAACTGCACAAGAAGAGGAACCAGAAATTCCTCAGCCTGAAGCACCTGAGATCGTCATTCCTGAGGTTGTGCTGCAAATCACTAACACTCCTCTGCCCAAATCGAAGAATCCGTTCTCTAGCAAACAAAAATTCAAGGCTGAAGACTTCTTTTCTGAGCATGTGTTCTTCACTGATTACAATCCATATGACTCTGCTCACATAAGGAAGAGACGTTTCTGGACTGCTACTCAAGCCAACTTCTATTCCTCAGTGCTCTTTGACAAGGACAAAATCTTCGATCATGAACATATTCCTCATGTGGATATGGAATCTCTGCCGTGCTTGAGCGGTCCTCCGAGTTATTCACGATGCGGACTCTTGAACTTCTGACCGATATCCGTGATTGGAATGAAGAACTCATTCTTGATTCTATGCCACTTTGCATATCACGGAGATCTTTGAAGATGTCAATTCATGGGTGCTGGATTGGATGACAGAAAACACTCACTATAAGGCACCAGCAACTGAATTGCTTCGTGTCCTTCCTCTTGATCCTCCCCATGCCAGTGCACGTTGCATCTATACCGCGAACTGACAGATCATTATATGCAAGTGCTCATGAAGCCTTTGAACCCAGGGCAGGCCCCACGAGCCAAATTCCTCGTCAAGGAATTGCTATATGTGCCTCGGACTGTCTATCGCATCCTGACGAAGATAATGAGTCCTATCAAAGGCCACGACTCAAATGATGAAGATGTCGTTGGCATCATGAAACTATTCAACATCATTCATGGCATTCCCGTCAACTTCCATGATTTCTTCATGAGGACTCTGGCAAATGTTGCTATGTCACCTTTTGAGCTGAAGCCCTATGCGCCTTGGATTATGAGATTCATAAGGGCAAGATCTTCACTGAATTACAAGGCTGACACTCTGAACCATGGTAGCTACTTGCCGCCCATTGAAGTCCTCAAGCGACCAGTTTCATCATCTGATGATAAGGGCAAGGAAGCTACTGTGATCGATGAAGGCACTCGTCCATTGGATGGTCAATTCCGTCTAGCTACATCTTACTCCACCAATGACGATTCTGCAACACATGACACTGCCGCAAATACATCAGCCAAGCAAAAGCCTCAAGCAACAAAGACCTGTGGTGATGACTGACCGTGAGTTACTCCTCAGTCTTCATCAGAAGGTTGATCGCAATCACAAATGGGTGAAGCGTCAGTTTGCTGAACATGACCTCAACCCATAATGCAGTGAAGAAAAATCAGTATCACCTTCATGAAACCTCAACCGCACCTGGGCTGTTCTCACTCATGTATATTCCGTGGAAGAACTGAAGACTATGGGTCTCCAGGAAGCATTTGACTAGTCTGCACCACCTCCGAAGAAATTCAAGAGAGTCAAACTTCACGATCCGTGGCGGTTCTTATTCTTCATCGCGTGAAACTGATGAGCATGAAGATTTGGACGACACTACGGCAGGCCCTACTTCAACGAACAACCCCAACAATGCTGGCGCTCCTCCATCGACTTGAAATTCTTCAGGGGCGTTAGTCCTTAGTTTTGATCCTTTTGGTCATTTGATGACAAAGGGGGAGAAATCTGAGTTAGTCTTCAAGCGGGTTTATATTATGGGCGTTTTGTTAAGTTACAACTCTCGTTCTTCCGAAACCTTTTATTGGATCGAGTTGTAATCTTAAATCCGATGGTGCCCTGATACTTTTGAACGGTGCATTGTGCTCTGACTTTGATGCACTGTGCTCTGATACTTTTGATGTGTTATTCTGCATTCTTATTCCTCGTTAATATTATTGCACGCATGCTGAATCTCATCAGGCACCATATTTCATCATGCATTTCAAATTCTTCATATTATATATCAAATGCGTGTATGAATTACAAGATATAGGGGGAGATCTCCATGATTCAATTCTTCAAATGTGCATTGCCCCAAAAGCAAATTCCTCACTATGCACATATTCAGGGGGAGTTCTTCTATATCTTGCAATCAAATTCCTCAATATCAGTATTTACACTTCATATGTTAATCCCGTTGAAAACTTAACCTATGTTGTCATCAATCACCAAAAGGGGAGATTGTAAGTGCATCTAGTGCCCTTAGTGATTTTGGTGTATTGAAGACTTATAGGTTAAGTGACTGATGCGCTTGTGAGTGTACACAGGTCTATAAGTCTATGAGGAGTTTGATATTTACAGAGAAAGTCGACCCCTAAAAATGAAGCTCTTCGACTGAAGACTTTGATATTCTGAAGACTTTCTGAAGACTTTGAAAGTGAAGAAATTGGTGTGACCTTGAAGACTTGGTATTCATTCGAGGAATATGAAGAGTGAAGACTTTTGTTTTCGTAGTTCCATTTTCTATTTCTTGAGTAATAGGAAACACCGTACTGTTAAAGGGGGTCGAGGAAATACTAAGGAAAAATTTCCATGTGATGCTCAACTCAAAATCCTACACCTACCAATCCCTTGAGTGAAGCCATTGGAAATCTCATACAGTTCAATCAATTTCTTGATGTGAGATGCAGTTCTTACAGTCACTTGAGGACTTTTCTCTCGATCGAGGAGTTAGGAATTCGCCAGGTCTTGGTTGCCTACACAAATGAGGAACATGTTAGCCAGGGAATTTGAGTCAAATTTCCGATCGTTCTTGTCTTCTTGCCACGGCTGTCCAAAATATCTTATCCACCTAACGGTCATATAATTGAAGGGCATTTATGTTTTATCATGTCGGGCTGCTCCTAGGCCATAAATAGCCGCCCCTACAACCACTAGCTGGTTGGCTGCTCAAGAGAACTTGACACTTGTCATCCGAGAGCAACCCATCCTCCGGGACTTTGAGCGAAAATCATCAAGTGAGGAAAATCCCAAAACCAAACCCCACAAACCCAAAGTGATTGAGGATCATCAAGAAATTGATCTGCGTGGATCCGGCGCTTGTTACCTTTGAAGATCTGTGCTTCTTCGAGACGGTTAGGCGTCAAGGTCTAGAGTATCCAAGAGGAATTGTGGATCGCCGAGTGACCAAGTCTGTGAAGGTTTGGAAGTCACCAAGACTTACCACGAGTGATTGGGCGAGGCTGCGTGGACTTAGTTCAAGGAGAATACGGTGAGGATGGGTGTCTGAGTTGCGGCTCGAGATCGGGTGTCCGGATCATGTGTCCTCGAGTTTAAATACTCAGCCGCTCCAACCAGACGTACAACTTAGACAGCAGTTGGAACTGGTTTACCAAATCATTGTCTTCACCAACTAACTGGTTCTATTTCCTCAACTCTTTCATTTCCTCATTACTGTGTTGTATGTTGTTCATATCTGTGCTTGAAGACTCCGACTGAAGACTTTCACAAATTCCTCAGTTCAATTTCTTCAGTCTGTCCGTCTTCATCTTGTTATCTTGTGTTTACGCTTTCTGTACTCTGTGCTAGCCTTCATCTCATCATGATGACTATGTTTGTATCCTGTTATGTTTACTTATGAGTACTTATTCCGCTGCAAGTAGTTCTTCGCTAAGGAATTTCCTCACCAGCAAATTCCTTAGTGAAGAATTCATAAAAATCGCCTATTCACCCCCCCTCTAGTCGATATAACGCACTTTCACCTCCCCCTCCTCCTGGCCACCACCAGAGCCCTCCACTGCATCCCTAGAGCCTCCCCACCATTTCCCTCCTCCTCTGATAGCCCCTAGCTGTGATGCCGAACCCCCACCCGAAGCCATCTCCACCGTTGCTCCGGTCCTCCTTGGCATCCATGCCCTACGGGGACGGATTCGCCTCGGTCCCCTCTGCGTGTGGGTGGTCCGGGCACTCTGAACGGTGGCCAGAGCTGGTCGGACGAGCGTCGGCACCGTGCTCCTCCTTTGCTCTGCGGGCGCGCATCGGGAGATGGAAGAAGGGACGAGGAGGAGAGAGTCAACGCCCGCGGGACCCACCTGGCAGCCACTACGGCCTAGACCCGCCTCTGCGTGCGTTGACCCGGACGGCCAGCATGGATAAGTGACGGGCCCCATCCTATGGGACCCGCACGTCAGTGAGACAAGCCGTGACCCCACTTCTGCCTAGTCATAAAACGTACTCAGCCGAAGGCGCTTAAAGTTTTTGCCTCCAGGGACTTGTTTGTTGAAGTTTTATTCACATATTGGTCCCTGGTGTTCAACACCTCATAACTCCGCAACCACAACTCCGAATGAGGTGAATCCAACGCCCACATCTTCGTGTCGTCGAGCCTTTTCTGTTGGCTGCATTTTCACTAGGTGGTCCCCCTGTGAAAATGACCATTTTGCCCTTGCCCTTATCAGCCCCCTTTGAGAGAGTACCCTTTCTGGCGATTCTTTCCATGGTCGTTCCGCACTTCTCCCCGGAGCCTTCTTCATCCCCAGGCAACCCACAACCACCATTTGCATGATAGCCATGCAGAAGCATTGGTTTCCAATTTGAATCTTTAATAACGGTTTGATTGTTTTGCTTCTACTGTCGTTATTTCGGTTATGCTTATGGATCTGTGTTTACCGTCATGTTTTCTTGCACTATGTTATTATGTTCTTCATCCTAGTATTATGTTAATATTTGCAATGCTTGGTAATAGTACATGTTGGTGATGGTCTTCGGTGCATGACTATCGTCTGTCCCTAGTACCGTTTTTATGCATGTTCCTTTGCACCCAGTTGGTTAAATGCTTGCATGGTAGTTTATCGTTATGTTATTGCATTGTATTTATTGTTAATGCTAGTGGTCATGTTATGCTATGAGTAGTGTTCTAGTTGTAATATTCATGCTCGTCAGTATGCCATGCTCATCTGAATAAATGATTACATGTTGTTGTTGTTATGCTCGTTGATTATGTTGCACCTCCATGCTTATTTTGATATTATGTTCATGCATCACGTTATTTTATCATGGCTCAGCATATTGCATTCAAGTTTAACCGGATTAAATTGAACTTGAACAACTATTGGCTGAGTCATGGTGCGCCCATATCGATCTGACCAGTGCAACCATGCTTACCCTATGGGGGGGTCCTAACTGGGTCTATTGTGATGCCTCTCACCAGTGCCTTCCGCGAGGGAAGGCTATGCACGGGCGCTACCCTGATCAGGTAGGAGGGCATAAGCCTTGTGTGTCCGTTGTTGAGTATGGATCCTTGTCCCTGTTTGGGACCGTTTTGCCACGACGGTGGCCGTTGGTGCCTTTGGTAGGCACGGGGCCACCCAGGACTTAGCCCAAAGGGGAGTTGGTCGGAGTGGCCGGGAGAGTGTCATGGCAGTAGGACGGTTTTGTCGGAATGCTTTGGTCCACCCGAATGGGAGTGTGAGGCCAGGGTTCCGTGGTGTGGGTACAGTGTGCTAACCTCTGCAGAGTGGGTGTGTTAAATCTAGCGATAGCCACGCCCGCGGATATGGGCCCAGTTCGTAGTTGGTCACACTATGGGTCAATAGTAATAATAATAATGTGCTTAATAACAACCCCGGTTCGATGATGAAAGAAGTTGGTTGATATTTATGTGATTGTAAGAGGGTCACTTTGGTATCGTGAATACCGACTCGTCGGATATTTGTGGTGTTATGCGAGAGTCAAGGGTAAAAGTCAAGCTCCTTGTGGTCATAAATGATTACTACGGTATTGTTAATACCAAGCTTGGTGGGATCCTGAGATGATCGTGTGATGTCCGTGATGGTAAGTTTGTGCAGGTGATGGTTACGAGATAACCCGAGCAGAGTAAGTTGGTGCATGAAAGTTCCATCATCTTGCATGCTAGTCTCATCATGTTCATATGTTTATGCCATGCTTATATTGTTCTAGCTATATCATGTTATTCATGCTATGTTGTTCTGATAGTATCTTGTTCCTCATTGCTTAATAATCTGTAATTACCATGCTATTGTTTGTCTTGATTGCTTTGGTTGCTGTGAGCTTGCAAGTACATTCAATGTACTGACTTGGCGTGTCATGCCAGTTTGCAGGTCATGCCATATTTGATTGCTTGTTTGCCGTGGATTCCTTGTCTGCGAGCTAGGATAAGCGTTCCAGCCAGAGTCCCTGCGGAGTGGATTTCATCACCATCATCGCTGTTCGCTGCCAGTAGTCATCCCGCTACTTCGTGATGTTCTGCTGCTTGCATGGAGCAACCATGGCACGCGTAGTTTCTCGGTGCCGATGTAAGCCCCCTTGTACCCATATAGATTGTAATAAAGAGCTGATTTGTTCTATGCTAAGCAGTGTCGTATTCCAGAAGACTTCTCCTCGATCTCTGGGCTAGAATACGGGGCGTTCCTGTTTCTCTGAGCCGGGGTGCCACAGCCTTGGTATCAGAGCAGGTCTGGCTGTAGGACGCCCTAGCCCACGCGAACGTTAGAAAACGGGAGTATAGAACCCAGTTGGTTTGTTGCACTTGATTGTTGCATTTCATGTTTCAAATTTGTTACACAACTTTAACCATACGTGCATGCTATGGGATTTGATAACTTCAACACAAGTATTTCTCAAATTCACAACTATTCAAATAGCACGACTTTGATATTATCACCTCCATATCTCAAAACAATTATCAAGCATCAAACTTAATTTAATTCACTCAAAAAAGAAAGTTTCACAAATCTTGAATACCAAGTATATTAACATTAAGCAAATTACCATGCTATTAGCGACTCTCAAAATAATCTAAGTGAAGCATGAGAGATCAAGTTTCTTTAAAACAAATCCACCACCGTGCTCTAAAAGATCTAAGTGAAGCACTAGAGCAAAAATTATCAAGCTCAAAAGATATAAGTGAAGCACATAGAGCAAAGCAATCAAGCTCAAAAGGTGTAATTGAAGCACATTACCATCGTGCACGCGCTGACCACCATTTTGGCATGTCACCCCCGTGCTCCAGCGCCTCTGTCTCCTTCTCCCCGTCTGTGCACTCGTCACCTCGGAGCCTCGCCATGTCCAGCATGTTCCCCGCGTTGTCGCCGCCCCTCTGGAGCGCTTGCCCCCTCCGTCTTTTTCCCTGATGAGTCGTCCCCGTGGCCGACAAGGCTTTAATGGCGCCCTAGCTGCTTCTAACCCGTGCCCCTCGACCTCATCTACCTCGTGAGCTTCTCCCTGTTGCTCCTCGTCGCCGTCCGTCGAACTCGCTGGCGTGCACACGCGTACATGGACGTGCACGAGCCACGGACACACGTCCATGGCCACGGCCTCGACGCCGCGGCTATTTAAGCCCCTCCCCTCGCCTCCCGATCTCACCAACCTCCTCCCCACCCTCCTCTGGTCCTGCCTAGCCACTAGCCCGAGCTCGAGGAGCTCCCGTTACTCTCCTCTGCCACCATGGCCGCCACCGATGCCCGGCTAAATTAGCCCGAGCCGAGCCCTCCCCCTCCTCCTGGCCACCACCAGAGCCCTCCACAGCATCCCTAGAGCCTCCCCGCCGTTTCCCTCCTCCTCTAGTAGCCCCTGGCCGCGATGCCGAACCCCCACCCGAAGCCATCTCCACCGGAGTCCAGCCCCACGTGGCTCTGGTCCTCCTCGGCGTCCATGCCCTACGGGGATGGGTTCGCCTCGGTCCCCTCTGCGCGTGGGTGGTTCGGGTATTCTGAACGGTGGCCGGAGCCGGCCGAACGAGCGCCGGCGCCGTGCTCCTCCTCTGCTCAGTGGGCGCGAGTCGGGAGATGGAAGAAGGGACAAGGAGGAAAGAGTCAACGCCCGCGGGACCCACCTGGCAGCCACTGCGGCTTGGACACGCCTCTGCGTGCGTTGACCCGGACGACCAGCGTGGATAAGTGACAGGCCCCATCCCGTGGGACCCGCACGTCAGTGAGACAGGCCGCGACCCCGCTGCCTAGTCATAAAATGTACTCAGCCGAAGGCGCTTTCAGTTTTTGCCTCCAGGGACTTGTTTGTTGAAGTTTTATTCACATATTGGTCCCTGGTGTTCAACACCTCATAACTCCGCAACCACAACTCCGAATGAGGTGAATCCAATGCCCACATCTTTGTATCGTCGAGCCCTTTCTGTTGGTTGCGTTTTCAATAGGTGGTCCCTCTATGAAAATGACCATTTTGCCCTTGACCTTATCATCCCCCTTCGAGAGAGTACCCTTTCCGGCGATTCTTTTCGCGGTCGTTCCGCACTTCTCCCCAGAGCCTTCTTCATCCCCAGGCAAGCCACAACCACCATTTGCATGATAGCCATGCAAAAGTATCGGTTTCCAACTTGAATCTTTAATAACTGTTTGATTGTTTTGCTTCTACTGTCGTTATTTCGGTTATGCTTATGGATTGGTGTTTACCGCCATGTTTTCTTGCACTCTGTTATTATGTTCTTCATGCTAGTATTACGTTAATATTTGCAATGCTTGGTAATAGTACATGTTGGTGATGGTCTTCGGTGCATGACTATCGTCTGTCCGGAATACCGTTGTTATGCATGTTCCTTTGCACCTAGTTGGTCAAATGCTTGCATGGTAGTTTATCGTTATGTTATTGCATTGTATTTATTGTTAATGCTAGTGGTCATGTTATGCTATGAGTAGTGTTTTAGTTGTGATATTCATGCTCGTCAGTATGCCATGCTCATCTGAATAATTTATTACATGTTGTTGTTATGCTCGTTGATTATGTTGCACCTCCATGCTTATTTTGATATTATGTTCATGCATGCATCATGTTATTTTATCATGGCTCAGCATATTGCATTCAAGTTTAACTAGATTAAATTGAACTTGAACAACTGTCGGCTGAGTCATGGTGCCCCCATATCAATCTGACCAGTGCAACAATGCTTACCCTATGGGGGGGTCCTAACTGGGTCTATTATCATGCCTCTCACCGGTGCCTCCCGTGAGGGAAGGCTATGCGCGGGTGCTACCCTGATCAGGTAGGACGGCATGAGCCTTGTGTGCCCGTTGTTGAGTATGGATCCTTGTACCCATTTGGGACTGTTTTTCCACGACGGTGGCCGTTGGTGCCTTTGGTAGGCACGGGGCCACCCAGGACTTAGCCCAAAGGGGAGTTGGTCGGAGTGGGCGGGAGAGTGTCATGGCAGTAGGATGGTTTTGTCGGAATGCTTTGGTCCACCCAAATGGGAGTGGGAGGCCAGGGTTCCGTGGTGTGGGTACAGTGTGCTAACCTCTGCAGAGTGGGTGTGTTAAATCTAGCGATAGCCACGCCCGCGGATATGGGCCCAGTTCGTAGTTGGTCACACTATGGGTCAATAGTAATAATAATAATGTGCTTAATAACAACCTCGGTTCGATGATGAAAGAAGTTGGTTGATATTTATGTGATTGTAAGAGGATCACTGTGGTATCAGGAATACCACTCGTCGGATATTTGTGGTCTTATGCGAGAGTCAAGGGTAAAAGTCAAGCTCCTTGTGGTCATAAATGATTACTACGGTATTGTTAATACCAAGCTTGATGGGATCCTGAGATGATCGTGTGATGTACGTGATGGTAAGTTTGTGCAGGTGATTGTTACGCGATAACCCGAGCAGAGTAAGTTGGTGCATGAAAGTTTCATCATCTTGCATGCTAGTCTCATAGTGTTCATATGTTTATGCCATGCTTATATTGTTCTAGCTGTATCATGTTGTTCATGCTATGTTGTTCTGATAGTATCGTGTTCCGCATTGCTTAATAATCTGTAATTGCCATGCTATTGTTTGTCTTGATTGCTTTGGTTGCTATGAGCTTGCAAGTACATTCAATGTACTGACCTGGCGTGTCATGCCAGTTTGCAAGTCATGCCAGATTTGATTGCTTGTTTGCCGTGGATTCCTTGTTTGCGAGCTAGGATAAGCGTTCCAGCCGGAGTCCCCGAGGAGTGGAGTTCATCACCATCGTCGCTGTTCCGCTGCCAGTAGTTATCCCGCTGCTTCGTGATGTTCTACTGCTTGCATGGAGCAACCATGGCACGCGTAGTTCCGCCATGCCGATGTAACCCCCCTTGTACCCATATAGATTGTAATAAAGAGCTGATTTGTTCTATGCTAAGCAGTGTCGTATTCCAGAAGACTTCTCCTCGATTTCTGGGCTGGAATATAGGTCGCTCCGGTTTCTCTGAGCCGGGGTGCCACAGGCTTGGTATCAGAGCAGGTCTGGTTGTAGGACGCCCTAGGCCACATGAACGTTAGAAAATGGGAGTATAGAAAATAGTTGGTTTGTTGCACTTGATTGCTGCATTTGTTTGTTGCATAGCATGCATATAGATTATTATCTTGTCGCTAACGGTTTATCTTGCGTGTGTAGGTGGTATCGGTTTCGATCCACTACCTGCACCCTCTTTCTTTGCATGCCCGCCCTTCGGTGTTCGGTGTCATCTCTGTCCTAGCCGAGTGATGCCCTGGTACCAAGTGTTCCAGACACCATTTGCAGGAGTTATGCTCAGGTATCGCGTCGATATCTTTCCGCCACCCACCCAAATTGTTTTGGTGATAGAGGTGTCTCTATCTCGAATCATGCCCACCATCTCGTCCCTTTGGCAACCCTTACTGATCTTTGTTATCAGAAGAGAGCAATGCCAGTAGCCTTGCTTTTCTTCCCCTAGTTTGCCCTGTCATCTCGCTCTTTGGACGTGTACGATTCCCTTTCGTACGCTTGATGATGATATGGTCGTGACCTCCGTGTCTTGCTGCATGATTGCCAAGTCCGTCCTTGCCCCCGTATCCATCCAGATCCAGCCGGTGTTCAGCCAGCGCTTGGTGTAGCCTTGGTTACGCCATCTCTTTCCACACACGGACTCACTTTCGTGCACACCGCCACATCATATTAGACCGTAGTACCAGAGCTTCAGCGACAATTGTGTGCTTAGGCGTGCATGCATATTATTGTGTGAGTAGCAGTAATATGTGCTTATTGCTTTATATTATTTGTGTGCTTGTGTGCTTTTGTTTTTGTCGTTTCTTTTGCTTCTTTCTTTGGGCCTTCGGTATTACAAATTTTTCCCCTTATTAAAATTGCTCGTCAACCGACATCGGACACGAAGAATTAGCAAGGAATACATATATTTGGAAACTCAACTAAACAGAATGGAATTATCAGCAGACTGCAGTGAAATTGGAATATCTTGTCTGAATGCGAAAGAAATCTTGGATGGACTGTCAGTGTCAAGTTTGCATCAGTATGGAATTCTCTGCCGACTGCATTGGGATCTGGGAATATCTGATCGTGATACGGATAATCAGGTTTGCTTCAGTGTGCACATTTCATAGCAGAAATGATCAAGAAGATAAGCTTGACAGTATATGGAAGTACATCCCAAGAATCAGATCCGCAACAGTTTGGTCAAAAGCAAGAATCAGTCAGAAAATAAGTCTGCCTCGGGAATCAGATGCTCATGTATATGCGGTCAGCATACCACCAAGATATTACAAGTCACTCGAACACAGATCGGGCAGTCACATGAGGATTATTAAAAGGAAGCCAGCTATACACCGCATTGTGACAAAGAATTATGAAGATTGACGACAACAGTGAGCTCAGTACAAGTACCGGTGAACCTACAAGATGATCCTGATGAGCCCTTGTCTCCTTTTCTCCAGTAACGGCACCACGCCTGTGATCTGTGCCATTTTTAGCTATCCGGGGTGGATGCCGATTTTCATTTCTCTCTTCAACGACTGTCATGAGTTCTGAGCTACTTTTTAGCCGTCTCATATAGCTGTTGAGTTTCTTTCTGTGACAATAGCCCTATAGCTGCTTTAGGCTATTTTAGGGAGCTGCCACTTTCTTCTTATCGACCCGGTCTCATGCACTGAGATACTTTTTAGATGTCCTGAGCCGTGGTTGAGTTATCTCAGTAATGTCCCAGATATGAGTTGTAAAGACCGTTCTGGTGGCTACTGATTTATTTGCCGATTTCTTGCAAGGGTTCGGATGATCATTTCCCTACGGTCAGAACTTGAGAGATGATGAACCTTCCATTCCAATAATGCTACCATATTAGGAAATGACGACAAGAGTACGCATGTCAGAATATTGCCCCCGATAGAAGCTATGGTCACACAGAGAAACACTATGACCCCGCTCCTTCACCCAAGGAAGCATGCAAGAAAGCAGTAATGAAGGAGCAAGACTGAAAATTCTTGCAAGATCGACATGGTGCAGATACCCAGACAGTCTGAGTCAGTATGGATCACCATGGATATCCACCTAAGGGGCCTACTCAATTTTGTCAGGTCAAAGGTCAATTCAACAGTATGACTCCAGCAACTCCGGTGAAGCATCACACAGCCTACTATCCCCATGGACTGACCGACAGAATGAGCAATCAGAATGTGAATAACAGTCTCGAAGCATGTGCCATCAATTATGAGAATCACCAAAGGATAGCTTGGCATGGATAAAATTTTGTCTGTCAGAACCACCATCAGTCAAGTCTGCGGATAATATCATAAAGGTTCGTACCCATTTATACTGGCCAAGTGAAATATTTGGTACAAATCTGATACTCAAGATAGTGGATCGAGTTAAGATGATTCAGAAGCTTCTACGGTGAGTCAGAATCTGTCAGGAAACGGTTATGTCTCAATTCACAGTTTGGAACCCGAAGGACCTGCCTTTAGTGGAGAAACCCAATGCAAGGAGTCGGAGCTTGGGTGTTCATCAGGAAAATCTGGTCACCAATTCATGGAAGATTGTTAGTACAGACACAGCCATCAGAAATCACCCTCGGATTTGTGAGACACACATATATTTCGGTCAGGGTAATCTCAGATAAGTCAGTAGATATGAAAAGAAGTGGAGCCAGTATAAACGTGAATATGTGAGGTAAGATCTATCAGAATGTGGATACAACCTCAGAGACAGTCAGCCAGTCAAATAAAATTTAGTGGGAACAACAATAAAGGAAAAAGGATACCCAAGTTGGAAACGGTTTCCTTAAGGTCAGATATATTCAGACTTGTTCCCTGAGCAACCAAATCTCGAGGACGAGATTTCTTTAAGGGGGTAAGGTTTGTAACAGCCTGATTTTTGTCCCCTTCTTTTTCTTTTGTTTTTCTGAGGTTTTTGCTTGAGTTTTCTTTTTTCGTGGCTTTGTGGTCTGGAAACTGAAGAAGATGCCCTCTTCTTTGCTTCCAGAGTGCCTTGTCATCCCCTATCCAACCATAGACCCTGTCATTTTCATCCTAGCCCAAATCCCAATATTCTTTTTGTTGGGAATATTCCTTTTCTATTAAAAGAATAACTCAATTTGCCCTCGGTTGTGAAGCAACCTATAATTCCCTCACTCCTAAAATTCCCAAATAATTCTCATAAATTGTTTGCGTCATACCTTCCTAAAATATGGCAAAACATTTCATTTGCCATGTTTAGCATCATGCTCAAATAATTCATTTCCTATTCTGTACTAAATGGCACATTGTGAAGCAAGTGCTATTTTACTTTGCCCAATTGACCTCAAACTCCTTGGACACCTTTTCCTGTCCATATCATTGCCACATGCCAAAATGCAACCTCATTTGCCTAGCAGTCATTTAGTTATGATTTTCCAAAGTTTCTGTTTAGAAAGAAACTTTGTGAAGGAGGTACAAGCTAGGCATATCCAAATGAGTTGCACTTTTGCATGATCCTTAATATCATCATATCATAGCCCTCCACCAAAGTAGAGCGCATGTCTTGCGTCCATGTGAGATCATCTTCAATTCTTGTATTCTGTCCAAAATTTCAGTTTGTGAAGCAAGTGTATTTTATCTTGCTCCACTATGGCTGTAAATTTTTCTAGGCCTTCTCTTATCCATATAACATATCTCCACCCAATTTGGCTATATTTCATCTAGCCATTTTCCCTGTAGAATTTCTGCAAGTTTCTGGTCAATGGAAACGTTTGTGAAGGAAGTACCATTTTGGTTTCTCCAAATGGTGTGAAACCTTTTTCAGCATCTTCATATGATCAAATAACTCTGCCTTGCCCAAGTTGAGCTCAAGTTGACACTCCTAGTGAGTGCTTCTTCCTCATTTCCAAATCTGGCCAGTATGACAATTTCTACAGCAAGTGCTATCTAAACTCCTCCTCTTGAGTTTAAACCTTGCCATCCTGACCACCTTAGTGAGTGATAACCCCAGTCAAAGCTCAGCCTTAATCTCCACACGTGTGAGCCACAACAAACTCCAAACACCTTGCTGTTTGATATGTCCATTTTGCATCATGCTTTTATATCAATATTTATTGCATTATGGGCTGTTATTACACATTATATCTCAATACTTATGGCAATTCTCTCTTATTTTACAAGGTTTACCATGAAGAGGGGGAATATCGGCAGCTGGAATTCTGGCTGGAAAAGGAGCAAACGTTGGAAACATATTCTGCACAACTCCAAAAATCCTGAAACTCCATGAAACAACTTTTTAGATTTTATAAGAATTTATGGGCAAAAGAAATAGGCCAGGGGGCCCACACCCTGTCCAGGAGACAGGGGGTGCGCGCCCTTTGTAGGGCGCGACCCCCTATCTCCTGGGCCCCCTGGTGGGCTTCCGACGTCCATCTTCTGCTATATGAAGGGTTTTGTCCTGGAAAAAATCATGGGCAAGCTTACGGGATGAAACTCGGCCGCCACGAGGCGGAACCTCGGCGGAATCAATCTAGGGCTCTGGCGGAGCTATTCTGCCGAGGACACTTCCCTCCGGGAGGGGGGAATCATCACCAACGTCATCACCAACGATTCTCTCATCAAGAGGAGGTCAATCTCCATCAACATCTTCACCAGCACCATCTCCTCTCAAAACACTAGTTCATCTCTTGTATCCAATCTTGTATCAAAACCACAAATTGGTACCTGTGGGTTGCTAGTAGTGTTGATTACTCCTTGTAGTTGATGCTATTTGGTTTACTTGGTGGAAGATCATATGTTCAGATCCTTTATGCATATTATTACTCCTCTGATTATGAACATGAATATGCTTTGTGAGTAGTTACGTTTGTTCCCGAGGACATGGGTCAAGTCTTGCTATTAGTAGTCATGTGAATTTGGTATTCGTTCGATATTTTGATGAGATGTATGTTCTCTTTCCTCTAGTGGTGTTATGTGAACGTCGACTACATGGCACTTCACCATTATTTGGGCCTAGAGGAAGACATAGGGAAGTAATAAGTAGATGATGGGTTGCTAGAGTGACAGAAGCTTAAACCCTAGTTTATGTGTTGCTTCGTTAGGGGTTGATATGGACCCATATGTTTAATGCTGTGGTTAGGTTTACCTTAATACTACTTTTTGTAGTTGCGGATGCTTGCAATAGGGGTTAATCAAAGTGGGATGCTTGTCCATGTTAGGGCAATACCCAAGTGCTGATCCACCCACATATCAAATTATCAAAGTACCGAACGCGAATCTTACGAACGTGATGAAAACTAGCTTGACGATAATTCCCAATGTGACCTCGGGAGCTCCTTCTTCATTATTAGATTTTGTCCAGGCTTATCCTTTGCTACATAAAGGATTGGGCCACCTTGTTGCACTTTATTTACTTTTTGCTTGTTACTATTTATCTTATCACAAAACTATCTATCACCTACTATTTCAATGCTTGCAGAGAAAACCTTACTGAAAACTGCTTATCATTTCCTTCTACTCCTCTTTGGGTTCGACACTCTTACTTATCAAAAGGACTACGATATATCCCCTATACTTGTGGGTCATCAAGACTCTTTTATGGCGCTGTTGCCGGGGAGGTCTTCGCTCAAGTCAAGACATACCAAGTACCCATCACAAACCCATCTCCCTCGCATTTACATTATTTGCCATTTGCCTCTCGTTTTCCTCTCCCCCACTTCACCCTTGCTGTTTTAATCGCGCTCTCTTTCCCAATCTCCTTCTCTCTTTTCCGTTTGCCTTCCCGTTTCCATGGCCGAATCAAAAAGAACTAAGGGTTTTCTCCCGAGCTTTAGTGCCTTGGACAATCCCTTTATCCTCTCTAAGCTCATGAATAATGATGCTATAGAAAGACCCACCGGGGTCACCAATGAGAGCTTAAATAATTTTGATGAGGATGACTCTGGAATTTTTCGCTATTTACTTGATGAGTCTTTAAAAGATGCTTGGGATAGGTTATTAAGGATTCGGGCTAGCTATGTGCCACAATAACAAATTGAAGATTACTTAAAAAAGTTTTTATATTGGCTTGCCCGCTTATTTTAAAAAAGTTTTAGATTCTATTTTTGAAGGAAGTTTCCTTGAAAGGGATGCTGTAGACACTTATGAAAAAATGAAAACCATATTTGGGCATCCTATGAATGATAAGGTTGAATCGACTACTCTCTTGTGCTTTTATCAAAATGAAATTATTAAAGAGATGAAGTCTAGTTTAGAGGCAAACTTCTGTAATGTGCTTAATCTTACCTCTTCCATTAATGGCCATGTGCTTACCTTAAAAAGAAGAATGAATGCTATAGAGAGGAGATCCTCCCCTCCTAGTTCCAAAGATGGCACTCGTTAGATCTATCCTTGCTTTTATGCCTAGCTAGGGGCGTTAAACAATAGCGCTAGTTGGGAGGCAACCCAATTTTTCTTTATGTTTTTTGTTTTTTCTCCTGTTTAGTAATAAATCTTGCATCTACCTTCTATTTATATGTGTTTTTATCTTTTAATTAGTGTTTGTGCCAAGTAGAACCTATAGGATAACCTACGATGATAGTTGATTCGATTTTGCTGAAAAACAGAAACTTTGCACGCACTAATATAATTTTGTTAAATCACAGGAACGTGTTTTTGCATTGATTCTTTTTGATGATGTTCAATAAACAAAGTTTCAAGGACTTCCTATTTTGGTAGGATTTTTATAGTTCCAGAAGTTTGCGTTAGTTACAGATTGCTATAGACTGTTCTGTTTTTGACAGATTCTGTTTTTCGTGTGTTGTTTGCTTATTTCAATGCATCTATGGCTAGTAATTCAGTCTATGAACCATAAAGAAGTTGGAATACAGTAGTTTTAACACCAATATAAATAAAGAATGAGTTCATTGCAGTACCTTATGTGGTGGTTTTGTTTTCTTTCACTAACGGAGCTTATAAGATTTCCTGTTGAGTTTTGTGTTGTGAACTTTTCAAGTTTTGGGTAAAGCTTTTATGGACTATGGAATAAGGAGTGGAAAGAGCCTAATATTGGGGATGCTTATAGCACCCCAATATATTCAAGGATAGCCAAAAGCCTAAGCTTGGGGATGCCCGGGAAGGCATCCCCTCTTTCGTCTTCGTTCATTGGTAACTTTACTTGGAGCTATATTTTTATTCGCCACATGATATGTGTTTTGCTTGGAGCGTCATGTATTATATTAGTCTTTGGTTTTTAGTTTACCACAATCATCCTTGCTGTACACACCTTTTTGGAGAAGCCTATTTGATTAGAATTTGCTAGAATACTCTATGTGCCTATTTGATAGTTTTGGCTCTAGTGCTTCACTTATATCTTTTAGAGCACGGTGGTGTCTTAATTTTGAAGAAATTGCTAGTCTCTCATGCTTCACTTATATTATTTTGAGAGTCTTTTAGAACAGCATGGTATTTGCTATGATCATAAAGTTGGTCCTAGAATGATGAGCATCCAAGTTGGGTATAATAAAAACTATCATAGAAAGTGAATTGGATGATATGATCAATTTGATGCTTGATAATTGTTTCGAGATATGGAGGTAGTGATATTAAAGTCATGCTAGTTGGGTGATTATGAATTTAAAGAATGCTTGTGTTGAAGTTTGTGATTCCCATAGCATGCACGTATGGTGAACCGCTTTGTGATGAAGTTTGGAGCACAATTTTATTTATTGATTGTCTTCCTTATGAGTGGCGGTCGGGGACGAGCGATGGTCTTTTCCTACCAATCTATCCCCCTAGGAGCATGCCTGTAGTGCTTTGGTTTTTGATGACTTCTAAATTTTTGCAACAAGTATATGAGTTCTTTTGATTAATGTTGAGTCCATGATTATACGCACTCTTTCACCCTTCCACCATTGCTAGCCTCTCTTGTACCGCGCAACTTTCGCCGGTACCTGTTATGGCATTTCCATAGCCATTCCAAGATATATTGCCATGCACCTTTCCACTGTTTCGTTCATATGACACACATTACTTTTGTCATATTGCTTTTTGCATGATCATGTAGTTGACATTGTATTTGTAGCAAGGCCACTTTCATAATTTTCATACATGTCGCTCTTGATTCATTGCATATCCCGGTACACCTCTGGAGGCATTCATATAGAGTCATATCTTGTTCTAGCTTTGAGTTGTAAATCCATAAAAGTGTGATGATCTTCATTATTAGAGCATTTTCCTAGTGAGGAAAGGATGATGAAGACTATGATTCCCCCACAAGTCGGGATGAGACTTCGGACTTTACAAAAAAAGAGAAAAAAAGAGAAAGGCCAAAAAGAAAAAAAGAAAGGGCAAAGAAAAAAAGAAAAATAAAATGAGAGAAAAAGAGAGAAGGGACAATGCTACTATCTCTTTTTCCACACTTGTGCTTCGAAATAGCACCATGATCTTCATGATAGAGAGTCTCATATGTTGTCACTTTCATATACTAGTGGGAATTTTTCATTATAGAACTTGGCTTGTATATTCCAATGATGGGCTTCCTCAAAGTGCCCTAGGTCTTCGTGAGCAAGCAAGTTGGATGCACCACACTTAGTTTCTTTTGTTGAGCTTTCATATATTTATAGCTCTAGTGCATCCGTTGCATGGCAATCCCTACTCACTCACATTGATATCTATTAATGGGCATCTCCATAGCCCGTTGATACGCCTAGTGGATGTGAGACTATCTTCTCCTTTTTTGTCTTCTCCACAACCACCCTTCTATTCCACATATAGTGCTATGTCCATGGCTCACGCTCATGTATTGCATGAAAGTTGAAAAAGTTTTAGATTATTAAAGTATGAAACAATTGCTTGGCTTGTCATCGGGGTTGTGCATGATTAAATACTTTGTGTGATGAAGATAGAGCATAGACAGACTATATGATTTTGTAGGGATAACTTTCTTTAGCCATGTTATTTTGAGAAGACATGATTACTTTGATTAGTATGCTTCAAGTATTACTATTTCTTATGTCAATATGAACTTTTATTTTGTATTCATTTGGATCTGAACATTCATGCCACAATAAAGAAAATTACATTATGAATTATGCTAGGTAGCATTCCACATCAAAAATTCTCTTTTATCATTTACCTACTCGAGGACGAGCAGGAATTAAGCTTGGGGATGCTTGATACGTCTCCAACGTATCTATAATTTTTGATTGTTCCATGCTATTATATTACCCCTTTTGGATGTTTATGGGCTTTATTTTACACATTTATATCATTTTTGGGACTAACCTACTAACCGGAGGCCCAGCCCATATTGCTGTTTTTTTGCCTATTTCAGTATTTCGAAGAAAAGGAATATCAAACGGAGTCCAAACGGAATGAAACCTTCGGGAGCGTGATTTTTGGAACGAACATGATCCGGAGAGCTTGGAGTGCAAGTCAAGAAGCTTCCGAGGGCCCCACGAGATAGGGGGCCGCCCCCTGTAGGGTGCGCCACCTGTCTCGTGGGCCCCTCGGGCGGCCGCCGATGTACTTCTTCATCCTATATATACCTACGTACCCCGAAAACATCCAGGAGCACCACGAAACACAATTTCCACCACCGTAACCTTCTGTATCCGTGAGATCCCATCTTGGAGCCTTAGCCGGCACTCTGCCGGAGGGGGAATCAACCACGGAGGTGTTGGAAATATGCCCTAGAGGCAATAATAAAATGGTTATTATTATATTTCCTTGTTCATGATAATTGTCTATTGTTCATGCTATAATTGTGTTATCTGGAAATCGTAATACATGTGTGAATACATAGACCACAACATGTCCCTAGTGAGCGTCTAGTTGACTAGCTCGTTTATCAATGGATGGTTACGGTTTCCTGACCATAGACTTTGGATGTCGTTGATAATGGGATCACATCATTGGGAGAATGATGTGATGGACAAGACCCAATCCTAAGCATAGCTCAAGATCGTGTAGTTCATTTGCTAGAGCTTTTCTAATGTCAAGTATCATTTCCTTAGACCATGAGATCGTGTAATTCCCGGATACCGTAAGAGTGCTTTAGGTGTACCAAACGTCACAACATAACTGGGTGGCTATAAAGGTATACTACAGGTATCTCCGAAAGTGTCTGTTGGGTTGACACGAATCGAGACTGGGATTTGTCACTCCGTATGACGGAGAAGTATCTCTGGGCCCACTCGGTAATGCATCATCATAATGAGCTCAATGTGACCAAGTGGTTGGTCAGGGGATCATGCATTGCGGTACGAGTAAAGTGACTTGCCGGTAACGAGATTGAACGAGGTATTGGGATACCGACGATCGCATCTCGGGCAAGTAACGTACCGATTGACAAAGGGAATTGTATACGGGATTAGTTGAATCCTCAACATCGTGGTTCATTCGATGAGATCATCGTGGAACATGTGGGAGCCAACATGGGTATCCAGATCCCGCTGTTGGTTACTGGCCGGAGAGTCGTCTCGGTCATGTCTGCGTGTCTCCCGAACCCGTAGGGTCTACACGCTTAAGGTTCGGTGATGCTAGGGTTGTAGAGATATTAGTATGCGGTAACCCGAAAGTTGTTCGGAGTCCCGGATGAGATCCTGGACGTCACGAGGAGTTCCGGAATGGTCCGGAGGTGAATATTTATATATAGGAAGTCCAGTTTCGGCCACCGGGAAAGTTTCGGGTGTCACCGGTATTGTACCGGGACCACCGGAAGGGTCCCGGGGGTCCATCGGCTGGGCCACCTATCCCGGAGGGCCACATGGGCTGAAGTGGGAAGGGAACCAGTCCCTGGTGGGCTGGTGCACCCCCCTTAGGCCTCCCCTGTGCCTAGGGTTGGAAACCTTAGGGGTGGGGGGGCGCCCCACTTGGCTTGGGGGGCAAGTCCCCCCTTGGCCGCCGCCCACCCCTTGAGATGGGATCTCTAGGGGGCCGGCGCCCCCCCCCATGGCCCCTATATAAAGAGGGGGGAGGGAGGGTTGCGCACCGATGGACCTGGCGCCTTCCTCTCCCTCTGTAACACCTCTCCCTCTCGCTGAGCTTGGCGAAGCCCTGCCGAGATCACTGCAGCTTCCACCACCAGGCCGTCGAGCTGTTGGATCTCCATCAACCTCTCCCTCCCCCTTGCTGGATCAAGAAGGAGGAGACGTCTTCGCCAACCGTACGTGTGTTGAACGCAGAAATGCCATCCGTTCGGCACTAGGATCATCGGTGATTTGGATCACGACGAGTACGACTCCATCAACCCTGTTCTCTTGAACGCTTCCGCTCGCAATCTACAAGGGTATGTAGATGCACTCATATCTCTCGTTGCTAGATGACTCCATAAATTGATCTTGGTGATGCGTAGAAAATTTTTATTTTCTGCTACGTTCCCCAACAGTGGCATCAGAGCTAGGTCTATGCGTAGTTTCTTTGCACGAGTAGAACACAAGATTGTTGTGGGCGTTGGTTTTGTCAATTTTCTTGCCACTACTAGTCTTATCTTGTTTCGGCGGCATCGTGGGATGAAGCGGCCCAGACCGACCTTACACGTACGCTTACGTGAGACAGGTTCCACCGACTGACATGCACTAGTTGCATAAGGTGGCTAGCGGGGGTCTGTCTCTCCCACTTTAGTCGGATCGGATTCAATGAAAAGGGTCCTTATGAAGGGTAAATAGAAATTGGCATATCACATTGTGGTTTTGGCGTAGGTAAGAAACATTCTTGCTAGAACCCTATAGCAGCCACGAAAAAAACATGCAGCAACAATTAGAGGACGTCTAACTTGTTTTTGCAGCATATGCCTTGTGATGTGATATGGCCAAAAAGGATGTGATGAATGAAATATATGTGATGTATGAGATTGATCATGTTCTTGTAATAGGAATCACGACTTGCATGTCGATGAGTATGACAACCGGCAGGAGCCATAGGAGTTGTCTTTATTTTTTGTATGACCTGCGTGTCATGGAATAACGCCATGTAATTACTTTGCTTTATTGCTAAACACGTTAGCCACAGAAGTAGAAGTAATCGTTGGCTTGACAACTTCATGAAGACACGATGATGGAGATCATGGTGTCATGCTGGTGATGATGATGTTCATGGCACCCCGAAGATGGAGATCAAAAGGAGAAAAATGATATTGGCCATATCATGTCACTATTTGATTGCATGTGATGTTTATCATGTTTTGCTTCTTATTTGCTTAGTACGATGGTAGTAAATAAGATGATCCCTCATAATAATTTCAAGAAAGTGTTCCCCCTAACTATGTGCCGTTGCGAAAGTTCGTTGTCTCAAAGCACCACGTGATGATCGGGTGTGATAGATTCTAACGTTCACATACAACGGGTGTAAGCCAGATTTACACATGCAAAACACTTAGGTTGACTTGACGAGCCTAGCATGTACAGACATGGCCTCAGAACACAAGAGACCGAAGGTCGAACATGAGTCGTATAGAAGATACGATCAACATGAAGATGTTCACCAATGATGACTAGTCTGTCTCACGTGATGATCGGACACGGCCTAGTTGACTCGGATCATGGATCACTTAGATGACTAGAGGGATGTCTATCTGAGTGGGAGTTCATTATATAATTTGATTAGATGAACTTAATTATCATGAACTTAGCCTAAAATCTTTGCAATATGTCTTGTAGATCAAATGGCCCATGCTAATGTTGCCCTCAACTTCAACGCGTTCCTAGAGAAAACCAAGCGGAAAGACGATGGCAGGAACTATATGGACTGGGTCCGGAACTTGAGGATCATCCTCATAGCTACCAAGAAAGCATATGTCCTAGATGCACCGCTAGGTGAAGCACCTGCTTTCCCAAAGACTCAAGACGTTATGAACGCTTTGGTAGTCGCAGAGTGATGATTACTCCTGGTTCAAGGCGGCATGCTTTATAGCTTAGAACCGGGCTCCAAAAGCGTTTTGAGCAGCACGGAGCATATGAGATGTTCCAAGAGCTGAAAATGGTTTTCCAAGCTCACGCCGGGTCGAGAGATATGAAGTCTCGACAAGTTCTACAGCTTGTAAGATGGAGGAGAATGGTTCACAACAGCACATACTCAAAATGTCCGGGTTGCACAACCGCTTATCTCAACTGGAGTTAATCTCCCGGATGACGCGATGGTCGACAGAATCCTCCATCGCTCCCACCTAGCTACAAGAGCTTTGTGATGAACTTCAATATGCAGGGGATGGTGAAAACCATTCCTGAGGTATATTCAATGTTGAAATCAGCGGAGGTGGAGATCAAAAAGGAAGATCAAGTGTTGATGGTCAATAAAACCACTAGTTTCAAGAAAGGCAAGGGTAAGAAGAAGTTCAAGAAGGACGGCAAGGGAGTTGCCGCGCCCGGTAAGCCAGTTGCCGGGAAGAAGCCAAAGCATGGACCCAAACCTGAGACTGAGTGCTTTTATTGCAAGGGAAGCGGACACTGGAAGCGGAACTGCCCCAAGTACTTAGCGGACAAGAAGGCCGGCAACACCAAAGGTATATGTGATATACATGTAATTGAACTCGTAGTAGATCCTGGGTATTTGATACCGGTGCGGTTGCTCATATTTGTAACTCAAAACAGGAGCTACGGAATAAGTGGAGACTGGCGAAGGACGAGGTGACGATGCACGTCGGAAATGGTTCCAAGGTCGATGTGATCGCCGTCGGCACGCTACCTCTACATTTACCTACGGGATTAGTTTTAAACCTCAATAATTGTTATTTAGTGCCAGCTTTGAGCATGAACATTGTATCTGGATCTCGTTTAATACGAGATGGCTACTCATTTAAATCCAAGAATAATGGTTCTATTTATATGAGAGATATGTTTTATGGTCATGCCCCGCTGGTCAATGGTTTATTCTTAATGAATCTCGAACGTGATGTTACACATATTCATAGTGTGAATACCAAAAGATGTAAGGTTGATAACGATAGTCCCACATACTTGTGGCACTGCCGCCTTGGTCACATTGGTGTCAAACGCATGAAGAAGCTCCATGCTGATGGACTTTTAGAGTCTCTTGATTACGAATCATTTGACACATGTGAACCATGCCTCATGGGCAAAATGACCAAGACTCCGTTCTCCGGAATAATGGAGCGAGCAACCAACTTATTGGAAATCATACATACTGATGTGTGCGGTCCAATGAGCATTGAGGCTCACGGAGGCTATCGTTATGTTCTCACTCTCACTGATGACTTAAGTAGATATGGGTATGTCTACTTGATGAAACACAAGTCTGAGACCTTTGAAAAGTTCAAGGAATTTCAGAATGAGGTAGAGAATCAACGTGACAGAAAAATAAAGTTCTTACGATCAGATCGTGGGGGAGAATATTTAAGTCACAAATTTGGTACGCACTAAAGGAAATGTGGAATCGTTTCACAACTCACGCTGCCTGGAACACCTCAGCGTAACGGTGTGTCCGAATGTCGTAATCGCACTTTGTTGGATATGGTGCGATCTATAATGTCACTCACCGATTTACCGCTATCATTTTGGGGATACGCTGTAGAGACAGCTACATTCACTTTAAATAAGGCACCATCTAAATCCGTTGAGACGACACCGTATGAATTATGGTTTGGGAAGAAACCTAAGCTGTCATTTGTAAAAGTTTGGGGATGCGATGCTTATGTCAAGAAACTTCAACCTAAAAAGCTCGAACCCAAGTCGGAAAAATGCATCTTCATAGGATACCCTAAGGAAACCATTGGGTATACCTTCTACCTTATAATCAAAGGCAAGATCTTTGTTGCCAAGAATGTGTCTGTCGGTGTCAAAATCGGCGGATCTCGGGTAGGGGGTCCCGAACTGTGCGTCTAGGCGGATGGTAACAAGAGACGAGGGACACAATGTTTTTACCCAGGTTCGGGCCCTCTCGATGGAGGTAAAACCCTACGTCCTGCTTGATTAATATTGATGATATGGGTAGTACAAGAGTAGATCTACCACGAGATCAAGGAGGCTAAACCCTAGAAGCTAGCCTATGGTATGATTGTTGTAATGTATGTTGTCCTACGGACTAAAGCCCTCCGGTTTATATAGACACCGGAGAGGGCTAGGGTTACACAGTCGGTTACAATGGTAGGAGATCTACATATCCATATCGCCAAGCTTGCCTTCCACACCAAGGAAAGTACCTTCCTGGACACGAGCCGAGTCTTCAATCTTCTATCTTCGTAGTCTTGGAGTCCGGCGGATAATGATAGTCCGCTGTCCTAACACCCCTAGTCCAGACTCCTCAAGAGTAGCCCTGAACCAGTCTTCAATGACGATAAGTCCGGCGTGCATAATGTTCGGCATTGCAAGGCGGGTTCCTCCCTTGAATAATCCAGAGAAGATCATGAACACCAAGATAGTGTCCGGATCTGCAAAAATAATTTCCACATTCTACTGTAGAGAGAATAAAACATATACACTAGCTCAATTTGCTGACGTATTATGCGGCGTGACATCACACCGCTACCAAGCCTTCGTTTGAATCGTTTTTTATTACCATACCTCAGCACGTTTAGCGAGGCGGTTTCCCTGGCACGTCTTGTCGAAGCAGAGATCGTGTTCCCCTTATTCCGGGATTCTCATCAATACGGACGTGGGTAACCCAACCGCGCCATTGATGGTGGCGCTTGGGAGATAAGCGAGTTTTACCAGGCTGTTGGGGGACGCATAGTTTAGTCTGCCTACATATACGGGATAAGGATTCACCTTCTCACCTACGCCTTCTTCCTCCTTTGCTCATCCATCTCCGCGCCCTCAAGATCCAACGCCCAAGCTTGCGCATCTCGCCTCGACCTTCTCCGAATATGTCCGGAGCGGGAGGTAAATTGTTAGCCTCCACCGTCAAGGAGGAGGACATCACCAAGCTGCGCGACGCCGGATACCTTTCCAGCGATATCGCGCATCGGCTGCCCGACGAGGGGCAGCTCATCCCCACCCCTGGGCCTCATGAGAGGGTCGTCTTCCTCCCCCACTTCCTCCGCGGACTGGGCTTTCCGCTCCATCCATTTGTCCGGGGGCTCATGTTCTACTACGGCCTGGATTTCCACGATCTGGCGCCGAACTTCATCCTCAACATCTCGGCGTTTATCGTCGTGTGTGAGGCCTTCCTTTGCATCCAGCCCCACTTCGGCCTGTGGCTCAAGACCTTCAACGTCAATGAAAGCACATTTGCTCCCTAGGTGGTTTTGGTAATTAATGACAACATACTTTGTGGTTGGACTAATACTTTTATCAAGTATGTTTCAGGAAAGTCAATCACTCGCATGGCAAAAGGATCAAGAGGTGAACCCCTAGGATGCTAAAGAAAGGATTGGCAAGTGCTCAAGACTCTATTTTTGGTTTAGTGATCCAAGATCACATTGAGTCCATAGGAAAGCCAATACTATTAAAAGGGGATGAGGTTATGATGATGATCTGGTTGCTCAAAGTGCTTAGTGATTTATCTCTCAAACTATCGCAATCTTTCATTCCAACATATACTCATAAGTAATCTCGGTCCCACCGATTCCATAAACTCACCACACCGAGATGAACCACCTCAGCCATATAGCCAAACCCTAGAATTTTGGATTTTCCGATTCCAAACTCGGTCTTACCGAAATTGGTGTTGCCAATATACAGAACATTCAGACTCAAATCGGTGTCACCGAGATGAGAAAGTCGGTCCCACCGAGAATGGCAAACCCTAGACTTTGGAAGAATCGGACTAACCGAGATTGTATTTTTGGTCCCATCGAAAATCCCAACGTTCACAAGATTTGAACTTTCGGTCTCACCGAGTTGTCAACTTCGGTCTGATCGAGATTGGTCAAATGTGTGTAACGGTTGGATTTTGTGTGGAGGCTATAAATACCCTCCACCTCCTCTTCATTCGTGGAGAGAGCCATCGAAAGAACTACCACTCCTACCTTACATTTCGAGAAGAAAACTACCTACCCTTGTGTTGAGATCAAGTTGCTCCACTCCCACCATATGAAACTTGATTTCTAGCCTTCCCAAGTTGCTTTCCACTCAATCCTTTCTTCCACCACAGCCATATCGGTGAGGAGAGTTGAGTGTTGGGGAGATTATCATTTGAAGCACAAGAGCAAGGAGTTCATCATCACCAACACCATCTATTACCTTTTGGAGGGTGGTGCCTCCTAGATTGGTTAGGTGTCACTTGGGAGCCTCCACAAGATGTGGAGTTGAACCAAGAAGTTTGTAAGGGCAAGGAGATCGCCTACTTCGTGAAGATCTACCCCGAGTAAGGCTAGTCCTCCGTGGACGTAGGCCATGATGGCATAGACAAGGTTGCTTCTTCGTGGACCCTTCGTGGGTGGAGCCCTCCGTGGACTCTCGCAGCCGCTACCCTCCGTGGGTTGAAGTCTCCATCAACGTGGATTGACGATAGCACCACCTATCGGAACCACGAGAAAAATCTCCGTGTCTTCAAATTGCGTTTGCTCTTCACAATCTCTCCCTTACTACTTGTGCAATTTACTTTCCGCTGCCCATACTCTAGAATTGCATGTGTAGTATGTTGCTTGACTTGTTTGCATGTTACTTGACTTGATCATCATTGTAAACTTGCTAAAAACTTGTCCTAATCAAAAGGCTAAATTTTTATCTTGTCAAGTTGTCTAATCACCCCCCCTCTAGACACTCTTGCCTTCAACGATCCTACAGTCAAGCCGAAGGTTGTGAAGGGCACGCAAGCGGAATGCGGAGGCGCCATGTTGGGCAAACTGCCCAACGTCCCTTGGCTGGAAGGGACCTTCGTGGACTCCGTCAAGGGGTGGCAATCGGGGTGGTTCTATATCACCGAGCCGCGCAAGCCCACATGGGCGGCGGCCCACGAGTTTAGATCTGGAATCCCCACGCAGCTCACCTCCTGGAAAGAGAAGGGCTTGCAGTGGGGTAGTCCGGTGGAGGTGACGGGACTCAGAGCCTGCATCAAGAAGATGGTGAGCGAGAGGCTCCGGCTTGTCGACGTGGTCCAAGTCATGCTCCTCCGGCGGATTCTCCCATGCCAAGAACGGGCATTCAATTTGTGGGAGTTCAATCCGGAACAGCACCAGGCGCTGAGCGGGCTCTTCGGTACAACATACGAAGGTGCCTGGAGGGTGCTATTCAAGGGCGCCGAAGCCCCCGCATCCGAGACAAGAGATCGCGGATTCAGCGCGCAGCATCCAACTGACGCGGTAAGTGATTCAACCCCATTACGGGACACTTGTGATAATTAAATTAGCTTTTAGTGGGATTTCATTCTGCCATTTCCTTCGACAGAATGGATGGAGAAAGCTGCTGCTTATCAGCCCGGCTCCCATGCCGAAGACCCAAGTGAACGCCCGCATAACAGGGGTTGTTGGTTCCGCACCGCACGTGGTGCCGGAGAAGAAGGCCAAGAGGTGGCCACGGGACTCGAAAGAGTTCCGAATCAAAGGCCCGACGACGACGAGGACTCCTCCTCAAGACGAGGAGGAGGAGTATTCTCTCCGGAGGAGGAGAGAAGAAAGGAAGGCTTCCCCAACCGGGAGGCCAAGGGTCCAAGAGGGGAGAACTATCCCCGGACAGTTTCGCCAACATCGACATTGGCGAGGATGAGTGGCCTCAAGGGCCAAAGCGTCCGCAGATCGTAAGTATTCGGATCATTTATATGACGTATATTGTATGTCATGCAGTGTCCTTCTAACGGCGCATTCTGCCCGTAGTCCGGCCGTTGACGACCTCCCCGACTCGATGAGCGGGTCATTGGCCTCGTCGGATGTAAATTCCATCCCGACTGCCTCTACCCCACGCGTCGACGAGGACGCCGAGGTGGGATCCCACAGAGGGACCCATCAGGAGGAGGCTCCGGAGGTGCCGTCAGGCAGCCTCCCGGACTTCGTGCCGGACTCTACACCGGAACCCGCAGTGGCTCCAGAGTCCGGCAAGCGGCCCCTTCGAAAGAAGGGCAGGACCACGACGCCGGCGGCCTCCGTCCATCCGGAGGCGCCGGATAACCTGTTGGGGGCGCTTAAAGGCGCTTCCATCGAGGAAGAACACCGCACTGTCATGAGTGCGGTGATTGAGAATGTTCAGCTCGCCAAAAGCGGGCTGACCGAAGCCTGCAGCAGCCTTCTAACAGGCTTTGAGGTAAGAAGTTAAAATTGTGTAATGTAATACCTCATAGACAGCAGCCCCTGATGCTTAGTTCGGTGTTCGGAAGGAAAAGCCGGACTAAGGATCTAACAAGATATACGCAGGGTTACTAAAAATATGTCAATATGGGTTTGTAGGCTGCGCTGCTGACCTCTGTCGCATTAACGGCGGAGGTCGAGGTGCTGAAGAAGGATCTCGAGCGGTCCGAGCAAGAGCTCGGCCATGCAAAGAAGCAGCTCGAGGAGAAAGAAGGTGAGTAACACCTCTTTGAATAAGGACCTTACAGAAAAGGATTTTGGTTGCAAACAAAATTAACAAGGATAATATGTGTATTGCAGGGGCCACTAAGGAGGTGGCAGCCCTGAAGGATGCCGTGTCCGCGGCCCAACGCAATGCGGCCACGGAACGGGCTGAGCGAGAAAAGCAAGTGGCGCCGGTGGCGGAAGTTCGGCAAGAGCTCCGTGCTCTCATGGAAAAGCATGAGAGTTTGGGCGTGACTCCAAGACTCGAGAGTCGAGCTTGCCTCGCTCTTGAAAGTGCCAAGTCCGCCAAGGTCGGGCCTGAAGGCCCTTCAAGAGGTCGAGGATATAAAGAAGATAGCTGCGGTAAGGCATTTTTCATGCAAAGCAAGCATGTTAATGTGAATTACGGATACTTACCCGGTCGGAGCTCTCGTATGCGTTTGCAGATCTGCCGCAAAGGCGTCGATGCCGCCGCATTCTATCGTGGCGAGGAGGGGAGCTCGACGGAGATGGTCTTTTGGTCTCAGTACGCTGAGGCCGGCCATCCGGTGCCCCCAAGCGACCAGCTGAAGCAGCTAGTCGAACTCCACAAGGTAGCTGAGGAGGCCATGAAGGGTCTCATAGTCCGGCTGTGGCCTGGACAGGCCATGCCTGGCAGCTACTTTGGCCTCGTGCGGCGGCTGGTTGATGCGTTCCCCAGGCTTGATGTGGTCAAGCGCTCCGCCTGTATCGAAGGCGCTCGTCGGGCCCTTGCCCGCATAAAGGTGCAATGGGGCAAGCTGGATGCGGAGAAGCTTCTCACGGACCCACCGCCGCCGGGCAAGGAGCATCGCACGCCGGAGCGGTATTATAAAGTTGTCCTGAAGGGAGCCTGCGATATTGCAGATGAGTGCTCCCGAAATGTAATTTTTGAGTAAACTCACTGTATGGTTTATCCTGTGCGCTGAAAACTTCTTTCATATGCGCCATGAGCAACGCTTGTTTAATTTAAAATATTACCTTCTGTGCGGCCGTTTGTTAAATCTGAGAGATGGCAAGTCATGGCTTCAGCCCCCAAGCCACGAGTGCTGGGGTGTTCGGTTATAAACTTGAGCACTCTTGTTCCCATTTTTGGGTCCATCTAGGGAGGCGCTCAACACGGCGAACAAGGCGACCGGACTTATAATGCTTGAACACTCTCACTTAGCCATAGAATTCTATAATTTTAAATTTCGCAAAGCCCCGGTATTCGAAAGACCGAATCCGGGCGCTATCCACGCCTTCGCTTGATATCATCCGAACTTCGCTCGGCGGCACGAGTCTTTAAGGACCCGAAGAACTCGCCGAACAACGACCATCTCTCGCCTTATCATGCCGCCGTTTTAGCTTTCTCCACTAAGGCGTTAACCTGCTCAACCGAGGCGCAATCGCAGTGGTTCTCCCATACCTTAGCCGACGGAACGGAACGTAAGGCACCAAAACATGGGAGCCGGGCAAACCCAACTATTGACCCAAGACATGATTCGGAGCCGATTCATATAATGCTATAAGTTCAGGGTGCCGTACTTGTGAAAGTGTTCGGACTTTATCACACCATAAATTGGGGAACAGAATCCCCTGGCGTATTCGGCCGTACCAAAATATACGGGTGCAAGATGTCATGTAATAAACATATACATAAAAGGTAATGCAACTGTAAAATAAAAAGGGCGCTGCATTATATATGAAAGAAAGTCTGCTAATAAAGCGGACCGATACAGATAGTGCGGTAAGCAAGGGATTTTGACTCAACAAACATGTCCCCCTCCGGGGGTGAGCTGTGGACTTGGTGTATATGATCGAATTTAATGTTCGTAATGGAGACCACCTGAGAGTTCGTCGCGGCCTTCTTTAGTCCCTGACTATTGCATCATGAGTTCGGCAGGTTATCCACCGGACAGGGCTTCTGTTTAACGGAGTCCTGTGTACACAAAGTAGTAGAGTAAAAAAAGGAAAAGAAAAGGGGGGGCACCCTTGCGAGCCCCTGGTGTGGTCGAGCCGCACTCTGGGTCCATTGTGATCGTGCCCCTTTCCCTGCGCCCATGGTATCTCCAAAGCGTAAAGATGTACGCGGAGTGTTATTCTTGCGATCATGCGCGGGCGAGGGTTGGGGCCGCATTGCTACGCATGCTCTTGGTTGGCATTGCTCCGGGCGCGCTTTGCTGTGTCCGGCCTTTTAGCTGCCGGACTTGAGAATTGCCTTAAGAGGCTGCTCTGTACTTCTGCCGCGAGAGCCGCTGTATGTTCCTCCGTTCGGAGGGAGCGTTCCGTGTTCCCATTGACCGTGATGACTCCACGAGGGCCTGGCATCTTGAGCTTTAGGTATGCATAATGCAGCACCGCATTGAATTTCGCAAACGCGGTTCGTCCGAGCAGGCCGTGATAGCCGCTGCGGAACGGGACTATGTCGAAGATTAACTCTTCGCCCGAAATTGTCCGGGATTCAAGACCACTTCCACCGTGGTCGAGCCTCGCATAGCTTGGCTTCCACTCTGGATGACACCTTTAAAGGTTGTCTTTATAGGTTTAATCTGGATGGGTCTATGCCCATTTTGGCGACCGTATCCCGATAAAGCAGGTTCAAAGTTGCCGCCGCTGTCCATCAGACTCTTGTGAGTGAAATCCATCGACGATTGGGTCTAAGACCAATGCGCGAATCCGCCATGGCGATGCTGGTCGGATGGTCTCTTCGATCGAAAGTGATCGGACAAAAGGACCATGGATTGAACTTTGGGGCGATCGCTCCATCGCATAGACGCCCCAGAGTCGCGCTTCCTCTCCCTCTTGGGTATATGGGTCGCGATATCATATTCACCGTCCGCACTTGTGGGGAAAACCTTCATCCTCTATTGTTCGGGGCCGGGTCTCTTCCTCGCCGCTTATTTAGCCCCTTGTCATTGTTTTCGACAATTAACTTGCCGGCCTGCTTGAACACCCAACAATCTCTATTGGTGTGGTTAGCTGGCTTTTCAGAGGTGCCGTATCCGCATAAGCGGTCGAGTATTCGGTCCAAATTGGGCCGGACCGGAGTGGTTCTTTTGAATGGCTTCTTCCGCGACCGGTTTGAGCCTCGGAATCCGCATTGACCGCCAGATCCTCCTTATCGCCGCCGCACGCGGCGCTTTGTTTTTGATTCGACGTGACCGCCATTGCTGTCCTTAGTATCCGGACTGCCAGAATTTTTACGGAGATTGTTGCTTCGGCCAGCTAGCTGTCCTCTCCCGCACAAAAGCGGTCATTAATGATGTGAGGGCTGCCATGGATTTCGGCTTTTCCTGCCCCAGGTGCCGGGCTAGCCATTCGTCCCGGATGTTATGTTTGAAGGCTGCAAGGGCCTCCGCATCCGGACAGTCGACGATTTGGTTTTTCTTTGTCAAGAACCGTGTCTAGAATTGTCTGGCCGATTCGTCTGGCTGCTGAATGATGTGGCTTAGGTCATCGGCGTCTGGTGGTCGCACATATGTGCCTTGCAAGTTGTCGAGGAATGCGGCTTCTAGGTCCTCCCAGCACCCAATTGACTCTGCCGGCAAGCTATTTAGCCAATGCCGGGCTGGTCCTTTAAGCTTGAGTGGGAGGTATTTGATGGCATGGAGATCATCACCGCGGGCCATGTGAATGTGGAGAAGATAGTCTTTGATCCAAACCGCGGGGTCTGTTGTGCCATCGTAAGATTCGATGTTTACGGGTTTAAACCCTTCGGGGATCTGATGATCCATAACTTCGTCAGTGAAGCATAGAGGGTGTGCGGCGCCCCTATATTGGGCGATATCGTGACGCAGCTCGTGAGAGCGCTGTCTACTGTGTTCGGCCCGGCCGGGATTGTTATGTCCGGCGCGACGGTATTCGTCATGGGTAGTGGGGCGCCCACGTGATCCGTAGATGGATCTGGATTGTCTTGCCTTGTCCTCCAATAAATCTCGCAAGTCCGGTGCGTTCCCTCTTGGTTTCGTACTCTTGGAGCGATGCCGGGGTACAGATTTAGCTGGGGGCCTGGATGCCTCTCTGTCACGACCACGGGGTGGTCGATCAGCCATGTCGTGCGCTGGTGATGAAGGTATGTATGCTTCCTCCTCTAATCGGGGGAGCAGCTTGCGTCTTGAGTAACTTTTGGAGGGGCGTTCGAGTTTATACTCTTCGGCCGCGAGGACCTCGGTCCATCGATCGGCCAGCAGATCTTGATCAGCTTGGAGCTGTTGCTGCTTTTTCTTTAGGCTATTCGATGTGGCTATGAGCCTGCGCTTGAAGCGCTCTTGTTCGACGGATCCTCGTGTGCATTTAATTCATCATCGTTGAGGCTTGCTTCGTCTTCGGAGGAGGCATATAGTTATCATCCTCAACCCTTCATCCGCCGCCTGTCGTGAGGGCTTGCTTCTACGCCCTCCTGCGCTGAGTCTTCTTTGGAGGGATTGTCTTCGCACTCTCCGGAGTGTTATTGTCTCTGTGCCGGAATCTCCATTCTTGCTGTGGCGGATTTAGAGCGCGCCACGACGCCGGTGTTTGGGCTGCTTTTTAGAGAATTGCTCACGCTTCTTCGCCATCCCCATCTTTTGGGGTGTCCACCATGTATACATCATATGACGAGGTGGCCTTCCAGTGCCCTGTAGGCGCTGGTTCCTATTCGTCTCCACCATCGTCGTCCATAGCGTCGATGTCTTCGGAGTCGTAGTCTAGCATGTCGGTTAAATCCTCGACAGTTGGTACAAAGTGGGTGGTGGGTGGGCTCTGAATTTCTTCATCGTCTGAACTCCAACCGTCCTGGCCATAGTCCGGCCAGGATTCTCCTGATAGCGAGAGACGCTTCAGTGAATTCAGGATATCGCCAAAAGGCGAGTGTTGGAAAATGTTCGCGGCGGTGAATTCCATGACCGGCGCCCAATCCGGACTAATTGGTAGGGGCGCGGGAGGTTCGGAGTCTGGCGAGGAGTCCGGCGCCTCGGAATCACGGGTTTCGCAGGGGACAAGATCAATGTTCGGCTCCATCGCCGTGTATGTTGAAGCCCCCGGGGCGGCGTCTATCCATCGTCCCTCGATGTGGGCGATCGGCTCCGGGCTAACGGCCGAAGCGGATCTGGGAGCGGCTACCAGGGCACTGTTCGGTGGCAGAGTTAAATCATACCCGTCGTCACAATGCGGCGCGCTCGGCTGCGGCTCGGGTCCGTCGAAGACCAAGTCTCTGCGGACATCGGCCGTGAAGTTTAGGCTTCCGAATCTGACCTGACGGCCAGGGGCGTAGCTTTCAATCTGCTCCAGATGGCTAAGGAATTGCCCGCAAAGCGGCCGCCGAATCTGAAGATTTGTCCGGGAGAAAAGTCTCACCCAGACAGCGTTGTTGGTTGAAGATGCCATCAAGCCTATCGGTGACGACACGCAGGAACTCTCAATGAAAGCACCAATCTCGTGTCAAAACCGCGGATCTCGGGTAGGGGGTCCCGAACTGCGTGCGTCTAGGCGGATGGTAACAAGAGACGAGGGACACAATGTTTTTACCCAGGTTTGGGCCCTCTCGATGGAGGTAAAACCCACGCCCCGCTTGATTAATATTGATGATATGGGTAGTACAAGAGTAGATCTACCACGAGATCAAGGAGGCTAAACCCAGAAGCTAGCCTATGGTATGATTGTTGTAATGTATGTTGTCCTATTTGACTAAAGCCCTCTGGTTTATATAGACACCGGAGAGGGCTAGGGTTACATAGAGTCGGTTACAATGGTAGGAGATCGACATATCCGTATCGCCAAGCTTGCCTTCCACGCCAAGGAAAGTACCTTCCGGACACGAGCCGGAGTCTTCAATCTTCTATCTTCGTAGTCTTGGAGTCCGGCGGATAATGATAGTCCGGCTGTCCGGACACCCCCTAGTCCAGGACTCCCTCAGTGTCCTTTCTGGAGAAAGAGTTTCTCTCGAGAGAAGTAAGTGGGAGGAAAGTAGAACTCGATGAAGTACTACCTCTTGAACCGGAAAGTAGCGCAGCTCAGGAAAATGTTCCTGTGGTGCCTGCACTTACTAGAGAGGAAGTTAGTGATGATGATCAAGGTACTTCAGATCAAGTTGCTACTAAACTTCGAAGGTCCACAAGGACACGTTCCACACCAGAATGGTATGGCAACCCTGTCCTGGAAATCATGTTGTTAGACAACGGTGAACCTTCGAACTATGAAGAAGCGATGGCGGGCTCAGATTCAACCAAATGGCTTGAAGCCATGCAATCCGAGATAGGATCCATGTATGAAAACAAAGTATGGACTTTGACAGACTTGCCCGATGATCGGCGAGCGATAGAAAATAAATGGATCTTTAAGAAGAATGCGGACGCGGATGGTAATGTTACCATCTATAAAGCTCGACTTGTCGCTAAGGGTTATCGACAAGTTCAAGGGGTTGACTACGGTGAGACCTTCTCACCCGTGGCGAAGCTAAAGTCCGTCCGAATCATGTTAGCAATTGTCGCATTCTATGATTATGAGATATGGCAAATGGACGTCAAAACGGCATTCCTTAACGGCTTCCTAAAGGAAGAATTGTATACGATGCAGCCGGAAGGTTTTGTCGATCCTAAGAATGCTAACAAGGTATGCAAGCTCCAGTGCTCCATCTATGGGCTGGTGCAAGCATCTCGGAGTTGGACCATTCGCTTTGATGAAATGATCAAAGCGTTTGGGTTTATGCAGACTTATGGAGAAGCCCGCATTTACAAGAAAGTGAGTGGGACCTCTATAGCATTTATCATATTATATGTAGATGACATACTTTTGATGTGAAATGATATAGAACTTTTGGACAACATTAAGGCCTACTTGAATAAGTGTTTTTTAATGAAGGACCTTGGAGAAGCTGCTTACATATTAGGCATCGAGATCTATAGAGATTCATCGAGACGCCTCATAGGTCTTTCACAAAGCACATAACTTGATAAGATATTGAAGAAGTTCAATATGGATCAGTCCAAGAAGGGATTCTTGCATGTGTTGCAAGGTGTGAAATTGAGCTCGGCTCAATGCCCGACCACGGCAGAAGATAGAGAAAAGACGAGTGTCATCCCCTATGCCTCGGCCATAGGGTCTATTATGTATGCCATGCTATGTACCAGACTTAATGTAAACCTTGCCATAAGTTTGGTAGGAAGGTACCAAAGTAATCCCGGCATGGAACACTGGACAGCGGTCAAGAATATCCCGAAGTACCTGAAAAGGACTAAGGATATGTTTCTCGTTTATGGAGGTGACGAAGAGCTCGTCGTAAAGGGTTACGTCGACGCTAGCTTCGACACAAATCAGGATGACTCTAAGTCACAAACCGGATACGTATATTTTGAATGGTGGGGCGATGGCTGGTGCGATTGCAAGCAAAGCATCGTGGCGGGATCTACATGTGAAGCGGAGTACATGGCAGCCTCGGAGGCAGCACATGAAGCAATCTGGTTGAAGGAGTTCATTACCGACCTAGGAGTTATTCCCAATGCGTCGGGGCCGATGACTCTCTTCTGTGACAACACCAGAGACATTGCCCTTGCCAAGGAGCCCAGGTTTCACAAGAAGACCAGCACATCAAGCGTCGCTTGAACTCCATTCGTGAAAATGTTCAAGATGGAGACATAGATATTTGTAAAGTGCACATAGATCTGAATGTCGCAGATCCGTTGACTAAACCTCTTCCGCGAGCAAAACATGATCAACACCAGAACTCTATGGGTGTTCGATTCATCACAATGTAACTAGATTATTGACTCTAGTGCAAGTGGGAGACTGTTGGAAATATGCCCTAGAGGCAATAATAAAATGGTTATTATTATATTTCCTTGTTCATGATAATTGTCTATTGTTCATGCTATAATTGTGTTATCTGGAAATCGTAATACATGTGTGAATACATAGACCACAACATGTCACTACTAGGGAAAACCCTAGCAGTAGCGCGTGTTTTGTGCCCACTAGTAGCGCTGGAAGCCGCGCTACTAATAAGGCGCTATAGCTATTGCTTAGCAATGAACGCTGCCATCACGCCGCTCTCGCTAGTACAAATAGCTGCAGCGCTTGTCCAAGATCAGCGCCATCGCTAAGGTATCTACTTGCAGCGTGTTTTCTTTCCATCGCTACTAGTATTTTTTTATTTTTTTTATTTTTAGTGTATTTATGCGCCATCATACAAATATTGGTACAATACCAGCTGTTATGAGGTTTACATCATTATGTCCATAACAGTGTATTAAATGAAGGTGGATTAGGTTCAAGTGGAGGCAATATGTGGTGCATGTCAAAAGTATACTACTAATCCAAACTTGATCTAGTTTGAATTAGTAGTACTTTCGATGTGCACCACATGTTGCCTCCACTTGAATCTAATCCGCCAGCACAAGATATTAAATCATCATGGTCATTACCACCAACAGTATTTATTTAATCACCACTAACACTAGCTAATAATAATCATCATAGTCATTACCACCAACACTAGCTATTTTATCATCATAGTAATAGTGTAGCACATCATCATCCTGAAACTCATTTCTAGCCAGCTACTTACTCCTGCTACTCACTCCTGCTGCTCTCTCTTAGGTAAAAGAACATAAAACATGTGTAGCTCTCCTCCTTGATCAAGTTGGAGCATGCAAATGAACCTGTCTCCTAATCGTGGAAGGCGCCTCTGGTTGCTGCTCCCTAGTACTTCTCTGCGCTCCCCCAACACATATTTGGTCCAGTCTTGCACTATTAAGCATCCGTCGCTAATCTTGAATGCACTAAAGTAAGCTGTAGGATATCTTGGTCGAAGTTGATAATACTCATGATACCTTTAGTCTCGATCCCATAAGGCACAACATTCATCGGAGTCCTGTTGAAGAACATCGTATGGTAACATACTTAGCAATGAAGTTTAGCTTCAAAAATAATGTATGGAAAAGATGCAATGAGGATAAAAAGTAAAAATCTTACCATCCTTCCTAAATGGATGTGACCGTAGTTCATTACGAACACTATTGGTCGCACATTTTCAGACTAAGATTTCTAAATGCAGAAGAAAATTTGTCTTGACACTATCAAGATCCTCAAGCCATGAAACATAATGACCGAGCTCCTCGCAGCTTGAGTTCAACCCCGTGACAATATACGGTCCTGTCTACCAAGCGCTGGACATGTTTGCTTGCACGGAAATAAGTCGACAATACAAATTAGTTGTCAACTATTTTGAATAAACAATATCAAAGACATAAATATGGTTGAGAAACTTACATAATGGTATAATCGAGGCATTTGCACATTGACCCGGATGTCGGTATTACCTTCAATATCATCTTCCTGGACGAATATCAAAGGTGATAACCATATCAGGCTCAAATGCATAAGTCTTGCATAGTGCTCGCCATGTTTTGCATCCAAAATAGGTGTAGTCGTCTGAATTGTATAGCCGCATGGAAAATATAACCATGCTCGGTCTTCAAGTAAACTTTCTTTTCCTCCATACTATGACTAAAACCTATCGATCCAATACAAAAACTCTTGCATGGCAGGGATACGCTAGTAGAATAGTAAAAAAATAAGTTGAAGCAAATGAAGCGGATGTCATGCTTAATTACGAAAAAAGACTTGTCGTTGTGGCTTATCGTATCCACTTCAAGTTTTCGTCCAGCTTGATGTCAAGCGCCTATCATCATCTAGGAAGATTCCGTCAAGACAGGCCTTGCCTCTTTGCAGTATTTGCAAATACCAAATCCTTCTCGTCGTCGAGACATTTCCTATGTTCATAGTTAAAACATTAATTGAAAATCGATCAAGACAACTACCAAGATACTCAACACACAAATCCGAGGCACTCGATATTTCCTACATATTCTAGCACAAGTCATGCCAAAATTCACGGAAAATCCGCATGACCTTTGCTAAAATAGGACATATCGAGCGCTGAAATTTGCTTGAACGGAAATGAATCAACACTCCGCAAAACATAGGCCACTCAAGGTATAACTTGCAAACATGACCGCCACTTGGATATTGAGCAACACAAGATATACATTTCAAAATATCTTATAGGACTCAAATTAGCATGCATTCAATAAGCAAAAGTAGATCATCTCATGCGTCAAGACATCGTCGAATATTATCACTAATACATCACGAATAGTGTCATACATATAACATCACTAATACAACTAAAACTCTAGCACACGACGGGTTTCGCACCGCGGTGGACACCCACGAGAAGGCACCATCACGGGATCATAGCTCGGTGAGATCCCCGAGAACCCGCCAGTATTGGAGAACGGCCTGTGCTCCAACGCAAATAAGTAGCGACGGACGTCGCGTCCTCCTCACCGACACGGTGACGCACCACCTCCGCTGAGTCCTCGAGCCTCTGGATCGCCATCGCCCACGCGACCGCCACCAAAGAAGGTTGGTCAACGACAGTGGCTCCTCACCAACCTCGCCCCGGTGAGGTAGCGCCTCCAGTACCACCAGCGGAGCCCAGTCCGGACATGGCCGATCTTATCAAGAAGGTGTCGTCCTCCGCCGACTCGGCAGCGAGGATGCGGGATAGGCATCGCCCACGAGAGGCGGGAAAAATTGCTTTAACTAAAAAATAGAAACAAGTTCTTACTAACTAGTTCTATTAATTCAACTAGTTCTTACTAAAAATAAACTTACTATAAATAAAAATATTCTAGTACCTAATTAGTACCTAATTCTTACTAACTAATTAGTACCTAGGAACTACTGACCTAATTACCATCTAAGTAATGAACTAACTAGCACTAAAGATAGCCTAGGGTTCATACTAACTAGCACTAAATAGCTAGGGTTCATACTAAGCAGAGAAGAGGGATCGGAAGGGGAGAGAGGTATCGGAAGGGGAGAGTGCTTACAAAGGGCGGGGAGAGAGATGGGGTCGGGGGAGACGGCGGCACCGAGGCGCGGCGAGGCGGGTCGGGGAGACGGCGGCAGGGGTCGGGGAGACGGCGGTGAGGCGGGTCGGGGAGACGGGCGGCAGGCGGGTCGGGGAGATGGCGGCGAGGCGGGTCGGGGAGACGGTGGCGCAGGCGGGTCGGGGAGACGGCGGCAGGCGGGTCGGGGAGACGGTGGCGGCGGGTCAGGAATTGGGGAGGAAGCAGAGGAGAGGGAATCAGGCAGCAGAGGTTAGGTGAAAATAGATTTAACTATAGCGTGGGAAGGAAAACGCTGCTGCCGCTAAAATCATGATAGTAGCGCTGTTCGTAGAAGGGCGCTACTACTATACCTAGCACGCCGGGAACGGTGTGGCAATTATAGTAGTAGCGCTTTCCGTTAGGGCAGCGCTACTGCTAAGATGCTAACTGTAGCGCGGTTCTGCCAAACGTGCTACTGACAAGTAGCAGTAGCGCCTCATTTTAACAAGTGCTACCGGTAACATTCTGTGTATAAGGTTTTCCCTAGTAGTGTGTCCCTAGTGAGCGTCTAGTTGACTAGCTCGTTTATCAATGGATGGTTACGGTTTCTAGGCAATAGACATTGGATGTCATTGATAACGGGATCACATCATTGGGAGAATGATGTGATGGACAAGACCCAATCCTAAGCATAGCTCAAGATCGTGTAGTTCGTTTGCTAGAGCTTTTCTAATGTCAAGTATCATTTCCTTAGACCATGAGATCGTGTAACTCCCGGATACCGTAAGAGTGCTTTGGGTGTACCAAACGTCACAACGTAACTGGGTGGCTATAAAGGTATACTACAGGTATCTCCGAAAGTGTCTGTTGGGTTGACACGAATCGAGACTGGGATTTGTCACTCCGTATGACGGAGAGGTATCTCTGGGCCCACTCGATAATGCATCATCATAATGAGCTCAATGTGACCAAGTGGTTGGTCAAGGGATCATGCATTGCGGTACGAGTAAAGTGACTTGCCGATAACGAGATTGAACGAGGTATTGGGATACCGACGATCGAATCTCGGGCAAGTAACATACCGATTGACAAAGGGAATTGTATACAGGATTACTTGAATCCTCGACATCGAAGTTCATTTGATGAGATCATCGTGGAACATGTGGGAGCCAACATGGGTATCCAGATCCCGTTGTTGGTTATTGGCCGGAGAGTCGTCTCGGTCATGTCTGCGTGTCTCCCGAACCCGTAGGGTCTACACGCTTAAGGTTCAGTGACGCTAGGGTTGTAGAGATATTAGTATGCGGTAACCCGAAAGTTGTTTGGAGTCCTGGATGAGATCCCGGACGTCACGAGGAGTTCCGGAATGGTCCGGAGGTGAATATTTATATATAGGAAGTCCAGCCGACACCGGAAAGTTTGGTGTCACTGTTTGTCTGGGACCACCGGAAGGGTCCCGAGGATTCACCGGGTGGGGCCACCTATCCCGGAGGGCCACATGGGCTGAAGTGGGAAGGGGACCAGCCCCTGGTTGGCTGGTGCGCCCTCCTTGAGCCTCCCCTGCGCCTAGGGTTGGAAACCCTAGGGGTGGGTGTGGGGGCTCCCCACTTGGCTTGGGGGGCAAGTCCCCCCTTGGCCGCCGCCCACCCCTTGAGATGGGATCTCTAGGGGGCCAGCGCCCCCCCATGGCCCCTATATAAAGAGGGGGGAGGGAGGGCTGTGCACCGAAGCCCATGGCGCCTCCCTCTCCCTCCGTAACACCTCTCCCTCTCGCTGAGCTTGGCGAAGCCCTGCCGAGATCACCGCTGCTTCCACCACCATGCTGTCGTGCTGCTGGATCTCCATCAACCTCTCCCTCCCCCTTGCTGGATCAAGAAGGAGGAGACGTCTTCCCCAACCGTACGTGTGTTGAACGCGGAGGTGCCATCCGTTTGGCGCTAGGATCATCGGTGATTTGGATCACGACGAGTACGACTCCATCAACCCCGTTCTCTTGAACGCTTCCGCTCGCGATCTACAAGGGTATGTAGATGCACTCCTCTCTCTCGTTGCTAGATGACTCCATAGATTGATCTTGGTGATGCGTAGAAATTTTTTATTTTCTGCTACATTCCCCAACAATGGCATCAGAGCTAGGTCTATGCGTAGTTTCTATGCACGAGTAGAACACAAGATTGTTGTGGGCGTTGGTTTTGTCAATTTTCTTGCCACTACTAGTCTTATCTTGTTTGGTGACATCGGGGATGAAGCGGCCCGACCGACCTTACGTGACGCTTCGTGAGACAGGTTCCACCGGTGACATGTACTAGTTGCATAAGGTGGCTAGCGGGTGTCTGTCTCTCCCACTTTAGTCGGATCGGATTCGATGAAAAGGGTCCTTATGAAGGGTAAATAGAAATTGGCATATCACGTTGTGGTTTCGGCGTAGGTAAGAAACGTTCTTGCTAGAACCCTATAGCAGCCACGTAAAAAACATGCAACAACAATTAGGGGACGTCTAACTTGTTTTTGCAGCATATGCCTTGAGATGTGATATGGCCAAAAAGGATGTGATGAATGAAATATATGTGATGTATGAGATTGATTATGTTCTTGTAATAGGAATCATGACTTGCATGTCGATGAGTATGACAACCGGCAGGAGCCATAGGAGTTGTCTTTATTTTTTGTATGACCTGCGTGTCATTGAATAACGCCATGTAATTACTTTACTTTATTGCTAAACACGTTAACCATAGAAGTAGAAGTAATCGTTGGCGTGACAACTTCATGAAGACACGATGATGGAGATCATGATGATGGAGATCATGGTGTCATGCTGGTGACGATGATGTTCATGGCACCCCGAAGATGGAGATCAAAAGGAGCAAAATGATATTGGCCATATCATGTCACTATTTGATTGCATGTGATGTTTATCATGTTCTTCCCAATGCATCGGGGCCGATGACTCTCTTCTGTGACAACACTGGAGCCACTGCCCTTGCCAAGGAGCCCAGGTTTCACAAGAAGACCAGCACAGCACATCAACCGTCGCTTCAACTCCATTCGTGAAAATGTTCAAGATGGAGACATAGATATTTGTAAAGTGCACACAGATCTGAATGTTGCAGATCCGTTGACTAAACCTCTTCCACGAGCAAAACATGATCAACACCAGAACTCTATGGGTGTTCGATTCATCACAATGTAACTAGATTTTTGACTCTAGTGCAAGTGGGAGACTGTTGGAAATATGCCCTAGAGGCAATAATAAAATGGTTATTATTATATTTCCTTGTTCATGGTAATTGTCTATTGTTCATGCTATAATTGTGTTATCTGGAAATCGTAATACATGTGTGAATACATAGACCACAACATGTCCCTAGTGAGCATCTAGTTGACTAGCTCGTTTATCAATGGATGGTTACGGTTTCTAGGCAATAGACATTGGATGTCATTGATAACGGGATCACATCATTGGGAGAATGATGTGATGGACAAGACCCAATCCTAAGCATAGCTCAAGATCATGTAGTTCGTTTGCTAGAGCTTTTCTAATGTCAAGTATCATTTCCTTAGACCATGAGATCGTGTAACTCCCGGATACCGTGAGAGTGCTTTAGGTGTACCAAACGTCGCAACATAACTGGGTGTCTATAAAGGTATACTGCAGGTATCTCCGAAAGTGTATGTTGGGTTGACACGAATCGAGACTGGGATTTGTCACTCCGTATGACGGAGAGGTATCTTTGGGTCCACTCGGTAATGCATCATCATAATGAGCTCAATGTGACCAAGTGGTTGGTCATGGGATCATGCATTGTGGTACGAGTAAAGTGACTTGCCGGTAACGAGATTGAACGAGGTATTCGGATACCGACGATTGAATCTCGGGCAAGTAACGTACCGATTGACAAAGGGAATTGTATACGGGATTACTTGAATCCTCGACATCGTGGTTCATTCGATGAGATCATCGTGGAACATGTGGGAGCCAACATGGGTATCCAGATCCCGCTATTGGTTATTGGCCGGAGAGTCGTCTCGGTCATGTCAGCGTGTCTCCCGAACCCGTAGGGTCTACACGGTTAAGGTTCAGTGACGCTAGGGTTGTAGAGATATTAGTATGCGGTAACCCGACAGTTGTTCGGAGTCCCGGATGAGATCCCGGACGTCACGAGGAGTTCCGGAATGGTCCGGAGGTGAATATTTATATATAGGAAGTCAAGTTTCAGCCACCGGGAAAGTTTCGGGGGTCACCGGTATTGTACCGGGACCACCAGAAGGGTCCTGGGGGTCCACCGGGTGGGGCCACCTATCCCAGAGGGCCACATGGGCTGAAGTGGGAAGGGAACCTGCCCCTGGGGGGCTGGTGCGCCCCCCTTGGGCCTCCCCTGCGCCTAGGGTTGGAAACCCTAGGGGTGGGGGGCGCCCCACTTGGCTTGGGGGGCAAGCCCCTCCTTGGCCGCCGCCCCCCTTGAGATGGGATCTGTAGGGGGCCGGCTCCCCCCCATGGCCCCTATATAAATAGGGGGGAGGGAGGGCTGCGCACCGAAGCCCCTGGCGCCTCCCTCTCTCTCTGTAACACCTCTCCCTCTCGCTGAGCTTGGCGAAGCCCTGCCGAGATCACCGCTGCTTCCACCACTACGCCGTCGTGCTGCTGGATCTCCATCAACCTCTCCCTCCCCCTTGCTGGATCAAGAAGGAGGAGATGTCTTCCCCAACCGTACATGTTTTGAACGCGGAGGTGCCGTCAATTCGGCGTACAAAAACTAGGATCATCCGTGATTTGGATCACGATGAGTACGACTCCATCAACCCCGTTCTCTTGAACGCTTCCGCTCGCAATATCCAAGGGTATGTAGATGCTCTCCTCTCTCTCGTTGCTAGATGACTCCATAGATTGATCTTGGTGATGCGTAGAAAATTTTTATTTTCTGCTACGTTCCCCAACAAGAGGGCCTCTACATCAACATCCTTGCCCCTTCGAAGAGTTGTGAGTAGTTTACCACAGACCTACGGGTCCATAATTATTAGCTAGATGGCTTCTTCTCTTTGTTTGGATCTCAATACAATGTTCTCCCCCTCTCTTGTGGAGATCTATTCGATGTAAACTCTTTTTGCGGTGTGTTTGTCGAGATCCGATGAATTGTGGTTTTATGATCAAGTTGATCTATGAATAATATTTGAATCTTCTCTGAATTCTTTTATGTATGATTGAGTTATCTTTGCAAGTCTCTTCGAATCATCAGTTTGGTTTGGCCAACTAGATTGGTCTTTCTTGCCATGGGAGAAATTCTTAGCTTTGGGTTCAATCTTGCAGTGTTCTTACCCAGTGACAGAAAGGGTTGCAAGACACGTATTGTATTGTTGCCATCGAGGATAACAAGATGGGGTTTATATCATATTGCATGAGTTTATCCCTCTACATCATGTTATCTTGCTTAATGCGTTACTCTGTTCTTATGAACTTAATACTCTAGATGCAGGCAGGAGTCGGTCGATGTGTGGAGTAATAGTAGTAGATGCAGGAAGGAGTCGGTCTACTTGTTATGGACGTGATGCCTATATACATGATCATGCCTAGATAATCTCATAACTATGCGCTTTTCTATTAATTGCTCGACGGTAATTTGTTCACCCACCGTAATACTTATGCTATCTTGAGAGAAGCCTCTAGTGAACCCTATGGCCCCCGGGTCTATCTCTTATCATATTTTCTTTCAATCTACCTTTATTTGCATCTTTACTTTTTGCATCTATATCATAAAATACCAAAAATATATTTATCTTATCATACTATCATTATTAGATCTCACTTTCGCAAGTGGCCGTGAAGGGATTGACAACCCCTTTATTGTGTTGGTTGCGACTTCTCGGTTTGTTTGTGTAGGTGCGTGGGACTTTTGAGGAGCCTCCAACTAGATTGATACCTTGGTTCTCAAAACTGAGGGAAATACTTACGCTACACTTTGTTGCATCACCCTCTCCTCTTCGAGGAAAACCAATGTAGCAACAAGGATTTCTAGAAAAGAGTCTTGATGACCCACAAGAATAGGGGATCTATCGTAGTCCTTTCGATAAGTAAGAGTGCCGAACCCAACGAGGAGCAGAAGGAAATGATAAGCGGTTTTCAGTAAGGTTTTCTCTGCAAGCACTTAAATAGTAGGTGATAGATAGTTTTGTGATAAGATAAATAGTAACAAGCAAAAAGTAAATAAAGTAAATAAAGTGCAGCAGGGTGGCCCAATCCTTTATGTAGCAAAGGATAAGCCTGGACAAATTCTAATAATGAAGAAGGAGCTCCCGAGGACACATTGGGAATTATCGTCAAGCTAGTTTTCATCACGTTCGTAAGATTCGCGTTCGGTACTTTGACAATTTGATATGTGGGTGGACCGACACTTGGGTACTGCCCTAACATGGACAAGCATCCCACTTAATCGTTTCACAACTCACGCCGCCTGGAACACCTCAGCGTAACGGTGTGTCCGAATGTCGTAATCGCACTCTGTTGGATATGGTGCGATCTATAATGTCACTCACCGATTTACTGCTATCATTTTGGGATTACGCTCTAGAGACAGTTACATTCACTTTAAATAGGGCACTGTCTAAATCTGTTGAGACGACACCGTATGAATTATGGTTTGGGAAGAAACCTAAGCTGTCGTTTCTAAAAGTTTGGGGATGCGATGCTTATGTCAAGAAACTTCAACCTGAAAAGCTCAAACCCAAGTCGGAAAAATGCGTCTTCATAGGATACCCTAAGGAAACCATTGGGTATACCTTCTACCTTAGATCCGAAGGCAAGATCTTTGTTGCCAAGAACGGGTCCTTTCTAGAGAAAGAGTTTCTCTCGAAAGAAATAAGTGGGAGGAAAGTACAACTCGATGAAGTACTGCCTCTTGAACCGGAAAGTAGCGCAGCTCAGGAAGATGTTCCTGTGGTGCCTGCACCGACTAGAGAGGAAGTTAATGATGATGATCAAGGTACTTCGGATCAAGTTGCTACTGAACTTCGAAGGTCCATAAGGACACGTTCCACACCAGAATGGTATGGCAACCCTGTCCTGCAAATCATGTTGTTAGACAACGGTGAACCTTCGAACTATGAAGAAGCGATGGCGGGCCCAGATTCCAACAAATGGCTTGAAGCCATGCAATCCGAGATAGGATCCATGTATGAAAACAAAGTATGGACTTTGACAGACTTGCCCGATAATCAGCGAGTGATAGAAAATAAATGGATCTTTAAGAAGAAGACGGATGCGGATGGTAATATTACCATCTATAAAGCTCGACTTATCGCTAAGGGTTATCGACAAGTTCAAGGGGTTGACTACGATGAGACCTTCTCACCCGTAGCGAAGCTGAAGTCCGTCTGAATCATGTTAGCAATTTCCGCATTCTACGATTATGAGATATGGCAAATGGACGTCAAAACGGCATTCCTTAACGGCTTCCTTAAGGAAGAATTGTATATGATGCAGCCGGAAGGTTTTGTCGATCCTAAAGATGCTAACAAGGTATGCAAGCTCTAGCGCTCCATCTATGGGCTGGTGCAAGCATCTCGGAGTTGGAACATTCGCTTTGATGAAATGATCAAAGCATTTGGGTTTATGCAGACTTATGGAGAAGCTTGTCTTTACAAGAAAGTGAGTGGGAGCACTGTAGCATTTCTCATATTATATGTAAATGACATACTTTTGATGGGAAATGATATAGAACTTTTGGACAGCATTAAGGCCTACTTGAATAAGTGTTTTTCAATGAAGGACCTTGGAGAAGCTCCTTACATATTAGGCATCAAGATCTATAGAGATAGATCGAGACGCCTCATAGGTCTTTCACAAAGCACATACCTTGATAAGATATTGAAGAAGTTCAATATGGATAGGTCCAAGAAGGGATTCTTGCATGTGTTGCAAGGTGTGAAATTGAGCTCGGCTCAATGCCCGACCACGGCAGAAGATAGAGAAAAGATGATGTCATCCCCTATGCCTCGGCCATAGGGTCTATTATGCATGCCATGCTGTGTACCAGACTTAATGTAAACCTTGCCGTAAGTTTGGTAGGAAGGTACCAAAGTAATCCGGCATGGAACCTTTGGACAGCGGTCAAGAATATCCCGAAGTACCTGAAAAGGACTAAGGATATGTTTCTCGTTTATGGAGGTGACGAAGAGCTCATCGTAAAGGGTTACGTCGACGCTAGCTTCGACACAGATCAGGATGACTCTAAGTCACAAACCGGATACGTGTATATTTTGAATGGTGGGGCAGTAAGCTGGTGCAATTGCAAGCAAAGCATCGTGGCGGGATCTACATGTGAAGCGGAATACATGGCAGCCTCGGAGGCAGCACATGAAGCAATCCGGATGAAGGAGTTCATTACCGACCTAGGAGTTATTCCCACTGCGTCGGGGCCGATGACTCTCTTCTGTGACAACACTGGAGCCATTGCCCTTGCCAAGGAGCCTAGGTTTCACAAGAAAACCAGACACATCAAGCGTCGCTTCAGCTCCATTCGTGAAAATGTTCAAGATGGAGACATAGATATTTGCAAAGTACATACGGATCTGAATGTCACAGATCCGTTCACTAAGCCTCTTCCACGAGCAAAACATGATCAACACCAGAACTCTATGGGTGTTCGATTCATCACAATGTAACTAGATTATTGACTCTAGTGCATGTGGGAGACTGTTGGAAATATGCCCTAGAGGCAATAATGAAATGGTTATTATTATATTTCCTTGTTCATGATAATTGTCTATCGTTCATGCTATAATTTTGTTATCCGGAAATCGTAATACATGTGCAATGCATAGACCACAACATGTCCCTAGCGAGCCTCTAGTTGACTAGCTCGTTGATCAATGGATGGTTACGGTTTCCTGACCATGGACATTGGATGTCATTGATAACGGGATCACATCATTGGGAGAATGATGTGATGGACCAGACCCAATCCTAAGCATAGCACAAGATCGTGTAGTTCGTTTGCTAGAGCTTTTCTAATGTCAAGTATCATTTCCTTAGACCATGAGATCGTGTAACTCTCGGATATCGTAGGAGTGCTTTGGGTGTACCAAACGTCACAACGTAACTGGGTGGCTATAAAGGTATACTACAGGTATCTCCGAAAGTGTCTGTTGGGTTGGCACGGATCGAGACTGGGACTTGTCACTCCGTATGACGGAGAGGTATCTCTGGGCCCACTCGATAATGCATCATCATAATAAGCTCAATGTGACCAAGTGGTTGGTCAAGGGATCATGCATTACGGTACGAGTAAAGTGACTTGCCGATAACGAGATTGAACGAGGTATTGGGATACCGACGATTGAATCTCGGGCAAGTAACGTACCAATTGACAAAGGGAATTGTATACGGGGTTGCTTCAATCCTCGACATCGTGGTTCATCCGATGAGATCATCGTGGAACATGTGGGAGCCAACATGGGTATCCAGATCCCGCTGTTGGTTATTGGCCGGAGAGCTGTCTCGGTCATGTCTGCGCGATTCCCGAACCCGTAGGGTCTGCACACTTAAGGTTTGGTGATGCTAGGGTTATTAGGAACACTTATAAGTGATTACCGAATGTTGTTCGGAGTCCCGGATGAGATCCCGGACGTCACGAGGAGTTCCGGAATGGTCCGAGGTGAAGATTTATATGTGGTAAGTTGTCATACGGTCACCGGAAAAGTTCGGTGGCATATCGGTATTGTACCGGGGCCACCGGAGGGGTTCCGGGGGTCCACCGGGAGGGGCCACCTTTCTTAGAGGGCCTCATGGGCCGTAGTGGGTAGGGAACCAGCCCCTGGAGGGCTGGGCGCACCCCTCCTTAGGCCCATGCGCCTAGGGTTTGGGGGGAACCCTAGAGGGGGCGCCCCCCTTGCTTGGGGGGCAGGCCCCCTCCCCTTGGCCGCCGCCCCCCCTCTAGATCTCATCTAGAGGGGGCCGGCCCCCTTCCCCCTACCCCTATAAATAGAGGGGCGAGGGGAGGGCTGCACACCACATCCAAGGCGCAGCCCCTCCCCTCCCCAACACCTCTCCTCCTCCGATAAAGTGCTTGGCAAAACCGTGTCGGAGTACAGCCACTCCATCACCACCACGTCGGCGTGCTGCTGTTGGAGCTCTCTTCCTCAACCTCTCCTTCCCCCTTGCTGGATCAAGAAGGAGGAGTGTCACCGCTCCGTACGTGTGTTGAACGCGGAGGTGCTGTCCGTTCGGCGCTAGGATCTTCAGTGATTTGGATCACGACGAGTACGACTCCATCAACCCCGTTCTCTTGAACGCTTCCACTCGCGATCTACAAGGGTATGTAGATGCGCTCCTCTCTCTCGTTGCTAGATGACTCCATAGATTGATCTTGGTGATCCGTAGAAAATTTTTATTTTTTGCAACGATCCCCAACACGCTAGTGGGCGATTAGCCCTACTGCAAACCGGATATAGCCTCTTGGCTTCAACACCACAAGTGTGCGGTCATTCTAATAAGCTTTAGTTAGCGTGCTCGCTCGGCCAATGTATGTTTTTTTGTTATTGTTGTCTACTAGCGTTAAGTTTAACTTCAGTTCATTTATTTTCACCGCATTAGTTGGTAATTCGCAAAGCCCATAAAAACTGGGATGTGGCTAGGGTTTACGCTATGTTGGAATTCCCCTTTAGTCAAAATGGTAAGAACATGATACTTACTCATATATACAAGTACGCCCGATTTGGCCTTGTACTGCCTATGCTTGTTGATTTTCTCACAAATTGGGATCGATCACTCGATAGAGCGGCTAGGACCGGATAAGGGACGTGGAACATGTGGGTGGGAATCTTTCGTATCGGGCCTTTTTTTGCGGCCTCGTCGTCTCACCTCAAGCGGGCAAGGTAGATTTGTGGTATGAGTCAAGACTAAGCGGCGTCGGAAAATTAAGTCGTGCAAATCGTTTGCGCCTTCACGTCGCCGCAATCCAAGCGTTCTTGTCGCATGGTCGTCAGACCTGACGGCTGGCGACACATCGAGCAGGAAAAATTCTTATTGAACCACCCCTATTTGCCAAACGTGGACGTCTTATCAGATCCACCATATCGCTCCTAGCGACCGCTACAATTCACTTTGTTCACGCAGCTCGGCATGGACAAGCGAGCGCAAGTAGAGTTAGCGGAGAATGTGCACGCCATTTTTTTCTCCTCTCATATTTTTATTTTCGTTTAGTTTAATTTTAGTTTTAAAAAATAATAAGATAAGAGAGTTATGAATTAAAAAACTCAAGAAAGCAAAAAACCTTCAGGAGTTCACAAAAAAGAAGACAAAACTAAAAAATGATCATGAATTTAAAAATTGTTAAAGAAATCGAAAAAATGACTGCAAATTTTGAAAATTCTAGGATTAAAAAATGATTGCAAATTCAAAATATATTCAAAAATTTAATAAAATTCATGAATTTGAAAATATGTTCATGAATCTAAAAATTGTTTGTGTATTCAAAAATTCATGGGTGTGAAAAATGTTTGGGAATTCAATAAAATTCATGAATTCCAAAAAAAAATTAAAAAAGAAAACAACTTTTGAATAATGTGAACAAATTTAGAGTTCAGGAACATTATTTTAAATTCTGAAAAATGTTCTAAATTTTTATTATTTTTGTAAAATTATAAATTTTAATTGCTAACTATTTTTAAAATTCCTAATATTTTTTGCAAAATGTGAACATTTATACCAATCCTCAAATATTTTTTGAAAAACCAAACAATTTATGAAATTCCAGATAATTATTTGAGTTTTGTACCATTTTGAAATTTAGGAATTTAAATAATTAGAGGGAAAATATAGAAAAACAAGGAAGATAAGATAAGATAAGAAGAAAAGAAAACCAAAAAGCTTTAAAAGAAAGGAAAACGGTTGAGTAACCTTCGAAATGCGGTCAGGAACTTAAAGTGTATAAGTATTAATATTTGCCCATCATTTGTCTACACTTTCATTGCCTTGTCCGTTTAACACGAAGTTCATAAAAATTACTACAACATGCGTATATTACTGGTCATTCATGATTTTCACCTGAAAAAGTAACCAACCGCTAAAGGCGTGTATATGTTATAGACGTATACCGCTAGGAAACGAGAATCCAATCAGGGCATAGAGTTTAAGAGATTCACGAAGGTCTTCATCCACCCCGTGGCTGCATGGATGATCTTCGAGGCCGATTGTTCATACTGTGTCGTTGTTTTGTCATTCTCGACCAATAGCACTGCACCTTCCTAGTACATGTGAAATACTCCATTCATGTATGCATATGATGAGGTGACATGGATAACTCCATGGGAATCCGGTGTAGTCATACCCAGTGTTGGATCTAGCTGCTCGATGTTGCCCACTACTCCTTTCAGCGGGATCCTGTTGACAAGTTGCTGGTTCAGTTCAGGCAAGCAAGTTAAATATAATTTACAGACGAAGGGGTAGACGGACAGTGAAGAGGAAATTTGTCCGACTTACATACCCATGTGATCTAGTAGGATCTCCATCCCGTCAATGTGCCAATCGTCAATGAATGTACCTAAATACGGCCAGGAACCCTCCAGAAGGTTGCTATAACTAGTCGTCTCTCCCAGCGGTTCGTCGCTCATTTCGTTACAGTTACTAATGGGACGACCCATCTTCCAACGCTAGTGGGCAATTAGCTTACCACTCAAAACAAGCTATACATAGCGTTTCGGATATCTCATCTACTACAAAACAGATATAGCCTCCCGCCTTCAACGCCTCAAATGGGTCGACCATTCTAACATGTTTATAAGATACACTGCATCACTCGTAGCAACTGCTATAGTTAGCGGAGAGCGTGCATGTTTTTGCTTTTTCTTATTTCATATTTTTATTTCCATTCAATTTAATTTTAATTTGAAAAATAATAAGACCACAAAGTTGTGAATTCAAAAATGTTCATGAAGTCAAAAAAGCCTCAAGATTTTAGAAAAAGAAGATGAAATTGACTTTTTTTTATGAACATAAAATTTATTAGGAATTTAACAAAATAGTAGCAGATTTAAAAATGTATGGGAATTAAAAAATGTTGCAAATTCAAAAAATGTGCAAGAATTAAAAATAATTCATGAATTTGAATAAATGGTAGGAACATGATACTTTCACCGGTCATTTTTAGTCTGCATATAAGTTGTGTCCATGTATCTCTACTTTGACCAAACTTATAGAAAAAAAGTATCAACATTCACAATGCCTAATCAATATCCTTAGATACATTATGAAATGCAGTTTTATAGTATACATATTTGGTATTCTAAATATTGATATTTGGTATTCTAAATATTGGTATTCTAAATGGAGTATAAATTTTGTCAGGCGTTGTAAAGTTTGACTTGACACAAATCTAATACACAGAGTAAAAATGATCGGAGGGAGTACCTACTTATAATATGCCTGATTTGGCCTCGTACCGCCTACACTTTTGTTTTCCTCACAAATTGGCATCCGATCATTTGGTAGAGCGGCTAGAACTTTTTTTTTGAACAAAGACGCTAGAAGCGTCCGGCTTTAAATTAATAAAGCCCATAAGGCACCAGGTTCAAATGGTTACAACTTAGCAAACTTAACATAGTATCAACGGTCCACGACCAGCATGAGACGAAACATAAGGTTCATCGCGACGGAAATAATACAGCCTGCCGAACCATCCAACGCAACGACCTAGCTATTAAACATTCCACAGAAGAGCTCCAAAAGCTTCACCGACTGGCCGGATCTTGTCTTGCCATCGCCTGAATCGTCTTGATGCGCGCTATAGCCTCTGACATACGCTCAGCATCATGCTCCTTCCCCAGTGGGGTCCACATCTGCAGAAATAGGTGGCATCTGAAGATCACATCTGCAGGATGGTTAGGGAATTTTTTCTCAATCGTAATTTTATTATGCGTCGTCCAAATAGCCCAGAGCAGCGCCCCTACGCAACGCCAAGCGATTCTGCTAGTAGTCCCTTTCGTGGACTTGAGAACGGAGACTAATTGGTTCCCCGAGGCAGGGTTCCAGTTCATGTGGAAGGCCTCCCGGACCGCGCTCCACGGGAACCTGGCCAGGTGGCATCTAAAAAATACATGGTTCGCATCTTCGCCTAGGCCGCATATCGTGCAGGAACCATCAGCCGAACCGTTTCGTTTGGCCACGTTATCCGACGTAGGCAGCCTATTCCTAAGCATTTGCCACATGAAGATTTTAATCTTCAGGGGCAGGCCTGCCTTCCACAGCCCCTTAGCTATATCAAGCGCTGGCCCTCCAGCTAGCTTGTTATAAAGAGACTTTACCGTGAATTTTCTCGAAGCTGTCAAGCTCCACTCTATCGAGTCAACCCCCGTCCCTAGGCGGTTGGTACCGATTTGCTGAACCAGCCCATCCCAAGGCCTTGCCTAAATGGTTCGTTAGGGCCCGCATAAAGTGAATCGCCGGTGGATCAGTACGGATTGCCTCCCCAACTAAGATGTTAATGTTTGTGGCGATCCGATATAAGTTGGGTGACTTTGCCAAAGGGGAGAGGCACCCAGCCAATGGCCTAGCCAAAACCGAGTAGATTGGCCATTGTTAATCTATAATTTGGCCCCAATGTCAAAAGTAGGCCGCACCGCTTGGATCCCTCTCCAAAACACGGAGCCGTTGGCCGAGGCTGTGAAGGGGTTCCCATTCGGAAAATACTTGGCTTTTAACAGCTGAGCCCAGAGCCCCGACTCATCTTGGGCCATCCGCCACCACCATTTGGAAAGGAGGGCAACGTTCATTAGTTTGGAATTGAGGATTCCCAATCCTCCAAAAAATTTAGGCCTACAAACCGCCGCCCATTCTACGAGGTGGTATTTCCTCTTGATGCCAGTTCCTTCCCAAAAGAACCGGGATCTCGGAGTGTCTAGCTTAGCGTGTACACCGTCGGCTAGTAAGAACATCCCGATAGTGAAGAGGGGAAGAGAAGAGGGGAAGAGAAGAGAGACTCGAGTTCATCAGAATAAGCCTCGCGACGGAGGACATGAATCGCCCTCGCCATGGGCTTACCCTGTTGGCCACTTTCCCGTACAGAGGCTCCCACTCTAATATCGAAAGTTTGCGGTGAGAGATAGGAAGCCCTAGGTACTTAATTGGAAAGCTCCCAAGCTTGCAATTAAGTAGGTTTGCGACATGCATGCTATGCTGGTCATCCATCCCCATGGTAATGACCTCGCTCTTAACAAGTTAATTTTGAGTCCGGAGAGGAGCTCAAAGCCTAGTAACAGGAGCTTTATCGTAGCAATATTATGGTCATCCGGCTTGAACACCAACAAAGTGTCGTCTGTGTATTGTAGGTGTGTCACACCACCCGGGATGAGGTGTGGGCAAGCCCCTTGATGTGTCCGGCCTCCCTGGCCTTGGACAGCATGGCTGCCATAGCATCCGCCACAAAGTTAAAGATGAGTGGGGAGACGGGGTCGCCCTATCTAAGCCCTTTCCTATTTCAGAAAAACTTCCCCATTTCGCTGTTAACAATAACCGAGGTGTTGCCACTCGAGATCAAGTGCATGATCCGGTGAACGAACCCTGCCTCAAAACCCTTTTTGAGGAGGACCTCCCGTATAAACTCCCAGTTTACACGATCGTACGCTTTTTCGAAATCTAGTTTGAGGATAACACCCTGACCACGCGTATGTTTTAACTCATGGATTATCTCCGTAAGAGCAATAGGCCCTTCAAGAATGTTCATGCCTTTAAGGAAAGCGGTTTGGCTCTTGCTAATGACTCGTTGGGCAACCGGCGCTAACCTAGAAGCGTAAGCTTTGGCACATATCTTGAAAGGAATGTTTATGAGCGTGATCGACCGAAACTTCTTAATTGATTCCACCCCTTTGACCTTGGGGATCAAGCAAATATCCCCATAATTGAGATGCGGCAGGTCCACCGTATCGAGGGCAAAGCCATTTATAATCGCTTGGAAAAGGTCCCTAAGCGTCGGCCAGAATCGTTTGAAAAACTCGACCGGCCAGCCATCTGGGCCTGGAGTCGTGTCATTCTTCATTCAAGCAAGCATGCGGCCGATCTCTTGGGGCGAAAAGGACACCATCAAGGCGTTGTTTTCCTGCTGTGAAACACGCTCATGCAGACCCCATAAGTCTTCCCTTAGACTTAAACACTTTGCTTCGACTGTTCCCAACAGCTCAATGAAGAAGTCGAAGATGTGCTTAACTATATCATTTTGGGTGACCAGCGTCCCACTCTCCGTCTGGAGCCGAAGAATTCTACTCTTGCATTTACGGCCGTTAGCGTACGCGTGGAAGTATCCCGTGTTGGCGTCACCTTTCACGACCCACTTGACGCCACCCCTACAGCGCCAATACTCCTCCTCTGCCCTGAGAATAGCCAGGACTTGGTGTTCTAGGGACTATCTAAGCCCCCATTCGTCACCAGAGAAGGTTCTTACATCAGCCTGCGCGTCTAGGCGAGCGATTTCTTCCACAATGCGCTCCCTTTCCCTTTTAGATTTGCTGCCATGATTGGCCCCTCATCCCCTGAGGTAAGCCCGCAAGGCCGCAGCCGCAGAGGACCAGAACTCTACTGGTCCTCGTTGGCGCCCTACCTGGTTACCAATCAAGGTCCAGCTGTTCGTGACAAGTTGGCAAAAACCCTCGTGTTTGAACCAAGCTGTCTCGAAGAAGAATATACGACTGCGGCGAACATTGTCCTCCCCTGAGGACAGGATCAGAGGAACATGGTTTGATCCAATGCGTGTTTCAGCCACTAAGGTACAGAGGGGAAACAACACCTCCCAGTCACTTGAACAGAACACACGGTCGAGAACACATCGGACTGGCTCTTGCTATTTGTTAGTCCAAGTGTATCTCGCCCCTGTACGCGCAATCTCTCTAAGTGCAGCGGACGCGATGGCATTGTTGAACATGGACACCCTAGCCCAGTCAATGTTGTCGCTGTTCTTGTCCGCCCCCAAGCTGATCGAGTTAAAATCTCCTCCCACCACTATTGGTAGGTTGGACGCTTGTTTGTCCCCCACCAGAGCTGTGATTTCTCCCAAGAAATCAGCAGACCTCGCATGGTCAGCCGGCCCATAAACACTTACGATCACCCAAGAGGCATGGGAGACCCGGTGACGAACAGTGGCAGCGATATAAAACGAACCAGACTCCCACAAAATAACGTCGCAAACATCTTTATTACAACCCACCAATTTACCACCAGAAAGGCCCACGGAAGGAGTCCAGAACCAATCAAAACAATGGAGCAGATCGTACGCCAAAAGATCTCTAAACGTAAAATCGGCCTTAATCGTCTCATGGAGCGCGACAAAGTCAATGCGTTCTTGGGACATATACTCTCTGAGTTGCGTACGCCTCCCCCCCCCCCATGGCCGCAACCGCGGATATTCCAGAATATATACCGCATCAAATGATCTGGTTGCGAAGGCAGACTCCACGGGAGCTAATCACCTTGGCCACTCACTTCCTAGCCGGTACCCGGCTGAAAGAAGGCAAGTCCGAGGCCACCCCGGCCTCGACTCCCTCGATGGGTAGAGCGACAACACCAGTCCCTCTGGTCTTTGAGGCTGGCTGTCCACTTGTCAGTGCACAAGACTTTGGCAGCTGCAGCCGCAAGGGAGGCCTGAGCATCTTCACGCGCGCGAACTAACGGAATAATATCCAAAGTCGAGGAATCTAGCGCAACGCCACTATCGTGAAGAATCTCAGCGAGATGCTCGTCGGAGAAAGCATTCAGAATCTTATAAGAGGGGGAAGGATTACCCGTAACATCCATGTTTTTGTCAGTAGCACGGAGCTTGGCACTTTCCAGAGAGGTCATGTCCCCAAGCTTGGCCTTGGCGCGTGCGCTTGGAGCCCGAGACGCCACCGGGGTTGCCCTTGAACGCTTGGCCTTGGCTGCCGGCCCAGGCGCCACCAAAGCCGCACCCAACTCGCCCCCCAATGCCGCCACCGAACCCGCAGCTTCCGTGGCCACCGTCTTGCACCCTACCTTCCTCCCAGCAGTCTTCTTGGCCTACCGACCGGAGCCACTCGACAGGCGCCTATCCGAGGCCGGTGTAGGGTCTGAGTCCATGAGGACGCAGTCCAGCCCCGGGCCCCCTCCACGCGCTGGAGAGACAGGCAAGGCCTCGGTCTCCATGGCCACCAGCGACAGAGGCACTGGCGCATTCAAAGCTAGCATGCTGGAGCCGAGCACTTCGAAGGACGGGTCCAGAGAGCGAGCAAGGGGAGGGAGGCTGACAGCCGTGTCTTGAGTCCAGTATCTATTGAAGTGTCTTGGATGGTATCTTCATGCTCGTCTGCCAGCTCGCCCATCACCACATCTTGGCCCACCACCATCACACCGGAGCCAGACGCCTCCTTCTGGGACACCACCGCCAAAGATTTGGGCGCATTTGCACCGGTGGCAGCCACCTTCGAGGAATTGCCCGCGTGTGGCCCAGGCTTGTGTGACTCGCCCTTGCCTTGCTGGCTATCTGGCGGGGGAGTGGAGGGGCCCGCCCCCGGAGCACCAACCCCATCCCCCAGCCGCCGCGGCAGTCGTTCCAGCTGCACCTTGATCTGGTACCCTTCAAGGTTAAATCAGACCTCAACCGTGCCATTCAGCTTGGCCGGCGTCTTGCAAGCCAGTTTCATCCTCACCGGACCCATCTTAATGAGGGAGAGCTCGTCGACCAGGATAGGCCGTCCCAACTCTTGAACGCCTCCTTGATACGCTTGATCTTGCGGTGTTTCTCAGGGATCCCGTGGAGCCGCACCCAAGCTTCTGGCATCACCATCGGGGGAATCACCTCATGGACCACATCCCGCACCCTAGCAGTGATGTCGTTAATGGAGAGGAACAACTTGCCACTAGTCTGAGCCATATGAAGGAGATCTGCAGAGGGGAACACCACCATGAAATCATCCTCTCCCACTTGAGTGACTTGCCAGTCCCAATCCCCCGTAACCATGTGCTTGAGCTCCTGCTTGAGGACCCGCAGGTTCAGGTGGCCTGGCTCTGCAGAGAGAATCGCAGCGTTGCCAACCGAGAGTTGCCGTGGACCCTCAAGATCTTCCTCCTCTTCGAACTGTAGACAGAAGAAGCCTTCCCCAGAGATTGCGCTTCCCATGATCTGCAAGCTTGGCTGCCGACCCCTCGTCGGACAATGCGCAGAAGCATGGCCCTCTTCCTTGCATAGCACATACAGAGGCTGAAATTTACACTTGGACTGATAGTGGCCTAGTCTCCCACACTTGAAGCATTCCACATCCAGCGCCTCCGACACGTCCTCCACCAGAATGGGCTCGCCCGCTGTGCCCTTCGCTCCAGGGGGAAGAGACACCGCCAGAGGTTCGGTCGTCGCCCTAGCCTTCTTGGCCAGTGGATCCCCATGGCCACCACCATAGTTGGGGAGATCCGCTGGCTTGCGCTCGAGCTCCCGACGCCGAGCCATCTCCTTCTTCTTCTTTCTTCTCTCCTGCTGCTGGATCCACCAAGGGGGAGGAGGACCCCAATCCCCCTCGCGCCCCTCTTGCTCGTGGCTCCGCTCAGATCTGCCGCTTGGTCTTGCACGCATCTCCTTCTTCGCCTTCTCCCGTAGGTCTCGCTCACGCCGCTGCTCCCCATTCAAGACCGGGGGCTCCGTTGGCCTCTTCTCCGCGTGCTGCCCACTCATCACCGCCGCCGCAAATGAAATGGAGAGAGGGGGAGGTGGGGAGATGGGGTGGATGGATCTGGCGAGCTGAGTCCAGCGCCGCACCTCTTTTCTGGTTGCAGGAAACCCTAGCGAGGGGTCAAGGCAGCCGTGACGCATCCATAAATAGGCGCTAGGGTTGGGCCGAGGCCGAGGCAGGCCCGGCGCGGGCCGGTCTGAACCGACAGGCCCACAGAGAGCCAGCCCCCCGCACCCAGGTGACACACTGGCCCCCGCGTGGCAAGGCCCTCCGGCACCAACCGGCCTTGACACATGGGCCGGCCCACGGCCCACATGCCCCACCACGGCCCCGGCCCCAACGCTGCCAGCCCTAGCCTCAGGAAAGACAGAGCCGCCCACCGCCTCCTGCGGCTCTGCCGCCGCCTCCGCCGCCACCTGACCGGCCGCCACCGACGACGGCAGGCACGGCCAGTGAACCTCCGAGTCCACCGGAGCGTGGAGCGCAGCCGCCGCCCGCGCCCTGATTCCCCGAGCGGCACCACCAGGGGACACCGAGCCCCTGCCCGGAGTCAGAGAGGGCCGCCATGCACGGACTGCGACCACGCGCGACCCCGGCCTCCGGGCGAAACGGCGGCGCGCCCCCGCGACGCCGCTCCCCTCCGCTTGCGCGTAGGCCACGGAATCACCAAGCGACGGCCTCGCCGGCGCCTGTTTCCATGCCTCCGCCGCCGGATCCACATCCTCCTCGTCCTTCGACTCAACATCTGCCAACGCCCAGAAACGGCCTCCCACTGACGCCAGCGCCGCGTCCGCCCCCACGACCAGCCCCGCCCTCGTCGGAGAGGAGCTAGCGCCGCGCCGGACCACCTCCCAGCCCTCACTGGCCGGAGCCAAAGGCGACCGAGGCGGGGAGCCGGGGCCGTCGCCAGAAGGAGCGCCTAACGGTCCACACATTTTGAAAAACCAGCGGCTAGAACTTGATAAGCGAGGTGAGACGTGTGGGTGGGAATCTTTTGTATCAGGCATATTTTTTCGACCTAGTCGTCTCGCTCCAATCGTGCAAGGTAGATTCGAGATATGAGTCAAGACCAAATGGTGTGGGAAAAATAAGTCATCGTAATGTCGATCGACCGAGAGCAAAATGTTCGCGCCTTCACGTGGCAGCGCGACCGGGATCCTCAAACCAAGCTTTCCCGTCGCATGGTCGTCAGACCTGACGGCCGGCGGCACGTTGCCCAGGAAAATTCTTATTGGACAAGTGCTCGATCAACCGGTGTTGCATTTGAAATCTATCTAGAGGGCAAGAGACGCATAGATCTTGAATTCTCTGGCATGAAAAGGCCAGCACCCGGATATAGAAGGAGAGTGAACAGTGAAGAAGTCAGTTAAATCAAAGAAATGAAGCATATTGGTCTTTCTACTAAGAAAAATAAATGAATCATAGTATGAGTGAACTACAAAGAAATTGCATATACGAGGGAGGTATCGATCCCAGGACCTTCTTCCACTATACAGGGATATGTAGAGTACATTGTTTTTGGGTTTTTCGTGGTGACACAAGGGCCAATGTAAACTGTATATTCTACCAGACCGGTTTCTTTACCCCAAAAAATTAACTACAAGACCATTTTCTTTACCCAAAAAAATATCAACATTCACAATGCCTAATCAATATCCTTAGATTAATTATGAAATGCAGTTTCATAGTATATATATTTGGTATTGTAAATGTTGATATTTTTAATATAAATTTGGTCAAGCTTTCTAAAGTTTGACTTGACATAAATCTAATCGTGGAGTAAAATATACGGTATATATATATATATATATATATATATATATATATATATATATA